>JARFJB010001062.1:397500-1047500 GCA_036346205.1 Vesta saturnalis
CAGACACACAGACACACAGACACACAGACACACAGACACAGACACACAGACACACAGACACACAGACACACAGACACACAGACACACAGACACACACACACACACACAGACACAGACACTCAGACAAACAGACACACAGACACACATAGCACAGACACACAGACACACAGACACACAACACACGACACACAGACACACAGACACACAGACACAGACACAGACACACAGACACACAGACACAACAACACACAGACACACAGACACACAGACACACAGACACACGACACCAGACACACAGACACACAGACACACAGACACACAGACACACAGACACACAGACACACAGACACACAGACACACAGACACACAGACACCAGACACACAGACACAGACACACACAGACACACAGACACACAGACACACAGACACACAGACACCAGACACACAGACACACAGACACACAGACACACAGACACACAGACACAGACACAGACACACAGACACACAGACACACAGACACACAGACACACAGACACACAGACACAGACCACAGACACACAGACACACAACACACAGACACACAGACCACAGACACAGACACAACACACAACACACAGACACACAGACACACAGACACACAGACACACAGACACACACACACACACACACACACAGACACCAGACACAACACAGACACACGAGACACAGACACACAGACACACAGCACACGACACACGACACACGACACACAGACACACAGACACAGACACCAGACACACAGACACACAGACACACAACACGACACACAGACACACAGACACACAGACACACAGACACACAGACACACAGACACACAGCACACAGACACACAGACACACAGACACACAGACACACAGACACACAGACACACAGACACACAGACACACAGACACACAACCACACACACACACCACACACCACAGACACACAGACACACAGACACACAGACACACACACCACAGACACACAGACACACAGACACACAGACACACAGACACACAGACACACAGACACACACGACACACAGACACCAGACACACAGACACACAGACACAGAACAGACACACAGACACACACGACACACACACACACAGACACACAGACACACAGACACACAGCACACAGACACCAGACACACAGACACACAGACACAACAGACACCAACACACAGACACACAGACACACAGACACACAGACACACAGACACACAGACACACAGACACACAGACACACACACGACACACACACGCACACACAGACACACAGCACACAACACACACACACAGACACACAGACACACAGACACACAACACACACACACACACACACACACACACACACAACACACAGACACTCAGACAAACAGACACACAGACCACAGAGCACAGACACACAGACACACAGACACACAGACCACAGACACACAGACCACAGACACACAACCACAGCACACAGACACACAGACACACCAGACCACAGACACAACACACAGCACACACACAGCACACCACAGACCACAGACACACAGACACACACAGACACACAGACACACAGACACACACCAGACACACAGACACACAGACACACAGACACACAGACACACAGACACACACAGACACACAGACACACAGACACCACAGCACACACACAGACACACAGACACACAGACACGGACACACGACACACGACACACAGACACACAGACACACAGACACACAGACACACAGCACACACAGACACACAGACACACAGACACACAGACACACAGACACACAGACACACAGACACACAGACACACAGACACACACGACACACAGACCACAGACCACACGACCACACACACACACAGACACAACCACACACACAGACACACAGCACCACAGACACACATACACACACACAACGCACAGACCACACACCACAGCACCACAACCACAGACCACAGACCACAGCCCACAGACACCAGACACCAGACCCAGACACCAGACACCAGACACCAGACACCAGACACCACACACGCAGACACCACGACACCAGACACACAGACACACAGCCACCAGACACACAGACACACAGACACCATACACCACGACCACACACGACACACAGACACCAGACACCAGACACGACAGCCACCAGACACCACGACACACAGACACCAGACACACAGACACACAGACACCAGACACGCAGCACGCAGACACGCAGACACGCAGACACTCCACCACCACTCCACACCCACACACCCCACACACCACACACCACACCCACACACCCACACACACCACACACACACTCCCACCACACACCACACCACACACCACACACTCCACACACACACTCACACTCACACACTCACACTCCCACACACTCACACACTCACACACCACACACCCACATCACACCACACTCACACCCACACACTCACACACCACACACTCCACACACTCACACACCACCACACTCACACCTCACACCACACCCACACTCCACACCCACACACTCACACACTCCACACACTCACACACACTCACACATCACACACTCACACACCTCACACACTCACACACTCACACACTCACACTCACACACACACTCACACACTCACACACACTCACACACTCCCACACCCACCTCACACTCACACATCCACACCACACACCTCACACACACTCACACTCACACTCACACACCCACACACCACTCACACACTCCACACTCACACATCCCACACTCACACACTCACATCACCTCACACACTCACACACTCACACACCCACACACCACACACACCACACACCCACACCCACCACACCACACACTCACACTCACACTCACACACTCACCTCACCCACACTCACACACTCCACACACCCACACCCACCACACTCACACACTCCACCTCACCCCACACTCACACACTCCACACCACACACCACACACTCACACACACACACAACTCACACCACACTCACACACACTCACACACCACACACCACACACTCACACACCACACATCCACACTCACACTACACACTCACACACCACACACCAACACCCACACACCACACCACACACACACTCACACACTCACACACTCACCACACTCACACACTCACCACTCACACACTCACACACACACACACATCACACCACACACCACACACCCACACACACCACACACTACACCACACACACCACTCACACACTCACACATTCACACACTCACACACCTCACCACACTCACACACTCACACACTCACACACTCCACACTCACACACTCACCACCTCACACACTCACACACTCACACACTCACACACCCACACACTCACACACTACACACACACTCCACACACCACATCACACACCACACACTCACACACCCTCACACTCACACACTTACACACTCACACACTCACACTCACACACCACACTCACACACTCACACACTCACACACTCACACACTCACACCTCACACTCACACACTCACACCACACTCACACACTCCACTCACACTCACACACTCACACACCACACTCACACATCACACCTCACACCTCACACACTCACACACTCACACACTCACACACTCACACACTCACACACTCACACACTCACACTCACACACTCACACACTCACCCACTCACACACTCACACACTCACACACCTCACACACTCACACTCACACACACTCACACACTCATCACCTACACCCACACCTCACACACTCACACCACTCACACACTCACACACACTCACACACTCACACACTCACACCTCACACACTCACACACTCACACACTCACACACTCACACTCACACACTCACACACTCACACACTCACACACTCACACACTCACACACTCACACACTCACACACTCACACACTCACACACTCACACTCACACACTCACACACTCACACACTCACACACTCACACACTCACACACTCACACACTCACACACTCCACACACTCACACACACACACCACTCACACTCACACTCACACCACACTCACACCTCACACTCCACACTCACACACTCACACACTCACACACTCACACACTCACACACTCACACACTCACACACTCACACACTCACACACTCACACACTCACACACTCACACTCACACTCACACACTCACACACCTCACACACTCACACACTCACACACTCACACACTCACACACTCACACTCACACTCACACACTCACACACTCACACACTCACACACTCACACACTCACACACTCACACTCACGCACTCACACTCACACACTCACACTCACAATGTTGGATGTCCACAATCTATTCCTGAAGCTGTTGAAGGAAGTCTGGTTGATGTGGTAATTGCTAGTGCGGAATTTGGCTGTCCCCTCACTATGTTAGATTTCCGATTAGTATTAAAAACTTATTTAGATAAAGAAGGTATTCACATTAAAAAATTTTCAAATAATATGCCAGGAGAATATTGTTGTCACTTATTTCTAAAGCGGCACAAAGATCGTTTAACAAATCAACACTGCCAAAATATAAAACGGGTTCGGGTTAAAAAAGCGGAAGAGATAAACAATTATTTTACTAATTTAGAAGAAAATTTGGAAAATGTACGGTACACCAACATTCTGAATTATGACGAAACTAACGTCACCGATGAACCGTGATCTAACAAATGGATATTTCGGAGAAGTACGAAATACCCAGAACGAATTTTAAATTTTACAAAACATCAATTTCAATTATGTTTGCAGCTACTGCAGCTGGTGAGGTGTTACCCCCATACGTAGTTTACAAAGCGGAACGGTTATATGATGCTTGGTGTATTGGTGGCCCATAAAACACCAGATATAATCGATCGAAATCGGGTTGGTACGATTCGTTTTGTTTTGAGGATTGGTTTAAGAAGTTAGTGATCCCTTGGGCAAAGACTCTGGAAGGGCAAAAAATGTTGTGGGGGATAATTTATCATCCCATTTAAACATAGCAGTCTTAAGAGAATCCCAGAAACGTGGTATACTATTTATCTTTCTTCTCCCTAACTCAACGCACTTAACACAGCCACTAGATATCAGTTTTTTTAGGCCGCTTAAAATATGCTGGTGAAACATTTTAAAAGATTATAAATTGAAAAATCCAAAGGACAGTGTGCTCAATAAATTGACTTTTCCTGTTTTACTCAAACAACTAATGGATACTGTTAAAGTTAAGCATTATAACAAGTGGATTCCGAGCAGCGGACATGTACCCATTAGATCGAAATGAAGTATTGAAAAGAATGCCAAACAAAAGATTTGAGAAAAGTATGACCAAAGTCAGTGACATCCTGTTAAATTATCTAAAAGGCCTTAGAAGCCCTTCCACATCTGCTCCTAAGAAAAGGAAGAAAATGATACACACTGAACCTGAAAAATCTGTTAGTTGGGAAGATATAAATCAACTACGAAAACCACTATAGAAAATGGAGAGACTGAAGAAAATGAAAAGACCGAAGAAAAGGAGAGACTGAAGAAATTGAAAAGAACGAAGAGACTGAAGAAACTGAAAACACAGAGTAAAGAGACTGAAGATTTAACGGGGAAATTCCTGATGATTTCTTAACCGAAGGAAAATATGTTATACTCGAGTTTATAGCAAAAAAATAAAAAAAAACCATTTTGTTGCTGTAATTCTGACAAAAGACAAAGATAATTGTTATGAAGTGAAATATTTAAGATGTAAATTCAAAAATAAATTATTTTTTCCTGATGTACCAGAAATAAGTCATATCTCTAAAAATGAAGTAATAAAAGTATTGCCAGACCCAACAAATATTTCATCATCCAGGCAACTTTTAAGTTTAGATTTAGACGTATCTGCTTTTAATCTTTTTTAAGTTTTTGTGTCTTCTTACTTGTGCTATAATTGATCTAAGTTTAGTTGTTTGTATAATAAAAGTTTAAATAATAAAAGATGAATCTTGCTATTGTGTTTATTCATACTAGTATTACTACTTTAACTTATAATTTCGGCCGAATATTAAGTATAGGTAGTACCTGAACATTTTATAATGGCAAAGTTATCCATTAGTAGCATTTAAATTGCATTTGTAGACGATTTTTGTGTGCCGGCAAAATTACCCCGAAGCTGAGGAAAATTAAAAAATATATATCCCATAATATTTTGTGCTTGAAATTTTGAAATCTTATAGGACGTAAATGTGCCACATAGTTTAAATTTGGATTGATATCTTATTATAGAAAAAAGTTCTGCTAAAAAAACTTCAAAATTCATGCAAAGTTACCCCAGTTGACGGTACTTAAATTTGTTATTAGTGAAGAAAAAAATCAGGCGTTTTATTACGATCTGTTTGCTACCTCTAATTCAAATTTGCACTCAATTTCCCAAGCTAGAGACTTGCTTCACCTCCGGGGGGGGGGGATTTTATTATTATATTCCCCAGTTTTAATTGATGAATTATGGTAATTATGTCCGACATGTGAAAAATATGATAAATTTCATTGTTATAACAAAGTTATGTAATAAACAGGTGGAGATAGCCACATCCTCAGGTTTTGCCGTCTTTTTATAGTATTGTTTTTGTTACCTATTGTTAAACTTGCTTTATTGTTTAAAACGTAACTACTATTCACATTTTTGTTTCTCATAATAATTATTATAATTAGGCATTATCATCTCGTTTCTATTTTTGTAGCATGTTTATTCGATCAATGTCCAAATTTAATTTAATCATTGCATTAACACTATATTATTTTACGAATTTGATGTTCGGATTCTCATTTATTCAATTCAATAACCCTTTTGAGGAAGTCTCAAGCCACCCCCCATTCTGCTTCCTGACATTTGGCAAACCTTTCAGCGTTTTAACTTGTACTTTTCAAGTATATAAAACAATGTTTTTATTTTTTATTGTTTTATTACTTAGCCCAGTGGAATTAGACAAAAAAGGCATCAAATTTAGCTTAATTAAGAGCAGGTAGCTGTGTGGATAAATTGGTTGTTTTAGTGATAAGAAATATGACATTCAAGTGGATCCCATTTTAACAACTGGGAACTTTGTTTACACAATGATCAAATGTCAAAAATCAGTAAAAAGTGGATTTTGTAAACGTATCTCGGAAATTATAACCAATAGAGGTTTCAAATTTTTCTAATTTTTAGCTGCCTAAAAAAAGGTCAATTTGAGACATGGTAATTAGAAATCGGTTAATAATTGGTTTAAATAAGTGCAAAAAACTGTCAAAATTTTGGAAAGTTTCAATTATTTTTCATCTTGTGAAAAAAGCACCTAAGTACATTTTTGAAACTTTCAGTAATTATGTCTTTTATTACCCGTAACTTACCATAATCTTTCCGTTAAAACATATTAGTATGTTTTCGAGAAATTCTAATTATTTATAAAAAAGTGACAAAATGTATCGTGCAATTTGACCTTTTTTTCGTAGCTTTTAGAAGACCAACTGCATCTTCTTCAATACTTATATTATACATATGGACCAAGCAGTAACGAAAGGAAAAATACGAAAGATCAATTTTGGGAAGAATTAACACAAACGATAGAAAATATAACCTCAAAAGTAATAATACTGGGCAACTTTAATGGCCGAGTAGGGAAAAGAAACAGCGCAGAAGAGGTAATTGGACAACATGGGGAAGACCTCAGAAACAACAATGGATAATAAAATTTTGAATGGAAAAGAATGTGCATTCGCCGACGATATAATGTTATGTGCTTCTAAAGAAGAAGATCTACAAGAAAATATAAATATATGGGAAGAACTAAATAGGAGAGGTATGAAAATCAATACCAGTAAAACGAAAACAATGGCAATAGGAGAGAGCAATAAGGGAACCAATATAGAAGTAAATAAGGAGAAAATAGAGCAAGTAGACATATGCAAATACTTAGGAGCAATGATACAACGCGGAGGAAACAGAAGCAGAAATCTACGAGAAGATAAACAATGCAGCAAAAGTGTACTACAGCCTAAACAAAGCATTAATTGGAATGGAGTAAATAAGTAAGAAAACTAAAATGACCGTATACAAAATAATCTTCAGACCAATTCTCATTGATGGAAGTGAGAGCTGGGTTCTTTCAAAAGGACTGAAAAGCAGAATACAGGCTGTAGATATTAAATACCTAAGTCAAAGGGACAACAAGAATAGACAGAATAAGAAACGACACAATAAGAAAACTAGGAGTAGAACCAATATTGGACATAATTGAAAATCAGCAGTTAAAGTGGTTTGGAAACCTATGTAGAATGAGAGAATACAGACAAGTTAAACAAGTATGGAAAGCAAGAGCGCAGCACAGGAAAAGACGTGGAAGACCCAAGAAAACATGGAATGACGAGGTTGCAAAAGTACTGAAGAGCAGACACAAAAAGTGGACTAAAGTCGTGTATTTAGTTAAAGAACAAAGACGAGAATTAAATAATCAGTCTAGTGCTAAAATGTCATACAAAGTTTGTAACCTTACACCCTAGGGTAGAAATACTATATATATATATATATATATATATATATATAATTTGGTCAGATCGAATTTTCACCATTTTCACCTTCAAAATGGCGTCCGTAAATGTATGTCATTTTTGGGGTGAGTTTATTGCAAAAATTCCCCCTAGCTCAATTAGGAACTGAGATAATTTTTTTTTTAATTCGCCAATTGTTTATTTATAAATTTTAAGGGTCCTTTTTCGCAAAGATATTTGCAATAAACTCGAAAGCAAATTTATATGTTTTAATGAAAAAATTATTATGTTACGGTTAATAAAAGACATAATTACTAAAAGTTTGAAGCATGTAGGTACTTTTTTCACGTGATGAAAAATAATTGAAAATTTTGTCAGTTTTTTGCATTTATTTGAACAAATTATTAACCGATTTCGATCTACCAGCTCTCAAATTGATCTTTTTTGGCCAGCTAAAAAAACGAGAAAAATTTGAAACCCCGTATTGGTTATAGTTTCCGAGCTACGGTTAAAAAATACATTTTTTACCGATCTTCGACATTAGACCATTGTTTACACAATGTTCCCACTTGAATGTCATGTTCCTTACCACTAAAGCAACCAATGTTTCCACATGGTTACCTGCTCTTAATTAATTGCACTTTTGCAAATTCTACTGGGCTATACAGTATCAGGGATCTGGATGCCTTAAATCTACGAATAAGATTTCAGCATCGTATTTTTTCAAAATCAATTAAAGAAAATAATCAGAGTAAATTAAAAAAGTTTGCAATTTCCGGACTAAAAGATCCTTTTAATAACAAAATCCATAATCCCGCTAGATATTCAGCATTGTTTTAAATTGTAAAATCTGCAAGAGCGGCCACAGTTTTACTTACAAAATTATAAGGATAAATTATATAAAGGTATACTTCCCATCTAAATTTATCAGTGTACCACATGATCAACCGGCAATTATTAAAATACTAAAATGCACAATACCTGGGTCAGTAAAAATTACATTTGTATTTCCAATAATAGGCCAGTAGGGTGAAGGAGTTGGAATTTTTGACAATGACCTGTTCTTCCATTTATTATATAGTATAATTATCACTAACACAGTTAACAATAGGTAAAACATGCTTTATGTGTGCACAAATATATGAATGATAAAACTTCCCTTTTAAGGGGCATTTGAAGTGTTTACGTCCCGCTTAACAGCAGCTCATAGTGTAAAGGTCAATAGACAAAACTGATAACTGATAATATCCTCCCATAATTATAATACAATAGATAATTATTATGCACTATACATTGAAAGTAATGTAAATTTAGATATTGTTACTGCAGCCTTTGTTGAGTAAAGACATTATTATAATAATAATAATAATAATAATAATAATAATAATAATAATAATAATAGTAATAATAATAATAATAAGCCAACCTGCTGGTTTTGTACTTCTGCTTCCAGACTCACTGTACAACACATATTTGAGACATGCCCAGCACTTTATAACATGAGGCAGCGCCTAAACTTGGCCAACGAACTAGAAATTGACTTAAAGCCAGATAAAGACCGAATCAGAAATATTACAACTTTTCTAAATACAACCAAGTTATTGAATAAGATATAATTCATTCGTACAAGCTCAGTTTAAAACAACGGTAAACGGCAAATAACCGCACGGTTGACGCCGAAACACACACAAAAAAAAAAAAAAAAAAATAATTATTATTATTTTTTTTTGACGGACGTAGCCGACTCGCAAGCCGGATAGTGGCCCGCATGTAAACCGCCGCTTACAGGCATCCCTGGAACCGTCTTCTAAGACATACCATCAGAGTGCTTGGGCTGTCTTGCCTTACTACCGGCTACTCCTACTTCTCCCGTCTCCCATACTTCATGGGAATTAGGAGTTCGGTGTGCGCTCCTGGTCTACCTTTTTCCTAGCAAGGTTGCCTGTCTTTCCCTCTCTTCCTCTTCCTTGTCTTTCATTATTTTTATTTTTTTTTTTTTATGATTGTGGACCTGAACAGGCTAAATAAGGCCTATCGTGCTAAAGAACTCAGGAACACTTAGGAGGATGGATAGAGGGATAATGAATTCCCAATAGATGCCTATGAACAGCTACCTTAAATTTTCTCATATCATAAGTGAGAGGAAAACAGGAACTAGGGAGATCATTCCAGAGTTTAGAAGCCGTGTAGAAAATGTGGATTGCGCCCGTTTGGTACGACAAGTGGAGATTTGTACTGCATACTGATGTGAATGAGCGAACCGAGTGTTTCTCGGAAAGATAGCCGGAGATGGTATCAAAGAATGTAATTCACCAGCACAATAGCCGTTGTAATAACGATAATACAAAGAAAGAACTGAAACCATCCTTCTATGCTCAAGGGACTGTATGTGAGAAGTTAAGGACGGGTCATTTATAAGCCTAATCGCTCTCTTTTGAATACGATCAACGATATCGAGAGCGTATTGGGGAGCACTAACCCAAAGGTGAGAATTATATTCCAGATGAGGCCGAATTTGGGCCTTATACAGCAGAAGGAGTTGTCGAGAGGTAAAGTACTGCTTAGATCTGTACAAAAAGCCTATTTTACGAGCAGCTGTTTTGGTAGCTGACAGAAGATGGTCAACCCATGAGAGATTTGAAGATACAGTCATACCCAACAGAGTAATGGAGTCGGAAAACTTAAGAACTGAGCCATTCATACTTACAACAGGAAATGATCGATCTTTTTTGGCGGACATAAGGCAACACTGAGTTTTGTTAGCATTAAATTTAACTAGATTATTGCTTCCCCATTCAAGAATACGTTGAATGTCTTTGTTGATTGAATTTGCCATTTCAGCTTTAATTTCTTGATTTGACATAGAAGGTGGATTATCACTATGAGTAGACTGAGATGAACTACAGTGAAGAGTGCTATCGTCAGCAAAGCAATGGATGGGGTTAGTTGTTGAAGAAATAAGGTCGTTTATGTACAGCAGAAAAGTGTAGGCGCTATAACGGATCCCTGTGGTACGCCCGCGTTAATGCTAACTTCTTTTGAAAAAGCCATCAACTACGACACGTATTCGTCTTTTATCAAGGAAACTAGAAACCCAGTTGATGAGCGTATCATTTAACCCAAACGAGGTGAGTTTGGCAAGTAAACACTTATGTCAAACTTGGTCAAATGCCTTTGAGATATCTAAAGCGACTACAACTGTTTCACCGGACTGCTCTACTGTATTGTTCCAAACTTGCGTCACATATGAAAGAAGATCGCCTGTTGAACGACTTTGCCTAAACCCATATTGGTGGTCACTAAGGAGTTTGTTAGTTTCAAGGAACGTGAGCAGTTGCTGATTGATGGCTTTTTCCATGATTTTAGACAAAATGGAAGTGATGGCAATTGGTCTGTAATTTGAGGGATCGGTCTTATCACCTTTTTTGGGAATAGGTTGAACATTTGCTAACTTCCATGATGAAGGGAATTCCCCAGAAGATATAGAGATCGTATAGAGCTTAGATAGGACTGGTACTAGTTCGGGGGAACATTTCTTTAAGACAATAGCTGGGATACCGTCTGGCCAGTCGCCTTATTGAGATCAAGCCTACTGATGATCGATTCCAAGAGCTTGTACCGAAAATGAATTGGTTTCATAACGTATGAAGAAGAGTTGGCTTTGTCTACAGAATCAGCAACTACCGATCCATCAATAGATGTCAGGGGGGGAAATGAAGATGTTCGAAAGTTTTTACTAATGGCTTTTGCTAAAGACCAAAAGTTTACGACTGCCTAAAGGAGATGTAGCTAGTTCATTGCATTTTCGTTGTTCGAACAACTTTTTAGTTTTAGTGATGACACTTTTGCAGATATTTCTAGCACCAACGTATTCTACATGAGTGTCAACCGATTTATTAGATTTCCATTTAATGTAACATTTATTTTTTAAAGATATTGCATCAGAACAAGCCTTATTGAACCAGGGTTGGGAACGTGAATGACCTACACGGTACTGTTTTTTCGGAATGTATAACTCCATTCCCATGAGCATGACTTCAGATACTGAAAGAGCGATGTCCAAGAAGAGGACGACTTAAAACAATATTTACGCCATGGAAAGGTTGCAAAGAAATCCAGTAAATCACTCCATCGAGCTGACTTAAAACACCACAAGGTTCTATCGGTTTTGCGAACAACAGTGGAATTAGGTACAGTAGAAATGATTTTTATTAGACAATGGTCGGAAAGACCTAAAGGCGAAAGAACGGAAGTTTTATAAACAAGAGGGTTTGATTTAAGAAAGAGATCTAGAAGATGTGGAGTATGGTTAGGGTTATCAGGGATTCTTGTGGGTTCAGAAATCATTTGTGTGAGATCACATGAAATAGCAAATGTTTCTGCACTATGACCAGCGGGATTTGTAGTAGATGAAAACTGAAGCCAATTAGAGTTATGAACATTGAAATCGCCTACAAATGAGATATCGCAAGATGGAAACTGAGACAGGAGATAGTCAACTTTCATACTAAGGTAATCGAAGAAGTCTTGAAAGTTGCTGTCATTAGGAGACCTATAAATGCAACAGTAGAATTTCACAAAATTAGGACCAGAATGTTTAAACCAAATCACGTCAAAATTTTTATTTTCTAAGGAAGAAACCCTCTTGCAAGCAATTCTGTCCTTGATGTACGCACATACGCCTCCTTTATATCGAAAGTTAGAGTGAAGATGGTATTGAGGAAATTGCAAGTCGGGTGACTCGGAGCTTCAGAGGAGACTTGTGTTTCAGATAGAAACAATATATCAGGTTGTAATTGTTCAAGATGTTGGTGAATAGCATTAAGATTAGACCTGATACCGCGGATGTTGCAGTAGTGAATCAGAAAGTTGATACTTTCGATGACTGAGGTCGCTTGGGCCCTGCCCTCCCGGACATCCGAGTGGGGCAGGATTTTACGTCCGGAATTTATAACCCTAGAAACCACAGCCATCTTATTTTTCAATTTGGGACTTTTATTCCGATAGGAAGAGTGAGGGCGAGAAGGAAGAATAAGGATGAGAATAGATTAAGGATGATGGAAAAGGTAACCGGCAGCCCTTACCGAGCTCAGAAAATCGGAGACCCAATATTAAGGAGCCCATGGTAAGGGTGGTGGTACCTCCCCGGCTGGCATGGAGTATACATGCCTACCACCTATTATAGCCTTGATTAGGTCATGGATAGTCCTCCAATTGTGCTCTGTGGATGTCATTACGCGGGTCACATTATCAGGCGTGATAAATGTACCAAGCGTACAGTACGCAGCTTTCCTTTCCAGCTCCATCTGCTACATTCAAAGATTGTATGGGCCACAGTGTCAATTTCCCCACAGTACATGAACATATCACCGTTGTCTTCAGCAAATCTAAGGGCATACGTCCTAAATACACCGTGTCCGCTCAGTGCCTGTGTGAGGTAGTAGTCCAACCTCCTAAACTTACATTTCAGCCAGGGTTCCATGTTTGGGATCAACCGCTTGGTCTATTGGGCGGTGGAAACGTTTTCCTCCTATCTCTTTTGCCACGTGTCTATAGTGTTGTTCTTAGCGACAGCCCTGCATTCCAACCCGCCGTTTTCAAATGTATATTTCCTTTCACATGCGAGGAGATCTATTGGAGGGATGTCAGAGATTACTTGTAACGCAGCCGTGGATGTAGTGCTGAAAGTCGACGCAACCCTGATTAGCATTTTCCTTTGTACCTTTTCCGCGATTTTGCGATATACTTTCTTCTCAAGTACTCCCTGCCATGCCGGTACCCAGTAGAGTATGATGGAATGAACTACTTCCATTAGTACTCTTCGTTTTGCGATGCCGGGTCCATCAATGTTTGGCATTATGCGAGTTAATTTCGCTACTCTGTCTTCTGCCTTCTTGGTAACACCTTCTATGTCACATCAAGAAATCAAAGCTGAAATGGCAAATTCAATCAACAAAGACATTCAACGTATTCTCGAATGGGGAATCAATAATCTAGTTAAATTTAATGCTAACAAAACTCAGTGTTGCCTTATGTCCGCCAAAAAAGATCGATCATTTCCTGTTGTAAGTATGAATGGCTCAGTTCTTAAGTTTTCAGACTCTATTACTCTGTTGGGTATGACTGTATCTTCAAATCTCTCATGGGTTGACCATCTTCTGTCAGCTACCAAAACAGCTGCTCATAAAATAGGCTTTTTGTACCGATCTAAGCAGTACTTTACCTCTCGACAACTCCTTCTGCTGTATAAGGCCCAAATTCGGCCTCATCTGAATATAATTTCACCTTTGGTTAGTGCTCAATACGCTCTCGATATCGTTGATCGTATTCAAAAGAGAGCGATTAGGCTTATAAATGACCCGTCCTTAACTTCTCACATACAGTCCCTTGAGCATAGAAGGATGGTTTCAGTTCTTTCTTTGTATTATCGTTATTACAACGAATATTGTGCTGGTGAATTACATTCTTTGATACCATATCCGGCTATCTTTGCGAGAAACACTCGGTTCGCTCCTTCACATCATCAGTATGCAGTACAAATCTCCACTTGTCGTACCAAACGGGCCCAATCCACATTTTTCTACACGGCTTCTAAACTCTGGAATGATCTCCCTAGTTCCTGTTTTCCTCTCACTTATGATATGAGAAAATTTAAGGTAGCTGTTCACAGGTATCTATTGGCAATTCATTATCCCTCTATCCATCCTCCTAAGTGTTCCTGAGTGTTTTAGCACGATAGGCCTTATTTATCCTGTTCAGGTCCACAATCATAAAAAAAAAACATATTTAATGTGTTCCCCAAAATACAGGCGCTGGTCAAACATGATTCCCAAGTATTTGATGGCTTTTTTAGGGTTAATGGATGTGTCCTCCACAGTGAACTTCACGTGGTCTCTGTTTCTGCTGCCTTTAAAGATCTGATTTTGTTGGAGCTAATTCCAATTTGTGTTCTCCTAGCGAATTATTTAATTTCATTAAAAACTCGTTTCCGTTAGCCATCAGGTCATGTTCATTGTTTGCTGCAATGATTAATGCCAGATCGTCCGCGTACCCCAAGGTAGTGGCGCCTGAGGGCAGATCAATTTGAAAGATGTCGTCAAAGAGGACATTCCAGAGTACTGGGCCCAACAGGGAGCCCTGCGGTACTCCTGCTTCAATTCGGATTCGTACCACCTTTTCTACTTGGAGATGCCTATCACTTAGGTAGTCCCTGATAACCTCTACTAAATACTTAGCAATGCCCTTCCTCTCAAGTTTATTAATAACCACGCTCCAGTTCGCGGAGTTGAACGCGTTTCGTACATCCAACGTTATCAATGCGCACCACCTCTGTTGGCAGCTACGAACCGTATTTTTAACCCTATCGATTGCATGCACTGTAGACCTCCCCTTCCTAAAGCCGAATTGGTTGTTGGACAGCCCACCACTCTTCTCTAATTCCTCTATCAGGAGTGTTTTGATGACGGACTTATACAGTTTGCTAAGCGTGTTCAGCAAACACAGAGGTCTACATGAGGAGACGACTCCAAGTCTGCTCCTTTCTTGGGTATTAACATAACCTTGGCAGTTTTCCAGTCCTTTGGAAATACTTCTGCAGCCATTAAGCAATTCAACTCGTCTAGAAGCCATTTTTTATTAGTATGAACTGCCAGTTTAATGGCTTTAGGAGGTATGCCATCTATTCCTGGCGCTTTTCCACTCTTTATATCAGCAGCGGCTTGGTGTATGTCCTTCTCCGTGATGGTATTTACTTCTGGTGTCCACTGGTGCTTATCATGGGCACAGAGGTTCCGTCCTTGTGCGCAGCAAAGAGTTCTTTAAGTATCTTCAATTTGCTTTCGATGGGGATGTCGTAAGGTGTGTAGGTTTTTAGCTCTCGCAAGATTATTCTATAGCCGTCTCCCCAGATGTCCTCTTCAAGTCTATTGCAAAGAATCACCCATTGCTTTCTCTTTTCTTGCTTGATGAGTTTACATAGCTCCTTTTTCTATGATCTGTACCTATTTAACGCCTCCATCTTGGTATGGATTGGTTTTTAGCCAAGCGAGTCAAGGTTCTTCTTGCGGAGGTACATTGGTTACGTTTGTCGGCGATTGCGTTGTTCCACCAGTATGGAGAAGTTTTTTCTACCCCCAGCCTCTGAATACGAATATGTAAGCGTGATCATACAAGCTTTCCCTGCTTAGCACTTTCCAGTTCCTCAATACACGCGCAACGTTTTGTGTGGAGCAGGTAATGTCAATGTAGCTCTTGCTATCTCCTCTACGAAAAGATCTTAGTCCTGCCCGTTCCCTTACATTAGCTTGTGTAGTGCCCGAACTCCAGGCACCTATAGCATCTAGTGATGTTAACTCGTGCCCTTACTCGACAATGCACCCATCCTATCCTGAGCGTTCCTTTTCGTACTAGCTGCCTAGCCAGCCCACTTTCAAGTGCAACTGTGGCATTTTGGTTACTATTTTGGTTTGGTCTACATGATAAAACTTTTATGTTTTGGCAGTTCTCGATATTCACACTTTTCCTGATTGCTTCCTCAATCTCCTTTTGGTTGGCGTCTCCATCAATGCCCAGCCCGTGGATTACTTCGCCTCTATTTTTGATCTTGACTTGTGTGCCCTGGTTATTACTTTGAATTTCTCGTCTGAGGGCTTCAGCCTTGTCTTTGCCGCCTTGCACTTCCATCATTATATCTCCTCTAGCGCTTTTCTTGATAGTCTTGACCTTTATTCCCACTTCATCTATGTTGACATTTTGTTTAATAGTACGTAGTATATCAGCATATTGTTTCCCTTCAGCTTTGATAATTATCTTTTCATTTTTCTCTGCCTGCGTTTTGCTTTTTAGTTTGCGCCTAGATCTTGCATCTGTTTGGTTAGTCATTATTTGAACTTCTTTTCCAGTGTCTCTAAATATGAATTCCGAGCATTTCCTTACGTAGTCGCTGTCAAGATTCCCCAGTGTAAGTAGATGATTTTTTTTCGTATTATGAGCCGATGCTCGCTCTTCCAGTCTACTTATAATTTCATGTAACCTGCAGATGTCATTTGTGCCTTCCGGTGTCATCCTGTATGTTAATACGTACAGAACCCTGCAGCTTTCTTCCTTTTTCCCACTACTTGTGATGGTCT
Source organism: Vesta saturnalis (assembly GCA_036346205.1). Lineage (NCBI taxonomy): Eukaryota > Metazoa > Arthropoda > Insecta > Coleoptera > Lampyridae > Vesta > Vesta saturnalis. The sequence goes on from JARFJB010001062.1 coordinate 415,150, forward strand.
CAGTGTTTGTTTTAATATACTCGACGATGCCTTCATCCCGCTGTTCCTCCATCAAGTATGTCACGCCAGGGAAGCACTGTTTGATATCATCTTCTATCTCCCCACAAAATGTGGTGCCTGGGTTTGTTATAATGGCTATATCCCCATCTAGGTCTCTTATTTTTACTAACTTCCTACTGACCGTGCTCTTGTAACATCTGTTCTGCCGTTGATGGTCTATTATTTTGGACAATCCATCCCATCCCAGTTTTTCTTCAATTGCCTTGTTGATTTCTTTGGCCACGTCATCTCTCTTCCTTCCTGTGTCCTGCACTATTTCCTCTTCATTTGCTTGTATGCCAACAGTGTTGGTTGATTTCGGGATTGTCTCATCCATCTTGTCCACTTGAGTAGTCCGCTTTTCACGATGTGTAGCGTTTTCTTGTGTGCTATAATTTGATTTAAGGACGTCAACTTTCTTATTTAGCGTTCCCACAATGTTCACTAGCTCCCTGGTGGCGGATTTAATTTCCATCTTCGTTTTAGTGCTTTCTTTCACAAGATTTTTGAGTTCTTCCGTTTTTTTATTGAGCTTCCTCATGAAAGTCATAACTTCAGTCATTTCCTTGCTTACTCCCTCCTCCTTTGCATTAGTTTGCCCTTCTCGCACTTCTCTTTTCCTCTTCTTCTCCAACTATCCAAGTGCTTTAGCATTACTAGAGTTATCTCCTAGCTGTTCATATAGCCTGCATATAGGATTTTCCATACGCCGTTCATCCCGCCAAGGGACGTCCTCTGGAGCATCGCCTTCCTTATGGTCATGCTTTTCCTTGGTTATTTCGTGTATTACGACCTCGCCTTCTTTGGCGTTTTCTTCGGCCTCTTTCTCCGTGGGTTTAAGCGGTTGGCTGCTTCACAAGCCATCGTTTTGCGAAGTGCTTCCTGTGATGTTTTTCCTTTCAGCTCGGTCAACACTTTCCTGTCGTGCAATTGTTTTCGGAGGGGTTCTGGACATAGAGCTCCTTCTGCCAAAAATCAGTTCCTCTACACAGGCACTTGTGCCCACTGCCTGTGCTTCACTGGGAATTTCCATCTTCCTTTCAAGTTTCAGTTGAAACGAATCTTTACTTTGCGCCCCGCCCATGTCGAAGGTGTTTTGACTTTTATCAGTCTGAAATTTTGCATTCGCCGTGTTCGTTGCCTGTCCGTCTTCGTATCTTCCATCCTACCTTAAAATATCTCTATTATTTAAATTTATTCTCCATTCGATTCCCACGAGTAGCTGGGGACTGTATCGTCACCCGCAGCAGAGCCGCGCATTCACTACGGGAGGGCTAATTTAAACCGGAGGGCGCCTGGTATCCGGACTTCAGCACATTCGGAACTGAGCACTCTCTCAGCCACGCAAATCCTCGGCATGTGCTGTGCCACCTTGATTTTGTTATTTTTTTTTTTTATATATATAGCGCATCGACTTCTGTGGTCATTAGCGCTTTACATTATCCTCCTTTCTCTTCATTATATTTCTTGGTACACTGCTATACTTTTTAAGAACCTAATTGTCTTTTCGATGCCTTCCTTTTTGGTGAGTATTTCTTCGATATTATTTGTTAATTCACACATATCTCTAATATTTTTTATTGCAGGGCATTGACATAGGACGTGATTGACTGTGAGGACGTGATCCTCGCAGTAATTACACGATGGTCGTTCGGAAGAAGTAAGTAAGTATGTGTGTGTGTCAATTTAGTATGTCCAATCCTCAGTCTTGTTATTCTAGTCTGATCTTGTCTGCATAGCTTTTCGGATCCTTTCCAACGACTGATATCCTTTTTTATACTATTTAGGCTGTTGTTTATTTCCCTCCACCGATCCTGCCATTTTTGTTTCAGCTTTCCTTTTAAAGTTTTCCTTATATTTTCAGGAACATGGATCTCGGCGTCGACTGTGTCCCGACACGCAGCTCTGCGCGCCGCTTCGTCTGCTTTCTCGTTTCCAGGTATACCGCAATGCCCCGGTACCCATATAAAGGTAATTTCCTTTTTTATTTCTTTCAGGTATTTTGTGTGTCTACCATCATCATCGCCATGGAGTCCTGTGGACGTACTTTGCGAATCCCGTTGATAACCCTGATGGAGTCTGTGACTATTATGTGATGCTGTGATAGAGAAATATCACAGAATTTAAGCGCTTGCCATGCCGCGTATTGTTCTGCCAGGTATACGGTGGCATCTGGTGGTAGCGACCAAGTGTGGGTTTTATCTCCCACAACTATGGCTGCTCCTACACCATGACAATTTTAGATCCATCGGTGTACGCAACGATCGAGTTTGGGTAAGTATTTAGTATACTTTCGAACGATTTTCGGTGTTCTTCTGCAGTTCTGTTTGTTTTAGGTGTTCGGTTTAATTCTAGATGGATTGATGTTTCCTCCCTAGTCCATGGTGGGAATTCGGCTATGTTTATCGTCAATGTGCGTGGTAACGTATATTCTAATTCGTTCAACAATTCCAGTGCTCGCACGCCGGCAGGTCGTGAGATGGTGGGTCTGATGACGTACCTACTTCTGCCTCGGAACATAATGGCAAAGTTCCGGTGTCTCGGCTGCGCTCTTATGTTAACGGCGTAGTTGATGATCAGGTACGCGCGTCTCGTTTCCAAAGGCAACACTCCTGTTTCGCTGAGTAAACTTGTTACTATTATTATTATTATTACTATTATTATTATTATTTTTTTTTTTTTTTTTTTTTGATATAGCGTCGGCTGCAAGGCCATTAGCTATTCTAACATGCGATATCAGAACTTAAGTTATAATTCTTTAAATATATCAATTTCCTTTAGAAATTCTATTAAAACGCTAACCTTTGTTACGGTGTCTTCGAAAATTTCAGAGTACGTTTTTCCAACCTTTAGTTTTTTCTAGAATTTTCGTATAATGGACATCCTAACAGTATGTGCTGAATTGTTAATTGCACATCACATAAAACACATTTCCTCATTCTACTAATACCTAATAGGTGTAGATGTGTTAGTCTGGTATGTCCTATTCGAGTTCTGGTGAGTACTACCTCTTCTCTTCTTGTTAGGTGGTGATTACTGTTTCTACCAATTATTTTTATCTTGATCTGCCTTAATGATGTTTTTGAGGTTTCCCATTCGCTTTGCCATATCTGATTAACCATAAACTTTATAAATTTCTTGCAGTCACTAGGTTGAACAGGTATGTTATCATGTATGGTTTGAGATGTTCCTGACGAGCCGCTATATCAGCACACTCATTACCGGGTATACCCTTGTGCCCTGGTGTCCACATTATAGTGATGTGTTTGTTGTTTGAATGGAGTGTATATAGTAGTTCTTTGACCATGTTTAGGAGAGGGTCAGCATTTGGTTCGCTATTCATTAAGGCCGTTATCACACTTAACGAATCGGTACAAATAAGGCATACGCGTATGTTATTATGGTTGATGTATAAAAGGGCTTGCCACATACCATAAAGTTCGGCGGTATATATACTGGACATCCCATTAAGTTTCCAATAGTGGCTCTTATTATCAGTATGTATAGCACTACCTACACCGTGATCAGTTTTGGACCCATCCGTATACACTATGGCTTCGTATCTGAATTTATCTATCACAGAATAAAATTCCTTCCTGTACACATCATTTGTGGTTTCTTGTTTTTTATATTTTACAAGGTCTGTTTCAAATGTTACTTTTGGTGTATTCCAGGGGGGATATTCAAGTACTTTCCCGTGAATAATGTAGGTACTGTAATATTTAACTCCTGCGCTTTCTATACCTCGAATAATACAAGGCCTGGTTGTTGTAGGCCTGCCTCTGTATTGTGCTTGGTTTTCCTTATTGTGTATTATGTCATGATTCAGATGATTAGGTAGGGATAGAATTTTTATAAGGTAATTAAATATTAACTGCAATCTACGCAATTTTAATGTTGGAATGCCAGACTCAGCGTGTATGGATTCGATAGGGCTGGTACGGAATGCACCGATTGCCATTCTAATTCCACTAACATGGACTTTATCTAATTTTTTTAAATGGAAAGGGCGAGCAGAAGAGTAAATTGTTGAGCCGTAGTCAAGAGTAGACAGCACAAAGGACTTATAAAACCTCAGTAATGTTTCTTTGTCGGCACCCCAGGTGATATTAGACAGACATTTAATAATATTAAGCTGTTTTTTTGATTTAGCTTCTAACATTTCGATATGTTCTTTAAAATATAGGCGACAATCAAAAATAATCCCAAGAATTTTAATACTTCTCTGAAATTCAATTTTATTTTCATGTATGTACAAAGTCGGGTCGTAATGCTCATGTCTAAGCCTGCAGAAGTGTATGGCCTTCGTTTTTGTTAAGGAGAACTGAAAACCTATACTTTCCGCCTTTTGTATTATATCAGAAATACCATTTTGCAATTCTTCTTGCAGTTCCTCTACATTTTCCGATCTTCCAAATACAATTAAGTAAATTACTATTATTATTATTATTATTACTATTATTATTATTATTATTATTATTATTATTATTATTATTATTATTATTATTATTATTATGTTGTTTCTCACATTTTGTGGTTTAGTGATCATGTGACGGGTCTTGACCAAGTCACGTGCTCTTCTACTCCTGTTATAGGAATTTTCTGACTATTGTTGCTGTTTTAAGTATGATTGCTTTTTGGTTATTTGTATGAATGTATGTGTGTATGTTTAGTTTTTTGTGATGATTAGGAAGTTTTTATCAGTAATACTTGTGACGGACATGATGATTGGTACTATTGTTACTGTTTTTTGTTTCCAGAATCCTTTTAGCTCGATTTCCGGAAGTGTGTATTTTGCAATCTTTTCTTGTTCCTTTTGTGCGACATTTGTATCATTAGGTATATCTATGAAATACGTTTTATTCTCTCTTTTGTTCGTGAATGTGATGTCTGGTCGGTTGCTTAAGACTGTTTTATCCGTGAGTAATGTTCTGTCCCAATACAATTTGTATTCCTCATTTTCGGGTATGTTTTCGAGTGTGTATTTGTAATATGGGATGTGTGCTTGTATGGATTGACGTATAAGTGCTAATTCTTGATGTATGATTTTTGCTGCTGTATTATGTCTGTCTATATCAATACCAGCAACTATTTTACATCCTTCTGTTATGTTGTTTCTTTGAACTGATGGCATCTCCTGCATGTGTCTGTGTTACTTTGATAATACGTTTCCTGTAGTTTTTAGTGACTATCATGTTACCCCGTATTACTAGGATGAATCCTTCTGTCTCTTGAAAGAGTTGTCCTATTGTGGGCCATTTATATGACATTTGTTGATCAATATTTAATAATAATAGTTTCTTGTCTTAAATTGAGTGGTGTGTATACTGCGTCCGCATTGTCGATGACTTGGTGGAGTGACGGTGTTTTGTTGTGAGGTAGTTTCTTAATTTTTCTATTTGTGAGTTGTGTAGCGCTTGCATGTCAATCAGTCCTCTTCCTCCTTCTTTTCCGATAAATGTGACTTTTAAAATGCTTGAGTTTGGGTGTAGTTTGTGATGTTCTGTTTCATCTGTTCAGTTTTTTGAGGTCTGTGCTTGACCATTTAACTATTCCGAATGAGTACGTTAAAACTGGTATGGCACAGGTATTTATTGCCTTCAATGTGCTTTTGGAATTGAGTTTGGATTTGACTATGAGTGTGAGTCTGTGTTTGTATTGCTTTTTTAGTTGTTGTTTAATGTATGAGTGATTTATACTTGTGTTCTGTTCGAATCCAAGGTATTTGTATGTTTCTTGCGGTTTCATGCTTTTGAGTGTTTCGCTGCTTAGTATTTCCGTTTTTTTCTTGTTTGTCATATTTTCTTCTCTCTATGTGGAGTATTTTGCATTTGTTTACACCAAATTCCATGCTCGTGTCTTTTGTAAATACTTCTATTATTTTTAGGAGTGCCTGAATTTGTGTTTTACTCGGTGCAAGCATTTTGATATCGTCCACGTAGAGCAGATGGTTTATTGTATATTGTGTTGTGTCTTCGTGTTTGATTTTAAATCCATATGTTGTGCTGTTAAGTGCATTTGATAGTGGATTGAGACATATACAGAACCATAGGGCGCTGAGAGAGTCACCTGGGAACATCCCTCTTCTGATCCTGATGTCTGTTCGTTTTGTTGTCAGATGTATGGTTGTTCTCCAGTTATTATTATTAAAGACAGAAAGTTTTTTATGTGTTGATTGATTTTGTTAATTTCTAGTGTTTTGGGTAACCAGCTGTGTGGTATGGAATCAAACGCTTTTTTATAGCCGATGTAGCATGTAACTACGTTTCGTTGTCGTTTTTCCGTTTGTTTCATAACAGTACTGTCTATTATGACTTGTTCTTTGCATTGATTATTTTTCCGTTAGTATGTTGTGTTTTGTGAGGTGCTTATCTATTTTCTGCGTAATAATAGCTATAATTATCTTGTATAGCGTGGGTAGGCGTGTGATTGGTCTAGAATTGGCTGGATTTTGGGTTTCTTGGTTTTTTGGTTTGATGTATGTTTTCCCTTGTGTGATGAACTGTGGCATCTTGTGTGGTTCTAGTAAGATTTTGTTGATTTGCTCTGTTAGGTGTGTATGCAGTGTACTGGATTGTTGGCACCAAAAGTTATGTATATAGTTCATTCCCAGTGCTTTTCAGTTTTGAGTCTTTTGGATAGTCTTTTTGAGTTCTTCTGCTGTAGCTGTGTGGTATGTTTGTTGTGTTATATTTATGTCTCTCTTGTTCTGTGTCTGTCCATGTAGCTGTATGATTGTGTTTTCGGTTGTGACCATAAGTTCTCCCAGAATGTTTTAACTTCCTCTGAGTTTGGTGGCGTAATTTGTAGCTCTTCTTTTTTCTCTAGGTTTTGGTAGAATTGTTTTTCACTTCTATTGAATTGTATGTTTTGTATTCTTCTGTCATTTGATTCTTTGTATCTTCTGAGTCCTGTCGTGTACACTGCTAGTTTTTGTTTTAATATATCTAGTGCCTCAGTTTGTGTTTCCTCGTTGTTGTGACTAATATTTTGCATGTGTTTCATGACTCGTTTTGAGCGTTTTCCTTTAATATATTGTGCAACTCTTCCTAAGTTTTTTCTCATTATATCTTTTTTGGATTGGCTGGTTTGGTATGTTTTGTTTCTTTAGTGTTATAGCTGTTGTGGTAGTTGAGTAAACCACCAGATGTATGTATTCCAGGGTATTATATTTTCTTTTTCGTCTTTCGCAATTTTATTATTGACCAAGTTGATAATATTAGGTGTGTGTTTGTTATATATTAATTTTGGTAGTGGTATCCTGCTTGTTGGATTAGTACCTTTCCACTTGTTGATGTTTGTTTGTATTTCACTGTCTATTTCGTCTTGTACATTGATGGTCTCTGTTCGCTGTGAGTAGTTCTGTAAATGGCACAGGTATTAACGTTGTAAAAACCAAATCATCATTTTTACCATTGGAGGTGACGTTGTCCTCGGCGCTGATTAAGTACTAGCTGAATTAGAGCAATTTACTTCTTGCACTCATTTTAACTAATAACAATAACTAAGCACTAAGAAACGCACATAACCTGCGATATTGAACACTGTAACAGCCAATCTCTGACTTCTACGACTATCGTAATAAAAAAATCCTGTTTAGACTTGTAAAACGTGGATTAGGGTATTCACTACTACTAAATTATATTTGCAGTACATACGTTTCATAGAGGTGAAAAGTCCTCAGCCGCTTAGAACGCTTCACCATAAGAGACTTGTGGCTTGTAACTTTTAGCAAATATGTCGTAAACAAGTGAAATATCGATTTGTGGCTTAGATCTTCATAGCAGAAGCAAATTTGAACCTTTTAGAGTAAGTTAACAGTTACAACCCAAAAATAATAATTTTGTGTATTAGAACCTTTCACAACCAGAGCGACGACACATGATCTGCGGGATTTGCATGGCAGGTTGTATACGCAATTTTTGGAATTCTGATCTTCATTGTATGGTTTGTTTTAGTGAGTACTCCCCTGAGAGTCCTTGTGGATTTAAAGGCAGTGTGTAACTTGTATTTGCTGCTTTTCCTTTGTACTTAGTCTGAGGTACGTGGTAGATATGGTATTATCACTGTGTATTTAGGTTTTTCTTTTTCGGTTACCCTTTCTCTGTTTAGGTTAGGTGTTAGATAGCCAATTTCTTTAAGTGTCTTAGCAGTATTCTATTTTTCCTTTCTCAAGTCTTCTTGTTTTCAGCTCTATCTTTCAAACATCTTGCTATGCCTAACATCGCCCTTTGTGATGTTTGGAGATGTAGTGTAGGTACATCCCCGTGTGGGTGGGTTTCCTGCATACACGTGAAGTAAAAGTGTTGTAATTCCTGTGTACAAGTACATCCAAGAATGGCACTTTTTCTTCTGACTCCAATTCCATACAAAATTCACATAAAGTTCACTTTAAACACGTAATTGTAATAATAAATAAAAGACGAAAGTATATTAAAATCATAACCAAAAATAAAGTGAAAATAAATTTCTCTCAGAAACGATCCAGAGAGAATCAATAAAACTGATAAGTTCTTTTTAAATTTTTGTACGGGGTCATATTTTGGCTGTCTATTGTATAGTGTTTCTCTTAATATTCAAATTTGATGTAATATATTGATATCATTTTGCTAGTATTATAGGTCATTTTTGAACACACGGTATATTAAATAATCACGTGTAACGCAATTGATGGGGCGTTATTTCTGTTCTACGTCTTGTTTCGGATGCATCTCTTCTAGTACGTTGGGTTTTCCTGTAAAGGTATGTAATTTATTTTCTTTGTGTTCTAGGATTAATTTAATACCTATTGTCTAAATTAGGTGTTGAAGGCAGCTTAAGTAAAGCACACAGTTGTATACAATGTAGCAGTTCTGTAATTGGCATGTGGCGCGTTGTTTTGAGATAGAATATTTTTAAGTTTTTGTGTATCATTAAATCTTAGGACATTGCCACCGATCTAGTTGCGGGTGCACTAGTAGTAAAGCCAAATACGGTATCTTAGGTCGATAATATAACACAGTACATATACGTTATTGAATAATACTGATGATACTGTACCTTTAAGCTCCCGTTACATCTACCTTTCTGTCTTCTTCACAGTACTGTAAACAAGTGAGTATGTTCTGCTAATTGTGCGTAATCTGGTGTTTACGCCGAAGGTGTTTTCAATATAATATAATAATTTGCAGGTGAGAGTGAAAATGGTAAGTATATATCTTTTCGTGCGAATTACGTTTTATTAAGAAGACAATCAGATGAAATTGCTTTGCAAGATTAGAGTAAAGCTAATTTTATTAATGTTCAGTAAAGTTGAAAACAAAACTTTAGGTTATTTGCTTGTTTTGGTAATAAAAAAGCAAACGAACTTAAGTATGTGTGAACTTGCATGTTGACGTAGATCGTTAGTTCAAATTCTACGTATTCAGATTAACTCAGAATTTTTATTTTGAAATAATTGTACGTCATACAGGTTATCTTTTGTGTATGTGGTTTGAAGGTTATTAATGACAATTTTTTGTCAATTTACAATTTGCAGTAAATTTTTTATTATTATTTAGGTCTCCTCTGGCAACAGGTGTAAACCTACCTTTATATATGTTTATGCTACTGTACCATAATAATATATTAAATTATTTCTTCGATGGGGCAATAGTAAGTCATAGTCAATTTAGTTTTTTTTGTTATAAATTAGCCGATTTATACTTTACATAATTTAGTTTGTTTTTTATTAATACTGAAGACTCTTTGTAAATTTTCCAAGCACAAACATCGTATGTGATTAAAATATCGTCATTACCAAGTTCAATGTTCTTATGTTTATCAATATATTCGCAATACTCTAAAATGTGTGTATTCATAAGGAACATTTATAAACTATTTCGAGAGTGCATAAGTAGATCCTTAATATTAGAAGTAGTTGGGCGCATGACATTATCTGATTATTTTTCTGATGGAGTAGTGCATATTTTTTAACACTACCTTGTATGTTCGTTCTTATTTTAATTTGTAGGTATGGAATTAAGTCTGATTTTTATTTAAGGCTTTTATTATAATACCATATATTCAGCCGTTTTAGGTTGGACTTTTACCTGATTTCCAACTAGAGCTTTAATTTCATATTGCTGTTTTGCGACTTGATCTAAGAGTTTACTTAGCGGTGCGATACTTATTACACCATTTATGAAAATTGGAGGAGGTTTAGGAGATTTTTCAGGACTGTTGTTTGATTGGAGATTCTGTTCATCAACTTCTAGGGGTGAGTAACGATTTGAGATAGACGGTGGGTTTGTTTTCTTTTGAGTGTTTGGTTTTTAGTTGTATATTGTCTTGCGGGTTTTTGCATCTTTTATGTATAACTTTAGTCCAAGATGCCTTCTGGTTGCGATACGTGCGTAGAGGATTGGGGGTGATAAAGGGGTTTTTGATAGGGTTGGGAATAAAACATAGTTTGTTGTGGCTGCATAAAGGATTTACCTGGTATTTGCGTTTGTTGGAACTGAGTGTTGTAGATCTGGATTTGATCGGCCGTTGCCATTGGGCCAATTTCTACTTGTGAGGGCGGAATCCCCCCGGGCGCCAGGAGGAAGGCCATGCCATCCTTTTCTTATAATTTGTCTTATTTCAAATGCAATTTATTGATATTAGAATCAACAAAAAAAAAATAGACACACGCGATAACCTGAGATCGATTGATAACACAGCTGCGAAAATATAGATTAAATGGGCGCCATATTGGATTTTTACACAATTAAATGGGATTTTTTCTCTTTTCAACGATGTATAACAACCTATGTACGAATAAAAGATTATGGGGAATGTTAATTGTTTTCATTTTAAATCAAATAGCCATGATTAACAATTTGCAAGTGAAAATTATTTATTAAACAGATTAAACACAACGATACACCGCGATATTAGTAAATGCTAAAACCATAATATATTAAATACTCCAAATTGAAATTTACTTTAGCTTGAGCAAATCTGACTAATGGAAAGTTCTTCTTAATAAGTATGGAAGCTTTTCATGTACTAACCACGAACATGAATTTATTTTAACAAATCTTGGCCTAATGGTTCCATGTTCCCGTACCAAGAAAACTACGCTAACACGTTTTGGCCTCGCTTATGGGTTGCAATAAAAACATATATTGGTTTTGATCAACCATGTCAAGTCATTCATAACATCCTCGTTATAGAAAACACAGAACAGTTTGTAACAGTAATCAAAATCTCAATATATTGTGAATAAGAGTCCATATGTGAAACTGTGCTAAAGGGCATAACTGTACATACAAAATAAATCAGGTCGACGTCAAAATGTTGGTATCATCTGCTAATGGTGTGTACTATAGTTCAGAAAAGTGTAAGTGTAAGTGAATAGCATATTTTCACTATAATGTATGAATGGTTACCCATCATTACTGCTAGTTATTACCACGACTTTATATGCTTAATTTGTCGTAGACGGGTTGGATTTGTTAAATAATGTGTTGTTACACTGATAAATACTCAAGAAGGAATTTTGTACTTATATTTCCTATACGATATAACAGTAACTAAACTAAATATTTCAAACAATGAAGTATAAATAAACTTCAATTTTAAATACATTAGTAACTTAAACGAAACTAAGCTCCTGGCGGTCTCTGAACAGGGTGCCTTGGAAAACGGGATGGTCGGTCGTCTTCTGTGAGCGAATTGGGACCTGTGACTGAAAAATTATCATTATTCCTGAGACAGGTGTCTTAAGCAGGACGCACATTATCGCGGAACGGAATAGATCGGAATGGATCGGAATGGAACGGAAATTTTAAAAAGTATATAATCAAGTTAGAGTCCGTACACTACCGCGGATCGGAACTGCCAGGATTGGATCGGAACGGAAGCGAATCGCTGGGATTGCTTACTAAGCGAATTTCTTCCGCTGTTCCGCAGCCCCCTCCAGTTTTCAATCGTATGTTTACAAAATACGCACGACGCACAAGCATTTTTAAATAAGACAGGTTGTTTCTCGTACGAAATAAATTAAATACTAAATGATAAGAGCAAGTTATTTGTATTAACATTATATTGTCAAACAGTTCTGTATGTGTGTTGATTTAAAATGAATGAAGAACAATTAATCAATTTAATTCGTGAGTTTCCATATCTTTATTTGATGACTGATAAAAATTATCATAATCAACAAATGAAAGAAAATGCATGGGATGAAATTTCTCGAGAAATGAAAATGCCGGGTAAATAAGTTGTAAGCATTCTAACCATATTTATTGTTATAATATAACCATTTTTTGTTGTATAAAAAAACATTATTGAAATTGTCTTCGGACTCTCAGAGCTCGTTCATCTTGCCAAGGGACAAGACCTTCAAGCGAATTGAAATATTCTGCGAATGTGTCTCGAATATGTATTGCATCACGAGTAGAATTTGTTCCCATATTTCTCAGACTCTGTAATCCTTGTGGCACTTCAGATTTCTCTAGCTCACCAGGTTGCCAAGAACATTTATCATTTCGTAAAAAATTGTGCAAGCAAGTACCTGCCATAGTTATCATGTCAAGATGTTCAGGAATAACGTTTAATGTTTTGAAGAAAATTCTGAACTTTTTACAAAGTAGCCCAAAGGCGTTTTCGCTACATCGTCTAGCTCTGCTATGTCGGTAGTTGTAAATTTTTTTAATGTTGTTGTTTCGTAGTTGAACTCCAGGATATGGACGCATTAGATTTGTATTTAGAGGAAAAGCTTCATCCCCTACAATTACATGAGGCATCAAAATATCACTTCCAGGCAACTTTTTTGGTCCAGGTATTTTCAACGTACCACCATTCAAAGCTCTTCCTAATGTCGAATTCTTGAAAATCCCTCCATCGCTATTTTTGCCGAAAGCCCCAACATCAACGGTAATAAATCTTAAGTCAGCATCGACTAGCGCCATCAGGACCACACTAAATTGTTTTTTATAATTAAAATAAGGTGAGCCACTGTTTGGTGGGTTTTCCGTTACAACATGCTTCCCATCCAAAGCCCCTATACAGTTTGGGTAATTTCATTTTGTACAGAAATCTTTCTCTATATTTTTCCACTGTTCAGTTGATGGTGATGGCATCACAATGGGATGGAATTTTGACCAAATTTCAGCACAAACTTCATAAACGATGCTTCGAACTGTAGATTCCCCTAGTCTGTAGCTAAACGCCAAACTAACAAATGAATCACCATGTCCCAAAAACCTGAAAAAAATATTAATAATTTGGTCTCTTTTCAGTCGATGATTGTAAGAAGAAATGGAAAAATTTGAAAGATTGCTACAGCACGTCAAAAGCCAAAAAACGCGGTAAAAGTGGCGATTCTGCAGATTGTATCCCAAAAAATGGAAATATGAAGATGAAATGAATTTTCTTCTTCCGAATCTGAAGTAAAGGTTTCAAAAATCAAACATAGATTTCCCTACTAATGATCCAATGAATGAACAAAATGAAAATTCTGAAGATGTAGGTGGTGAAAGTTCTGTCGGTACTCAAGATGCATTTGATGATATGGCTGTTTTGTCACCTCACCCAGAAAGAATATCATCACCTCGATCAGATAATATACTCTTAACACCTAGTTCTTCAAATACATCAACTGTCTCCAAACAAAAACGCCTCCCAAAACCTGAATTAAAATCAGCAGAAGTGTTACAACAGTACTTAGAAAACAAAGAAAAGCGTAAAAAAGCGGATCACTTAACAAAATTTTTTGAATCCGCTGAAGAAACGACACGATATTTGCCTCCTGAACTACAAATTGAAGTAGAACATCGAATTTCAATGTTGCTTTATGAATTCGAGCTGGAAGCAATGAAAAAATCAAGTTCAAATGCTGATGTGGTTAATAGTACTGAATCAACAAACTCTAATAACTATCCAGTAATAATTGATAACAATAATATTTATACAGATTTGTAAAATAAACATTTATAAAAGTATGTACTTACGACAACGTCAACTTTTCTTGTGCACTTATAGCTTTTCGAAATGTCGTATCTTGTTTCCGAATGTCCAGAATTTTTAACAAATCGTAAAATTTTTCGCTAGACATCCGGAAATACTTGAAAAATTTTTGCTCGTCTTCCAATAGGTCTGGGAATAGATGATGAAATTCGCCATACTCTTGCCTTTTCAAGTTAATTTCATGAACCCATTTGCGTTTTTTTATTACTTTCTCTTTCAATTTCTTCTTCTTCTAAAACTACACACAATGCCACAAATTCTTCGTCTGAAGTATCCATCGCAAAAGAACGACAAACACTAAAACTTAAACCAAGCCAGTCTCGTAGTAAATTACTCAAATACAAATAAATATTTCCGAGGAAGTCCGCGCTAATGTGCGGTGATTCAAAATTTCCATTCCACTCCATCCCGTTCCGTTCCATTCCGATCCATTCCGTTCCGCGATAATGTGCGTCCTGCTTTACTGGACTTTGGTTTCATTCAAATCTAATTTAGAGGATATGCGAATTTATTTAAACTCTCTGGATTACGACTCATTCTAATACGGGAGCAGTTAAATGTAACCATTATGTAGGTATAAAACACACAAAGAGTTCTTTTATTCTCTCTTTAAAGTATTTACAGGGAGATTATATTGTATGTTATTAGCTTGTATTTCAGTCGTTATCTCTTCCATAGAAATGATTACGGTGTCAATATTTCATTTCAAAAACAAAAATCAATATTATTATTTAAAATTTACTTTTACTATATCCAGGGTTAAAACGATTCTTAGTTATTCTCAACGCAGGAGTGCTAACTAAACTAATTACGGAATTATGTGCAATAGGTAATTACGAAATGTTGATTAAAAATCTTAACATCTACTTAGTGAAATGTATTTAATGTCAATCATATTAAAGTATTAAGAAAGCTTGATGAGTAATTGCATAGCGATTTCTTTAATTGTTAACATACGTTAACAGAACAATTGGGTTCATTAAGAAAGTGAATTTACATTAACGCAGTAAATTGATTCCGGGCTCTCCTTAATATCAGGATAGATTACTAGATCTTTGATATTATATCGAACGGTATTTAAAATAAATTACAGGGTTGCAGAAATACTGTACAAGCATTTAATTGCGGGTCTTTAATAAAAAAAAAACAAGATACTAACAGGTAGGCATTTACTCTTTCAGAAAACTGAAAATTACATTACATAAATATACAAAAGTCCCTTCGGGACTGGCGTTATTATAACTCAGAGTTTAATATATTCAAAAGGTGACAGAAAAATATCATTACAGAAAAAAACCGTTTTTAACAAGCCCTTATAGTTTTCACTACTGGGGTGAAATCAAAAATAAACTAAGTTTATACCTTCGCAGTGAAGTAAGTAATTGAACACAGGATTTACTTTAGTGCATATAAATATTGTTCACTTCACGGACATCATATAGAGTTTTCATGACAGAAAATAATAGCGTGATATGGAGCGGTTGTTTATTTTAACATATTACTTCGTCCATCACTTTATAGGAAAACCTAGTGTCGATAGACGAGGAAACTTCTTGTCCACGGTAATTTTTTGCGATATTTGGGCGCTTGCCCTGCAATATACGTTAGCCCGGATGTTACAAGGCTATGTCACTAGGTATTGCCCCGCGTTTACCGTTGTCTGGTGATGACAAAATTCCGCACTACTAGCTGCTCTTGTCCAGTGTATTAGTAAGTGAGTATAAGTTTCAAACTTACGTGCAAACGAAAGCGTATATTAAATGGATTGAGGTTTAGGTCCGGAAGTCCAAAATGAATTTTAATGTAATATTCAGAAAGCATGCAGCATGACTTGTTTAGGAAGGAATTGGGTTTATTTTTAACCCTAAAACATATATCCAATTCTTTGTCGTTATTATCATAATTAAAACAAACAGTGTTAGTACGGTTATCATTGTATCCTTTTTATCCATAATCTGTCATTTGCACAACGATTATGAATGTAGTCTATGATATGGTAGAACTATGCGATGCTGTGTTATTTCGAGAAACAATCAGTTTAGAGATAGGCGGTTAGGGCATAAAGATTGTCTTTCCTGGTTTCCAAAATTTCCGTATCTGAATCCATTCATTATCATTTGTATTCTGCTTTCGCAGGTCTAATATGTTCCTTCCACTTGGCTCGATCATTTCATATCTTTTTATATCCCCATAACCTCTTATCATATTTGTTCCATTTCTATTTCTGTTTATATTCGTTTCCACAAGTTTTTGTATTCCTTTTCTCAACCAAAAATTGCTGCTCAGGATATGCGCCAGTCTCCTTTAACTAAAAATACTTATTTTTTGGGGTGATTTATCGATATTAATATTTCAAATATTTGTTAATGCTTTCCTATTGGAACTGAGAAATATGGCTATAATTGCTATTAAAGTATTTAAAGCTCGTAACATTGCTTTAACAGTTTTCTACTTCTCAGTACCTCTATTTCCTTACAATTGTATGCGGGACTGTTTCAATCGTTTTGTAGTATTCATTTAGACTGTAAAGTATTGTTACAATGAATGTCTAACATTCTTCGTCACAGCTACGTCAAATGATTTTCTTATTATTGTTCATTAATGTCCATGGTTCACATTCATACCACATAACGGTCCTTGCAAAAAATTTAATATTCTTTTCCTAAGCATCTTTTTCATTACCTCCTAACTTTCCGTGTGTTTTGTATTAATCTACTACTACCTGGTTATTAGCTTCTTTTCGTTAACCCACACATCCATCCTGTTTCTTCGCCTATCCTCATTCCCTTATTGTTTATTTAGTCTCTACATTCGTTCTATTCTCTATAGTGTTTCTCCCAAATGCTCCATCCACACTTTCAGTTAAAAAAATCATATAGTCTTTAGTGCACAACCCTGGCTCATTTCGGCGCCAATCTCAAATCAGTATGCCATCTTCTTCACAATCTTCATTACTTCCTTCTGGTCTGTGCGCAACTTTCTGACTATCGCTTGTTCAGCCATTCTGCGTCTTTACCTTTCACGTTTCCTATCAGCATTTCCCACTTTATACAGTCGAAGGACAAGGAAAAATAACTTATAGTGGTGTTAAAAGAAAGCGTAGCAACATAAATTAACATTGCTGGTGCAAATTAACTAAATGTGATAAGAAGATAGGTTTCAAACTCCGATAGTGAGATAATATTTTACATTTTTGACTATGTTGAAATTAAAATTAGGGTAACTTTACGTTTTTCGGGTCATAGAATCCAATTATGACCATAGCTTTCCTGTGGAGATTAGAATAAGTTAGATATAGGTAAGTAAATTTCTGAATGTGAAAATTCTTAAATAATGTAGTTATCATAATAGATAAGTAGTTTAAAAGCGAAATATGGTAAATGGGGTATCATTTTAAAGGAAATTTATATATATATATATATATATATATATATATATATATATATATATATATATATATATACCTTCACATTACAACATTTTGCTTTGGTAATCAATCTGGTAATCTTCTGAGTCACTGGAAGTACCATCAACGGAATATGGCTGGGAAAGGAATGAGAAACCATCCTATAACAGATCAGTAAAACATCGCAAGAACGTGTGTATTGAGGCACTGTTATAAATTTTTCAAATAATAAAAATAGTACCAGAGATAAGATAGTTTCATGAAAACGGTGAGTGAAGAACGTATTCACAATGAAAAAAAAAGGCGAGTATGTAAAGTTAAAGATAGGAATGTTCAAAACGTATTAAGAGAAGAGCAAATAATAAATTTGAAAAGAGAACTGATAGAATAATCTAGATACGACTTGAATAATCGCAGTGGGATGGGAAGGTCTATTGGAGTACGAGAAGTATAAATTCTTATTTAGTTGTAACCAGAGCGGCAAAAATAGAATAAATATTAATAGAGGAACTAATGGTAAAATCGAAGTGACATAACATGTATGGCTCTATAATAATAGATTTGAAATTGTAAACAATGAACAGAAAACCGTAATAAGGTTTTTCTATCGCCAAAAATAGTAATGGCAATGGTTTGTTATATAGTGCAGTTGTATTAAATACGCCAAACAACATATTATGATAAAAACAAAAATAAATGAAAAAATGTATTTTGCATTAAAGAATAAAAACTTGAATAACTTGACAGCGCCTCAACGTTATTAAGTGAACGTAGCTGTAAAGAAGAAAATAGTTTCGACATATCAATAAATATACAGGGTGAAGTGTTATTTTCCTTACAAGGCAGCAAAGTATTGTAAAATCTACCACCTCGAGCCACCACTTGAGTAATTTCAAATTGAAATGTAATTATATTTTATTGTCATATTATACATATAAGTAGTAAGGGGCACCATCCCCTCCACTTTTTTTACGTCACAAGCCCCGCCCCCTTTCACTTTTTTATATGCCCACGTGGGGGACCGCATTTTCCACCCTTATTTTTACTCGCTCACAAGTAGGACGTATTTTTTCACCCCTATTTTTTACACAACCCCGTGTGAAACCGTATTTTCCACCTTTTTCTTTTCGGAGGCCTTTTTCAACCCTAATTATTTTTACTCGCTTACGTATAGGACGTGTATTTTCACCCCTATTTTTGACACACCCACGTGTAGGACGAGTTTTTTTCACCCCTATTTTATGACAGCTCACGTATAGGACGCGTATTTTCAACCCTTATGGTTTCTTTTTGAGGTCAACCCTAATTAGAGCCTTTTTTGCACATGCTCACGTGAGGGGGTGGGGCTGGTCTTGGTGCTGGGGGCTGGACCTGGACCTAGGTCTTGGACTTGAAGTTGGTCTTAGGGTTATTTTTGATTGTCATCTAATTATGGTCCTTCTGACTATATTAATAGCAGTGCCCTGGAGGTTAGGCAAATGCACACGCATACAATGTTGGAAATTGCATAATTAATAAGATATTATTATTAAAATTATCGATACTATTGCTTTAAAATGGTCAAATGCTATTGGATGATCTTTTATCTATACGAGAAAACGTTGTATTTCTAATAAGGAGGTTCTTGTAAGACACGTGTAGGGCTTCGCAACCTGTTCTCAGGCCTTCGCCCCCTGACCGGAGATGGTGTGGGAACCTAAGCTTATAAGACAAGTGTAGAGCTTAGCCCCTATCGTGGCCCCCTCGATGCAATTGTATGAGGGTTCTAACTTAAGCTTACAGCTGTAGGCCTTCGCCCCATCATACAAAATTGTATTCTAATAAGGAGGTTCTTGTAAGACAAGACTTGTATCAGGATCTCCGCCCTGGACTTTTTAAGTAAAAATTGATTTTAGCGCCATCTAGTGGCGTATAGACTAATGAAAATTTTCTATAATAGAAGCTGATAATGTACAACTCTCTCTTGCTCTATCTTGTTTCTTCCTCCCCCTCTCTCTCTTTCTCACACACACACACACACACACACACACACACACACACACACACACACACACACACACACACAAATCAAGTAATTAATCAATCTCAAGCAAATCACGCTCGATCACTAGCTCAATCACAATCAATCAACTGAAATTATGTCTTACAGTTTGCGGAAACCAGATTACAGTTCAAACTGAATACATTAAAGTCTAATTAAATATGACGTGAAATAATAAATAATTTCTACCCTAATGCCATGATGCTTTATGTTTAGGAAGACCCTCTAAACAGTCACCACCTATACATTCGGAACATCGTATTTGATTTATTTGCATGTTCAATTACATACACACACAACATTGTTTCATTGTAATGTGTTTATTAACATTTGTAAAAACCCATTTAAAAAAAGACTGGAAGGTAATAATTACTTATATAACATAGAGTTAAATTAAAATAACATGTTTTTAAGAATATCAAACTGATATAATGGAAATAAAAGGCAAAAGGTTTTAATGGTTTATTATTATACGTGAATTAACAATAACTACAAGTTTAAAATCAACGAATACGTGCGTACCTACTATTTTGTAGAGTTGATCTTATGACGTCATCCTGCGTAGTAATACATTTTTAAAAATATCAGGTAAAAAAACATATATTAAAAATAATAAGCTTGCCTCTAGAAGTTTTTTCCTTCAACTGTACCATGCGTTGAACAGATTTTTTTTATACAACGTGTCTCATTAAAATACGATTTGTGAATGGCTGGATATAAGCAGCCGATTACATACCGAACATTAAACTATTTTAGAAAGTAATACACAGAAACCTGAATTCGTATTTAACAATCATGTTGTACTTACAAAAAAATTTACATTCAAAACACTTACAAATATTTTAAAAATTTTGCTAACACGGAAATTACTATTAAATAATTGAATCTTCAGATTACATAAACTATTGTATACTCAATTACGTTCACACCCATACACACACGCACACATACACACACACACACACACACACACACACACACAAACACACATGTACTTCACGTTATATGGATTTTTATCAGTTGAGATTAATATCAATGTCAACTAAACGTTTTAAAAAATTTATAATCTGAAATAAGAGTGACGTAATCCAATTTTATTTGAAATTTCATGGAGAGTATCATCGTGATCGAGATTTTGAGATACAATCACCTCATCGTCTTCACCTTGAACGATTATATTGTAACAACCTATAAAAGTAGCTAATAACCCCCGTCAGCTTTTATCAGACACTATTATTACATGGACATGAGGTTAGCCCTAAATTAACTGGTTTCAACACGGCTCTGGAAATGCTGCACACGCTTCAAACCTTTCAGCTCGTTCGCAGAAGTTGTACCGTATTTATTTCCTTCAATTTTTATCTGCATTCTGTTTCGAGACTGCAGTACGTTTTCTAATATATAAACAGAATCTTCAATACTGTGATACGTGTAGCAGCAAAACACATTAGCTAGTTAGTTTCACCTCTATATTATTTTACATGCAAGCCTGACCTTATCATAAATAAGTATATGTGTCAAGAAGCTAATTAAACATAACTCCACTGACTGGGCATGGCAAGCAGCGTTTCCAATTATAGCTTTTAGTTAACACAATAGTGCCTACAATTACATACAATCGACAAGCACGGCTTTAGCACGAGGATCAAACGAAAACACGCACGCACACATGCACAAACGCATGCACGCACACACGCACGCACGCACGCACGCACGCCCGCACGCACGTACGCACGTGTGTGTGTGTGTGTGAGAAAGAGAGAGAGGGGGGGAGGAAGAAACAAGATAGAGCAAGAGAGAGGTGTACATTATCAGCTTCTATTATAGAAAATGTTCATTAGTCTATACGCCACTAGATCGCGCTAAAATCAATTTTTATTTAAAAAGGCCAGGGAGGATATCCTGATACAAGTCTTGTCTTACAAAAACCTCCTTATTAGAATACAATTTTGTATGATGGGGCGAAGGCCTACAGCTGTAAGATTAAGTTAGAACCCTCATACAATTGCATCGAGGGGGCCACGATAGGGGCTAAGCTCTACACTTGTCTTATAAGCTTAGGTTCCCACACCATCTCCGGTCAGGGGGCGAAGGCCTGAGAACAGGTTGCGAAGCCCTACACGTGTCTTACAAGAACCTCCTTATTAGAAATACAACGTTTTCTCGTATAGATAAAAGATCATCCAATAGCATTTGACCATTTTAAAGCAATAGTATCGATAATTTTAATAATAATATCTTATTAATTATGCAATTTCCAACATTGTATGCGTGTGCATTTGCCTAACCTCCAGGGCACTGCTATTAATATAGTCAAAAGGACCTTAATTAGATGACAATCAAAAATAACCCTAAGACCAACTCCAAGTCTAAGACCTAGGTTCAGGTCCAGCCTCCAGCACCAAGACCAGCCCCAGCCCCTCACGTGAGCATGTGCAAAAAAGACTCTAATTAGGGTTGACCTCGAAAAGAAACCATAAGGGTTGAAAATACGCGTCCTATACGTGAGCTGTCATAAAATAGGGGTGAAAAAAACTCGTCCTACACGTGGGTGTGTAAAAAACAGGGGTGAAAATACACGTCCTATACGTAAGCGAGTAAAAATAATTAGGGTTGAAAAAGGCCTCCGAAAAGAAAAGGGTGGAAAATACGGTCTCACACGGGGTGTGTAAAAAATAGGGGTGAAAAAATACGTCCTACATGTGAGCGCGTAAAAATGTGGGTGGAAAATGCGGTCCCCCACGTGGGCATATAAAAAAGTGAAAGGGGGCGGGGCTTGTGACGTAAATAAGTGGAGGGGATGGTGCCCCTTACTACTCATATATATATATATATAAAATTCATGTAATTCATATGAATAAGTAGATTCTAGTCTGGTAACATAATATGCTTCTTTTCCAAAAATGAAAAGAAAAGCAATTGTATCAATTAACATAGGAGTAGTAAACTATATGTTAAAGTGTGTAAAAATAGAACAGATTTAATAAGATTCATATAACTTATACGTGAATAATGCGAAATTAAACAAATAATGTGTTAATAACTTACATATTAGTGTGTATAGAATGTGTTACAACTTAAATTAACATTATGGATGTAATTTAAGTGTAAAAAATTGAGAAACCAGGTTATGTTGATTACGAACATAGATTTTGAGATAGAAGTTTTCAAAATAAACCATAAGTGTGTTAGAAACTGGTGTATCCTCATGTATTTTGGGTAATAGAATTCGTTTATGTTTATACTTTTCCTGTAGGAAGCAGAATAAGTTAGTTATAAGTAAATTTGTATAAGAAAATTTGCATATTTGTTGAAATTTAGGTGGTTTAAGAATTTTAAAAGGAAGTAGGACAAATGTGTTATCTATGGAAAGGATATTTTGTGTAGAATTCAAACATAATTATATTTTTAAGATCTGTTCCCTTATAAGAAAGTTATGTGTAAAATTAGTAATTTACAAAGTTCTGAAAAATGGTTAGCCAATCAGAATTAAGCGTTGTTATGTTTGTATAGACAAAATACTATAATTTGGTTGGTTGTTAAGCACAGGAAGTTGTTATATTTTTCCTCATCTGTCAATTCCTCAATGTGAGAACATGTCACTAGGGGTGTACATAAATTCAAATTTAAAATGAATTGTGTGTATCGTGTAACCTACAAAAATGCAAGCATTAAACAATTGAAATTCTAAAATTGTCATAAGTTAGGTTAACGTGAATACTTGTCCGGCATCGTTAAACAATTGAACGTAAATCATGTAAATCAATTACTTCGATTAATATAAAATTATTATAACGAAATTAACATGGTGTTATCATTTTAATAAAATTAAAATTAAAAAGTTTCAATTAAATAAAAATCGAATGCAGAAAAAATTATTGTATTTTATGATACAATAACCTTAAATTAAATTATTATATTTGAAAATATAATAAATAAAATCAAAGTGCTTCTGAAAAGTGTTAAAGAAAATATTTATGCAGCATAACTGTATATGCTTATGCTGTAGATCTTTCACCGTTGGATCAATACTATTTATGGAATTCGAATTACTTCTGATTTGGATATTGGAACATCAATATTGAAAATTGGAGAAGCTAAAAGAATGCAAACATAAATGTGAGTGTATGAATCTTATATTTTTATTTGAGGTTACGTTGAATATTATTATTGTTTATCACCTATGCGCATGTGTGTAAAGGATTTAGGTAAATTATTTTTTCATTAATTTTATAGTGATTCAATATTATTTTAAAAAGCAAAAGATACCGAAAATATATATTCGTTATTGTTCAGTCATGATGAAATATGTGCACAAATTCAGGCCAATGATAATCGCATACGCGCAACATGTTATATAATTACAGGTGATACAAGGTGTTTGAATAAAGTTTGAATTAAGATTTATTTTAAAATCACAATTGATTTTATTTTTGGCAAAAGAACCTAACGCAAATGTTTAGCGTTTTTTTTTTGTATACTGAACTAATACTGAACTCTATCCCCTGGGATGCTAGTCGAGGCAATTTTATTAAACAAGTTTAACATTTCATCATAATATTAATGGATGGCAAAGTGTGAATTTAATCAAATTACATTATAATTTATTAATGCAATTCATCCCAAAATATTTCATGGACTTCAAACGTGCAATAATTAATAATTATTATTAAAATCATCGAAATTACAAAATGCAAACATATTCACACGCACATTGCACACGCACACGCACACGCACACAGCACACGCACACGCACACGACACACGCACACGCACACGTACACACACACAGCATACGCACACCACACGCACACGCACACTACACACGCACACGCAAACGCACACGCACACGCACGCACACGCACACGCACACGTACACACAGCACACGCACACGGACACCACACGCACACGCACAGCACACGCACACGCACACGCACACGCACACGCACACACCACACGCTCACGCACACGCGCACACAGCTCACGCACACACACACACACACGCACACGCACACGCACACGCACACGCACACGACACACACACGCACACGCACACGACACACACGCACACGCACACACACACACACACACACACATATATATATATATATATATATATATATATATATATATATATATATATATATATATATATATATAGACACACACACACACACACACACACACACACAATCAGTGTGACCGATTCGTTCTCGGCTCACTGTAAAATATTTATTTATTGTGCGATTTTGACCGCATTTTTTTAAATCGTAGAGGTTGATGAACTCCATTTTTGGAGAAAATCGTGCCACATTCATTCAAAATCCAAGGCCTCCTACATCAGTTTTTGTCAGAGAATAAATATCATTAATATCATTTTCATAAATTTATTCGAAAAGAAAAACTTGGACAGAAAAACTATCGATTTCTGGAAGCTTCTACCAATCCACCATTTATTTCAATACACTTGTCTACCCTTTTACGCACGTTCATGGTTACCCTTTCTATTTGTTGGAGTAATCTCAGCGCAGACTTGTGTTATTCTAGCTCGCAGTTCATCTAAGGTTTGTGGCCGTGTTTTGTCAACTTTTTGTTTTAGTATACCCCAAGGAAACAAGTTGAGTGGCGTAAAATCTGAGTATCGCAGTGGCCACTCGATGAAATTACTGTTCCGCCCGATCCAACGATATTTCTCTTATCGAACACACATTATCGTCACCAAGACGAACAATTTCTATTTTGGCTCTTAAAGACAGATTTTCCGTAATAACAATTGTAACATTATACGAACTGTTCATAATTACTTTTTTACCCTTTAATTTTAAAATGAAAATGGTAAAAAAATTAATTGTGAACAGTTTGTATATACACTTTGTTTATACGCTTCATCATCATCTAGAAATGATGATGACCGGTCAGTGTTAGAAGAAGAATAACCTTCATCTTGTTTCTCTTTACTCCTACTACCATAACTATTTTGACAACACCAACTGCACAGATTACTGCAACTAATGTGGGGTATCCATATATAACGATGAACTTCTGAGTTTTGATCGTTCCAGAAATGATTTTACTGCTGATTGCATGACTTTACTTGCTCGCAATTGCACTATGATTAAATACCATGTAGGAAATTTATTCTATTTAAAGCAATGGGCAGAATGCTATGTTTGTTGGTTCTTCGGCTGCACCCAAACCACTTAGGAACATATCCTTCGTGTTTGGAAGCGTTTTAAATTCCTCCATTCGAGATTCTTGTTTGAAATATTCATAAAAGCTTTGAGGTAATACACATTAAAATCGTCCGTTTCCATCACTATACGTTCATCGCACACACAGCTTGCTGTGGTTTATATAAGTTGAAAAATTTTTGATTTCTGAGAATTGTAATATGTTACACACACACACACACAAGCTTTAGATTTTTTCAACCTTGACTCAACCACACAGAACAGTGGATGAGAACCGATGCACTCTCTCACACACGCACTCTCTTTCTCTTTCACACACTTACTGCAATTATTGCATGGGTTAGGATCGGCCCTACATGATTAACGAGAAGTGCGCACGTCCTCGACTTACTAACTGATTTGACCTTCCATGCAAAATTCATATACTTTGATTTAGTATCCTCATAGCTATATTTTCGACCTTGACTCAACAGCATAGAGCACTCTCTTTCTCTCTCATCAAAGAATCACACACGCGCACGCACACACGCACACACACGCACACGCACACGCACACATACACGCGGACGCACACGCACACGCACATGCACACGCACACGTACACACTTATGATGGAATAAGGTAGGATAAGATCGGATAGGGTCGGATAAGATCGGATAGGGTCGGATAGGATCGAATAAGATCGGTATACCCCTGCATGACCTAGACTCAAATCAACCAGAACGTTGATTCTAAGAATTGTTTAAACGTGACCTTGAAAATTTGCTGCCATGTGAGCCAGACTCCCTCACACATCCCATGAACTTGAACACTGCAATACGACCAAATTCTATGAACTGCTTGAACAAAATTTGATTTAGCCTTGAAGAATATACTTTGATGGCGGGAATGTGTACGTACGCTTCAATGACCTTGGACGCAGCGAACGTTTGACCTTGAAAAACCTTGTAGATAGCGACTGTGTACGTGATGACCTGATTTAATAATTATTATAAGATTCTGATTTATATATCTTTAAGAGACAAAATAGGAATTGTACGTCTTGCTGGCGATAATGTGCGTTCGATAAGAGAAACTGAACCAAATAGATTTGTCTATTTTTCTTTTGTTTTAGATAGTTATATTCCTATAGTTTTTTGTACAAGTTTGTCCTTTCGAATAAATTTATGAAAACGATATTTATTGCGCATTTATAATTTGGATACAAAATCATTACTTTAAATTTTTTAATAAAATTTTGTACAGGTCTATTTTAAAGGGTGGAGCATAGATTTCTTCCACAAAAATCGATAATAAGTATTTCTAAAAATTTTCTAACAAAAGCTGATGTAGTAGTGAGCCTTGGATTTTAAAGAAATGTGGCACATTTTTCTCCAAAAATAGAGTTCATCATCATCTACAATTTAAAAAAAAAATCTGGTCAAAATCGTATATTTTAGTGTCCCTGAAACAAATGGGTCACACACACGCACGCGCACACGCACGCGCACACGCACGCACAGCGCACGCACGCGCACGCGACAACACACACTCGTACTGCACTCGCACTCACTCGCACTCAGCACTGCACTCCACTGCACCCGCACCTGCACGCACGCACCGCACCGCACACCTGCACTGCACCGCACCTGCACCGCACCTGCACCCACCGCACCTGCACCTGCACCCGCACCTGCACCTGCACCTGCACCCGCACCTGCACCTGCACCGCACCTGCACCTCACCTGCACACGCACCTGCACGCACCTGCACCTGCACCTGCACCTGCACCCTGCACCTCGCACCGCACCCACACCCACACACACACACACACACACACACACACACACACACACACCACACCACACACCCACACCACACCCACACACCACACACCACACACACACACACACACACCACACCCACACCCACACCACACCACACACACACACACACACACACACACACACACACACACACAAACACACACACACACACACACACAACACACACACACACGCACACCACGCACCCACGCACCACACGCACACCACGCACGCACGCACGCACGCACGCACGCACGCACGCACGCACACACATATATGTATATATGGGGTGGCCCAAAAATAAGTTACGACCACCAACTTGATTTTGTCAAATGTAAACACCTGTTTTTATTTCATTTTCTGAATCTACTTTGAATTCTGAGTAAATCTCATGTACCATGTCCTATACCTAAAGTCAACAGATCTCGAGGAATTTATAATTGAACGTATCAACAATTAAGACCGTATCAAGGCAGGCGGCCTTTGTTTTCTGTCAAAAGGAACAGTTTATTCAAAAAACACAACAAATGTTCCAACTGTGCACCATTTTCGGCTTAACAATAAACCAAGGCGATGAATAAACATCTTTGGACGTTTCCACCCATTTCTGGAGTTATAGCACGCACTTCCCTTCTGATTTTCTCTTTTAATATCTCCAGATTGTTTGGCCTGTCAACATATACCTTTGATTTGAGATAACACCACAGAAAAAAAAATCATGTACCTATTGTTTATGGATCACCTTGGGTACGATTATTTTGCAAGTGTTCTTGATAGTTGAACTTTAAATGGATTAGACAACTTCTGGGACTCACCGCGTGTACATATATATATATATATATATATATATATATATATATATATATATTCGTGAGATGGTTACTTTCAATGATTATTAACGTTAATGTACATTGAATTAACAAGGAACTCGGAATAAAGGCCGGATGAGATACTTGAATATATTCGGAATTGCCTACGCAGTCCAGAATGAAAGAAGTACTAAATGAGTAGTTATTTCGGTGTTTAGAGGCGATTTATGCGGATTTTGAAGATCAAAACGACCTTAATGTGCTCAGAAATAAATTTAATGTAATAATCAATGTCGAAACAATGATATTATTTCCTACACTATAGCAGTAGGAACAAATAAATTTTAATTGAACGTCCAAAAACTAACGTGACCAACGAATGGAAACTAATTAAACAATTAACGCGCAAAATTCGAATACTTTAAAGGCAAAGACGTTTATAAAAAAAATACTTAAATTTTTTTGTAATTTCAAGTTATATATATATATATATATATATATATATATATATATAACAATCACTATAAATTTTAAACTGCTTTTATTATAAACCTGAAAAAAAATTAACATTGAAAAAGGGAGTAACCCAAAGAAGATTCAAATGGAGAAAGTGTTACAAGATAAAATATGTGAAAGTAGCTACCCAAAATATATCTAGATGTAGCCGTAAATCTCTAAGAATAAAGATAATATAACGGTTAGGAAATATGATTTACTGGTGGAAACTTATTTATTACTTAAGGTCGCTCTTGGTGAGTGGGTGGTTATAATCCCAGAGGGACTGAAAGAGGTTTTCGATAAATCTCGACGCCTAAGCGTGTCTTACAGTCAGCTTTACACAACTCCGTTTCGGACGCGGTCCTAAATAACTTCGGTGTAGGATGTTTCTAGGAGAAGGTTGATATTAAAGATGATCCTAAGTTATAATTAGTTCGAACGGGAGGCGGTGCAGGGATGAGACAAATGTTAGAACTTCTTCCGTACAAACACATATCTATTTCGACGTATACTTTGTAAATTAATTTCGTCAACATATGGGGTGCAGGTTAAAGGACGAGAAAAAGCCGAGTGTATTCGAAAAATGTTAGACCAACCCATTGCAAAGTTTGAAAAAGAACCTACTTCACCAACAATAGAAGAATATTGTTTTTTTCTTACACAAACCATTTGTCATTGTGCTCTATCTAATGTATATTATATATAATATAACTAATAAATCTTTTTTCTAGTTTGTAGTTTATTATATTTATCTGTATAACCTGAACTCATATTAAAATACATATTACTGAATAAGTTTTTTTATTTACATAAAATTTGGAACAATTTCTTTAATGCACTGCATTACCACCAGATATTTCACCATTCAAATCAGTAAAAATGGCAGACGCTGTACTATGATTACGATAGCGAGCACGCCTACGTAACCCATCATAATCAACATTCACATTCTCAAACCTCCAATAAGCATACAAATCGGATATCTTACGACATTCCGAATCACTAACGTTTCGATTTAAATTCAAACCATCAGTTAAAACTCTCCAATGTATACCGTTTAGGAAACAAAAACTAGCCAAACAACGCCTATTATGATAAGCAATGTCACCACACGAAACCTTCCATGGAAAACAAACTATTCAAATGAGCTGGACACACTTTAAACACATCTGCCAAATAATTCCATGACTTCACAGCAATTCGCTGATTCACGCTATATGCACCAGCAGCCTTTCTATAAATAAAATAACAAGAATTAAAAGTATTTAACTATAGCCATAAATTTTAAACACGTGGTTTTTTTTAAAGAAATCGTTTTATAACATTTAGTAATTTATTTAATGATTACAATATACAAAAAATTAACTTTAAGGTGATGTGTCACATTATTTTGTTTATAATTTGTTTCTCACATTCAATTTCCCTTAATTAATTTTAATTTAATGTGACCGACGATGCTTCGGCATCGTTCGTAATAGGTATTTGCATCGCTTCGTTATAATGTTTACTCGCCATACGTTCAGCTTTCCTTAAAGCCTTCATATCAGGATCCGAGGCCCTTCTATTTTCAGACATTATTCAAGATTGTTACAAATCTACTTATCTTAAACTTATATACAAAACAACACATCCGCATAAAATTAAAATCTTTATTTTAAACAATCAAACACAAATTTTAAACTATACAATAAAATTCCTAAACCCTAATACACATAATTGTATTTTGAGACATTTATAACATTTGCCAGCAATAAATGTTTTACACACACTTAGCGCAGTACTATACACTTTTATCAATATTAAGCAGTATACCTTCCCAAACAATGTGGAATTAGCTAATGTGTCTTTTTCTAATTTAGAAAACATAATAACTAACACTCTACTTCTTCTTCTGCAAGTCTACCGTAAATTCTCCTAATTGTGCCACATGTAACTTTATATTAAACCAGTCAAACAATATCAACCCTTTAAATGCCGTTCACATAATTTCACGCCGTTTTCGTACTTCTTTGCGAGTGCTTTACATTCGTCTTGCGTATAGTATCGTCCTAAACCATATACTGCCTCATGTTCAGCATATAATATATATGCCGACAATTATTGAACTAAACGCTCCACCTCCGTAAATGCATGTACCGCTTTGATCCATGATTCAGCTGCGTAGCACATCCACATTTTGATGGTTTAAAAATTTATTCACACATCACTACTTAAATACCTTAGACATTTCCACGTCTAAATCTACAACCCCAGGTAATAATGTAATTATTTGCAACATAATAATATGTACACTCTGACAATTCACGTCTAACAATGTTGCAATAACATTCTTCACAATGTTTGTTCTCGGATCTCCAGGTATACTAGTAGCTCCAGCAACAACATTTTTATAAAACCCGACAAATTCTTGAGTTGTAGGAAACTTTCCAAACCCAAATATTTCATATAATCCTGCATTACATATGTTTATTATCTTTCTATCGCCGATTTTTAAAATTTGATAGTTTTAGTACCCAGATTTATAGGTTGCCATTTAGAATCTGAACTATAAAAGTAATTTGTTATAATCCCTTGCTGATCCAAAAAATATTTCCTTTCGCTATTATCAAACACTACGTATTGATTCTTTATCCCGTCTAATTTCACAACTGATGGAAAGGATAAATTTGGAGAACGACCAATACACATATACTTTGACTGCCATTTATTTAAGTAATATAATACTTGACCGACCAATTGCACGTGTTTGCGTTCTACATTTTTTTTACGGGCACTTGCTTTACAGCTTGTTGTCTAAGCCCTTTTAATTAACTTATTAAGGTTCTACATACTGCACTCGTAGCAGTATGATACTATGTTTTGAATATATCTGTTTAGCTTTATATAATGAATAAACAAAGATATCCAAATTTTTTCTTTGTCTAGTAGGTCACTATAGGTAGGAAATCTAGTTCAAAAAAGAGCCAGTATCCGCTCATATCTAAATTGCAGAATACATTAAGTCAGTGAGATTCCAACCGCCCCTATCTAAATTGCAGAACAATTTAGAGTTCGTTGGCACCACCCCTATCTAAATTGCAGAATAATTTAGAGCTGCTGCTGGAATCTTGGTTCACAGAGAGCCAGTAACCGAGCCTATATAAATTGCATAATAAAAAGGTCAATAAACTATCAATAAACCCGTTTAAAGTTTATTGACTGAGGCTCACTCCAAAAAAGCAACCTACCCACCTGTCTTTTAAGTGTCCGTGGTCATTTATTGTTCGAATTACTAAAGGCATGATATCTTGGTGTGAAATATGGTTGTAAAAAAGGAGAATTGTTGATTTCTCTTAACACTGCTTTCCTTACCGCATTAGTGAATAATAAGATAAATACATGTTCGGACTAATCATTTAAGTATCTCATAAGATACGAACTAAGTCTTAAAATAAGATTTCGGTTTTCTTTGTCTACATGCTTGTAAACTCGAACACTTAAGTATTGCTGTAAAATTCACAATTTCCCTTACGCGCAATTTTCAACTTTTCTCAGATTCTGACATTTGATGGTATCCAAGCTTCCTCTGCACGTTCTCTAGCATGGCCAAAGGGAAACAGGTAACATACAAAACAGAAAGCAGGAGTTCACAATGCGCTTTTGTTTCACAAAAAAAGCCTACTTCTTTATTGAACATGAATTGAACATTGCGACAAAACTCAAAGCTATCTGTTATCCTCAAAAGGAACTGTTTCCACAATTGCATTTAAAGGTACTTTCCCGGAGCATAAGAGTTTTCACTTCAACGGCCTTTTCAAAATGCACAGAAATTTTATGCTGGCGCTTATAATAGTTGATGAAGCTTTTACCACATAGTAAGCACTCTACTTTATAGTGGTGGCATTGCCAATGGGACACTAAATTCGGCAAATAATTGGTTTTAATAAGTATCTAAGCCCATTCCCCACAAGTCCCAGTTATTCCAACATACCTTATCAAATATGGCAATTTCCATTGTATTCCATTGTTTTGGTCCAAATTTACCATAATCCTGAGTGGCTACAATATTTTACATAATCTTATATGAATAATTAAACACATACTAATTTAGTACTTTAACTTTCACCAAAAAAAATAGCACATGATTATTTTCTACTATTCTTAAAAAATCACTGTAATGTCTATAAACTCAATAAACCTACATTCGCGACAACAATATAGATCCTATAGATCAATAAATTTACATAAATTCGAGAAATTCATAAAGCACGCTGCACATCGACGCCGACGTCGGTTAAATATGCTTAAGAAGACGCTCTTTTTTCTGATTAGCACAAGGCTAAATTGGAAATCCTCGACTTCACTTATTGAACTCGGAATTCGACGCCGATGGCCCACAATCATAACAGTTCGTAACTACATCTTAATTGTTTTATACTTCAACTTTCAAGATCTAGGCTTCACTTCCAACTAAACTAAAAAGCAGCAATCATCTGCGCCCGCTTCCAATTTCATCATTTCACATAAAAATTCAACGATAAAAAACAAGAGACTGTTAATCCAGAAAAGTACCAAATATGATAACACTACCAACGACTGTAAACTGACTCCAATAAGTTCTCAACAATATTTGCAAAAGTCTACACATGCCATACTAAGGTATTATAGCGTATAATCGACTTTATGCAAGCAACTTAATTGATATATACCTAGAACTCCAGAGGATAATTGTATCAGAACGCCGCAGGATGTGACAATAGCCATGATTAAATTTAGCAAATAAAGGTCTACGTATTTATACATTTGTACTAAATCATTTAAATCTCTGCGTAATTTTTTCATTAAAAATATCTTTTCTCTAGCAATCATAAAATAATAAAATTCATCAATGTACTGAATTAGTTCCTATATTACAAGCAAACAAAAAAAAATATGTTACTCAATTTTTTTCAAGATTTTCACAGAATGTGACACTTCCTCCACTAGATATTTCTCCTCTGAAAATATGCACAACAAAACTAAGCTAATAAAAAAATAACCTAAACTTATCAAACTAAAACCAACCTACCAGAAAATTAATTTAACTTTTATTTATACCGAGTAAACCATTTGTTTTATTCTACGATCGTACGTAAGATACTACTACTTAATTAGAAATGTTAGAGCTAGACTGACAAGCTGCGTGTGTGCGTGCGTGCGTGTATGTTCGTATGTGTGTTTACAAAAATTAGAACTTAAGTGACAATCTGTAACGAAATGCAATAAATTGTGAAATTGCTTTGGAGGTTGTCTACAAATTTTTTCAAAAGGCAGTTTATGAGAATAAAATGTATGGTACAATAATGAAAAACAATTGAAACTGTAAAAGATGAACATAAAACCATTATAAGGTTATTCTATCTCTAGGCTAAATAACAGATGGCTATTTTATTTCACAATAAAGCTTAATTTTTTGTTGAATATGAATTGAACATTGCGAAAAAACTCAAATCTATCTGTGGAAGGAGCGACACCAGCTAAATCAGACTCACAATGAATCGTTTTCACAATGACATATCCTTCTGAAGGTTTCTTCTGATGTTTAGCTCATTTAAATGGATTTTCCGGAGGGTGAAGAGTTTGCACTTCAACAACCTTTTCATAACGTACAGAAATTTTATGCTGGCGCTTATAATTGTTGATGAAGGTTTTACCACATAGTAAGCACTCTATAGCGGTGGCGTTGCCAATGGGCCACTAAATTCGACAAATAATTGATTTTAATAAGCATCTACGCCCAGTCCTTCCATGTTCCAGTTGTTCTAACATACCTAATCAAATATTGCAAATTAATCACACGTTGCGTTGTTTTATTTGAACCAAATTGGGAATGGCGTTCAACCGTCAGTTTAAATTTGTAAATCACTTTTCTGTCAAAAAACAAAAATGTTATGCTCAAATCTCTCA
This sequence comes from Vesta saturnalis, assembly GCA_036346205.1. NCBI lineage: Eukaryota > Metazoa > Arthropoda > Insecta > Coleoptera > Lampyridae > Vesta > Vesta saturnalis. Next base: position 449,839 of record JARFJB010001062.1, read on the forward strand.
ACTCAACAATATTTGATTATGTGAAGCATTTATGTCAGTATATGGTAAATTAGGGAACGCTTTGGGCTTTTGAAATTACATAATCGAATGCTGAGAACAGATAAAACTGTTTTTAATTGTTGTTCATAAAATGTAACGATTTTATTATACGCCACTGGTAAAAGTAAAAAAAAACAATGGGTAGAATGGAGTGAAAATAAAATAATTACTCTATTTAATGAGTTCTTTAGTAAATTAAGCCCTTTCGATGTTTAATACTAAATTAAACTTGACGTTGAGTACCTTCAGAATTTTGCGGTAAAACATAAGGGGTAGTCAGTGTAGAAGATTTTATTTAAATAAATGTGTGCCTGTCTATGTGTGTGCGTGTGTGTGTTTGAATGTTTGTGCGTGTGTGTGTGTGTGTGTGTGTGTGTGTGTGTGTGTGTGTGTGTGTGTATCTGCTTGTGTGCGTGCGTGCGTGTATGTATGCATGTGTGTTGTTACTGTATAAACTGACAGTAAAACGAGATAACAGATAAACTTGGCTTTTGCTCGACTAGCCCGCGCTCGGGGTGGGTTCGGTGTACAAAATTTTGTGCACAATAGGATAGTTAATCATATATAAGTCGAAATAGGGGTTGAACGGCATAACACCGGAAAAGGGCGCCAGAGTATTTGAAATGTCACGATAAGGGCTGAAATGCCTAATTACGTCAGCTCACAGCTTGCTCAAAGTACTCAAATGACTCGCTTACCTAAATGTAATCTTCACAAGCGGCACTGCGACCAGCAGATCTCGCCAACCTGAAAGGCATTAAAAATAATTGCGTGCCGCAAAAAAAATTAATCGTTAATTTGTTAAAAAAAACAACAATCTCTTGTTCAGTTATGTTACTAAAAAATTCGACTCAAAGTAATTTCACTTCAACAACAAAAAAAAACACTTAATTCTCTACACTTGAAATAAAATTCCGTAAATCGCAATTAATTATGCTCAAGTCAAAACAAAATAATGCAGTGATTCGTCGGCCTTTAAATGTTACGTTATAATTACATAATCACTTGAAAAGCTTTTGGCCGCAATTGTTTTATTTACACTGAACACAATGTAATTACGTTAATTCGAAAAGCAATCTAAAAAACGATAAACATTAAAAATTCGTGTCGGTAGATGCTCTGTAATAATAGGTTCCCATAAAGAAACAAGTCCAATAACCTGAATGTATCTAATGTGAATGAATAAATAAAAACAGAACCATCTAATTGTTAACACAAATTTTACAATCTTATTACCTAGGTTATCTAGTAGCGGTGAAACTAACTAGCTCACGATTACCTCTATTAAAACACACTATAAAATTGATTAAACTGTCCAAAATAATAAATGGTTACTTATCCTTTTACAAATAAATAGCATGCTTAAAACGCACTTATCAGATAATTTTCGATGTAAATTCGCCAGTTTAAACAAAATTAAAAAAAACCTTCAAATCAATTGAATAACAATGCGGATGGATACGCCTGTATCACAATTTAGACGATAAACCAACAAAAAGATTAATCTTGAAATAAAAGGCTTATTCAATCGTTCTATAAACGCATAAAAAAATAATACAAATTACACACGTAAAATTTATTAGCTTTCGTCACCCACTACAATAATAAAAAACTCAGAAATGTTACCCTAGGTAGAGGATGCCCTTTTGTTACACAGTTATCGGGAACGGACCTGCAGGAAGACCTCGACTCTATGGTTGACGTTAACACGACGCTAGCAGCTCCCCCTACAATTCAACTAATGACGGCCTCTTTTTCGACTCGCGTTATGATTAAATTTCAACTGGTTGTATGTACACTGACAGTTATATTAACACGTTAATAGTTAACTTTACTTTAATGCGACCTACTTCTGCTTGATACTTATTACTTTTAGCTAATTATATACAAGTCCTGATTAACACTTATTATTTGTAACTTAACAAAAAAACTGGTTTATTTATAGCAGGCACTGGCGGCTTTTCCTTGAGGTCAAATGATTAATGACCCTCCTAAAATATTCAAATCATAATTTTAGTAAAAATATTTTTTAATATTTTAAAATCGTAAGGGTTCTGTATCAAACACGCTACAAGCAATACACACAAAGCTTGAATAATGCTAAATGGCCGTATTTGAAATTGACCTACAAGCTTCTTATGGGTTATAGAGAAATACCTGTAAAGAGAAAACGCGACGCTAGATACGACTTTGCCGTGTTGAAGTGAAAGCAACCTTTCGTTGCCATACTGTGCATTAAGTCGACAGCCGCATTGTTTAAATGCATTCAAGCGAGGTTGCGGGTAGCGTGTTTGCAAAACGTAAACATCCGAAACTTTCCGGTGAATGCGTTATAGTGGCATTTTAGCCACCTACGCATTAAGTTATATTAGTGGTTTGATTATGTTACTACGATATTAATTTAATATTTAATACTTAATAGGTGGCCTGCTGTTATTCTTATGTAAACTGTAAAGTGTAAACGCGGGGGCGTATTTAATATATGCGCTTGATGCTTGTTCTTGTTATTCTTGTGTAATGTTAATGTGTGTTAATCGTTTAATTTTGGTAGCGTGGGTGTTTTGAATTATTGTGCGATTTTAATTTTATGAAAATGAGTGTTGTCGGCTGGAACATTAACCCATGACCGCCTGCTTGAAAAAAGGAACTTGGAAGACCAAAATCAAACATGAATTTGAAGCAAACAACGAAGGATCGAGGTAAAGATATTCAAAGATATTTTAAAGAATCGATGTATAATTTGTGTGATTGGATTTGTGGATGTAGTGTAAAAAATGCGCTTTTTTGCTACCCGTGTTTATTATTTTCCAATGACGCTGTATGGGCTAAAAGCGGTGTAACCGATATTAAACATTTAAAAGACAAAATTAAAAAGCATGCTTCTTCGGCTACTCATATAAATTGTTCAATGAGTTATTCTACTTTAGGGCGTGTAGACATTAGACAACAACTTGATAGTGCGTATCGTAAATCAATTCAGGATTTTAATGAATCAGTTTCTAGAAATAGATATATTTTAAGTAAGATAATTGATTGTGTAAAATTTTGCGGTATTTTCGAAATTGCATTACGTGGTCATGACAAAAGTGACATGTCTGATAATCCTGGAATTTTTCGACTCACTCACATGTAACAAAAGAAATTGACGAGACAGATTTTGTGGCAAATCAAGTTGATGAAACAACAGATAGTTCCAATAAAACACAAATGATTTTTATATTTCGATACGTACTCGATGGTGTCGTGTACGAAAGATTTTGGAAATTTGTTAACCCTTCAGTTACCACAGCACAACATGAACAACTTCCACTTATTAAAAATTAACGAATCACCTCATAAACTAATTGCCCAAAGTTACGACGGTGCATCAGTTATGAGTGGTAAACTGGGAGGAGTACAAACAAAAATTAAACAAACGTATTCAAACGCACAATTTATTCATTGTTATGCTCATCAACTTAATCTCATCCTCCAAAAAGCAGCTAGTCAGCACAAGTCGATAAAAATATTTTTTGCAAATTTACACGCATTTTCGTCTTTTTTCGGGCGATCCCCAAAACGTACAGCGGTATTAGATAGGGTGGTTAAGATGAGATTACCTAAAGCTGCACCCACTCGATGGTCTTTCAATACGAAGTGTGTTGAAACTGTACATACTTATAAAAATGAATTAATATGTTGTTTGGAGCAAATTATTGATGAGGAAGAAGACGGTAACAATATAAATCAAGCCACCGGTTTAAAAAAACATTTAGAAGACGAACTTTTTTTATTTTGGTTGAATTTTTTTCAGAAAATAATGCCTCATGTAGACATTTTTTTTTAAACAATTACAAATGCGAGATATTGATGTTATATCAGTCAAGAATTATATAACGTCTTTCAACACCAATATTCAAAAAGTGAGAAGTAGCATATTGGAGTCAGAAGAACCAAGCACATCATCAAAAAAACGACGGAATACTAATGAGGATCCTAGACGTTTAACTGCTTTAGAAGTTTGCGACATTATTATGTCTGAAATTCGATTTCAATAATTATCTCATGATCGCACAATTATTCCTGACTGAGAAGTTTCAAGCATATAGTACCAACTTTCCTGAAAACATTTTAAAAATGGTACCAGCTAATTATCCTACAATAAATATTGCCAAATTAAGATCAGAACTTGAAGTAATTTATTTTCGGGAAGATTTTCGTAACAGTGCTGGTGCAATTGCCATACTTCAACTTTTTATTAACATGAATTTATCTGAAAAGTTTTCGGAAGCAGTGAAGTTATTAAATATTTTGTGTACATTACCAATGACTACTGTAGAAAGTGAAAGATGTTTTTCAACATTAAAGATCGTCAAAACTTTTTTACGTAATACAATGGGACAGTCTAGACTTAATGCTTTATGTATGTTGAGCATAGAGCAAAAGCTTGTCAAAAGCATTCCAAATTTTAACGAACAAGTCATGGACCATTTTGCAGAACAAAAGGAAAGGAGGATTGACTTAAAATATAAACGAGTTTGAGGTATGTTATACTTTAACAATACATTTTTAAAGTTTATGTATATATTTTAGTATAAATTATTAGACTGTTAGGTTTTCTAGCCAAAATGACCCCCCCTGGTTATCAACCCACGAGCCGCCATTGATAGCAGGTTATTTAATTAACGGCGAAACTGTGAACTTTACGTTTGAAACTGTAGAACGAACGCTGGATTTTTCCGCAAAAAAAAGCGACGACTTCTCCAGAGAACGACGAAAGCACCTGGCAACTTTAAACACTAAACACCTTTTTGGATCTCGATAAGTCCCAATGGACCAACTGCACGCAACGATAAACTGGTCGCCACATTCGTTTTTTAAACCCCTCCATTAAATTAGCTAATTAAGGAAAACATTACTCAAGTTTTTTAAGTACGCGCATCCACGAATTTAAAATCGAAAATCGTCGGGAGAAATTGCATCGTCAACAGAACCTCTTCTTGAAACCTTATCTAAGTAATGGATATATGGTAAATTGAAATTTTCTAGCCTTTACTGCCCTGTATATAAAGAGGAATTCCTTGTCTGAAACCAAACCTTATCAAACGAGATGGTGCCGAACTGGCGGCTGCATTTAACTTTTGCGAAAAATGTACCATACAATGTAATAATTTGAATCCGTTCTTTAAATTAATTTTATATGATGCAATCTCAACTTTATTTAACAAAATTCACCCAATTTAAAATAACGAGAACAACTTAGTAAAAAGGTTTTCCTAAACATCGATACCAAAAATGTAAATCACATTTCCCTTTTAAATCTTAATTTAGTTTAATCAACAACAAAAGTTTCATTTTTTGTTTTAGAACATACTAAGAAAATTTCTAAACCTTTCAAATACGTAAAAGACAAAAGAAAACGTTACAATAGTAAAGCTTCTCCAAACATTGATGCGTTATTTCATTCCATTACGAGAGTTTACACTAAACTTAACATCTACGGTAATAACAAATAATTTATAATTTCAAAATTAATTAATATTTGATAAAATCATGGACCCATGACAGTGTGTGCGAGCGTATGTGCCTGCGTTTCTGCTTTGCCACGTTTCTGCGTATGTACATGTGCGTGTGCATGCATGTTTGTGTGTGTGTATGTGTGTGCTACATTTTGTGGTTCCAATGTATTCTTTTCCACAGGAACAAGATAACTTATAAACTCCGAAAGATGATAATGGATTTGAAACATTTTTAGGTGACCGTAGATTTTCTTGTAGGGTAAAAAGCAGTCTTAATGCCATGATTAATTAGGATTTCTTCTATCTGTAACGTTAGTTATAAAAGTGAGAAAATCTGTATCAATATTAAGCGCTGAATTTTCTCTATGGTTATGTCTAGCAGGTGTAATAACATTATTAATATCATTAAGTGAATATTCATTATATTGTAAGGATTTTCAAAAATTCAGGATCACAAATTCGTTTTGCTGGATTCATTAAACGTTTATGACTTATACCAAAAAAAGAGGCAAACGGAAGAGAGTTGTTGATTGTTTCAGTATATTCACGTTATCTAAAAGCTTCGAAATTTAATTAAAACAAAAGTGGAAATTAAAGTGAGCTTTTATTTATACCGAGTAAACCATTTATTGTAAACTACAATCGTACGTAAAATACATCTGCTATTTAATCCCGTATAAATTCTTGATTGTAGTAGCGTTAATTACGTTTTAGAAATTCTGGAGCTACACCGACAAGCAGTGTGTGTGTGTGTGTGTGTGTGTGTGTGTGTGTGTGTGTGTGTGTGTGTGTGTGTGTGTGCGTGAGCGTGTTCGCGTGCGCGTGAGCGTGTGCGTGTGGGTGTGCGTGTGCGTGTGGTCCGTGTGCGTGTGCGTGTGTGTACGTGTGCGTGTGCGTGTGCGTGTGCGTGCGTGTGCGTTTGCGTGTGCGTGTGTGTGTGCGTGTGCGTGTGAGTGTGCGTATGCGTGTGTGTGTGTGTGTTGTGCGTGTGCGTGTGCGTGTGCGTGTCGTGTGCTGTGCGTGTGCGTGTGCGTGTGCGTGTGCGTGTGCGTGTGCGTGTGCGTGTGCGTGTGCGTGTGCGTGGTGCGTGCGTGTGCGTGTCGTGTGCGTGTGCGTGTGCTGTGCGGTGCGGTGCGTGTGTGTGTGTGCGTGTGCGTGTACGTGTGAGTGTGCGGTGCGTGTGCGTGTGGTGTGCGTGTGTGTGTGCGTGTACGTGCGCGTGCACGCGCGCCTGTGTTGTCTACTGGCTAAGGGGTAAGAGAGGTGGATGTAAGGTAAAGAGTAAGAGGGCTAAATGTTATTATTTTAAATCCGCAATAATGCAAAAACTTAAAATGCAATTGCTACAAATTTAAAGCAGTTGTTTAACACCCAAATGTCTAGATACCTGTGATCCCTGGCGGCTGTAGAAATGTGGGGTAAGGAGTAACTAAGAAGGATTAATACGATTTTTTATCCGCAATAACACTAAAACCTAAATAGCGATTGCATTCAAATGTTATGTAAAGGTTAAAGACTTAAATTCTAGACTCCATTGATACGTTGTGCTGATCTACGGGGTAATAAAAGAGGTGCACTTTATTTTATTTGGTTGGCAATAACTCAAGAAATTAGAAATGGACTGCATTCCAATGTGACTCAGGAATTTTATTGACTCAACTCAAATAACAGGAAGTGGGAGGTTTTTCAAGTCGACTAACTCAATTTTGTTCTATATTAAGAATCAAAGTCATCATTTTATGACAGATACATAAAATACTGACTGTAAAAAAATTTAGGAAACACTGTTAACCACAGAAAAGCATTGTACACAAATCGAACACAGTTTGTGTTCTCTATTGCTCAGTTGGTAGGGAGTTTCTCTAGAGCAATTCTTTTTATGTACGTTTTTTTAATTCAAATTAAATTGCATGCATTTATAGCATGAACATAGTTCCTTAGGATTAAATATAAAATATAATAATGTATTTATAAGGATAAAGAAGTTATATTTAACTAGTATCTAATAATACATTGCAAGTCACTTTGCGTGATTAGTGTAATTGAATTTGTTTTCTTAGCGATGCTTATACATTTTTTTATAAAACCCATTTTTATCATAATTGAATGTCTACAATAAAATAAAAAATATACTGTAACATTAAGTAAATATAAGTACACTATATCTTTTTTTAAATCCAACTTTTTGACCTTCAGACCGTTGCAGTTGATAATAAATAATAACCGATAAACTCAGTTTAACGATTATTAAATAAATATATAGTTGCTTCATTACAACTTTGGCATCAAATAAATAATTATAGGCTATTTATTGAATTACCATTGTTTTTAAAAACCGAACATGTACTTTTGGCAAATTACATTAAGTTTGGTAACGTTATTTGTAATAGTGTTATGGCGCCAGAAGCACAAAAAAATGGCACAAATACCTGCACCCCCATGTTCTCTATTTTTTGGACATATGTTACAATTAATGACTACACCTGGTAATTATATCTATTTACATCAAAGGTTCATATTATGTTATGATACACTGTTAAAAATCGTATAATTTTCACATATTATATGGGTCAATATAGGTACGATAGTTTTACTAAAAAATATTTTCAATAATTACTTTTTAGAAAATCTGTGGACAGTTTTTCAGGATTGGAACAAGAAGTATTATCCTATATATCAAATACATAACCTTTTTTTCGGCAGCGTAGAATTATTGTCACCTGACGATATAGAAGTAAGTAATTTTTATGTTATGGTAGTGTAGTTTTTTGACTAACGGTTGTAGATTTTATTGACTAGCAAAGAAAATATGGAAAAAAGCAGAATTTACGAGTTTTTGCATGTATGGCTTGGTACTGGTTTACTCACAAGTAAAGGTTAGTTTGTATAACATGCTTACAATTATTTACTACAAGCGTAAGGGCTGGGCAAATATCGATTAATTGATTATAATCGATTGATCAGATTTTGATAAGTTTTAAAAAATAATCGATTATTTGATTTTTCGATTATTCTATTAATCAAGTATTTGATTAATCGGCTATTTGACTATAGATTAATTAAAAACATCGATTATCTGCAGTACTTGATTATCGATTGTTCAAACTTACTATCGTCCCCCCTTATTCCACATTTAATTTTCTGCCCTTACAGCCCTAGTTTGTATATTATATTTCAGTGTGCTCTATGGATTATTTGCAGTAAATACTTAAATACATAACTAAATTCAACTTTTACTCAATTATATTCCTTAATACATGCACTATGTTATTTTCCTCTATACTGATGTTTCCAATTCTAACGTTTGATTAATCTATTGTTTGATTAATGGATTATACGATTAATCGATTATTTGATCAATTGATGATTCGATTATTCGATTATTTGATTATCGATTAATAAATAAAATCGATTATTTTCAGTGATCGATAATCGACTGTTCCACTTATAATCGCCTTTTAACCCACGTAAGTAGAACAGTGTATAAGCCTTTTAACAAACTTGGTTTATGTAAAAGCCTTGATGTGCATATTAATATTGATAATAACAATAACTAGTCTTTATTACTATGAGAAAATAATATTACAAATAAAACAGTAAAAGGGACACTTCAGTTTGGTAGGATAAACTCACCGTCTGCTTACGCTCAACCTATAGCATCGGTTCGTGAATATGTGTTCAGCGATTCATTTCAGAGATAACAACAAAACAAAATGAAGTAGGTTGCTACTGAACTTTAACAAAAAGTCTACATTTATCCATTCTCCTAAATCAATGATTTCTTTCATGTTGTTGTTATTTAATTTCTTTATCCTGTTTTCCCATCTTACTGGGCCAGTGTCCCGATTACTTTTTATGCCACTGCATTTTTGAATAGTAGCCGTTTCCCAGAAACAGGTAAAAACAGCTCATTGATCTTTGCTGACCTCTCTAGAACGATGACTGGTGGTAAGATTATGAAGACCATGGAAACATTTTGAGGAGCGTGGGAACTTTTGTGGACAGGGCATTGGATCCTGCATGTAGGAGAATAATATGCAACCAGGTGATCACTGCTTTAGATAAGATACCTTAGAGCTCAAATCCCACTCCTCCATTTAACCTACTTTGGCGTTAATGATCTTTGATCTCTCCCCTCCTCTTTTGAGCTATTTTTGAATTAATGACCTTTGACCTACCCCATCTCGTATTGACCTAGAAAAAAGTCAATGACATACTTTGGGCCCACTGAACTTTGTCCCATCCCTTCTAATTTTGACCTAGAAGAACAGGGCGTAGTCATACCCTTCCTTTGACCTAAAAAAAGCGTGGCCATCCCCTCTGCTTTTGACCTACAAAAATAGGGCGTGACCAACCTTTTTACCTTTGACCTGGAAAACGGTCAATAAACTTTGACCTCTCCCTTCTCCTTTTAACCTCGAAAAATAGAGCGTCGTCATCACATCATTTTGTTCTACTTTGGGGCCAATAATCTTTGACCTCTCCCCTCTCTTAAAAAGGGGCATCCTAAAAAAGATATGCGCGTCCATCCCCCTCCTCCTTTCTCTCACTCACAATTATTAAAATTTCACATCTATATGTCTCTCTCTCTTACACATATAAATCCCTGTGTGGTCTAGGATAGCCACATTACTCACAATAATTAAATCGCGAAAGTACTAAAGAGATACACAGTAAAGTTTTTGTGCTTAAATCAAAGGCGTGTCTGTTGTGATATATAATTTTAAGCGAGGCGTATGATTTTTAGCGCATTCAGTTATGTGCTTGTTAAACCTCAAAGAGTCGTCTAGAAAAAGGCCAAGAACTTTTACTGTATCTATTATAACAGCCTTGTCGTTTCATTTACCGAATAGAATAGCAACAGATCTAAAGGTATAAATAGTAGACAATCATGGACCTAAGATCGTACCTTGATGTACATCTTTACTTACTCTAAGAAAGTCTAATATTGTATTATCCACTTTCACAGCTTGTGATCTATTCGTTAGATAGTTCTTAATTAAAGAGTGAAACAGATTAAGACCTATAAGATGTAAAGTAGGTAGAAAAAGAGAATGATTTATAGTGTCCAACGCTTTGGAAAAGTCGAGTGATACTAACAAAGTTAATATTCCACAGTCATAAACGCATATCATGTCATCCGTGGCATTCAAACGAGCTGTAGAACTGTAGCCAGGGCTAAGCTAAAGCAGAGACTATAGTATGTAAGTTCAAATGACTACCAATTTGAGTTAAGAGAATTTTGTTAGTTCTTATTGGGGTTAAATCTGAAATAGATACAGATGGGTTGGCTTTGAGTAGAGGAATTACAAAGGCTTATTTTCAAATCTTGGGGAAAACAGAATTTCTAATACACAAGCTAAAAATATGAGATAAGAGCGGAGGAAGAAAGGATGTACAAAGTTGAATAATAAAAGAGTTAATCCCATTTATCCCGGTAGCAGAAGACTTTATGGTACCTATGGTGGGAAATGCTTCTGTTCGGTAATTTCGCCAAAAGAGAAGACTGCGGTTAAGGAACAGTGTGTATTGTTTTGTGGCTAATTTATAAAATCATTGTTGACACTCAAATTTAGTATACAATTAATAACATAATTATTGATTTCATTTTCGTTGAGAAGTTCGAAGTCAGAGTAACATTTTTAGGTTTAAATTTTTAAATAAGTTCCAAACGCCAAATTGGCTTGGATTTGTAAATACATTCTTAAGATATAGCCTTTTTCCTGTTTTAACCATCAAGGTACTCAGGTTGCACAAATCTCTATAACAAGTGCCATCTGCTATTGAATGAGGCTGTTTTAATTTACGGTATGCTTTATCTCTCAAGTACATCAAATAATTGGTGTTTATACTTACCGGCGGTTATGTAAAGCACGCAGTCGTGCATATCTAATAGCATATTTATATTTTCATTCCAAAAGTTACCTTCTGCTATATCATAATATTACGCCACGGGATTGATTGTAAACCCGCATTAAATTGTTTGTAGTTATTACTACTCAAATTCTTAAAAGCTCTAAATAAAGGTAGTTTACTTTAATACAGTTTAAACTACACCAGTTTATGGTCAGATACGGTGTGCAAACCAATTACAGGTACTGAGTCAACTATCGAATCGTTAGAAGTGATAATTATATGGATAAGAGAGATAGAAGTTAACAATTCTGGAGGGATCAGTAATTAACTGGTTTAAACTAAAGCTATTAAGTAAATAGTGAAGATTTGTTGTGTGCAAATTATCTGGGTTTAAGAGATCTACATTAAAATCACCAAGGCAAAGAAACAGGTGATACGAAGGTACCAAAATAGATAGTGTATCCTCAAATACATCGAAAAAGTTATCGTTAATAATTCTTGATGTTTTAATACACATAACCAGCTGCGATTTCTGAGGTACCAATAGTTATAGCAACCCACAATTTCTCTATATCTCCATATGCTTTCAGCAGTCTAAATAAAAAGTTAGATTGTAAATACAATCCAACACCACTTCCTCTAGTACTCGATTATTACCTAACAGGGTAATAAAAATTCAAAAATTGCTATTACACATCATAGTCGTTTTTTACTACATGCTCTTGAAAGTCTAAAAGATCAGAAGTTAGAGATGTGACATTAAAATGTGCACAATTTAGTTTGTTCAATTCAAAACACAAAATAGACAAGCAATTAAAATTAAGTTTAACAGGGTTATTGTTTGACTCACTGGACCACCCGTGTTACGCAAAGTTATAAATTACACACAATTAAAGCAACTACTTCCAGATGATTGGTCAAGCATAACATACATTTTATTCTGCCATTAAATAAAAACAAGAGATAAATATGAAAGGTACCATCAATTCAAACTTCTCAGCACAACATAAAACAGATAATTTTTCAATATCACATAAATATCATGAAATTGTTATTTACGCAACACAGTGATACATACCAATACAATTATTTATCTCCAATAAACATGCGGGCCGACTAAATACTTTTGTTCGATCCCCTTTGTATGAGGGTTTTTCAGGGGGTTTTCCTCATACACATATAACGGTATCATCACTGCGTCTACATACACCTGTCAGGCCATTTAGGAGAATTCTGAGGTAGTATCTTCCCCCTCAGAACCTTACATCCATTCCTTCCGATCCTATCCTAACCGTACACATCCTTAATCTCACCATGCATACATACTTACTACATGTATGCTGGGAATTCATCGCTTTGGCTGAAGGAACGTGGAAAGCTGCCCTGCTTGGGGAGGGAATGCAACACATTGCTTTCCTTTCATTTCTCAATACTTTTAAATGTTTTTATTTCATTATTACCCTTGATTTTTATTAAACCACCCAATGTTCACACATTCCATAAGCCAAATTTATTAATTGCCAGCTTTATTGAATTGTATCACGCCGTAGTTAAATCCTCTTTAATGGATATTCCTAAATTGGTGGCCAGCACTTTTCATTTATTTCTGAACGCCTTTTCTGTATATATATATATATATATATATATATATATATATATATATATATATATATGTATATGTAAGATATAAACTTTACAATGATTGGACGTCTTACTCCCTGAAGAGTTCCAACTCCATGACAACAATCTAAATAATCCGAATAAATAGTTACACTTAATTTATCTTGGAAGAGAATTGTTATTTTTTCACTCAAATCACCACTGCTTTGCTTAGGCAATTCAAAAATACGTATGCTGTTCCGTCTGGTATATTGCTACTTTAGAATCATTAACTTGCTTTAAAGCACTCATTTGTTTATCACTATCCTCTTGAATGAGTTTTTAAGGCTCAGTAATGTTGTTATTTAAGTTACCCGCAATATTTTTTATTAACGAACCATCGTTGAGTAGCTTGTTTATGGCATCTGAAACGGTAACTTCGATGGTTGGTTTGATCAAATCCGTAAAAATTAGCGAAGATGTTGATTTGGATATAATTTCTTTCATTTCTGCACGATTTTCACGTGTTACACCCATTACCATATTTGAGAATTTTTAGATTTTTAAGTTAACTGATAGGAGTGTAACACACACGTACAATTTTACTCGGTCATGAACCGAGTCATTCCTTTCTTAAACCTGTGTCATGTTGCATTAACAAAGAGTACATAGGGCAAAAAGTTGGAGTATGGTTATTTTTCAAGTATTCATGTTTTTGATTATATGAAATGTATAAAAGAAATAAGACTTGTTTCTTTACTTATGCTCTGTTATTTAATTTAAGAATGACCAAAATACTATATAGACTACCAACTAGCCAAGAATCTATATTTAATATAACCATCTTCTTGCACAACTTATATACACGATACAGTGGAATACACCAAACAATTATGATTATATCAGTTGTTAATAAAATGATTTTTAATTGTTATTTCTCATATATGAAAAACGTGTGTAAATGTGCGCACATTCAGATATTTAATTACTTAAATTGATTTATAAAATTTATTTAGTTTTCTACAATAGACGTCTATAAGGAAGACTTGCCCATACAGTAAAGCGTCGATAATCCAAACGTCAAAAATCCGAAACGTCCAAAATCCGAATGCCTTCCAATTGTCGGTTACTGCAGCGTGCGTGGGCGCACCTCCCAACCAACACGTGACCCTATTGTTTCAGCCCTGCCACTGTCAATACAGTGCAGGCAGTTAGTTTGGAATACTGTACATGTAATGATTATTTATGTCATTCGGTTTTGTGTGGGCTGTTCGTTAATCTTGTGAACTGATCGTTGTGTGCAATAAATGGTTTACAATATGGCATCACCATAAATGAAAAGAAAACATTCATTTCTAGCGAAAGAAAGGCACCATTTTGAATTTCGCGTCACAGTTAGATTCAGGCGATTGCTCTAAACGGCACAAAACAACATGGGCCGCTAAAGACAGTTTACTGGAAGATGCCGTGCTTTTGTGGTTTTACAGAGACGTAGTTTAGGAGAAACTGTTTCAGGGTCCTTGATCTGTGAAAAGGCCATTTATTTTAACGAAAAATTAGGGAACCCAGTAGACTTTAAAGCCAGCGGAAGCATTCAAAAACACATTTTTGAACTTTGTAAATAATAGTGGTTTTGCTAGGGCCGGCGTATACAACTGTCACGAAACTGAGATAAACTGGAAGGCTTTACCACAAAATCCTTAGCTCACCCTCCCCCCGCCGTGAGACAGCCGCTCCAGAATTCAAAGTAAGTAAGGAGCGTATTGCAGTGATGGTCTGTGCAAATGCTAGTGGAGACCAAAAGCTTCCCCTGTTGGTCATAGGAAAAAGAAAGAAACCAAGGTGTTTCAAGAACATTACTCAACTTCCAGTGACTTACAGGGCTCAAAAAAGTTTATGGATGGATGGTGAAATCTTTACTGATTGGCACAACAATCTTTTTATACGGAATGTTAAAAAGTTTCGCAAAAAAAAACCTACATAGCAAAGCGTTCCTGGTAATTGACAATGCATCAATGCACACGTTTCTTGAAGTGTTAAATCCCATTGACGAGGAATTTGAGACCGTGTTTCTGCCACCTAACGTGACGCCTTTGATTCAACCAATGGACCAGACTGTAATTGAAAAATTAAAAAGAATGTACAGAAAACAAGTGCTACGCAGGCTTCTGTTGGCGTAAGGTAACGAGGAAAGTGTGGTAGTTTTCCAAAAAAATGAAACTTGAGACTCATGTTACATGTTAGCTGACTCATGGGACTTACAAAAGAAAATTAAAAAAAAAGTGTGGAACAAACTTTGGCCAGAAAACTTGGAATTAGAGGGCCCCAAGGAAAATCAGATAGAAACGCTTGAAAATGTGGGAAAGGTGGTTGCCTTATTCCAGTCGGTTCGAGGATTTCAAGAATGTGACGAGACTGATGCTGCGGAGTAGTTGAGCATGGATTACAATGGCATGGGCTATGCGATTCTGAATAATAACGACATTGTAACATCAGCTCAAGAGTCAAAAGATCAAGAAGTTAATGAAAGTCAAGGAGAAGTAGCAGGCGATACCGTCTCTTCACATTCTGAACCTTTCACGACGCTAGAGACAGTGATGTACTTGCTATAAGACGCAACCAGAATGTAGCCAAGTGCAGCTACCATTTCTTAAGCGAATGAAGGACTTAGCTGGCAGGAGACGTGTATCAAAGCTCTCGCAACCAAAAATTAGCAAGTTTTTTTAAGTAACATTTCAGTGTTTTTGTACAGTTAGTTTTATAATGTATGCCTTGCTTTCTTTAAGTACTATTTGCTTCCTAAATTTTCAGTGCAAGGTGCACTGAAGTTAGTTTAACTGTTCGAATTCATATTTTTTGAAAAATTAAGTGCAATGCTAATCTGCCTCTGTATTTCTTTATCAAAGCAGCGAAATAAATTTAAGTACAGTACTGAAAAGAGTTTTAATTTACTTCAAAATGCTAATCTTGCATAAGTATATGATTAAATAGTAATTCTAGGTTACGTCCGAAAATCCGAACAAATCGGTAATCCGAACTGCCTAAGGTCCCAATTAGTTCAGATTATCGACGCTCGACTGTAATTGAATTACTTTTAAAAAGTAAAAAAAAATTGTACAGATATGTTTCAAAAACATTGATGACAATAAATAAAAAGAAATACAAAACTAAATAACTAACAGTTAAAAGCATATTAGGTAACTAATATCTTTTTTCCTTACCATAAAAAATGTTTCTCCATGTCATCCTATCTTTACATACCTCGTTCGTGTCCACAAGGGTAATGCACTAAGTCTGACACGTCCTTTATTCCTAAAACTCCTTACCTTTTTTATGCTAATCGCTATTTTTCCTGAATTCAACCATCACTTTAGATGTGTATTACGTCCAATCTCAACCCTTTACTTTACTTTACTTACATACTGTCTGCTTCGTAAATCTTTCCTCGTTCATTTTTTCAATGTGACCAAACCAGGAAATCGTACGTCTTTCATACAGATCGCCCATAATGTTTGTTTCCCTTTCTCGTCTTTTCTGACAGTCAGTAGTAACTAGGCAAACACGCTATTGTTTATCGCTCGTTTCGCAGCTATGCTCATATCCTCATGTTTCATTGCGGTCCGTACTGCCGATCACTTTCCTGTCTAAATATAACGCTTAATTTCTAGTCTCTGCAGCGAACATTCTACCCAAATACATAAACTCATCAACTTGTACAATCTCATCATGGTTTACCTTTAGATCCATACTCTCACGCTTCCTTAGCATTGTTTGCAGTTCCCTCGCATTATCGCTTTGTAAAACCATATCATTAGCATACACCAGAACTTGCATATTCACGTCACTAACGTTAAATCATTTGCATCAGTGCATGCTTGCCTAACACATTTACATATAGGTACATTAAGCAGCCACGGTAACATCCGTAGCCTTGTTTAAGTCGCTCTATTCACTGAAGCCCCATTGACACGTGCCAGGCTGCCGTCATGTGCTGCTCTTATTCCATTTATCACTCCATACTCACTTAAAATGTCCCAGAGTTTCTTGCTTTCAACTCGGTCATACGCTCCTCTAAGTCTACAAACACATAGTACAGCTTCTTCCTCACAATTAAATACTTTTCAATGACCTTCTGAAGAGCAACCATCTGATCGGTGTATCCCATTTTCAGCAGTACTATATCAACTCAAACTTTTACAAATCCTCTACTAGGTACCCTTAACCCAGCTATCACTCTTACTACATTTACCCTTATCCAGCGAAACAATAATCGTACTTTTCCAATCGATCGACACTTTTCCACGCTTAACACATGCATTAAATAATTCATGCAATCTGTCCTCAAGCTTTGCCTACTCATATTTCAGCATTTCATTAGTAATTCAACTTTTTGACAGCTTTCTTTGCCCCATCCAACTCAATATCATTCTCAGTCTCAGCCCTTGTGTTGTGGAATTATCTTGACGCACTGGGTATACTTAGTGTTGTGTTGTGCGTATGATGTATATGGAATGAACGTATGTTTGTAGGGGAGATTTTTTTGAAGATAACTTGTAGTTTGGTGTAACTATTACGCTGTGGAATTTTTAATAAAGCGATGAATGCTATGTAAAAGGGTATTTGAATGTTGTATATAAGTTTGTGAGCCCAAAAAATTTAATTTGAGCGAGAAATGATGTTAAAGGGTCGATAATGTTATAAGTGTTATAAGTTATGTGTTATAAGTGGTTGAAGTGGTTTAAAAAATTTAATAAATGGGTATAAAATAATATAAGTATAATAAAGA
The DNA here is from genome assembly GCA_036346205.1 of Vesta saturnalis. Lineage (NCBI taxonomy): Eukaryota > Metazoa > Arthropoda > Insecta > Coleoptera > Lampyridae > Vesta > Vesta saturnalis. The sequence goes on from JARFJB010001062.1 coordinate 467,617, forward strand.
AATAAGTGTAAAAATGTTCTCCGAAACGAATCTTTAAACTAACTGGAGATACAAACCATTCACCAAAAATAATGCCTTTGATTCAGTCGGTAGATTAACGTAGGGTGGTTCAATCTTTTGATTTGCTTAATTACCATAATTTCTGCTAGATTACTTCCACTGAACATTAATATAAAAAAATTGCAATGTAACACTAATAAAAATGATCTCGGACGCCAAGTTATTTTTTAATTATGCTCGGAATAACTAAACCGAGTTTTACAATAAAAATTTACCAAAATGAAGAAAATAAAAAATATACAAACTATGTTCATTAACAGTTGAATTAGAATTATATAAAATACATCTTAAAAACTAGTTATAGCCTTATACTAAAAATCATTAAAAATAAATACCTGTTCGTAAAATTTTTTTACACAAACTTTTTAATAAGCTCTGGTATCTAAATGATTAAGGAACTGTCAACCAAGGTGATGTTATCTTTGCACCAATATTGCGCAATATCTCGAAATAATGCTTCACGTTGTAAACCACACCCATAAATGGAATTTTCCTTCTTATAAATTTATTTTCATGAAATTGAATAATCCGTTTAATGCATTTTCTTGAAATTTTCAAATAAAAATTGCAATATAAAATGAAAGCGTACGCAACAGTAAAATTAAATGCGTACTTAAAATGTAATTAAAGTAAGAAGGTAAAAGTAATAAAAGTGTAAATCAAAGTAAAAAAAGAAAAGTGCCTGAAAAGAGCAAATGTTTTAATTTTTAGTATAATGCGTTAAAATATATCTTACCATTAAATCAATGGCACTTTCACAAAATTTAGGTGGAAACCCAAAAAAAGCTTTCTGCATCTCACAGCGTACCACAAGAAGTGAGGAAAAAATGGAAGCTTAGGAAGTCAGATGATGATGACGCGTTGCGCGAAAATATTTGCGCAAAGAATGAAGTCAACGATATAGAAGCATGAACCCTTAAAAAGATATGCACTTAAGTTACACCAAAATGCAAATTAAGTTGCCTACCACATACCTATATTTTAATAATTAAAAACCTTTTTCTTATATTTACAACTAAACGAACGAAGAACCTAAATTACGGTATATTTTAATACAACTCAAAATTGGTTGTTACAATATGTAGCACTGTGTGCCTTCTATATTTTCAGGAATGGAGGTTAAAACTGTGATGAACGGGTAGCATGAGTGAATGGATGATATCTTACTACTGTATAGAGGGAATATGTATGTATATCCTACTTTCACAATAGAAAAATTTTTTGAATGAGTCAAGGACAAATTGCATTAAAATTTACTGAATTTTGCGTCACGAGGGTCTGTCAAACTTCCATAGAAATTTGAGTTTAGTCCCGAATATTTTACTGAGCAAATATGAAGAAAAGATATGGTCATTTCGCATAATTAATACGTTTTATTGAAAAAATATAAAGACGGAGACGAAAAATGCTTTTTCGCTTGCGTTAATTCCCTTTTCCAGCTTGCTTGCAGGCACAGGCACGTGACACTTAAACTCTTTGAGAGTGGCGGACAGATTTTGGTGAGATGGCAAGATGGACGTGAAATCCATAAAAGAGGAAGTGTGATAGGTTGAAGAAGTTTATTAAGGAGCCCTCAGTTAAAACGGTTGCGCGCGTGGGTTTATTACCAAAGGAGAACATGGCGCTCTGTGGTAATTTATGTTGTAAAATTCAGTGGTGTAGTACTAATCTTTTGTGTGGTTACTACCAGGACTCATTTTAGAAGTTGAAATATTATAAACGTTTACAAGTAAGTGATTTTATGGGAAGTTGGACAAGTGTTTACGCAGATTTGAAATCGTTATATTAAGACCAAGTGTTATCCGTAAAATCCAGGCGACTTCTGTTTAGCGTAAATTAAAAGTTAAGACTGCAGTGAATGATTATTATTACTGAGATGAAATATGTATTCAGTGGTCAACGGCAAAAGACATATTTAGTGTATGAACCATTAGGAATTTGATAATAAAGCAAAATAAAAATCAAGTTCCTTGGAAAACAATTGAAGATGGCTTTGAATTAAAGAATTGCCTAGTTTATACGAACCTGTTGCAAACGCGAGTAAAGGGTAACCATTCATTGTTGCACCGGTAACGTGGGGACTAGTGGTTGACATTGAAAGGCCGATCGTACGCGTGTATACGTGTAACCTCAAAGTATTAATACACCCTCATTAATCAGAACGCTCAATTATAAAGGAATAGAAAGGGTTATAAGTAAGAAACATTTGTTTGTATATACCATTGTGTGGCGAAGGATTGAATCTCCTATAAGAAAACCATTTTTGGCATTGAATTTTTAATTATGCTAAAAGGCGACCCATCCTAATCACTACCTTTTCTTTTTTATGTGTACTTTTAAGTTTAAAAAATAGAATCAGTTAGTCGGGCAAATTACATTAAAATATTTTCTGTCGTTTTGACAGCTGCTTCATTGTGAAAACAACTGTACATGTATAATTACTATTGCAAATTAGTTCCAAATAGAGTTAGTCATTCAACTTCTTTTTATTTGTTTGATTTGTAATGGACCTTCCCTAACGATTTGAATGTAGGTCTTCATCAAAGTAAAAAGTCAATCTAGGAACTAAAAATTAATAGCGTGTTAATAGATGTCTTCGCATTCTTTTGTGTAAAGTTACATAAAGGATCACGAGGACTCAATATAGTAAATTTTTGTTATTTTTGATTGTGTTAGTTACGATTGGCATGAAATGCGGATTTATTCTGTGCAAGCCGATTAACAAATTTAATTGCTTTGTTTAGTTGATTTAAACAGACAGACAATATTGACCTTAGTTGTAGTGACTGTTTATCATAACTTTGTTCATTACTTACTTATTTTTCTGTGAGAAGATGAAAATAAGAAAAATACAAAAAATTAGAATTTGAATCAAGGCGATTTATGCTTACGCAAATTTTAATATATATATATATATATATATATACATATATATATACATATATATATATATATATATATATATATAGTAATGATAAAAATTGCAACCATAATTTCAGAAAAAATATAATTTATGTGTACACACAGATCGGTACGCTTGTTCAAGTTTAAGATAGGAGTTAGTGTTTTCGTGGTTAAAAATGAATATACTTAATCATTATAAGTTTTATAAACTTTTTATTTATGTATCTAATAAAATTAATAATAATTTTTAATTAAATATACTTAATTGTTGTTTACAAATTGGGTGATATTTATTTCAGAATATTGATAACAATCATTAATATAGCTACATATTTATACTAGAGTATACAGACAACGTTTTTAGATTGAATCAACCAGAAGGATATGTAGCCTGCGGATAGTAGGTTGTTCTGCTCGCATGTCGTATTATCGCTCAAAATGTTTGCTTCCTGTTATAAATTAAATTGTAATGATTTATAATTTTCAATGCACTAAAATAAAATATACTAATTTTCACAAGTTTAATGCTTCATAATAATTTGATCAATTGGTTTTAATGCAGTTTAGTTTGTGAGTCATTGTGTGTAAGTTTACCACAAACTGATTTTGATTTTAGGTGATAAATGGCACTACAGACGAAAATTAATCACTCCTGCCTTTCATTTTGGTATTTTGCAACAATTTTCAAAAGTAATGATTGAGAAAGGTGATAGGATGGTACAGAGACTTAAAGAGGAATCTAATATAAAAGGAACAATTATAGAACCGTTTGTAGGAGACTTTACTCTTCAGACTATATGCGGTAATAATTTGAAAATTATGGTTAGAAATTATATAACTTTTTATGAGCATGTACCTTTTCATATTTAGAGACAGCAATGGGAACTCGTTTAGACGAAGATAATAAGCGAACAAGAGAATACGTTGCATCTATTTACAGGTATGTTTGTAATACATTGCTATAACTCTTTGACTAGGAAAGAGAGGGGACGCGTAATACTGGATACTAATCTGTTACCATTCGGCACCAAAATGTTGAAAGAAGAGAGCAATATAACCACTGCATCTCTCTTATTACGGAAGGCGGACGATGCTGAAGTTTGTTTGGCAACAAACCAATGGCGATATGTTAGTATTTGGTCTCAATTCTTTATGCAGGTCTGAAGTGCATGTTACGAGTCCCCTCTTTTTCCTAGTCAAAGTTATAACTACTATACTAGTAGATCACGTCCCATTGGCTAAAACTGCTGCGCTCTTCCTTCTCGCCATGGTCAATTCGGCGCTTATCCTGCACGTAACAATTTGCTGTTGTCAAAAAGAGCAACACTCGAAAAGTTACATAATAACTACAAACGCCAATAAAATACTATAAATTTGGGTGTTCATACCATAAATAATAACCGATTCTTATGAAAGAGCTTTTGGAAACATTTGGGGTTTTCAAATAAACACGTCGTATATATTTATACTTTACTGCATTCATTATTTTTCTAATGCATAAATATGATCTAAAAAATATATGTCATATGTCCCCCACAAATCGCTTTTAATGAGTACATTATTACTATTTATTGTACTTTCCTATTGTGTAGATTGTTTAATAGTCATAACGATCTTCCAAATTTGTTATTACTCAAAAAATTGTAAACCAATTTGGAATTGAAAAACATTTAATTTTACATTATTTTCAATGTTGATTGATTCTACTTGGTTTTTTCAGCACCTCTATTTAAACCTTTTTCTGTAGATACTACGTTATCGTTAAATAGCTTTGTCTACAGATAGCATTAGCAAAAATGTCATAATCCGCTTTTAAGTCCCGTTTGTTTGCCAAAATTGTATACACCAATGAGCTCCAGTTTACTTGCAAAATGGCCAATTAACTCCAAAAATAACATTGGTCCACATCCGTACATAAAAAATGTAAAAAATTCAATTAACCAAAAAAACAAAAATTAATTTCGTGTATTGTGACCCCCAAATATTTTAGACTATATTGATTGGTTCACTATCTTTTTTACTTTCAATACGTTTTACTTATACAGATATAATTTTATAATATTAATATCTTTGTTCTCAATTCTTTGATTTTCAATCACGGCTGTTTGCAAATATCAGTTTGGAGCGTCAATTAAACTGCAGCCTTGACCTACTCCTACTCCATGAAGTCCCACCGCTCTACGTTCAATAATCCAACTTCCGATTTGTTTCTCAGTTAGGTGAGTGAATTCCAATTCGATCTTGACAATAGTAACATCAATACTAACTCTTTCACTCTTATATTATTTCCAATGAATAAGTACATATTCATGTCATAAAGAGTACTGTGCTATGGCTTGTGAGATTCAGCTCTGCACTAATTTCAAAGTGATAGTACGATGAAAAGCATTCACTGTGAACTATTAAGTCATTTTGGTAGGAAGGCTAATAAGATGGATTTATTAAATAAGAAGATAGCAATTGACAATACTATTGCCGTTGTTCATTTCGCCAACTTAGACGTTATGATTAACTCCAGGTTAAGATTCCGTGCATGTAATTAAAGTCACACTTTATTCTGCTTGTTTAGAAAATGTTTTGTGGTTTTTCGTACTGTCACAGATCAACTAAGGCGACTTCATCTATAGACCCCGCTTAGATTTCTTCCAGAAATCTTGTATTTAACAACTCTAAAACACGTGCCTCCATTTAATATTTGGAATCCATAAATATGATCATAGTAGAACAGTCTAGTTTTCTCTGCTGAGTTCTATCCATACCTCAGAAATATACGATTTAAAAACAAGCTCATTCTTTAATGTTTTCACGTTATACGACTGCCCTATCAAGAATATCGTTTGTTGTTCATGTAATTACTTTACAGAGCTGGATAGAGCTTCATCTCATTAAAGGTTTCGCGCAATCCCAAAAACTAGTCAGGACAAAGCTGTAATCTATAAGTAATGAAAGAACGGATGTGGGTTCTTCCTATATCTATTAATATAAATGCTACATACTTATAATTCATTAAATAAACTTACATCTCTTTAATCTTACCAAAATTAAATCTAGTCAATCTGCGCAAATTTTCAATCCCGCCAAAAGGACTATAATAAACAAATTAACTTCATCAGATAATTTACGTACGTTTATCTAAATAATTTACTTTAATAATCTTTCTTTAATATTAGCGTGATTAAGCATGATCAATCTACACTCAGAAAATACCAATTCGCCCTCGACCAACCCTATATATATATATATATTACGTCACGCAAAAACAGCCATTAACTAGCAATTAAAAACCATTATTAAGATCCAAGAAAGCACATGATGTTGCACTCCTTGCTCAATCGAATTAAGGCATGCACATTTATTACATTCAATTAAACGAAATACAAATAATCTATTAACCAAATAAATATTTATGCAACGAGGTAGATGAGTCATACAAAAAGGTGTATACATCGTTAATGTGCGAGAAATAACTTAATAATTGTACAATATTCTATGTGTACCTAATGTGTAAAATTGTTTCATTCCCAAAATATTTAGACCAAACCATCTAATAAATTGCAGTTGCCTACGGAACATGGAATATATTAACGATACGTAATGTTTACATCACGATATGAATGCGATGAAGGACTTCGCAACAACTTTAATTAAAAAACAAGAGATGGTCAAAATTAAAATTATTAACAATTCTTCAAACATCATCTTTTGCAACAAACGAAACACAGTATTCCAAAATTTGTACACGTGATGCAGCAAATATGTCGCACAAAAGCGTCGAATGAATAACCACAATCCTTCATTTAATTAACTTGGTTTAAGTACGTGAACTATCAGTTTGAATGTTTCAACACCTAATTAATACGTTTGGGTTATTACATGTAATAATTACCAAGAGTCAATTGGTTACAATATTCCCCTTACAAACGATTCAAGCTTCAAACAAATACTAACATTGCAATTTAGTATAACGGGTCAAATATACAATAGCACATTAACCCGTACACAAAGTGCATGATTCCAAAGTTACTCAGCGTTTGGGCCGTGCTCCTCACACAAAAATCTTATCAGGGCACTCATTAGTCGTGAAAACGTTAAAATTATCAAATAAACGTCACAAATTTTGTATAAAAGATCATACATTACATAAAATAACCATGAAAAAATAAACAAAGCTCTTAAAATAAAAAACAAACAAACAATGCATAATTATTGAAAGAAATACATCCACAGACAAAAACGTGTCAAGAACACTATCGGAAAATCAAGAACTAATTTTTAATAAATCATCGGAATTTCACTTTCAACATCACCTTAAAATTAAAGTTTAAAAGCATACATTGCTGTCAAATCCAGAACAGGATAAGCGAACGAACACAAAAATAAACAAATGGAATTTGAGAGATCTTACTTAAATTATCCTTTCGTAGGTAAAATTTCCTGTTGGTACAGGTAACGGCATTTTGAAAAACCCTAGGTGGAAATTTTATCGAGGCACACATTCTTACTTATACATGGCCTAGTCGGTATTTGTTTTAATTAACTTATACACTCTGAGGACACTGCGGATTATTAAATTATTTCACACTATTTTGCAATATATCGTATATTTGGCGTGCCTTTTGAATCGAATACGACAATATTTGTATATTTGATCGCTTGGACGAAAAATTATGTTAAGGTAAAAATATTCCTTACGCACTAGAATTTGACTACCCGAATTGCTACTGTTTGAAAGGACAAGGGCGTCGCACTGTAGCAAGACAAGTTCTAGCGGATGTTTGTATTCACATGATGAGTAAACTGTTAATGAGTTTACATCAAATTTATATGCAAGTAAATGAAACTCATTTATAAAAAATAATGATGGTCGAACCACGTATATGTAAAGTTTTGCGAAAATATTAATAGCTCACTCGTAAAAACATTAAATAATGATCAATTAGGATTCCATTATAATACGTAATAAACTTTTGGAATGCTACATTGCTCTGAGATGGGTTTAGATATTTTCTGCAATACACTGTCATCGGGGAAGTCTTTATTTTGAAAACCTGAAATAATCGTTTTGCGTTTTTAATATCATCACATTGATTTCTAATTATAACGCAAATCGTATTACTGATAGAAGTTTATGAACGGTTGGTTTTGTATTTAGCCAACTAAACCGACATTGGTAAAAGTGACGGACTATGGGGTATAAAAAAAATCAAGGTTGAGGAAGCGATCCTTTGCTGTTTAGAGGCCGATAACACTACTTGTGTAAACGTTAAGTAAAATTACACTTCGTTCGACATAAAGGTCATTTTGGTCCGAAACGCAAACTGTCATTAAATATTGTGTAGTAATTGTTCGAGTTACATGAACCCGTGGTGGAATTATTAATTGAATATTATGTGCTGTTTAAATAATTAATTGACGAAATTGTTTTGATAAATTTGATTGAAACGTTTCAGTTTTTTAAAAACGTGGTATCAGTCAGTCTTAAATAGAAGCAATAATGACTGTAAAGCAAATTTACATGGAAGTAAAGCAAATGTATGTGTTTAGGAGGTTTAATTATATCGCGTATAAGAAAGAAAAGAGGGTGGAAATCTGAGCTTTACTAAAATGTAGTGTAAAAAACTACTTACACAATATCATGTATATTTAACAAATTGTTCTAGAGATATTTTAGAAAAGAAACTGTTGTGAGAGTTTGTGGATATCTGAATTAAGATATCAGGCTTAACAGGTCAATAGTACTCATTAAGTTTAGTCTTCAATTAAGAGAAAATTTGTGTGCATAATAAATGTTAGACAGTATTTTAGTTTCGGATATTATAAAAAAGGGTTTATTAAATTAATTAATATTTTAAAATAGCGTTTAGACATTGCGTCAGCGAATACCATGATCATTAACCATATTTTGAGTAAATGAAAGAAAAGCTTATTTCGCATTAACGCCTATTCGTTTACGTACACGTATTATCAAACTAAAAATCATGCTATACATTTTTATTATAATTTTTAGTAATGATATATCACATAAGCATTTAGCGATAAAGGTAAAATTCTGGAATACGGGAACTGTGGCAGAACATGTAACAAAAAAAAACACCCACGTACGATAAAAAATTAAACACCTAGCGTGTTCATAGCTCCCTTCACTATCTTTCCTGATAGGCGCGAGCTTATCACGAAGAGGATGGACCTAGTAGCTAAGGAGTTTTTAGATAGGCGATTGTACTGAAGTTGGAGCGGTACGAAAGTCAGTTTTAGCACTCCCTACTACCGACAGGAGTAAATCCCATTCATTTCCTTTCCTACATCTCCTAACTTCCCCGCCTTACTTCCCTTCGCAATGGACCTGACGATAGGGACAGTTAACGCGAGTGGCATTCGACGAAAACGCCACCTGATCAAACATTTACTCGACACAGACCACGTACAAATACTAGCCATAACAGAGACAAAATTAACCAACAGAGTCACGCTTAATATAACCCAGTACAATGCTTATCTTCACAACAACTCCGACAGAGGCAAACGAGGTATTGCACTCCTGATACACTCCCGATACCCATCCGCTCCCTATACCTTACCGCCGCACATTTAACACCTTGAATGTGTAGCTACAACGGTGCACCTTCCCTCATTCCTTATAATAGTATTTTGCTATTATAATTCTCCCGGACATAACACTCTTTCCTCTCCACTACTACAATATGTAGCCAACATCCCTAATGCAGTACAACTAGGAGACCCTAACGCCAGACACCAACAATTTGGAGACACGACTGACAACACAAACGGACAAATATTAACGAACTACTTAGACTACCAATAGTACGAATTAGGAACATCCACTCCACGTTTATCGGACACAAAGGTTACTCCATACCCGACCACATAATATGCTCAGAACAAATAACACAATATTTCGATGACAACTGCCACCTCGGCACAACTATAACATCAGACCACCTTTCCTTACTAGTGAAAACATCCCTAGGCCCCCCACTTCCCATAACACAACAAACAACTATCACACGCAGAAATTTTCAAAATGCCGATTGGAATGCGTTTAAAGAACATATCTTCAATAACCTCCCAGATATAACCCTTAACACTACCGACGACATAGACAGAGCCGTACAAGGACTGACCCAATTTATCTCCGACGCGGCCAACACAGCAATCCCGACAAAAGTAATAAAGATCAACCGGAAACCACTCCGCATGGTTCTCCTGATCAAAGAAAAGCGACGGATACGCCGACGATTTATGAAGATCAGAGACCCAGCACTAAAAACCGAATACAACAGACTAAGCGCAATAATACGACTAGAGACCAACTAATACACCCAAGAGAACTGGATAAAAGAAACAGCCAAACCTGATTATCGCGAAGGCTCTAAATTCTGGCACAAATTCAAGATTCTAACGAAGCAAAAAACTAAATCAAAATGCCACCTAATCAATCTTCAAGGTACCCTCGCAGTTTCAGACCAGGAGAAGACCGACCTGTTGCGCCTTCACCTGCAAACCGTCTTCACTACCCATCGATCCATCGTTCGACAAGGATTTCAAAGCTCGGCCCGAGCAAAACCTTGAGGCATTCCAAATCCAAAACCAAAACCAGGGACCGCACGTACTAACCGACAACGACCCCTTCCTTAGACCCATTTCACCCGATCTAATATTACAAACTCTTAAACAAGGGAGAAATTCCGCTCCAGGGCAAGACGGGCTTAACCGCCAAATACTGAAGAACCTTCCACAAAACGCCATTAGACAGTTGGCCCAAATATACAACAGATTCCTTACCCTATCCTATTTCCCAACGGAATGGAAGTCTGCTTCAACCGTCATGTTACCAAAACCTAGATCTGATCCTTCCCAACCTTCATCCTACTGACCGATTTCTCTCTTAAGTTGTGTGGGCAAATGTCTAGAAACTATACTGCGCTGAGGGCTAAGAGCTCACCTCGAAGTCAACGACATCATCCCCAACAGCCAGTTCGCCTTCAGACCGAACCGTTCTTGCCAATGCCCCTTAGTAAGGCTATATACCAAATCCTCAACAGCATTAAACTACGGGGACTGTTGCCTCGCACTCTTCCTCGACATCAAACAAGCTTTTGACAAAGTATGGCACGCAGGACTAATATACAAACTACGACAGTTAGGCTTCCCGACAGCATTCGTCCGACTCCTTCTCTCATATCTGACAGGCAGATGTGTGAAGGTACGAGTAGGCTCCTCCACCTCCACGACTGTTCATCCTACCGCCGGAGTTTCGCAAGGATCGGCCCTGGCACCTATCCTATATACCATCTATGCATACGACATTCCCCAAAGTATCAACCCGAACATAACAGTAGCCCAATTTGCCGACGACACTGATCTCTGGGCGACCAGTAGGGGCAGTGACGAAGCAAACAGACTAATAACTCAACACTTCTCCAACTGGGCCAACCGGTGAAGACTAACAATCAACCCAAACAAAACACAAACAATACTATTTAGACATCCGATATTGTCCAACTTTGACAGAAAAATCTGTAACATCAACTTGACCCTACGAGGACAAAGACTACAACTACAAGACACAATAACATACCTAGGTATCACGTTCTCCCGGACCCTACACTGGCAACCCGACGCTAGCGGCGCTCTCAATAAGATACGCAACCTCGCATCACTATTGAAAACGCTGCGAGGAAACGTCAGAGGTTGTCAACCCAAAACCCATGCATACTTACAAAACTTACATACGACCGATACTCGACTACTACGCTCCATTGTACGGAAGCTTAAAAATAACCATACAACACGCCAACATCCAACCAATAACCAACAGACTAATAACACAACAGACCAAATACACAAATCGCAGGACAAACGCTGACACGATCCCAACCAAACAAATACTACAAATTCCATTCTCCAACAAACCCCGACTACCACGTAAACCCAAAACCAAATTCAAACACCTCCCAGTACTCCTACTTTAACGAATAGATAACCTACCAGAGGTGTTCGAAGAGCTCCTCCACAATGCTCCCTACTTCTTAAGATAAAACCAATTTTCAAGGAAAGCAATGATGACCGCCGCAACGAAAATGGACAATTCTATCCATCCTATTATACCCATTATACACTAACCTGAAACATTAAACACTCAATATACACATTTTTTCCCACAAATCATAAATATCAAAATTGTTACCACTTAGAATATACAAATATAACACAACACACAAACACTTGAAACCCAAGGCTGCAGAGGGAGAAGATCCCTAAACTGCCCGAGGAATGAAGACCTTTATGGAACCAAGAAAAAAGAAGATTCCAAACGATTAATATATATATATATATATATATATATATATATATATATATATATATATATATATATATATATATATATATATATAAACTCAACAAGCAACGCTTCGTTGCTTATCTGGTGAAAGTTATGAAAGTTTAATGAGTTCTAAGTAGCCTGTAGGTCCTTGATCGTCATTATTTATTAGAATTTGTTTATTTTTGATGATCTCTAAACTTTCATAGCAATCAAGTTCGTACTTATTACAAACATGTTTGATTAAAGATACCTTATCTACTACATCATTTTAATCAAACATATTTAAGGCTACGGCAGACTTGCACCAATGTTTGGATTTGATATGAGCTAAATGTTCTTTAAAGCGAATTTTGATAGTCGTTGGTTAGGAATGGTAGTAAATTAGAGATAGATACATATCGTAGAGAAACTAGCACTAAAAGGTTCATAACCAATAACTATAATCACTGTAAGTAGCATAAACTCGCGGATTTTACTGCATTCAATGGGTTTTCAAATAAAATGGTTATAAAAATAGTTAAGAAATACAAAGGGTGAGGGTTAAGAATGTAGCTACATTAGGTAATGCCAGAGAACAAATAGAAACAAAATATGTAAAATTGCCAAACTATCCTACTTATACGAAAGGTCTATCTAAAATTAATTTAGAATAGTCACTACTTCAGATAATAGTTAGCAAACTTTTTTAGGTAATCCAATAGATCAAGTGCGTAAGCAAATAGGTCGGGAATTTATAAAATTAATTGTAAAAGCTGTGAACAAATATATGTACGGTAAACTAAACGATCTGTCAAAATTTGCTTTAAAGAACATTAAGCTTATATCAAATACAGACGTTGAAACAAGTCCGTAGCCTTACATATGTTTGATAAAAAGCATGGAGTAGATAAGGTATCTTTAATCAAACATGTCAGTGGTAAGTACGAACTTGATTTCTATGAAAGTTTAGAGATCGTCGAAAACAAGGGCTTTCAGGCAACTAAGAACTCAGTAAACTTTCATAACTTTCTCTTTCACCAGATAAGCAACACAGATGGTAGCTTAGCTTTTGAAACGCGTTCGGCGTTTTTCAATTTTTCTGTGGTACGTGGGTGTATTTTGTATATATTAAGTAATGTTATTTTTAACGGACTTTTACGTTGTTCTAAATGTAATTAACGATTGTTTGTTTACTATTTCGAATTTAATTAAAGTGAATGGATATACTTAACCAAATGTAAGGGAACTGTTGAAATTTAAAGCGAAGATTTTAAGAAACTAGAAATAAGGCGAGTGTTGGTACTTTATCAGTTATTATTTTCACGTCAGAACAGTATGATTAATCGCAATAATTGCAACATATTCCAAATTTATTGTAAGATGATTACTTAGTAATTGTGGCATTAATTAAAACTACTAAGCTTATTTATGTAAACCCTATCGTACCTGCTCAATTTGAAGATACCAAGGACGTGCATTTGGATTTGAGTTACCACCTTAACCATTTGAGGTATTATTTTTATATTCTGTATATTTACTTTGGGAAATAAATTTTGATTACAGTGGCTTCTTGGACATTTTTGTTACCGATTTTGAGAGATGACTTATGATAGGGGCGTATGTTTGAAGTCATTTTTTAGCTAATTTACATTTTACATCGACCTGCGGTCCTCGTCCGCTTATTTAATACTTAAGCATACGCGGCACCTACTGCGAATTGACCTGTAACAACATCAAAAATAAACACGATGCAAAAGATGCGATTATTTAAATCCAGACACTCTCTTTAATCTACCTTGCGGGTAACGGTATCGACGTAAATGTACATTATATATGATATTTTTATGGATGGAAGGCCTAAATCAACGTTTAGGATAAGTGTTAAAGCATCAAAATTTTGGTAATTCGGTTATTTTTAAAGTATTAACGCAATGCTCCACATATGCAACTGTCGTGTTAAGGATATAATTTTTATATTAATTTGTTTCAGAATGGGACAGCTAACTTTAGAACGAATAAATCGTCCTTGGCTGTTAATAAAATTTATTTATTACTTTTCAAAATGTAAAAAGGAAGAAAAACACTTAATAAAATTGTTACATAATTTTACAATGGATGTTATAGAAAGTAGAAAAAATGACTTCCAAGATTTTGACATTTTGAAGAGGGATAGTTATGAAGCTAAAAAGCGTTTAGCATTACTTGATCTGCTGTTATCTATGAAGAAGGATGGAGCGAATATTGACGATGAAGGAATTCGAGAAGAAGTAGACACCTTTACATTTGAAGTAATTACACAGATACATTAAAAATGTTAATTAAATAAATCAAAGCAAAAGTGGTATAGAATAGAATTATGTGTAATTTGTAGGGACACGACACGACTTCGTCTGGCATTCAATTTGCCTTATATTTGCTATCAACTCATCCGAATATACAGGTTAGTATCACAGATGACTAGTAATATCACTAATAAACAATTTATAGGAAAAAGTTGCTAGAGAAATACAGGAAGTAACAGAAAATTCAGATCGTCAATTTACATTCACTGATGTACAAAATATGAAATATTTGGAAATGGTCATAAAAGAAAGTTTACGACTATATCCAAGCGTCCCAATAATAGCAAGAAAATTAACGTGTGATATGAAAACTGCATCTAATTATACAATTCCAGCAAATAAAATTGTGCATATTCATATTTATGGGTTACATCGTAATCCAATGTTCTATCCAGATCCAGAAAAATTTGATCCTGAAAGGTTTTCAGCCGAAAATTCCTGTGGACGACACCCGTTCGCATATATTCCTTTTAGTGCTGGGCCTAGAAATTGTATAGGTATACTATTAAGCACTAGTAGTTAAGCTAAGTTAGAATTATAGCTCACCCGATCTAAGCACGAAATGCAAAGATAGGTGGAAAAATGGGTAATACGGTATTTTTTTTAAGTATCAAAGGTAAGCTCACAAACCACTTTTGTGGTTAAGCTTAGTATTGAAAGTCCCATGATATGCTATAGATGGGGTATTGAATAAAATAGCCGCTATTTTAAACCTTCGTGTGTATCTTTTATAATTGCAAGACTAAATTTTTTAGTAAATTAAAGCGGCATTCATAATCTATGTGTTTTTTAAATGTGATCCCACTATTGTGATTGGCAACAATGTTCTGATGCAAAGAATGGTATGCAATCGTTTTGGTAAATTATTATTATTACTTAAGTAAAATTATCATTAGAGCTGCAATATGAAGATGCACTACGTACAACTCAAAAAACCGTTCACAAAAGTCATGTGATAGCTTACAGGAAATAGAAACACACAAGCCAGGCTTATTCAATCAGAGCACCCTACAGCAGCAGAGAGCTTCCTAAACCAGTTAACAGTGCATTACAGTGTTTAGACTTAGTGATACTCAACACGAACGGATGAAGTTATGTTTGGGTTGGGTTCGCGATTGGAATACTTCGAGTGAAAAATAGATTAATCCTTATAAACAGTGTGTAAACAGTGTACCTGCCTACATGAATGGAGGTCCGAGGTAAGGATACACGTGTGTATTGGAACCAGACTACAGTTTCTCAGTTCTCGTTGAGAAGGTGCTGATGGAGAATAATAAATTACAAAAATGAACTTTCAGTAACCACAAAAGTCTTTAAGTGGAAGCTTGTACACGTGTGTTCTAATATACGCTCAGCTAAAGCTAAGTGACCATGTAGAGCAGAAATTTGTCGTCAACGCAATAAACTATTGTATAAAAGTTGATCAAAAGCTATCAAGATGTGGTTACTTAAAAAAAGGAGCAAATAAAACGAGTACGGTCTCCATAAAATTAACGCAAGAGGCGCGAAAATGTTAGAAGGCTACTATGGGTTCAGAGAAATGAATTTGAAAGGATCATAGAGCATGCAGCTCAACAAGGAATCATTGAATCATCCAATAGCCCATGGAGTTCACCAGTCGTATTAGTGAAGAAGAAATACTGGGTCACAAAATTCTGTTTAAACTATATACAAGTGACCAACGTGATTAGAATTAGTGACACTCTTAATACTCTTACTAGATTTCTCATAAGGAGTGGTTACTGGAAAGTTGGATTGGAGCCTTAAAATGTTTAATATTTGCTCGGGTGAATGAAAGGTCACAGTAATACCTTTTACTTTACAATCGTATTGCAATTTTCGAGAATCTTATGGAGTTGATGATAAGAGATGTGTACGGTAAGACGTGTTTGGTATATTTCGACGGCATTACCGTCATCAAGCAGACGAATATGTGATCAGCATCTTAAGATTCTGAACGGCGTGTTTCAAATATTACGAAGCGCTAACCTAAAAGTGAGTACGAAGAAGTGTCGAGCGTTTAAAAACGAGTTGAACGAAATTAAGGCAATTAGGCGCTTGTAAAAAAAGCGGTTTTAACCAAAAGGCAAGCACAACTTTCCATAGGCGTGCCGGTTTGCCAATATTTCGTAACCGATAACAAAATCGGTTGAAACTGGTTCGAGTATAAACATAACTTGTTTCATTTTAAAGCGCCAATTTCAGTTTTACTTTGCGAATCAGGAATAAGCGATCGTACTGTTTAAGAAAATAGGTGACCTTGTTCGTAGAACTTGCACAATAGTTACAAGTGTGGTTGAGAATATAATTGAAGATTTAAAACAAATATAACCATAAAAAAGGTGCAAATATGGATAAAAAGTGGATTGTCTAGAGATCTTTGGTGCATCTATTAGAACTACTTGATTATTAACAGAACTTTCAAAAGGAAGAAGAACAAACACGTGTGTATTGAAATAGATGAGAAAATATGCACATGCAATGTTTTGTCATTCCACGTACCTCTACATGGGCATTTGAAAGTTAGAACGAAACATTTGGCACTTAAAGCACTTAACGCGTTTGTCAATATTCCTTGCTAGATTCTTATGTACACTGTGATATGTGTGTTTTTAGTGATTTTTCCTTGACGTGAATAATTCATCACTTACATAAATATGTAATAGTATTATAGAGTGATTAGTAGTAGAAAATTTCAAAAATAGAAACTTTAGTTTGCAAAAAATATGAGAAATCAATGTTTAGAAAAGCCAGCAAGTGATGCTGAGAAAACTATAGTTGGAAAGAAACACTGAAGTGCTGTAGATAGATTATTGGAAATCTTATTAGGTTTTCATAACAGAAATTAGTCCAAATAACAATTTATGCAAAGGAAACACAAAGTAGTGCTGACTTACTACCAGTTATGACGGCAAAATAATTTTTGCATAGGAGTGAAGTTGTAACTGTCGCTTCGACGATGCAAATATATTAATTAGCCATTACATTAAATCCAGAAAAATTATGATTTTTTGATGAGAACTGGAAAACAAGCTATGCATTAATGGCCAATAAATGAAATAATGAAATTAAATAAAACATTTTGGTCGTACATGCCACCGCTGGACGTTACACAACTGCTTTTTTTTATGAAATAAGAAAGCATCTTTGCGGAAATATTAATACAAGATGTCAAAATTTTTGCTGTCATCAAATTTTAGCTTGCCTGCCTTGTGTCTACAGAAGCTGCCTTTCAATGCATCCATATAGAGTTTACTTCCAGCTATTACAATTAAAACAGAGCTACGGTGCTGTGCTGGCATGTTAACATTTTACATTTAAAGATTTAAGTCAGGTAGCAAAGAAAATGGTCATTTAAGTTCCGTTTATCTTACTAAAATAATTTAATGCTACCCTAAAATGTATCAGAACAGTTGACAATCCTTGTCTCGATGAATATATATGGCTACATATTTTACATGAATATTAAATCCACTTCTTTATTTTGAAACACTGAAAATAGTTACGCTGCGACAAGATATATATATATATATATATATATATATATATATATATATATATATATATATATATATATATATATATATATACAGGGTGTTCCAGTTTTTGTAGCAAGACTTTAATAGTCGATAGAGCTCTCAAAATTAAGACAAAAAGTTCATATAAACATAGGTTGCCAAACGCTTAGTTTTGGAGATACATCCCCTGGTTGTAGTCCTTGAACAGGTTGTAGATGGTAAGGATATCGGTGATCCCGTCTTAATGTTCGGTGAATAGTAGTATTTGAGACTCCACCTAAAGCTACGGATACTCTTCTAATGCTAGTTGTGGGATCTCTGTCGAATACACGCAAAATTCGTCGTGCAATATTTCTTTACTGCCTATGATTATTATTTTGACGACCATGCACATTATTTAACCCCTGACGTATAATTTGTTGGTGAACTCTTACAAATACTGAAGGATGCGGAGCTCTTCTAAAAGGAAATCTTCGCCTATATTCACGGGCTGCTGCTGCTGAACTTCCATTTACAAAGCCATAAATAAAATGGATATCCGCTATTTCTTGATTAGAAAACAAAAATAGCATTTTAAAAGATCACTCTTGCAATAAAAATTAACACAATAAAATATGTAAATAAATTACATTTTTTCTTATGCACAAGTCGTATTTAAAATAAAACGTGACATTTGACATAATTTGATTCTTTTTTTTTATTGTTCTTTTCATGGCACACTATTTTTTTGCGGGAGCATCAGACGTTCTTTACTTACCATTTGGAAGCTGTTCATGGATTACAGCAAATTTATCTCAAAAACTATTCATATTTCGAAAAAAAAGCAGAAGACAAAAATGTTCCTAAATCAAATGGGTAATCTAAATTTATGGTTTTTAAGAGTTAGAGGCGTCGCATGAAAAAGTTCGGGGGGGATAAAAGGTGTACCACCCCAGAAAATGTACTACCCTGTAGATATTGATAAACGTTAAACTACTCTTAATATTGAGTTTAAGAAGTGTAATATATGTACTAAATTTGGATTTATTATTTTAAATGGTTTTGAAGATAAATTAAAAGAACTGAAAAAAATTAAATCTTTGAAACCCTGTATTTCCAAAACTAAGCGTTTGGCAACCTATGTTTATATGAACTTTTTGTCTTAATTTTGAAAGCCCTATCGACTATTAAAGTCCTGCTACAAAAAGTGGAACACCCTGTATATATATATATATATATATATATATATATATATATACCAAAAAATATATATTTAAAGCTTACAAAAGATACAAAGAATACCTTTCATTCAATACCAACTAAAATGGTAAAATAGCAACTTTTCTAAATGGTTATCTTAAGGGCGGCATTGGACATTTCGTGTGCTACGTACTGGGTTTATTGCTTGGTACCAATTTGTACCACCTTAACTTCTAATTTGACTGAGCTATTGGCCTAAACACCTACTTTAAATTGGTTTCGGAAACCAATTTAAACAACATAATTTTGCAAAAAAACGTTTTTCTTTTTTTATAGATAGATGAATAAAGATAATTTTATAGCATAATATGTATGAGATGCATCCAAATACTAGTGTGTTATTTTTATAAGAGAAACATTTACCCAAGTGACAACAATTATTTATTTTCATTAACTACAAATATTGACTTATCATTGCACACTGTTTCACCTACAGTTAAACACTTTTCTTCGCATGGGACAAATTTTTGTACCTATCATCTACGCAAGACTTTCCGGCTACTTCACTTAACCATTTATGTACGGTGAATTTTACCTTTTTCCACTATTTTTCACTTAAAGCAATATTCATTTGTTGCAATATCTCACTTAACCATTTCAAACAATTCAAGAGTTTTACAAGTAACATATGGCCGAGCACTGTCATACAAAATCACGGCCCCTTTGTCAGTAATATTCGTGGTTTATTCTCAATCACACGTTTCCATCTTTGAATGATCTTACACTATTTGCCCACATCTACCTACTTAAGGATATAGAGTCTACAACCACTTAAGAGTAGAAAAACCACCGTTTGAATAATTTTGATCTAGCCGACTATTTAACATATCTCCTGTTGCCAACCCTCAAGAGTGAAACGCAAAATAAATGTTTTCTCTCCAATGATTTTCTTCATGTTGACCAGTTATTTCCTTTTTTTTGGAATCCATCGGGATCAAATTTTCAAGTAACCCAGAACGTAAAATTTGAGGAAAGTTATTTTGAAGAACGTTGACTCCATCTGCTTGCGCACAACTCATTAATAACTAGTCTCATTAAACGTAGTGATTTGCAGCAATTAGAATACTTAGCACTTCGCGGCCACTTCTCATTAGGCGTTTTTTTATTGCAGCGTCCATAAGAGATACAGATGCTGGAAAAATTATTGTTACAAGGTTGATAAAATTTCAAATATAAGAAGGCAAGGAAATCTAACACACACCATTGTTTCAATGTGAGCGTTTCTTGTTTCAAGGGGGGAGTAGATTCTGGATGTATCTCATATGAAATTGGTCACGTTAATTAAAAAGAAGGAACACAAAAAAATGTGTAATGCTAGTACATTGTCGCTCTTTAGGTTCAAGTTCTTTCCAGATCTCAGTTTATACTTCCAGTTTTAAATTCAATCTTGAACCTAAGACGATTCCATCAGCACACTTGTTGTGCAGTACAGTATTCTATGATTATTTTGTTTTAGGACAACGGTTCGCGTTGCTGGAACTAAAAATTGCAGTCGCGTCAATAGTACGTAATTTCCGACTTACCCCAGTAGATAATAAGACAGAGTTGAAGCTCATGATGCATTTGGTATTAAAGAGTTCCAAGCGAATTTCTATAAAGTTTGAAAAACGAGTTTAGTAATGCTAATATTTAATTTGTACCTGCCAAATTTAATATATTTTATTACGAAGAAAAAATTTGTATTTTGCTTTCCTTATTGCCATTAATTTTCCACCATAAAATTATGTTTGGATCTTATTGAGGTGGAGGGAAAGCCTGCCACAGTAGTGAACTTTCTTTGACAAAGTCCCGCGTGACATTTCGCTCTGGTACCAGCAGTTTTCGAATCTAAAGTGACCTCCTTTTTCTGCCTAAAGCATTATGCAGAAATGTAAAACATTCGTTACGGATACGTTACACCTGTAGCAGTTGCAGACACTTTCATTCAAACATTACTTTTCTTGACAGCTTCAGCAAAATGAGCCTAAACAGGTAATCCTAATTTTGGATCATCACATATCAACTATATCATATTTAATTTTGGTCTATAATTTTCGGTTGTGAGAAAGTTTACAGCACTTTACAAGATAAAAATCAGTCGTTTCCAGTTTGCTCTCTTGAAACTTGTCGAAGACCCCAATGAAATTGGTGTATAAAAATATAGATTTTGAACAACATTCAGCACAAATACTGACTAACTCTGATGGGACACGGAACTTACCTCTTGATTATCGAGAGAATCTATATTGCCATATCTCCAACGAAATTGGTGTACCAACGTGGATGTTGGACAAAATCCAGCCCAAAAACTAATCTACACTCATGAGTCACAAGATTTATCCTTTGGTGAATGAGGCAATCAATTTTGCCGTGACCCCAATGAAATTAGTGAACAAGTATGCTTTTTAGGTAATATTTGGCTGACCAACACTCATGAACCACATAATTTAGCTCTTGTATATTGAGACAATAGATTTTGCATAACCCCGATAGAATTGGTGTATAAATATAGGGTGTCCCGTAAATGTTGCAAGCGAACGTTGGGAGGTGAAAGTATACCTCTAAACATGAAGCAAATTTCCATAAACGTACCCTTGAAGATGCGTCGTTTATTAGATACAGGTCGTTAAAGAAAAAAATTGTTTTACGTTTTTTGCCCGTAACCCCTAAAATATTAAATGTACATAAATTAGATTCGGTTGACTTATAACACATAACGAAAGACGTGTTGTGCAACGTATGAGGTAATTTTTAAATATGCTATTAAATATAGGCGTAGATATAGGGGTCATTTGAAGTATTTAACCCCGTAATTTCTACGTCACTGGCATAAAATGAATTTCAGTGGACGTTTTTGAATATCTAAGCTCTTTTACACGAAAAATGTTTACCTCTAAAGTAAGTAGTTTTCGGGAAAATTGGAATATTATATAAATATTACACTAAAAGATAAGAAAAAAACGTAAATTATACCGGTGCCCACAGATTATTGGGTATTTAAGAGAGGTCAGATAAAGACGTGTAAATCGTCATTCGCTCGCAATTTTGATAAAGCAATATCAAACTTTCACTATGTGATTAAAAAACCTGCTAATTAACTAGATACGCAATGGTTAATAATTTTTATGTTTATATTCGAGAAAACAAAAAGCCAATTTTATATTAAAAGATAAAAACGATAAAAGAAGAAACATTTACTGTGGTTGGTTCAGCTTAATTTACAGAATCAAGAAATCTAAATACACTACTATCTATAAAACATAAATGAGAAACCCGTCTGTACTATACGAATTTTCCAATCATTAGTCAATTCTATTTTAAAGTTATAATACCTTTTGTTGTTAAAACTATAATTACATGCAAAGTATTTTTAAAGTGGGACTTAAAATTGAGTTAACAATACATTGTAAAAAACATTCAATTCGTCTTTCATTAACAATTTTGAAAAAAAAAACAGTAACAAACCAATACTATTCAATTACTTCTATAACGTCTGGGGTAAAACTCCATTATGTAAAAATGTGTATGTTGTTATTCACACTCAATATCGATAAAGCAATAACAAAATTTCACGCTGCAATTAAAAATCTGATAATTAACTGCTTACGTAATGGTTAATAATTTTTATGTTGATATTCTAGAAAACAGAAAGCCAATTTTATGTTAAAAGATAATAATGATAAAAGCAAATACATTTACTGTGGCTGGTTCAGCTGTCAATGCAACACAGTTTGCAAAATTAGGACACGCTTCATAAAGTGTTGAATAAGATCACATCTTGTAAAAACAAACAAACTGCTTACTTAAAATTTGTTGAATGCCTGAACACGAATACTGTCGAGAAACACGCCAAAATGTGTAAATTTTAATAGGCAGTTTCAACTATTTGAAATTTAAAGTTATTAAAACGAAAAAATCATTTACGTGGTCTGGTCCAACTGTCAACGTCTATATCTTATCACCGTAATATTCTCTAGCTGTAAACATACACTAAAAGTTAAAGTGATGATTGCTGTAATCAGACAACGGGAACTTGAGGCTCTGTATTTAGCAACAGTTTTATGCTAGTATCTTACACATAGAGACAAGTTTTAAAATCAGTTCTAAAATATTACTCAGAGTTAATTTCCAAAATGAAGAAAGCTAAATACACTACTGTCTATAAAACATGTAAATAAGAAGCCCGTCTGTACTATACGAATTTTGCAATTATTAAGTCAATTCTATTTTAAAGTTATAACACCTTTTGTTGTTAAAACTGTAATTACATTGGTTATATTTGCAAATTTGTTACATGCAAAGTATTTTTAAGGTAGGCCCTAAAATTATTTTCGCAAATGTATTGCATAATTACATTAGACACATCTGAATTCATTATTTGTAGTGTGTTTTCAGGTATTCATTGAAATTATTTGCATTAGGTTTCACATAATACATTGGGCATATCTGAAATTGTTACTTAAAGAGCGTTTTTAAGATGAGCAGTAAAACCATTTTCGCTATGCGTTGTCTAATTACCACAGTCATGCCCTAATTTAATACTTGAAGTGTGTGTTTTTAGCTTGGGTAATAAAACTATTTTAGCTATGTGTTATTTAATTACACTGAATGTATTTCAATTTATTATTTGAAGCGCATCTTTTAAAAACGGACAATAAAATTATTTTACGCATAATGCAAACTCCCAAAACGTTTTAGAAGGTTTGTTAATTATGTAAATATATGGCATGTGAAAGGGACCTTGAACGTCACATTGTTCGTACAACTTGTTTTACGAAAAGCGCGCTTGGGTAACTATGCCAGGCCCATAAAACCAGTGAATCATTCTCTACCTTCACTTTCAGTTTATACCTCGTGCCAAACTGTGCTATAATGTCGAACTTCGCAAGTTCAACTCTTTTAAACATCTTCAAGCGTGGAGTGCTGACTAAAGATGAGGTAATACAAATGTATTATCATATTGTTAAGCGGGTTGTTGGTGGTGAAACCATAACCTCAGTGGAAGTGGAGTGGTTCCAAAAGTTACGGATCAAAATGGATAAGATTCAGGTCGATTTAATGATTACTGTAAGTACCAATTCAGTTTTTTAAATTATTATTAATATTTTTGTCATTGTAGATGCTAGCTAAAATTGAAGGACGTGTTGGTGGCTGTGATGGTGAAAATGTTGGATGTGACGCTATAAGTAGATTGCCTTTTATGAAATGCATAAATGTATGTATCACTTTTAAATGTTCACACAACTTTATAATCTTTATATTGTTTTAGAAACCGTCAAAATCTTCAACTCCTGATGCTGTTTGCTGTATCACTACTCAGCCTACAAGTGAATCTGTGGATAGTTGTAAGTACAAACATCATACGTATATTTTTCGCATCTTAATCTGTATTTTTAGTTTCAGAACACCGAAGAGATGTCCGAATCGTTATATGGTGGTGGTGGCGATGCAATAACCTATGAAGATAGTAAATACTTCAAAACAATGTTTACGGGCGAGCAGTTTATCAAAAAATTTAATACATCCGCAAAGAGGATCGTATTTAAATTTAAAGACGCTGCCTCCGATCAAGCCTCTGTTACATGGCTAATCGTAAGCAGACAATAAATTTCTTTTGTGCTAAGATTTACTAAATTCCAATAAGCCTTTAGGGTTTCATTCAGGCGTGCAGACCAGCTCAGTTCCACTGTGACGATGACTACGCTAGAGAAAATATTGCAAAGTAATGTTTTTTTAATAATGACACGCTAAATTTACAAGTAGACAGAGTTGTTTTACCTGTAGATTATGGTAGGGAGTGTATGACTGGGGTTAGTTTTGCGCACGTAAAAGGGGAATTATAGGTATACTTTACGTTTAGGGCGTGTATTAGTAGTGGCCATAGCTGTAGACGAGTCCGATCCTCAGTTGTCTTGAAAAAGGCTGGCCTATTCTGGATCAGAGGATGCATGAGTTATGTGCTGTCGCTAATGTGAATTTAAATAACGGGGGCAGTACTGAACATATTCAATAATTTCAGGATTATTTAACTAATTACAGCTTAGTTGTATATAACCACAGATCAGGTCAGAGGCTTTATTTTGAGGGCCCCAGAAGTCCCACTCGTAAAGTATTAAATTTAATTTTCGAGGACGGGCATTATAACGTGATTACCAATTTAACCGGCGGATTTTCAACAACATTATTTTGTGAATTCTGTAGATATAGAACCAATTATGACCAACGCCACAAGAATTGTCCAAACACCTGTACTTGTCATAACAATCCCCCTTGCCAATCTGTTGACTCTATCGTTTGTGATGAGTGTAATAGGGATTTCTGCGGGAATCAATGTCTGCATCAGCATAGACTTGACGGTTTGTGTGGTAGACTCCAACGTTGTCGTACTTGTTTAACGAGTGTATTGAAGGGTAAAAATCCTCATAAATGTGGTTTTGTATTGTGTCTTAGCTGTAAATCCGAGAAACCTATCCGACATTTCTGTTACATGACCAAAAGTAAGGCGGACTCGAAAAACTCGCGAAAGATTATATTTTTGTCTTTTACGATCTCGAGTGCCGCCAAGATAAATCTACTAACGCTACTAACACCTTCATGTATACTCCTACGTTGTGTGTTGCCTAACATATCTGCAACCATTCTATTAATATCGACAGAGATATTGAGCAGGGTTGCGAATCATAGTTCTAGCTCATAACTTCAAACCCTAGGACTGTCAATTCATACTCAACGATATCCTTCAGAATCCCTCTGCATGGAATCCCAAAATCATATCTAACGGCACTAAAATCTTGTCCCTCGCCTGTGACAATAACATAAAGTTCATTGATAGCCTAAACTTCCTACCCATGGCCCTATCCAAACTTCCTAAAACCTTTAACTTTCCCGACTCAAAAGGCCACTTCCCTCACCTGTTTAACACTGTGCAAAACGAGAATTATGAGGGGGTTTTACCAGCCATGGAATTTTATGGTGTCGATGAAATATCTTCCGAAGTTCGAGCAGACTTTATAGAGTGGTACAATGACGAAATCGCAAAGGGCACTCGTTTCAATTTCAAAAACGAAATTGTGCGTTATTGCGTGCAAGACGTGGGTATCATTAGGAAAGCCTGCTCTAGAATTCTACGGTTGTGAAAGGTGTTATCCCGATCAAGCTGGTCATAGTAGACGCGAACCTAATTCAGTGTTTTTGCATCGTGAGAAGACGGTGGAAACATCACACAGGAATGTGAATTTAGGTCATTTTTACAGCAAAATCCGAATGCAAGAGGCTTTGTTAGCTCAAACAACGTGCTGAATCAGTCACCTCTAAATCCCCACGATAGCTTCTTCGGTGGTTGTACTAATGGGGTTAAGTTGTATTATAAGGTAGAACAAGATGTGAAAATCAGGTATTTGGATATTTTTCACTATACCCCTACGTGAACAAATATTCCCAGTACCCGGTGGGACATCATACACTTCATATTGGTGCCGAGTGCTTAAACCTCGACTTGAACACTGTCGAGGGCCTTGTGAAGTGTAGCGTGCTCCCGCCACCAGATTTGTACCATCCGGTCCTACCTATTAAGATGCACGATAAATTAATGTTCGTCTTGTGAAGAACCTGTGCTGAAACTATGTTCCAGCATGATTGCACACATTCACAGGACGAACGTAAATTTACCGGAACTTACGTTGCGGACGAACTTCGAAAGCCTATAGAATTAGGGTACCAAGTCTTAGAAGTTCTTGAAGTGTGGGAGTACGAGGTTTGCCAATATGGCAGGGCTGACGTCGATAACTTCCTTATGATCAAACAAACGTACTCGAACTGGCCTTCGTGGTGTAACGACGACGAATCTAAAGATCGATACATCCGCTAATCCTGGCTTAAGATATATTTCGAAATTATTTTTAAATTCATTCTGGGGAAAGGTTGAGCAGAGGGATAATTTAACACAAACCAGCATTATTTCTGAATCGTACGAATTTTTCAAAATTATGGTCGATCCTTCAAAGGAGGTCCAGTCCATTTTACACGTAAACGAGGAAGTTATGGTAGTAAACTGGATTAGACACGATGATGGGGGAGTCAATGTCGTCTTGGCAGCTTATACAACCGCCTATAGTCGCCTGGTTCTGTACAGCTCCCTGGAAAAGCTTGCCGAACGGCTGTTTACTAATTTAATTGTTTTTATCGGTGTATGCAAAACTCTGCAATAGCGTTACATGTCAATTTGAGGTGTAGTACAAATGTGTGTGTGTGTGTGTGTGTGTGTGTGTGTGTGTGTGTGTGTGTGTGTGTTGTGTGTGTGTGTGTGTGTGTGTGTGTGTGTGTGTGTGTGTGTGTGTGTGTGTGTGTGTGTGTGTGTGTGTGTGTGTGTGTGTTTGTTTTACGCCTTTTCGCGTTTTCGCGTTTTCGCGTTATCGCGTTTTCGCGTTTTCGCGTTTTCGTGTTTTCGTGTTTTTGTGTTCTCGTGTTCTCGTATCAAAGGAGGTCCAGTCCATTTTACACGTAAACGAGGAAGTTATGGTAGTAAACTGGATTAGACACGATGATGGGGGAGTCAATGTCGTCTTGGCAGCTTATACAACCGCCTATAGTCGCCTGGTTCTGTACAGCTCCCTGGAAAAGCTTGCCGAACGGCTGTTTACTAATTTAATTGTTTTTATCAGTGTATGCAAAACTCTGCAATAGCGTTACATGTCAATTTGAGGTGTAGTACAAATGTGTGTGTGTGTGTGTGTGTGTGTGTGTGTGTATGTGTGTGTGTGTGTGTGTGTGTGTGTGTGTGTGTGTGTGTGTGTGTGTGTTTGTTTTACGCCTTTTCGCGTTTTCGCGTTATCGCGTTTTCGCGTTTTCGCGTCTTTGCGTTCTCGCGTTCTCGCGTTCTCGCGTTTTCGCGTTTTCGCGTTTTCGCGTTTTCGCGTTTTCGTGTTTTCGTGTTTTCGTGTTTTCGTGTTCTCGTGTTCTCGTATTTTCGTGTTTTCGTGTTTTCGTGTTTTCCTGTTTTCGTGTTCTCGTGTTCTCGTGTTCTCGTGTTTTCGTGTTTTCGTGTTTTCCTGTTATTGTGTTTTCGTGTTTTCGTGTTTTCGTGTTCTCATGTTCTCGTGTTTTCGTGTTTTCGTGTTTTCGTGTTATCGTGTTTTCGTATTTTTGTGTTTTTGTGTTTTTGTATTTTTGTGCTTTTGCGTTTTTGTGTTTTTGTATTTTTGTGTTTTTGTGTTTTTGTGTTTTTGTATTTTTGTGTTTTTCTGTTTTTGTGTTTTTGTGTTGTGTGTGTGTGTGTGTGTGTGTGTGTGTGTGTGTGTGTGTGTATGTGTGCGTGCGTGTATGTGTGTGCGCGTATGTGCGTGTGTGCGTGTCTGCGTGCGTGCATGTGTGTGTGTGTGTTTTTGTTAGAAACGCATTACTCTGTATGGATATCTTTCACCCACATTTACCGTTAAGGTCATGTAATGGTAAACGTAGAACAAAATAACGTTATCGTTTCTACATTAGTAACGTTCTAGATGTGGAATCGTCAACTATGAATTCACATGAGCCCACAATCGCTGATGCTGATCCAGTCTTGAAGGAGGAGTATAATGAAAATATGCCTGAGGGCTGTGACCTGGTTAGTGTTAATAGCGAAAAGGATGCTGTGTCAGAAGGTCAACCAGGTAAGGCTGCTGTTGGTACTACAAGAGATGTAATCTTAAAATAGCATTACTTATAATAAATTATTATTAATAAACCCTTTATCTTTTACAGGCGCCGCGAAGTCCACTGTGGAAGAAGCGCTTACAGAGTATCCATCAAATAAGAAGTATGTTGATGTTACTGATATATGATGATGTTTTTAAAATACTGTTACTTAATAAATTATTATTTAAAAGTCCTTTATCTTACAATACAAATTCATATTTCCATCCATAACCTGCAGAGACTGAAATGTAAATTCAAAATTTCCGCCAATGGGGCCTTGACAAGGGAACAAACCCCTGAGAGCAAGTTGCGAAGTCCTACACCTGTCTTTCAAGTTAGTATTAGGCCCCTTATTATAATACAAATTCAAATTTCCCGCAAATGGCGTCTCGACAATGCACGAAGGCCCCCGAACAGGTTCCGATCATGACAAGGAGGCGAAGCGTCGAGGACAAGTTGGGAAGCCTTACACCTGTCTTACAAGTTAGAATTAGGCCCCCTTATTAGATTCCAATTTCCCTCCAATGGGGTCTCGACAAGGCACGAAGACTCACGAACAAATTCCGATCACGACAAGCAGCGACGCCGGGGTACAATTTGCGAACTCCTACACCTGTCTTTCAAGTTAGCATTAGGCCCCATTATTAGATTCACATTTCCCGCCATGACCAATCAGAATGCCAAGAATTAATCTTCCAATCAGCGCACAGTTGCTTAGGAGTGGGGTTAAGAACCAATCAGAAGAGAGTGGGTGTGGCCACAATTTAATGAAGCCATAAGGACCTTAATACCCCCATTAACGCAGACAAAATGGCCGCTAGACCACACCCTAGGGGCATCCAACACCCTTCAACAAGGGGTTAGACAGTCATAAAGGCTCTTAATATTGCCAAAAGAGCCTTAATTAGGGCTAAACCCCGCCCAGGGTTAAAACACGACCCAAAAAGAAGCCGGCTCCACCCCACAGACCGGGTGGGCGGGGCTTACCCCACTCCATTTTGTCCTCAGCTGCCCTGAGAAGCGAGGCTTGGCTATGACGTCACAAAAAACAAAATGGCAGCGATGGTGCCCTCATTCTACTTGTATTTGTATATTAAAGTTATACAATCTAAACGTTTCGATAACACTTACAGTTCGTGAATAGTCATATTATCTATTGAAATTGTTAAAGATGTTGAAACAATTTTGTCAAATTTCACAAAATTGTTTCAACAAGTTTAATAGATAATATTACTACTGACGAAGATAACTGTAAGTGTTATCGAAACGTTTAGATTGTGTAACTTTAATATATAAATAGGGGCGAGTTGTCACAGGGGTGGGTTGTCACGACACATATGAAATATGGGAAGGTGCTAAATAAATCATCACAAAGTTGGAACAATAACTCAGTGACAGGTGTTAATTAGTTTTCAGATTTTCTAAAAAGTGTACTTTGTCATTGCGGACTCCACAACCCACGCGCCTTTCCAGAGCTACAAGTTGTAATACGTAATGTTGCGCTCTTCTTTGATAATTTGAAAATTTTGTATGACAGATACCAGTTTAATCCTTGTGACATATGCAACATGGACGAAACGGAGATTGTTACTGTACAAACACCGGATCGCATAGCTGCCAGGCGAGGTTTACGACGAATTGTAAGCTCGACATCTGTGGAGAGAATTACACTTACTACACAAGCCATAGCTGTGTCTACAACTGGTAATAGTGTGGCACCACTCTTCGTATTTCCCCGAGTCCAGTTGTATAAAGTATTGAAAGTGTAGATCCCTCGGGGTGGATTAATGAGGAGCTCTGCTTAACATTCCTAACTCATTTTGTAGCTACTGTGAAATGCACAGAGAAACCCGTTTTATTACTGCTAGACAATCATAATCCCCACCATCGTGCAGCAGAATTGAATTACGCTAACGAAAATGGCGTCATAATGCTTTTATTCCGGCCCACTGTAGTTATAAAATTCAATCACTCGAACGTATTGTATTGTATTTGGCCCGTTACAAAAATTTATAAATTCTGCTTGCGCAGCATGGATGAAGTGAAACCTCGGAAAACTATTATAACCTATGATACACCTGGTATTGTGGCAACATCTCTGCCTATGGCGCCAACTCAATCAATATATATATATATATATATATATATATATATATATATATATATATATATATATATATATATATATAAGAGTTAACACATTTCTACTTGCAGATCCCCCAGGGTTACAAAAAATACGAGAGAAGGAAACGACTCCAACAGAAAGATTTAAAGCAGCGCTGTCTCCAGAAATGGTTCGTACTTTCCCAAAGATATCGAACAGAACCAACCGCACTTAAAGAAAAACATGGAAATCAGCAATATTGACAGATTACTCCGGTCAGGCATGAAATTGAGCAGAAGAAAAGGTTTAGTCAGAACCAGAAACTAGTAAACCAAGCCAAAAGCGTTAAAAAGAATCTATATTCTACCCAAAAGAAGACTAAGGCAATGAAAAAAGAAGAAGTTTCATCGGACGAGGAACACTGTATGTGCCTTGTTTACGGAGAAGTTTACAGAGCTTCAGTTGAAAGCTGGAGCTGGATTAATGTGTACAACTTGCAAACTGCACTGATGAAAATTCGTTTTATATCTGCCACAATTGTGACTCGGAAGACGGTATGCAGTACTTTGTTGTAACTTTGTAACTTCTCTTTTTGAATACAAACGTTTTATTCCTTATTTATTTTATTTTGTAGTACTATGACAATTTGCCCAAGGTACTGCGACAACATGCCCCATGCAGGGGCATGTTGTCATAAAAATCCTACTGAAGGTTAAACAATCGTATCATTTTAGTCGCTGGTATCTAAAATTTCAAAAAAAATATGAATGAGCCGCTTACATACCAACTGAGTAGTTACAGTAATTTTGGTTCAAAAATATTAAAATGCAACTGAGGTACAGAGCCTGAAGCAAAAATTGCGACAACTAGCCCCGGCTTCGCCTACAGCATTAAAAAAACCAAAAAAGATAAGCATTTTAATATGTGTGTAATAATGGTGAAAGTTTACTTTTTCATATTATTTGAATTTAATTATTATTTACGATGAATGCTATCGAATTTCACAAAGAGCAATTGGTACTTTATACCTCACCGGATATTCTTGTTAGAACTAATTAATTGTAAAAATATTGGTGAAAATATTGAAGAAGTATCAGTTAGGACCTTTTGAAATTAATTTAGTTCAAAATTTATTACACGAAGATTTTGGAAGAACAGTGAATTTTTGCGAGACAATATTGATAAAAATGTAGGAGAACGAAGAATTTGTCCAGAAAATAATTAGGGTGAATGAACTGAAGTTTAAGCTACATGGCACAATAGTCATTATTGGAATGATCGAAATCAACATGTGATTAGAGAAAACCAATTTCAGCACATCTGGAGTTCCAATGTTTTTTGTACCGTACAAAATAATAAGATTTTAGGTGTGCATTCTACGATGGCAATTTATCAGGTGTTATACTTATGGGTAAATAATATTTTTCTAATTTACTTCTTCTATTTATTATTCGAACGAAATAAAGAAAGCATCTAGTCACTTTCGCACTGATGCACCGTAAAGTGCTTAAGTCTGCATTTTAAAAGTAGAAGTCATGTAGGTGAGCAGAAGTTTGGTGGGGTTGGAAGCACGCGGGGGAGGCAATGACTCGAATGATGTTAAAGTAAGTGGATACAAGAGAAGGTATTGACTCAATAATCTGTAGCGGCTTTATTAAAGTAATTCGCGTTAACGTATTTTTGGTAAATTACGACGTCAACAACCAGTTTTTATTGTAGCATGGAAGACCTAGTTATTTTGGAAATAGTAGAGTTAAGGTCCTTCATTCTGGCTTAGCTGATATGTATTTCATGTATCCTAAATATTTGAGTACTAGTGTAACATGGTCTCCGAAGTCCCGTACTTTGTTTAAGTGTGTAACTTGGAAAAATTGAACTACTAAAATTTATATTGTATGTGAATTACTTCGTGATGCGAGAAGTAATTGACATTTATTAATTAAGGGTTGCTCGGAAAAGTATACTAACATTAGTGATATCATCCAACACAAAATTAACAATTATGTCGTGCTAGAATTTAGTAAAAAAAAGGTACATTGTTTTTGAATTTAATTCTAAGGTGCAAAAGATAAGGATTAGAGTTTAGGGTATATTTTAAAAAGTGCAACGCTGCGTTTAGAACTTGAAGATTAAATGATAGAAATTAGGACAATTATGGAATGCGTCAACGAAACCCACAAATCGAAACTATTTTACTGTTTGTTTATTTCCATGAAATTACGGAAAAAATGTAAATAATTATTTTTATTGTATATTTTAATGTGAAATTCCGAAGTGGTATTGTTTACTATCTTGATTTTTGGTGCCGCTCATTCTTTCTTTATGTTGTTATTAAAATTAAAAACTAAAATTGATATTTGTACAGAATAAAATATCATAATTTGATGTATTTGTTTTACGATCTTCTCGTTTTTGTTAAGAACGTAACAACAGGTAACGATTACGGCTACCTTTGGTTACGGAAGTTGGTATCTTCATCTTTGATTCTTTTTGGGGATTTGCCGTGAAATTTTCCTTTGGTGTACTATGTTTTTAGTGCCTTAAACCGGCACAATTATATTTGTATGTTTTATTCATACGTAGGTATTGTTTGTTTTTAATATAAGTTATTCTAAGAATTCTTTCTGCGTTTGTTTGTGAGTTCGAAATTCTTGGAGCGCGTAGTTTTTTCAGATAGTAATGCTATTGCCGATTTGTACGGTGATTCGTGCACATGTACAAGCGATGAATAACAATGAAGTACATTTGTTTAATATTTGCACTCCAATATCGCAAACGGAAGTTAGAAATGCAATTTGTTCCCTCAAAAGCACCAAGACCATGGACGCTTATGGTTTAAGTCTAGAATTAGTTAAATAGGTAATTAATTTAATTATTTGTCCATTAACTTCCCTATTAAATCAATCACTTCAGTGCCGTATATTTCCGCAAGCCTTGAAAAAAATTGCTTGTGTACAAAAAAAGGCAATTTGTCTTCTCGAAAAATTTTTATATTATTTTAAAAAATCGCATGCGACATTTCTTGGAAAAATACAATTTATTATTTAAAAATCAATTCGGGTTTAGAAATAATAAATTAACGACTATCGCTATTCTTGATTTTATTATTAACGTCATAGGTATCTTTGATAAGAATAAACAATACACACCAACATTCTTAGATTTAACAAAAGCGTTTGATTTAGTTAACCACCAAATACTTTAAACAAAAACTTAAATATTACAAATTTAGTCAAGACAGTATAGAACTTTCAGCCTCATATCTCTCTGACAGCAATTTGTAAGGTATAACAAGGTAGAATCGTGAAGTTTGCAGGTTATGTCTGGAGTTCCTCAAGGCTCAAGGCTCTATTATAGGACCTTTACTTTTCATCATTTATATTAATGATCTATATTTAACAGACCTAAATATTATTTTACTCTGTACGCAAACGATACTACAGTGACCAATCTCGTCGAGGAAGAGACGGACGATACCTTCAGTTAATAAAAACGTGGCTAACCCATAATCAATTATTAATAAATGAGGGTAAAGCACAATTCGTTCACTTCTCACCAAACCATGCGACTCAGTATGAAAAGTGTGTAAATTTTTTGGGGGTCAGATTGACAATAAATTAACGTGGAGTCAACATGAATTAAAAGTATGTTCTAAATCGGTAAGCTCTGCATATCTATTAAAATGCATGGCTAACTCGGTATCCGTCAAAGTTTTAAAATGTGTTTATTTTGGTTCTGGTTATTCTAGTTTAAGCTACGCAATTGTTGTTTGGGGTCATTCGAGTGCTTTGAAAAGATTGTTTGCAATGCAAAGACGTTGTGTTCGATCACAGCGTACTTTATACCAGGCGAGAATATAGGAGTGTGAGACGTGTGTATGTAAGGCTAGAGTTGAAATGAAATGCATGCAGAAGCATATAGAAATAGTAGAGTTTTAGGATACACCAACAAATTCTAATAATATCTGTCGTTATATGATTCGCAAATGTCATGTACCGGATTCTCGAAACACTTGCCATAGTACTACTTTATTTAATGTTACAAAATATTGCATTGTATAATTATAAAAATTACGAAACTTCCATAAATCAATTGTGAGCGTCAAAAAAGTTTAATATCAGCGAAAATTTTAAGCATTACAATAAAAATCTAATTAATGGTTGTATTTAATGAAATTGCAAATACATGGATATTTTACTAATTTTAAGAAATGTGGTTGATTAATAACATAAACAGGATTACCAGCTATTTACTACAGTTTAAATCGGTTAATGAATCGATATAATATCCATGAAACATTCTGATGTAATTTGTTTGCAATGCACGTAATATTGTTTTGTCCAACTATAAAAAATTAAAAAATAATGTAATTGCAGACCGAAAACAAGTTTGGTGAAAATGAAAAACGTTGAAATGAATTCCCGACTTTTTTATTATTCGTGTTGCATTTGTGCCAATTACAGTTAAATAAGTAAATTATAGAAGATACACTTAGAATGACAAGCATCGTTTAATTCTAGGAACACTTCTAAACGAGACATTATTACTAAGATTTTTTTTTTTTGGATTGTTATTGTTAAAAAATATAATTTCCGATCATTTGGTTTTTGGTCGTTAAAATTTGATTAAATCTGTCCGTGTCTCAATACTTTACGTGCGGCAATCGGCCTACTAACGTCATCGTCGGAACAGAAAGTGGGGGCTATATTCCCGCCTGGTATAGAGTACGCCGTGGTTCGATGCATAGTAAATGCGAATTATAGAGAAAATTGTAGAAACATTTTCAAGGAACTTAGTATATATATATATATATATATATATATATATATATATATATGTGTGTGTGTATTTGTAATGGCTAAATATATTAAAATAATTAATTCTTTAATAATCAAACTATACTGCACCGAATTAGCTCAAATTATCTCATATAGGGGATAAAGTTCAATTAGCTTTATCGCTTATTGTTGGCAAATAAAATAAACATAATTTAACCTTTGATGTAAATTTGATTGCGTTTAAATGTAATCGTAAAATCATGAAAATGTTTACTTTTAATATAAAAATGTTCTTTGTGAAATAAATTGCAAATTATAATAATTGGATGGTATATGAAACAGACCTTAGTTGAACCTGCATAATCACGCATGCGTAGCGTCCTAAATGAATTAAAATGCAGCCTGTCAAAAATATCAATAAAAGATCTTAAATATGTGAGTTCAATTACGTTTTGTTTAAAATTAAAATTGAAAAATTGATAATAACACTGGTTCATTTACCTTACAGATATTTATACCATGTTGTCGCACAAACATTTACACATATAATCAATAAACACATATACACAGGAAATCAAACGAATAATCAAAACAATTTATGGGTTATGGTAATTAAATTTCACTCACATGTGTATCTGCATATTCCCAAAGATGTTTTCATTTGGCTGGTTCCATATTAATATCGTGGGTAGACTTCTTCCCATATGTAGCCGATGATACTGGTCTGTTGTTCATCGTGGTGCTGCATAGATTTCCATGCTTCATCCAAGTACACTTTGTTGAAGAACGACTTTTCTTGGTGGTAATTGTGATGTTACGTAAAATTGCTTATATAGTTTCAATTAAGCACTGTGTTTTAAATCGTATACCTATTATTTACATGTTATTTTAGATGTTTACAAAATTTTTCGATTTTAAAGTTATATTTTATGTTCATATAAATTTTAATTACTTTCACTTTTGTTTTAGATCCCGTTATGGAATTTAGTTTGTTAATAACTATGCGTCGCTTCAAAAAAATAAACATCAAATTCAGACAACCGAATGATTTTATTAACATAAAAAAAAACAAAAACACATCAACCGAAATATGAACACGTAATCGAATCGAAACAAATTTATAATAATCGACAATTATATCGGTAACCTAACTTTTAAATTTAATCGTAGGTTAAAAACAATTGTTACTGAGGTCTCGACTCTTCGTGTTTCAAAAATCCGATAATATTAACGTAACTCAAAACTTACATGTTAACACCAACACTATTAACACTTTTATTTGTTAGTCATAAAAAATTAAAAAAAGCAAGAGGGCGAGAAATCAGCAGCAATTTCTTTTATACTTTTCTGTTAGCTACCAAAATTTTAACTTTTTCTGTACCATACACACAAAGTAACCAAGCCTTTGATTGGTCTAAACAAAATTGTTAACTTAACTAAAATACAAATTATGCTATAACTTTCTTATAAGTCGGATTTACTTTTTGAAAACAGATTCGGAATCAGGGCAAAACTCCGCATAAAACGATATCTCACAAGCCCTAGTTTGCTTCGACACTGTGCAATTTGACAATTTATAATCTAATTTTACTTATATCTAAGAAACTATATTTTACACCTAAACTAATTACATATTCGTAATCTACACGAAAAACTCTATCAGAACACATATTTCAAATCATATAACTTAATTTTAACATAAATTCCTTTTTCATATTAGAAATTTAGGTAGTTAACCCCACTCTCTAATTTTATGTTCATATACCTTGTACACTGTAAATTTCTTTATGAAAACGAGGGAAACCTTCTATTAATTACTCTTATAATTTATTTTAAGCTTAAATTATCCTACAAAAACTATAAATTTGCAAAATCCTTAAAATTAATACTTAACCTAATTTATTACAATTTTACTCATAACTTGCGTTTACAACGTCCAAATTACTTGAAATGTTATTTTCTGATGTTTTTATAACTGTCTTTAACATCAATATTGTTTACTTTCACTATATACTCTAAAACTTTGTCAATTCAGAAATCCATATTGTTTAACACACTTATGCAGATTTTGTACACAAAAGGTATTTTTATGTTAAATATCCCAATGTAGAAATGTTATTCATGTTCTAATTAATGTTTACAACGCACTACCATTTCACCTGCACTTTTTGTACACTTTGTTTGTGAATTAGAACATATTATTATAAACCTACTTCATGTGATAAATATCTGTAAAGTTTCTAAATTGCATAAATACTTTGAATAAACTGTAAATTTATTGAAATATGTTCTACGAACTTAATCGTACTCACAAATATCACTCCTTCTGACCTTCCTCACATGCTCCTTATATAGCCCAATGCTTTTTATGAATAAACAAACTTGTGCAAATTCCACCAAGCCTGTTTCGTTAAATCAAAACCAATTTCTCTCACTCGTCTACTACTTTACTTATTAAAACGCAGTGTAAACATTCTCCAGTCTATCTAAATTTGCCCACTATAAAGAATATAAGCTTATTTACTCTTGCCCCTGTATTAATCTTATCTCTAACCATCTCAATATATATATATATATATATATATATATATATATATATATATATATATATATATATATATATATATATATGCAGGTCGCACAATTAAAGATGATTCGGGTCGCGCAGATACGTCATTACGTTCGGGAACAATCGTCAAGTGTAACAGCTTAAAATCACTTACCAGGGGCGGCGTAATTAATCGTTGGTACATGTACAAAATCACATTTAAAGTGTTATGTTATTTTATTAATTTAATAATTTATATACATTCCTAATCTGTTTAAAAACATTCTAATTTCATTAACTTAAATGTAAAATTTCCATAAGTATTAAGAAAATGTGTTAATAATTATGTTTGTATATGTACAATGACGTAATATACACTTGAAACAATTTACCTGCGACGCTACTGAACTTCTCGAATTGCCGCGAGTAGAATGTTTGAAAACGGGCGAATGCGCATCTGACCTCCAAATCATCTTTAGTTGTGCGACCTGTATATATATATATATATATATATATATATATATATATAGTTTAATCTTGGTGCATAGAAATCATTCAAAATACACTACTGCCAGAGCATTACAATTACGATATGTGACACAACACAAACCTTTGTATACAAAAGCATAGGCTGAAAAAATATCAAATGGCCGAAATCTATTGGGGCTTGACATTTTATAATGTTCTCCCTACACACGTACGTGAATTGTCTACTAACAAATTTAAAAATGTTCTAAAATCTTATCTGTGTGACAATTTATTTTCTACTTTTGAAAAATACTTAAAATGCGACTTCAAACTCTTATGATATCAGCACTAGTAAATTTGATAAATAAAACATGTTTTATTACTTTGTAAGTAATTTTAATTTTAAATGAACTCGTTATTCAGTTATATTTATTTAGTATATATTCATAGAGTGGTGTTTGTGTAGTTTTGTTAATTGTGTTGCTGACTTTGTACCTATATTGTTTGAATATTTGTCTGATTTTATGTTAGTACCTACCGTATGTTTGTATTGACGAGTGTAAACATCTTCTGTATGATGTATGAACACAAAAAATATATTATTATTACTATTATTATTAATATTACTAATTGACAATTCACAATTGATTAATTACAGAATTTATATTTCTTTTGTTAAAGACGATCATTTTGAGGTACAATATACAAGCACCACTTACATGTTGAGTAATATTTTGCGATTTATCAAGTAAAAGTTATGAAAATTTTTCAGTTTGAGTAACAAGAGTTTATTCATTTTAATGTAATGTTGCAGAATTTTGAGGTCAAATTAATAAAACATTTTTAAATTATCTGGAGGATTAAGCTGAGATTTTTTATATGAGATCCTTTTAGTTTCATGATGTAGTTATGGTATTTAAGCAGAGATTTACAGAAATCAGTACACAGTTTTATGTTGTGAAGCTTTTTATCGTTTTAACGTAAATTTTTGAGTTTAAAGATTTTAATGAGAAAATTCATAGTTGCAGAGAGAGTTTATTTTGCAAATTAAGAGAGCGTTTACTGACTAATTTTTTAATAGTGATGTTGAAGTCTATTTATCGTTTGAGCCAAAATTAAGGCGAGTGTTATGGTGGCTCGCGCATTGGATGCGAGGAGTTTGGGGAATGTGGAAGTTTGTAGAATTTTTGGCCTTTAAGTGAACAGTTTGCATTCCTGACTTATGCAGACCTTGTTCGCGACGTAACTATTTTAAAATTGAAAATCAGGTGGCACTTTATTTACATTTTATTATGGTTTTTGACTTTGTTGAGTTGTGGTGAGTGACTTTTTTGTATTTTGAGTAACAACCTGGACCTTACAACTGAGCTGTATCGGTACCATGATGATGTCTTGCCTATTACAATTTATTATTATACATGTGTTACTAGTTATGTCCCATTTGATTGTTTTTATTGAAGTTATCGTTTTTGATGTCATTTCAAAAGTTAAAAGGTTTACTTCCTTTCCAATGAAAATAATGAACTCAGCAGCCTACTTATATTAAATATTATTATTATTATTATTATTTAAATTTAAATATATTAATTTAACATAACTACTATAACAAATGCTTGAAATGACTGCCATCTTTTTCAATGTATTCTCTTTTCAAGCAAACATCTTACATTTTGTAACGTAACAGGAGTGACAGTTTCAAATGCATTTTTAATTCGGTCTATCATGTCTTCTGCAGTAGTAGGAGGAGTAGCATACACTAGATTTTTAATATATCCCCATAAAAAGAAATCCACATGAAGACAAAATTTACATCGATTGGGGCTTGAATCTTGCTAGCGCAAAGAGTTAGCGCGGTACTCCAGCAAAGTACATGTCGTAGGTTCAAATCCTACTCGAGGTAAACTTTTTATTTATGTATTTAATAAAATTAATGATAATTTTTTAATATGATATGGTTGGTATTTGTGTTTACTTAATATTCTGGAGACACTTGATTGACTAATGCTTGTTTCTCTAGCAATTATTCCAGTGCTGGTATTAGGATTATCAACCATGGAACCTAACACCAAAAACTCGTTTTCTTCGATATGGCTAACCAGCTTTGTTTTTTCCTGTTTTGAGTGACACTTCTTGTCCTACGAAACGTTTGCAACAATCACTCCAGTACTCTTTTATTTGGATAAATGCGGTTGGGGTACCTTGCTGTGTAGACTCTTGAAGCTAATACACAATTTCCATAGCATTCCCCAATAGTAAAAATCATACCATTTTTTTCCTGCCTCGAATAAACTACTTTAACTTAAAATAATTATTTGACATTCACCGCACAGTACAAATAATTAATATTCATTCACATTGACGTACTGTTAATTAACAGTATTTGTCATTTTGACAATAGCAAACTAGATTAGAATTCAGCTTGGTAACATCCTTTTTTGTCATTACAATATACATGTTTTCATAAGTAAAATTTTAATTACAAATTACCGCATACTAACTTGAAATATGTGTACACATACACACAAAAGAAGAAATATCTTTAATAATACAACCAAAGAATCTAAACAACCAGTTAAATAGCCAAATAAATCATTGAAACAGTCTATTTTCGAGATCCTGAAGCAGTTTTGACAAAATTAGTTTCATTTGGTAACAATTAATTTTTTTCCAAAACCTTGCAATTTAAGAAAAATCAAAGTAAACCAAAACGCTCTGTATTTAGGTATAATTAATATATATATATATATATATATATATATATATATATATATATATATATGCTATATGTATACAGGGTGTCCCAACATTGCTGGGACACTGAACTACCACGTATAGTAGAGGTCAAAATAAGTCGAGTGGACCCAATTTATTTATATACCAAAATGTACTATTTGCCCGTGATAAGAGTTCAATGTACGCATAAAAAAACACATTTTTGTACGCTGTTCAGAAATGAGTGAAACAAATTGAATGAAATTTGACAAAAGTGCGTTTTAGAGGATTACTCTCCTTTCGGTAAGCGTGCGCGTGCGCGTGCGCGAGTGCGTGTGCGTGCGCGTGCGCGTGCGTGTGTGTGTATTACGCACTACATACAGCAAAATGCAGTATAGTCTGAATCTAGCTAACATGCTCAAACAAGCGTGTTTTTCATATTTAATAAAAATGTTGTAAATCTTTTGAAGGTGGATTCGTTCCCCTAACCTTTGGATTTAGCTAATCCAGTATGTTTTGTATATTTAATATAAATTTTGTAAAGTTTATGTGGCCTGTTACGTTAACGTAGAAGTTCCAATTTATAACCTTTGAGGGTGGATTCGACCACTAACCTCTAGTTTTGGCAAATTGTATTTAATAGAAATTGTGCAAAATTGTTCCAGCTTGTTACAACGTTAAGAGTAAAAGTTACGATTTTACCATCATCCTTTGAGGGCGAATTCGCCCACTTAGTCCCTGAATTTGCTTTTGTAATCCAATATAAATTTCGTAAATTTTCTAGCTTGTGACAACGTTAACTATATATGTTTTATAATTTTGCATAATTGTTTAATATTCTAGGTATTATATATATATATATATATATATATATATATATATATATATATATATACATATATATATATATATATATACATACACGAGGGAGGTATGATAAGTACCCGTGTTTGGCGACAGATGGCGCTTTGTGTGAAAATCTACATTACCAACTGTGAGTACTATTCTTTAGTTCACATCTGTCAAAATTTTAGCGGCATTCATCGAGTACTTTAGCTTTTCTAGCTGTTGAAAGTGAGTTAGTG
Organism: Vesta saturnalis; assembly: GCA_036346205.1. Lineage (NCBI taxonomy): Eukaryota > Metazoa > Arthropoda > Insecta > Coleoptera > Lampyridae > Vesta > Vesta saturnalis. The sequence continues at coordinate 510,351 of JARFJB010001062.1, forward strand.
TAGGTATTAGCAGTAATGGAAAAAGAACAATACCGGTCAGTGATTAGATTTCTTTTTTTGGATGAGAAAACGTGTGTAGAAATCAGTGAAAAGTTGCAAGCAGTTTAGAGATTGCTGAGATGGTAAACATCTCTATTGAACGTGTACAAAATATCCTGCACGCCAAATTGACTATGAGAAAGCTATCGGAGGGATAGGTGCCGCAGCTGCTGATTGATCAGAAACGCTATATTTGAACAAGTTCAAGCGTAACCCGAGTGAGTTTCGGGGGTGTTATGTGACCGTTGACGAGACGTGGATCCATCACTACACGCTGGAAACCAAAAGTCAGTCAGCGCAGTGGGTTTCTGCCGGCTAACTTGCACCAAAGAAAGCAAAGACGATTCCATCAGCCGGAAAAGCTCTGGCGACGATTATTTGGAATTCGCAAGGCATCATCTTAATCGATTATTTGGAGAAGGGAAGAACCATAACGGGTCAGTAATATGCCAATTTATTGGACCGATTCGACGCTGAAGTAAAGAGTAAAAGGCCACACCTAGCGAAGAAAAAAATCATTTTCAATCATGACAACGCCCCGGCCCACTCATCGGCAATTGCGACAGCAAAACTCGTTAAGTTACGGTACGAAATGTTGCCCCATCCACCATATTCGCCAGATTTGGCTCCCTGCGACTTTTTTCTTTTTCCAATATGAAGAAATGACTTGGTGGAAAGCGGTTCTCGACAAATGAAGAAGTCTTTGCGGAAACAGAGGCCTATTTTGCAGAGTTTGAAATATCTTGGAAGTTGGAACATCGTTGGATCAAGTGTATAGAACTACAAGGTGATTTTGTTGAAAAATAAATATATTAAATATAAACCAATTGCGATTTTCTGAACACAGGTATTCATCATACCATCCTGATAGTGTTAAATTTGTCACAATTTTGTATTTTTCGTTTATTTAGAACAATTATGTAGGAAAACTTATTATTTTTCTAGCGTTTTTGAAGTAAGTACGAAAACGTGCTGTACAATCTTCATTGTGGGCGTTTGCTTATTCCGTACCTTTTTTTCTGTTTGAATTTGGTTCGAGTTAACTGGTCAACTATAATATATACGAATCCGAAGCTAACTTCAACCACATATAGTTTATAACTGCTTGTATATACATAATTTGTTTATAATAAAAATAAATTATTACTCATTGAACCGTTCTATTGAACAGATACTATGTCACAAATAGGAGCTTTATTTATGTAGTTCAAAACCGCGAATACTTCTCAACTATCCGACATGTTGATATATAAGGGCCATCTACTGGTAGGTGACGTTCATTACTTAACGCTCACATATAGTGATATTATACTTAGATGAATACATTATGCGATAAAAAGGATTCAAGCTCGATTAATCACACCCTACTTAATAAAAACGTGCTAGAAATTTTTGGAAACCGGCGGTCTTACAACGTAAGACTTAAAAAGTCGGTTAATTAATAAACCAAACACTGTAGGCTATTAACATAGTCTGCGTTTCTTGTTACAGTCAATTGTGTTCTACGGACACATTTTAAAATTTTGTTGCCTAGAGTCACTTTATGTGGATTACTCAACTAGTATCATTGTTATCAAAGTTTTCCTAAAAATGGGATACGCGATATTTTACAAGTTTTCAGGTTATACTGTCTTAGAAATGCAATCACTATACAACCGTTGTTTTGTACATTATATAAGTACTTACAAAAATTTGTTGCAAGTGGTACATAATATACTTACATAAACACAGTGCGTGTGTTTGAAGGTTTTATCATATAATGTTTATCAGTAGTAAAATGAAAGACTTGTCATGGGACGGAAGTATAGAAAGGAAATTGAAGAGGTTGAGGTAGTTCTTACAAAATGTTTATGAAAAATTTTTCTTAGGTAAAAACCCCCCTTACAAAATTTTTAGCTACACCTTGAAATAAACTTTCCTAATGTTTGTTATGTTCTTCTCTCTCAAACGCAAATGTATTCAAATTCCTAAACTACCTTCATTAATGTAATGAAACAACTGAACAAGCTTCAAATTAATACTTCCGAACAGCTGTGGAACAGAATCAAAAATGCCGTAAACGTACTACGAAAAAGCAACGATGTCCTAAGAAAGGTGCAATTCAATTTTTTACGTCGAACTGACCTTTGTATTGATGAAGGTGGCCGTCATATTGGACAGTTATTATAAAAAAACGTTTTGCCTTTGTTTCCACTGCCAACTAAACTTTGTATTACAATTTTATTAAACTTTTACTAGGAATATCTGATTTTTTTCCTTCGAAACTATGCGGAATGCGAAATTTTTACAAGAGTAACAAAATGAAGATAATTAATCATTCTTCTCACTAAAAAAAAATGAGAACCGTATTACCACCCCTAAGAAAGTTCTGAAAAAAATATCAGGGGACGAGGGTGGTATTAACCCTCTTTAAGACTCTTCTCACGGGTAAATGGTACATTTTAGAATATAAATAAATTAGGTCCACTCTACCTATATTATATATATATATATATATATATATATATATATATATATATATATATATATATATATATATATATTATATGCTAATTCTCAGGGTCAGAGGTGTTAAATGGACTGTCAAGTTGGAGGTGTGGGGTGTTCTATTTTCAGTTAGAGGTCATGCGTTGGGAAATGTTCAAGGTCACCTGCAAGGGGCAGCATGGTCACATGGCTTTCAATCAGGCAATTCCTAGCTGAGTCGAGGTGTTAATTCAGTTATTACAATGCTCAAGGTGGTCTGCAGGGTATTCCTAGAAACCAATTCCTAATCAATAACCAATCAGTGACATTTGTGTAAGTCATAGAAGTTATTACAATTCCTAGAAATCTATTCTCAAGGTCATAGTGTTATTTCCAGGTACCCCCACCATTTCACTCTTAATTCTGAGAAATCAATTTTCAAGGTCAGGAGTATCACAGTTGAGACATATTGTCGTCTATGCTAAAAGGTAGGTTAAATGGTTTTTGTATTGCTTAAATTGAGCTATTCAAGGTTACAATTTATCGGTCAGTTCGCGGGCAGATGCTGTTTATGCTAATAAGTGCAGATCAAGGTTAAACGGTTCTTTTATTGGCTCTGTGTGCATCTATGTTTGAAGTTTCCCAGACGTCTGCTTGACGTTCCCCTCACGTTTTTTGACGATTGCTTGATGCTTCTTGACGTTTCCCTGACGTTTTCTGACGTGTTTTGACGTTTCCTTAGCGTTTTCTGACGTTTCTTTGAGATTTTTTGACATTTTGGCGTTTCCTTGACGTTTCTTTGACGTTTGCCTGACGTTTCTTAACATTTTTTGACGTTTCTTTGGCGTTGTGTGTGTGTGTGTGTGTGAATTTGTCATGGTGAAGGTCACACCCCATTCAAGGCGAGCGAGACATGTCAGATCGAAAAATATAATCAGCATTTTGCAATTCCACGCGCAGGCATATAAAGATGGACATGTTGTTTAAGCTAATAAGTAGGTCAAGGTTAAAGAGTTGTGTGGTTGGGAATTTTCAAGGTCTCCAAGCAATTTGTTTGTCAAGACCATGTGTGTTAACATACAGGCTATCCCGATCTTACCCGACCTTATCTGATCGAAATTTTTCAAGGTCACCAAGCAATTTAGTCGAGTTAAGGTGTTAAATCAGTTATTAAATCAACCTGCGGGACCAATTCGAAACGGTTCATGGAAACAGGTTGTCGTTGAAGAATGATGTTGTCCATGCTAATAGGTAGGTTAAGTGGTTCATGTATTGGCTAAATTGTTTATGATAATAAAAGGGTATGTGAATTCATAATACTAGTGCCCTAACCAGGAGCTGGCCCGTCTCAGGATGAGGTAGTTTCCCCCAAGAACTGGATCCGTTCCCCAAATACAGATAGACGTTTCCTGACGTCTTCAGTCTTCTGATTAGACGCTGGATTCTACATGTGGATGATTAAGTTTAGCATATAGGACCGATCCTGATCCACAGTATACGAATTGAAGGTTAGTTAATCCACCGTACACTTACGCGCTCCCCGCTTCAAGGTTAAAATTTCAAGTCGTCGATTCCTAGAAGTTAATACAATTATTGGAAATCAAGGTGGCCTGCAAGGGTATTCTTAGAAATCAATTCCTAAAGTTAAATGGTATTTTGATTAGTTCTGTGTGTATCTACATATCCATGTATCCATGTTTGGGTGTTTGCGACGTTTTTCAACGTTTTTTTATGCGTTTTCGGCGTTTCTAAGACATTATTTCGAGGTTTTCTTTTATTAGTAAAGCGTTATAGTGGTTTTTCATTGTGTAAAATAATATAAAAGGTTTGATTTCAATAATAATAAGGAATTTTTAGAGAGTTAGCATAAATGCCATTTATTGATAGAAAATCAATCGCGTTTCTTTCATTTACAGGTAAATTAGATCGTTTCAGGGTGTAGTGGTCTGTATACTCTTATTCTATAAGTTGTATATAGTCCAATTTCACCTCTTTAAAGCCAGTTCCAACGTACGTCAGCTTGGGAAAGGTGTTCTATTTCCTTATAGGAGATTACAATTTCCTAGTTCAGTGTTTCGATAGCTTAAAATACATAATATGTATCGCCTTCTCATCTGGAGGAAGAAGGCCGATATCGGATATAATCCTAGGACGGTAGTATTCCGTGCTAATGACTAGACGTTTGTCAAAAAGTCCCCGCGCCCAAACATAGATATGCAGAGCCAATAAGGAACCGTTTAACTTTGATGGGTTGACTGCACGAGTTAGAATACTACTGAAAAACTAGTACTACAGAAGCTTATTGGCATTTGTCAGCAATAAATACACTCTTTGTAAAATGATTCTAGTTAAAGCATGTTTACATATGGTTGGGGACACTAATATGTTTGTTGTTTTTCTGACTGCACCCAAACTACTCATGAACATATCCTTTGTATTTAGCAGCGTTCTAAATTCGATTTTCTTCTTTCAAGTACTCGTAAAAGCGCTGAGGTAATGCGCATTTAAACTCCTCCGTTTCTAACACTATACGTTCGCCATACTTCTCAACCTTTCATGCTTCTACTTTACCACACTATCTTTACATACTCCTCATTGCTAATACACAGCTTCATCACTTTCTGTTTTCATTATATAACACTCCAAATCGAGTTTTACTTGCTTAATTAACATCTCCAAATCGCTTCTTTCGCTCCACGCTTACTGCTTTCTGTCCAGATTTTTCAGACACAAAAAGCCATTCTTATCGAAAACGGTTTAGAATTTGCCAAAAACCACCTCCTGGACGATAACCCCTGTTGACTTATTTCAAAATGTATTGGAAAAGCTACCTCTAAAGGTAGGTGATTTAAGGGGATTATTCAGCTTTTCTATAATATAAAAACTATCTTCTATCTGTACCATGACCTATTTCCAGATTTCTAAGAATTCCGGCAAAAGTTGACTCAATTTAGACACCACTTAACCGTTTTGGCATAAACAACAACCTACCCACGAGTTGGTTTTTAAGAATATGACATCCTTCGAACCAATAAACTTTAACCCCTCAGATCAATAAACTTTACCCGTGCACGGCCTGGTTCAATTTGTTTTCTGTGGGGGGAAACGACTACTGCTTCTAGGAAACGGTTAGCTATGTTGAGAAGCGACTATCTGTATTTGAGAAACGGTTATCTCTCTTAGAGAAACTACCTCCTGCTGGTGGTTAGGATAGTAAGACACTGTAACCATAATATTCAGCCAATACATGAACCTCGATATACGTTTAGCATAGACAACCCTCTTGTTTCCACAAACTCATTCTATTGTTAGAATTGAGCAATAGGAACGCTTATTTGCTATTCCCAAATCAACCTTCATGTTTCGACAAACTGCTGCTATGTTTAGATTTCTAATGATACCCCATACGCACGACACGGCAGGAAACGTTAAAACACATCGTAAACCTTGAAATAAAGTCAAGAAACGCCGAAAACGCATAAAAAACCTTGAAAAACGCCGCAAACATAAGTACATGGATATGTAGATACACACAGAACCAATAAAAGAACCATTTAACCTTAGGAATTGATTTCTAAGAATACCCTTGCAGGCCACGTTTATTTGAAATAATTGTAATAACTTCTAAGAATCGACAGCTTGAAACTTTAACCTTGAAGCGTGGAGCGTGTACGTGCACAGCGGATTAACTAACCTTTAATTCGTATACTGTAGATCAGTATCGGTCCTATATCCTAAACTTAATCGCCCACATGTAGAACCCATCGTTCAATCAGAAGACCAAGGACGTCAGGAAACGTCTATCTGTATTTGGGGGGAACGGATGCAGTTCTGGAAACTACCTCATCCTGAGACTGGCCAGCTACTGGTTAGGGCACTAGTATTACGAATCCACATACTCTTTTATTATCATAAACAATTTAGCCAATACAGGAACCACTTTACCTACCTATTAGCATGGACAACATCATTCTTCAACGACAACCTGTTTCCATGAACCGTTTCGAATTGGTCCCGCAGGTTGATTTAATAACTGATTTAACACCTTAACTCGACTAAATTGCTTGGTGACCTTGAAACATGTCGATCGGATAAGGTCGGATAAGATCGGGTAAGATCGGGTAAGATCGGGATAGCCTGTAGGTTAACACATGGTCTTGACAATCAAATTGCTTGGAGACCTTGAAAATTCCCAACCACACAACCATTTAACCTTGACCTACTTATTTGCATAAACAACATGTCCTTCTTCATATACCTGCGGGTGGAACTGCAAAATGCTAATTCTATTTTTCGGTTTGACATGTCTCGCTCGCCTAGCATGAGGTGTGATCTTAACCATGACAAATTCACGCACACACACACACATAACGCCAAAGAAACGTCAAAAAATGTTAATAAACGTCTGGCAAACGTCAAGGAAACGTCAGAAAGGTCAAAAATATCTCAAAGAAATGTCAAAAAACATTAAGAAAGATCATGCAAACGTCAGAAAAAGTCAAGGAAACGTCAAAAAGGTAAAAAAATTAAAAAGAAACGTCAAAAACGCTAAGAAAATACCAAAATACATCAAAAACGTCAGTAAAACGTCAAACACGTCAAGCAAACGTCAAAAAACGTGAGGGGAACGTCAAGCAAATGGAAACTTCAAAACATAAGATACACACAGAGCCAATAAGAGAACCGTTTAACCTTGACCTACACTAATTAGCATAAACAACATCTGCCCGCGAACTGATTTTAATAAGATACCAATAAATTGTAACCTTGAATAGCTCAATTTAAGCAATACACGAACCATTTAACATACCTTTTAGCATAGACGACAATATGTCTCGACTGTAACACTCCTAACCTTGAAAATTGATTTCTCAGAATTGAGATTGAAATAGTGGGGGTACCTGGAAATAACACTTTGACCTTGATAATAGATTTCTAGGAATTGTAATAACTTCTATGACATACAAAAGTCACTGATTGGTTATTGATTAGGAATTGATTTCTAGGAATACCCTGCAGATCACCTTGAGCATTGTAATAACTGAATTAACACCTCGACTCAGCTAAGAATTGTCTGCTTGAAAGCCATGTGACCTTGCTGCCCCCTGCAGGTGACCTTGAACATTTCCCAACGCATGACCTCTAACTGGAAATAGAATCCTCCAAACCTACAACTTGACAGTCTATTTAACACCTCTGACCTTGAGAATTAGCACCTCGACCAAGAATTAATTGGTGACCATGAAAAATATACTTTACACGGTGTACGAGAGGACCTTGAAAACCACGTACTTGGACGCGGGAAATGAGATAACCTTGAAAAACCATATACTTTGATATAGGTAATATATACAATGACCTTAACCTCAACAAACCTTGTAATTGGACGTGGACAATCTGGACCTTGACCTTGACGAATACACGTAGGCAATGTGCGAAAATTGATACCAATACGTTTTGGCTGTTGACCTAGACAACAATCTATTTTTAGATTTCTAGGAGTTATGACCCCGACTCGGCCAGAATAAAATTTTCTATCGGTGAAGATCGAGATACCCTGCAGGTTAACACATGACCGTGACTCAGTCCAGAATTGCTTGCTTGAAAGCCACGTGACATCATTGATTAGGAATGCTGCTAAATCTGACATATTTCCCGACATATGGCCTTAACCCAGATATGCCTAATGCCCTATATGTAGTATAGAACAAACATGTCTCGACTTGCAAAGGGCTTGCAGCATATCGCCGCAAAATGCAATATAATTTGTGCAGTACATATCTGTCAATTAGTGTGAGAGAAGCTAGTGCGCTAAAGTGTTTTACAAGTTTACGTTTAAATTTTAAAAATGTGAAATTATTGAAAATGTCTGAATGCAACATTAGCTTTGAAAGGTAAGTTCACGGATATTTTGTAAAACATTTCAAGAAAATGGTACCATTAGAATAATTATCTAAAAAGATGCAAAATTTATTAACAGTAAACAAAAATCAAGAATTTTATTGTTTATGTTATTATTTTTTGGATTATATTTAGGTGTACTACATATAGGACATTAGGCAAATATGTATCTATGAATGTCATTGATATTTCAGGGGGTTTACTCTTGAAGATGCACTTTCCATGTTGGAAGACGATGCTAAAGTAGCTGAAAAAGTTGAAAATATTGCAATATTTCCTCCTGTTAATGCAACTGCCGATTTAACAGATGAGGACTCTGGCGATGAGGAGTTTGTGACCATAAACAATTTACCTGGATCACAGCTAAATGATCCAACAGAAGTATTTTTTGCGGAAGACGAGGATGACGAAGACGATTTTACTTCTGAAGATGATTTGCCATTATCAGAAGTATTACAGAACATCCTACAGATGAACAAGCCGAAAGAAATTGTAAACAGGACTAAGAAAAGAAAGGTTTATCATTGGGTTAGGGAGGATTTACCATCTACAACAGAAAATTTTGATAACGGAACTGATGTGTTCCCAATTGACGAAAGTCCACTTGAAATATTTTCTAAATTCTTTGACGAGGAATTGATTGATTTCATTGTTTCTGAAAGTAACAAATATGCTCAACAAAGGAACCACACACATAACATCCAAAATTTTGAAGTAAAATGTTTTATTGGAGTGTTACTTTAGCGGATATATCCAAGTTCCAAGAAGAAGAATGTTTTGGGAGCGAGAACAAGATTCTCATAACAAGTTAGTTGCTGAATCCATTAGCAGAGATAAATTTGAATATATACTTGCCAATATTCACCTAGCAGATAATACAAATTTGGATGCAAACGACAAATTTTCCAAAGTAAGACCGCTGTTTAACCATTTGGCAAAAAAGATGATGGAATACGCTCCACTGAATGAAATGCATTCCATAGATGAAGCTATGGTACCCTATTATGGGCGCCATGGTGCAAACAGTTCATTCATAACAAACCAATCAGGTTTGGTTACAAATTTTGGTCGGCACTACTCCTTTAGGATATATCAATTGGTTTGAACCTTACCAAGGTGCATCTACCACAACAAACGGAACATATTCTGATTTGGGGGTCGGTGCAGGAGTAATTTTGAATTATGCCGATGCACTGCAGAAGAAATGGCCAAACAAAGGTTTCACCTCGTCTTCGACAATTTTTTACATCGTTACCACTGATCGAAAAGCTAACTGACAAGAAACTTTATGGTACAGGTACTGTAAGAGAAAATCGATTATTCGGAAGTTCACTGATCGGCTCAAAAATAATAAAAAAACAGAACCGAGGATCATACGATTATAAAAAACTTCAGGAGAAAGATATCATCGCTGTAAAGTGGCACGATAATAATGTTGTGTGTCTTTGTTCTAATGCTGTTGGAATAAAACCTATTCGCTTTGTAAAGAGGTATTCAAGAAAAGAGCACAAAAATATTCAGGTATTTTCAAATAAAATTATCATTTAGATATTATTTCTAACAAACTTGAATTTTCAGATTCCGCAGCCTCATGTTGTAAATTTATACAATGTAAACATGGGAGGAGTTGATAGATCAGACCAAAATATTAGCCTGTACCGTGTATCAATAAGAGGAAAAAATGGTATTTTCCTCTTATTGCACACTGTATCGATATGGCTGTCCAAAATGCTTGGCAGTTACATCGGAAAAATGGTGGAAATTTTGATCAGCTTTCGTTCAGACGAAGAATTGCTGTATCACTTCTAGTACAAAACAAAAGAAAGAATGTATATCAAAAGGTCACCAATCAACAGATTACTTGGACATAGGCCTACGTTATGACAGACTGGATCATCTGGTGGTTACTCAAAAAAAAAAACAAGATGTGGAAATTGCCATGACAAGGCAACAACACGATGCTCCAAGTGTAATGTAGGACTACATACTAAATGTTTCGTTGAATACCACACACTAAAATAAATTGTCATTGATAGTAGCATATATGCCTAATGTACTATATATAGGACACCAAAAATTTTGTACTTAGGGACAAATAAAAATTTTGCAACTTAAATTTCTTGTTTCTTAATCTCACGAAAAACAGATTGTTACCGAAATTGTAGTAAAAAATCGCACCAAAACTTTTTAGGCATATCTGGGTTAACAAGTTTGGTGACCTAACCCTGAAAAATAGAATGCCCGCACCTTGAAAAGTCTGTTTGAATACCCCGTGCAGGTTATTTCTAGGAATTATGACCCTGATCCGACCAGAATTGCTTGAACAATGGATCGCCTTGAAGAATATGCATGGAAAGTGTACGTGACCTTGACCTAATGCACTTGCGGGTTTTCCTTAATAAATTAATAAGTAGATCACTATACGTGACTTTGAAGAATATATGCAGGCAATGTGTCTACGCAATGGTCTTGAAAATGAGAAAGTGGATACTATAGTATACGTAACCTTGAAGAGCATCCTCCTATATACCTTTACTGGTCATATACCCTGCAGGTTGATTTATAGGACTTAATGACCTTGAACATTCGTACCAATACATTTTAGCCATTGATAATCTATTTGATAGCCCTACAGGTGATTTCTAGGAATTATGACCCTGATTCAGCCAAGAATTACTTGACAATGGATCTCTTTGATCTTTTCTCAGAGGTGTGACCGAGAAATGGTGGGGTAAACGGCTACTTGTGTTGGGTAACAGATCCCTGTTTTGGGAAACGGCTCCCCTGTTTTAGGAAACGGTTATCTGTCTTTGGGAACCGGGTCCGGTTCTTAGGAAAACTACCTCATCCTGGTGGTTTAGGGCAGTAGTATTATGAATCCACATACTGTAAGCATAATCTTTTTGTTACAATTTAGCCAATACAAGAACTTTGAATCACATTTTAGCATATACAACGACAATCTGTATGATACCCTCGACCTTGAGAATTAACGTCTTGGTTCAGTCAAGAATTGCTTGTGTGTCACTGAAAACCAATCTAGTAACTTTTTTGGTACCTTTTTCAAATCTAGTTACTACAATGACCTTGAGGAATATACTTTGATACATGCAATGTGTATGATGACCTTGACCTTAAACAATCGTACTTGGACGTATGCAATGTAATGACCTTGACCTCTGAAAAGAAATTGCTTTGCTATAGCATATCTATTAACGAGATAATAGCTCTACTGCATCAAAATGTACAGAGGCTCATACTGTTGATAGAGTACAAAAATCCTAATGTGTTTCCATAATTTTATATTGTACTCCTGATCACTAAGGTAGCGCAAATGACTCTTGTAGTCGGAAATGTTTCAATCAATAGATTTGACGCTGATGTCGAAATTAAAATTAATAACTGGTTTTAGGGCTTCCTACCAGTTGAAAGATCTACAGGAAACCAAATAAATGATGTGATTGGAAACCGTAACGATTTGGATTTACATTCGCAGGATATCAGCGGGAAGAGATATGACAACCGGTCCAATACGAGGGGCGACAAAGCATGATTGTAATTTAGAATTAAACAATATAATTCGCGAGCCTTCTATGTTCCGTCTAGTAGCCACTCTCTCAATCTTGTTTTCAATTGTATGGCAAAAAGATATATGGAACCCTTTTTTCAATGGCCCAAAAAATACATTAATTTTTTTCGGCATCTACTTTTCGATAGACAATAGTTTTAAAACATGTTCAAGGTAAATCTTTGAAACTATTGATTGACACTAGATCGATGCATAGGGAAAGAGCCAATCATGTACTAAAACCCAAAAATTAATAATTTAATAAGAGGGAAGGCCTTGAATGTATTAAATTATATTAAACAATTTAAGTTTTTGTGTTCATTAGTTATTTTATACAAAATACTAAACTGTATTAATCCCATAAGCAGTTTGATGCAAACAAAAGGATTTGATCTAGTTTCTGGAGTGATCTGTTAAAAAACTGCAAGACATTTTTCAAGAACATTAGGTCAGATTCGTCCTCAGAAGGAACATATTGATGCAAAAGGACACTATTGAAATTGACGTTGATGCCAATTTTGAAACAACAACAATACGACATCGCCTAAGAAGAAAAAGATACTTCTCATGCAAATCACGAGATGGAGCGATCGAAGATTCAAAACAAGAATATAAAATAGATAAAAAATAAGTAGATCTATTTTACAACCGACTAAGTACTAAATTCACCAAATGCTATATTTGAACTAGTAACTATTTCAATTCTTATATAATGTATACGACTTAAACACAATGTCCAAAGGACCGCTTCCAAAATACTGTAAGAATGCAGAATATATTTTAACTGATGGCGATTCTGTTGACAAACATGGGATAGAATTAGCAGATGAAATTTCAGTAGCATCTGGGCTTCCGGCCAAAAATTGGAGTTTAAAAAATGTACTGAGCTTAATTCCAAAATTTTTTTTTGCCGCATACCTTACTATTGCTCTAATAATATTGCTAACGATACCAATAACAGTAGCAAGAGGCGAAAGGAGTTTCTCTAAGTTAAAATTAATTGAGAGTTTTAGTGTTTTAGTGTTCTTGACTCTACACAAAATCGTTTTAATGGTTTGGCCATTTTGGCAGTTGAGCCTGATATTGCTGATCAAAAAATAAAAGATTCTTAATTTATTTCTACTGTTTTCTATTACTCGATTCTCAATATTATGTTATATTACATATTTCTTCCTAAATATATGCTGTTTCCAATTCCCTTCAATTAATTATATAATACCAATTAAGGTAAAATGTTACTTCTATTTTGCAATCTACTCATTCGGTCTCTCTTGCTATCTATAAATTAAAATTTACAGAAATAATATAAATCTAATATTCTAATATCGAATACTTTTTACTGTCTAAACGTTTTAATAAAAGGAAAACGCCTGAGAATAAGAAAGTTTAATTATGTTGCAGTTCACAATTTGTATATTATGAATCTGGCATGTAAATTATTTTTTAAAGATGATCTCCACTCGCCATTCTTCGACTGCATGTTAGCCATCTGTCGTATCGTTCCAAAAGCAGCAAACATGTTAGCATCACCATATAAATAACAATGATTGTAAAGGCACCTGAAAGTAAAATATAAATCATAAACATGGCTATGTACTGGCAAAACTCATACCTGCAGGACTTACTAGTCGGTTATTCGGTAGTAAAAGTCTCGGGATCATTTTGATTAATTTTATTTTGTTAATTCAAAACAAGCGATAAAACGGTCAAGTCGATAAATATTAAATTTAATAATTTATGTAAATATTTTCTAAGTTTCTGCAAAAAAAAATGTGTAAACTGCAACACAGGAAGAAATTTTGTCAACTAATCTACTTTTGTTTCAATAACTCTTATATACCATACTATACGGTTGGTGGCGCTGTAGTCGATATTACTGAATTTATTTAAATCTAGTTAATTTAAATTGTATTGTATTTAATTCTTAATTTCACGTCATGTATTATATCAAACATACTTAACAAAATATCTATATTAAAAAAATTTTTAATATAGTTTCAGTATTGACGGACGCCACCTTATTGCGCGCCAAATTTAAATTTGCACATTTTTGTGCCAATTAAAATTATTTGAAAAGGAAATTGTTTGCATAAATTATTAATTACAATTACAAATTATATAAAAAACATATAATATAATGTTAGTAATGACGGACGCCATCTTAATTCATGCCAAACTTAAATTTCCTTGTCAAAATGTCGCTTTCTAACTAATAATGATTACCAATTAAAAGTGTTTGAAAGGCAAACTCTTTGCATAAATAAACTGTACATAATTATTAATTTTGTTATCCACAAGTGTGTTTCTTTTAACATCCTAGCAAAACTCCACTAACGTAGTTATGGTCAGTATAATAAAACGAAAATTTAAATATTAGTCTTGCATGTAAGTTCTTTAAAAAATGAATTTTCTATTCCTTTGTGTGCGAAGTATCCAACGAATCGACTTCGGAATGATAGTTTTTAATACATTCATACAAGGTACTTTTGTTAAAGTACTTTTTCAGGGGCTTATGTATAATGATACAAAAATACTGTTATAAAGAAAGAGGCTGCCCAGCATTTTACGTTTAAAAGGGATTTCAATACTTTAAGTTTAAAAGTTGATAATTTTCGAGATATTCACAAAAAGCTACCAGAAAATGTTTACTTATGCACACTACATTCAAGGAAAATTTGATAAAATCCACACACAACTGGTTCAAAAATGGTCTAGATCGTTTTAAAAATTTTTAAAACGTGTGCAAGGTTCGAAATTCCGAAGTCGATTCGTTGGATACTTCACACAAAAGAATAGATAATTCATTTTTTAAAGAACTTACATGCAAGACCAATATTTAAATTTTCGTTTTATTATACTGACCATAACTACGTTAGTGGAGTTTTTCTAGGATGTTATAAGAAATACACTTGTGGATAACAAAATTAATAATTATGTACACTTTATTTATGCAAAGAGTTTGCCTTTCAAACACTTTTACTGGTAATCATTATTAGTTAGAAAGCGACATTTTGACAAAGAAATTTGTATAAAGATATCATTCATTAGTAAAATTTTATTTTTTTTATTACTATCATGTTTCGGTGTGAGTAAATGAACTTTAAATATTTGCCCACTAATTACTTTTATATCAGGATGCCCCAGCTCGCTCAATCGTAAGAGAAATAACCACTGTTATCATTTATCAGAATTGCATTCAATAAACTTACTTAATATATGTGGTTGATCAATGTATTGAATTTGTTTCCTCCAGTATAAGCATTTTTTAATATTAATAATCTTGAATAACAAAAATAAGTCAAAAATTACTGAAATTCGCAATGCAGAAAGACATCAATGTTTGGTTACAGCAATATATAGCAATCAATTCTATTTCTAGGTTAGTATTTATTAATAGTAACATGCAAACATAATTTCTTAACAGCAGTGAAAGGAATATTATCCGTCTAGTGTTGTTATTAAAAAACATTCAAAAGAGAATAAAAAACCAAGATGTCGTTTTTATTGCACTGTTAAAAAGACCTTGCTTTGTTTGTCCCTTTGTTGAAGGCCGATGACATAACTACAGTGTGACCAGGCCGTTGTTGTCACTATGCCGCCAAACTGGAACTGCTTCCTTTGTTTTCCCACAATGTCTTATTTATACCTTTGTTGTGGATTAAGACTATTGCAATTTTCTTTCCAACAAGTTTATGATTTTGTTGATAATTGCTGGATATATTTATAGTTTTAATGATCACCTTAATTGTGTATAGTTTTAACTACAAAAAGCTTGTCATAACAAACAGCAAGTGAACCACAATTCGCAACGCTTCCTTTTTGAACATCCATAAATTCGAGTTATTGTTCTTTATGTATTGATTTACCAATTTGGATCGATTATTGTCTTTCATTTTTATTATTCAGTATTAAACACAATTGATGACCGCTTCTGATACGCACAAACGCGTTATTTTAGATTATTACGCCACCTTTTACGCGATTTTAAATTATTGCGTATCTTTTTTATTATCACTAATTTGACAACCGTCGCACTTTTATCACTCTCACTTTTTATTAAATCAAGAAGGAAAATACAAGTTATAATTGCCTTATCACAATACTAACTAAATTCTCTGGTAATTTCACAATTTATAAGGCAGCGTAACTATTATTTTCCTAACCAATCTTACTTCAACTAACCAACAACTTCAACTAACTACCCACAAAAAAAATGACAGTCATTGTGACCGAGTCTTTTTTATCCTTCTACAAAACATTCATGCTTTCGCCATTTTGCCGCGTTATTTAAATACTTTTTAATTAAATATTTACATAGTTATGAAAACAAATTCACGTTTTTTACCTCCACATTAATTACATTTATACACCAATAACAAACAACAACTTCTTTATCTAAAAACAACATATAACTATTCGATGTCCTACAGCTTCGTGCGAAATTTGAATTTCTCTGGCACCATCTTGGATATTTCTTAATTGCTTTAATGTGTTTGCCCATAATGTCCTGGTTTTTCCAGGGTTGTCATTAGGCTGATTAGTGCTTAATGGTTTCCTGGAATTATTCGTAATTAGTTTTTCGGGTTTCGGATTTTATTGTGTAAGCATCTATTGGTGAATATAAAAGCTAATAGATGTTTTCTAATTTCTAAAAAGGGGACTGATCGTGGTTCCATCTGGGGGTATATTTGGAACGCATTGGAAGGCGGAAAAAGATTGAAAAAAAATGGAAATAGCGTTAAGGAACTAAGGTCTCATGCCGTCTCATAGGACAGCACTGGAGCTCTGCAACATAACCCAGAATTTTAGTCCCAGGTACTGGGCTTCCTTTACTTGTTTTCTTGAACCTTTTTGTTTGCGTGTGCCTTTTTGGTTTTTTATACCATCTTCCTTCAGCATATTTTTTTTATTTGCGGCCATCTTGTTTTCCTCTACCTTTTTGGTTTTCTTCCATTTTGTCTCAGTGTGAATTTGTGATCTTTCGTCGGCAGTTGCATTTCTAGGTCGTTGGGACTCAGTCAGGACTCTGTTTTCCACCAGCTGCTTCGATTAATTGGGTATTAAAATTTTTATGTGACCCATCAACAGAAAACCCCTTTAAGTGTTCGTATTGTTTATTTTTAATTAAAAATAGCAATTAATGTTTATAACTATAAGACAATTATTGTGTTTAACCACAAATCATTACCCCAAAACTAGCGATCAAGTAAACGCTCAAACACAAAACATGTAATTGTGCAAAGATCATTAACATGCGAGAATTCGTGTTTTGCTATACAAATAGTCAAATTACTGTTAAACATAAAAAGATTAGCATGGGATCTGTCGAATCAAGGGATTAATATTAATTAAATATGTAATAGAACAAAGGCTGTAAAACCTATAAATAAATAAAAAATAGAGTCACGCCCCCCCCCTAGAAATTACGTTTCTTGAAACACCCATTATATATATAGATATAGATATATATATATATATATATATATATATATATATATATATATATATATATATATATATATATATATATATATATATAGGTCGAGTGGACCTAATTTATTTATATATTAAAATGTACCATTTATCCGTGAGAAGAGTTCAAAGTTTACATGAAAAACACATTTTTGTATGCTGTTCAGAAATGAGTGAAACAAATTGAATGAAATTTGACAAAAGTGCATTTTGGAGGATTGCTCTGCTTTCGGTAACAAAGAAACGCAAAAGAAATTGTAGAAGGTTAAAACCACCCTCGTCCCTGATATTTTTTCAGAACTTTCTTATGGGTGATAATACGATTCTCATTTTTTAACGAAAAGAATGATTAATTATCTTCATTTTGTTACTCTTGTAAAAATTTCGCATTTCGCATAGTTTCGAAGGAAAAAATGTTTTATTAAATACTGCTATCAGATATATATATATATATATATATATATATATATATATATATATATATATATATATATATATATATATAATATATATATATATATATATATATATATATATATATATATATATACATACAAGTTTAATAAAATTGTAATACAAAATTTAGTTGGCAGTGGAAACAATGGCAAAATGTTTTTTATAATAACTGTTCAATATGACGGTCACCTTCATCAATACAAAGGTCAGTTCGACGTAAAAATTGAATTGCACCCTTCTTAGGACATCGTCGCTTTTTCGTAGTACGTTTACGGCATTTTGGATTCTGTTCCACAGCTGTTCGAAAGTATTAATTTGAAGCTTGTTCAGTTGTTTCATTACAATAATGAAGATAGTTTAGGAATTTGAATACATTTGCGTTTGAGAGAGAAGAACATAACAAACATTAGGAAAGTTTATTTCAAGGTGTAGCTAAAAATTTTGTAAGGGGAGTTTTTACCTAAGAAAAATCTTTCATGAACATTTTATAAGAACTACCTCAACCCCTTCAATTTCCTTTCTACACTTTCGTCCCATGACAAGTCTTTTATTTTACTATTTATTTATTTATTATATGACAAAACCTTCAAACACACGCACTGTGTTTATGTAAATATATTATGTACTACTTACAACAAATTTTTGTAAGTACTTGTATAATGTACAAAACAACGGTTATATAGTGATTGCATTTCTAAGACAGTATAACCTGAAAACTTGTAAAATATCGAGTATCCCATTTTTAGGAAAACTTTGATAACAATGATACTAGTTGAGTAATCCACATAGTGACTCTAGGCAACAAAATTTTAAAATGTGTCCGTAGAACACAATTGACTGTAACAAGAAACGCAGACTATGTTAATAGCCTACAGTGTTTGGTTCATTAATTAACCGACTTTTTAAGTCTTACGTTGTAAGACCGCCGGTTTCCAAAAATTTCTAGCACGTTTTTATTAAGTAGGATGTGATTAATCGAGCTTGAATCCTTTTGATCGCATAATGTATTTATCTAAGAATAATAATATCACTATATGTGGGCGTTAAGTAATGAACGTCACCTACCAGTAGATGGCTCTTAAATATCAACATGTCGGATAGTTGAGAAGTATTCGCGTTTTTGAACTACATAAATAAAGCTCCTATTTGTGACATAGTATCTGTTCAATAGAACGGTTCAATGAATAATTATTTATTTTTATTATAAACAAATTATGTATATACAAGCAGGTATAAACTATATATGGTTGAAGTTAGTTTCGGATTCGTATATATTATAGTTGACCAGTTAACTCATACTAAATTCAAACAGAAAAAAACGTACGGAATAAGCAAACGCCCACAATGAAGATTGTACAACACCCTTTCGTACTTACTTTAAAAAAATAATTAGTTTTCCTACATAATTGTTCTAAATAAACGAAAAATATAAAATTGTTACAAATTTAACACTATGCACAACAAAATAAGACAAGGAATGTTTTTGGGAATGATATAATCGGCAAGATCCTTTGGGTAGTTCGGGTTGGTTCTTAATTTCTAACAATACTTTTAACATCTTGAAGAGAAGGATACATCTTCGAGTAGGTTTCAACATTTAAGGTTGTCCATCTCTCTCACGACCTCTTAAAGGGTTACTTAGTTGTCTCACTTGCATTATAAGTAATTGTAGAACCCTCTTGTTGTATAATTAGAAGTTAGCAATCAGTACGCAAAGCCATCTTGTAGGATACTTATAAGTAAATCTAAGGGCCCGTGTAGTATAATTAGAAGTTAACTTACAGTTTGCAAAGCTATCTTGTGGCATATTTGTAAACTATCAACATCTTGTGGTATAATTAGACGCTACCATACAGTTTTCAGCGCTCTGTTGTAGCATAATTAGAAGCTAGAACACAACTTGCAATACCATACTGCCCTATAATTAGAAGTTACAGTTTGAAACAACATATGGTCCTGAGCCCCACTTCTAGCACTAGATGTCACTTCCAACATCTATCGCTTGACCTCGGACCCATTCACAAGGGCCTGAAACTGCAAATATCCGAACACTACACACAAACAAGAAAGAAAACGCACTAAAGCCTGCAATAAGAAACAATCTAAACATCTAAATCAAAGAAACTAATCAAGCTACTTAACATGCAAACATGTATTAAAATATTTAGCTTTTAGGTTTTTGAAATGGTGTATTTTTCTATTTAATATACACCATTTAGAAAACCCAAAAACTAAGTATTTTAGTTATGTATAATAATGGCATTATCTTATGCAAACATGTGCACTATGACCTAATCGCAAGCATACAAACACTCAACACTCGAAACAAGGGAAATCACAAACAAGCAAACACGCAAAACAAGGAGCATACTGCTTCTGCATTTAGAACATGTACATCGGTGATAGATAAAGGTCTTATTGAGATGAGCGGACGCGTTATTTTGATAAGTGTGTACAACTGGTAGTATGCAAGTGCCTTATTGAATGAACAAACACCTAATTTTTAGTAGCGTGTACTAGGATTAAGCTCAAGTAACATTCTTTAATAATAATTCTCTATGGGTAAATACAGCAACTGCCTTATGCCGATAAGCGTTAATTGTTATTTTTTAAGTAACACCCTACGGGTAAGTAAGGCAAAATGTAATGTGCACAGTAAAAATACAGCAATGAATTTCCTTATGGTCATAAACACTAATTGTTATTTTGAAATGAATTAATAATTAATTTAATTGGTATAATTGACGCTCAAACATTTCTATTCCAAACGAACACCGGTAGAAATTTAACAACCACACTTCAATGCCATCTCTAATTTCAAAGCTTCCTTCCATAACAATTGCAGGAGTCTTCCACTACTTTTAAAAATGTTCCAGTAGATGAGACTCCGCTGTTTTCTTGCTCGTTTCGGGTATTTATAGTGGCACGTTGTGTTATATATATATATATATATATATATATATATATATATATATATATATATATATATATATATATCTATATCTATATATATACTGGGTGTTTCAAGAAACGTAATTTCTAGGGTAAATGGAATATTAAAAAATAACGTTAGTTTGGTTAATAAACGTGTGTCTGAAAACGCCGTCTTAAGAAAACACGGTAAAGGTGGTCCCAAAAAAATGTTTTTTTATTATCTCTGAAACCACTTAAGATAACTAAATACCTTTGATTAACTCATAAAAAATAGTATTGACAAATTTTTAATATTTTGTTCAGGAGCGTCGCTAAAGGGGGGTGCCACTTATTTTGCGCCCAAACTTTTTTGATGGAGATATTTTGAATTTTTTCGGCAAAAATAATATTTTCTAAACTATTTTCAACAAAAAAAGGTACTCTTGTTGAAAGTCAAAAAAATTACTGGTTTTGGAGTTATTTGATGTTTTAACGTGTTTCACCTAAAATAAGAAAATAAAAGAAATATTGAGTTAATTTGATTTACTTGAATTAAGTAGGCTTAGACTGCAGAACATTTAATGTAAAAACCGGTACCTACATATTAAATTTTTTTTCTGTTTGTTTTATGTTATTAGTTGTTTTTTTTAATTGTTTCCTTTGTCTGTTCTATGTTAATGTCATTCAATTAAAACCTTTTTTAAGTCCTAAATAATTTACAATATTTTTACCTTACAGTTGTTTCTGAAATAATCAATATTACCTGAGGTAGATCGTTCTCGGGCATGAAAATTATTAATCGTTTCATTTTAAAATAATTTATTAATTCGGTCAGCATTACTTACTAAAACCTCAAATAACTCCGAAACCACTAATTTCTTTGACTTTCAACTAGAGTACCTTTTTGTGGCAAATTGTTTAAAAAATATTATTTTTGCCCAAAAATTAAAAATATTCCCATAAAGAAAGTTTGGGGGCAAAACAAGTGCCACCCCCAGATAGAAATAGATCTTATGTCATTAAAGGAACCTGTTAGTCGAAAGTAAATAACTGCTGCATAAGCCTTTTCCGAACTGTCACAAAAGCCATGGAGCTCACAAGAATAGGTCATTAGATCCTGGAATTTGGCGAGGAATATTAAGCGTAGAAAGATGTTCAAAATCTTGTTTACGTGTAATCCATTTTATGGCAAATTCGGGTGGAGCAAGTTGGTCCCAACCAAGACTCAGCACCCAAAGATGTTGAACCATTCATTTCAAGCCAACAGTAACAGGGGACAAGAAGCCAATGGGGTCAAAAGTTTGTGCCAAATTAGACAGAAGCCTACGTTTGCTACAATCTCTTGTAGAAGAATCTACTTTAAAAAAGAAGGTATCCCCTTTTGGGTTCCATTGCAAACCTAATATTTTAACCGTAGTTGCGGTTTCTTTGTCAAGAGGTAACGAGTCATGAAGTAGCAAAGATTTACTTAAATGTGACAACGTTTCTGGGAAATTACTGGCCCATTTGCGAAGTTCAAAGCCACCCAGAGCAAGAAGATTTATGAGTTGATTTTGTAAAGTGATAGCTGTGTCAATACAGGAGGCACCAAAAAACAAAAGATTAAAACGCAAAGATTTTGTTAAGAATCGAACTATGGAAAGCTGGCATGGTAAATATATACCATTGCCTCTCGGCACCGAGCTTTGTTATATATGTAATGCTGAATGTAAATCTAGAAATCATTATTATATGCTTTAGTTAATGTAATAGCATGCATTTAATAATAATAAATATAAACTATGTTTTGAAGTAATAAAAATAGAAAAGGAAATTTGCATTTTCAAATAAACATCCTGAGTGATTTACATAAATATTTAAGCTGACATCACAATCAATGATGAGTAGCTTTTCAATTTTGGTTGACGTTAGAAAGCGAACGTATGCGAGAAGTTGAGATGGAAACAACATCCTGCGCGCATTCTAGAAAAATAATTGCTAAGGTATACTATATGTAATTATTAG
Source organism: Vesta saturnalis (assembly GCA_036346205.1). Lineage (NCBI taxonomy): Eukaryota > Metazoa > Arthropoda > Insecta > Coleoptera > Lampyridae > Vesta > Vesta saturnalis. The sequence continues at coordinate 533,170 of JARFJB010001062.1, forward strand.
TGGAGTTGCTCGGCCTATTTCCACAGTTTATGCTTTTTGAGCGCGACGTTTCGGAAGCGGACTCTGCTTCCGTCATCAGGCTTAGTCCAACTTGATGAAGGTTACGTGGAAAGTTCCATGGGTAATTCCGAATGATGTTATAATATATTCACCGATACAAGTTGTGTTTTACGCTCGAGATTTGTACATATATCCGACCTTACCCGCATCAACGTCAATGGTTTAGGCGGTAAAGAGCAGTACTGGGTTTTAACGTCCTCAATGGTTACTGGTTGCTTTCCATACCAAGAAGCGAAATAATAGGGAAGAGAGTGTAGCAAAATTCGATAACTTAAATATCTCGAATATAAAAGCAAATATTAATAATAGAAGATATCCGTACGAGCAGCAAAATTTCGTTTTCGTTGATAAGAAATACGTGGATGCTTACAAAGATTATTTAAACTCTCGAAATTAATATTATAATTCGCCACAAGGTTCTATGCTTAGTTACGAACAACTTAATAGTCAACCGATATTTCTAATTAAATGCACACGTCAAAACGAGAGTATTCATAATGTAGTTATTGATTTGAAATTGAAGGTAGAAGCATCTTCGGCCTTTGCACGATGTATTAATTGAGTTTGAACCATTTACTTGCATTGTACGTAAAATGTAAATATAATGCGAAGCTGAACAAAGTTGTATATTGAATCACATTAATAAAATACTGTTTCACATAATATGCGTTTAATTTTTTACACCTGTTTTGATAGAAAAATCTACATACCGGAAGCTAGGTATCTGGAATCGTAAAATAGGCGTCTGGAAACCAACCAATAGTTGGAGTATAGCATGTAAACGCTCCTTATTAGAACCCTTTACTTATTAAGTTTTCCCGCCATAACAATTGCAGGAACCTACATCTACTTACTATACCACTAGATGGACGTGATCAAACTCTAATCCGCTTTTAAAAGCCTTTACCAATCTCTATTAAAATACTGATTTACGCAATATGTTTATTTTTACACATATTTCACAAGTATGGTCTATTAATGCATAAAGCTACATCTTTTATAAATTTTTGCGGGAAGATGTGTACAATTTCAGTTAAAAAAGGGAAAGCAATCTAAGATTTTGACAGAAAAGTTTGTCTCTGGATAATATACTTTCTTCGTCATTATGCAGATTCTTTACTACCGAAAAGAATAGGTTGATAGCCTGCTCGGATAATAATACTACATTGTTCCCTCTGTTTATTTTGATTCGCTTTTCTTCGTCGGTAATAAACAACAATTCAATTTTTATAACATAACCTATATCTATTTATTATTAAATGCATTAATTATGTATTTATTCAATTTTAACAAACGATTACATTTAGAATGTGCGCCGGATGTTGTTTCTATATTACTACAAAGCAATAATAAAATCTGTATTTTAATTGTAAAATATAAACACTGTAACTAGTATTTTAATTGTAAAATGTAATTACATATATTTCTGTATTATAAGTGTTTTGTAACTGTGGTTTCCTATTAGTGGAGTTGATCGGCCTATTTCCACAGTTTATGCTTTTTGAGCGCGACGTTTCGGAAGCGGACTCTGCTTCCGTCATCAGGCTTAGTCCTGAGAAGGACTGTTTTCGCACTTGAGTCGAATTCATATGTTATATCTAATTTTTCTCAAGCACTTGACTACTCTCAGATTCGAACTTGGTACCTTTCACTTACTAGTCTGACACCTTTACCGCTGAGCCACTGAGTAATTCCGTGGTTGCGCAGAAGTTTATTGCGCATGTTGCGCCGTAACCTCTTACGCAGGTGTATTGCGCTTAAGCTCTTCGCGCATTATTGGAATCCATATGGGTTTCATTTCTACACTAGCTTGACTTATTGGATTTTCTGCTAGTGCGATGAATGTGGCTTCTTTGAGTTTTCGACGAGTTGTATTCTCGTCCTTTGCCACTATCTGTATGTTATCCCATTGGATGCGGTGGTCTTCGTTCCAGACATGTTCAGCGATTCTTGATCTTTCTGTTTCGCCCATGCGGACGTTGTTCTTGCGTTCCTGAGTTCTCACTTTGAGTGGTCTACTGCTCTCTCCTATGTATGCTCTGCCGCATTCGCATGGTAGGTTGTATACACAGTTCTTGGAGTTCTGATCTTCATTGTATGGTTTGGTTTTGGTTAGTATTCCCCTGAGCGTTCTGGTCGATTTGAAGGCAGTACGTATCTTGTATTTGCTGCCTATCCTTCGTATTTTGTCTGAGGTACCTTGTATATATGGTATTATCGCTGTATATTTAGGTTCTTCTTTTTCGGTTACCCTTTCCCTGTTTAGGTAAGGTGTTAGATCGGGGTAGCCATTTTCTTTGAGTGTTCTAGCGATATTTTCTTTTTCTCTGTTCAGGTCCTCTTGTTTTGAGCATATTGTTTTTGCTCTATCGTACAAGCATTTTGCTACGCTTAACTTCACGTTTTTGTGGTGATTGGAGTTGTAGTGTAGGTACCTCCCCGTGTGGGTAGGTTTCCTGTATACACTTGTGAAAGTGTTGTCATTCCTGTGTACAAGTACCTCCAGGAATGGCAGTTTTTGTTCCGACTCCAATTCCATTGTGAATTTGATGGTTGCGCGGCTATTTAGATAATCTAGGAATTCATCTAGCTTATGCTTGCTGTGATGCCAAACTACGAAGGTATCGTCCACGTATCTAAGCCATATTCTTGGTTTCCCTGTGAATTCGGATATCGCTTGGTCTTCAAAGTCTTCCATATATATATTGCTCACTATGGGTGATAGTAGGGAACCCATAGCCATCCCAAACTCTTGTTGGTAGAATTTGTCTTCTACCTGGAAATATGTAGTTCTAATGCATATTGTCAGAAGTTCCATTATTGTGTTTACCGAGAGTTGCGTGCGTTCGTCTAACGTTTCATCCTTTTCCAGCTTGTCCCTTATGATAGTTAGTGCCTTATCGGTAGGCACATTTGTGAATAGACTCACAATGTCGAAGCTTACCAGTATTTCTTCGTGGTTTGGTTGTAAGTTTCTGATGGTTTCCACGAAGTGCTTTGTATTCTTGACCATAGATTCGGTTTTTCCCGATAAGGGTGTGATGATACCTAGCAGATAGTGTGCTAATGGGTGACAAGGTGAATTTCTCGAGCTCACAATAGGTCTCAGAGGAATTCCTTCCTTGTGGGTCTTTGGTAGGCCGTACAGATGCGGAGGTTTGCTGTAGTGTGGGGTAAGTCTAGTTCTCTGGTAATCGGAGAACTCCCCCTTATGTTTTGCCAGCGTCAGGTATATCCGTCTTTCGATTGATGGTGTGGGGTCTTTTGGTATTTGTTTGTACTCGCCCCCGTCTAGTAGTTCTTGGACCTTACTGTTGTAAGTGTCCATATCCATTACCACACTCGCATTTCCTTTGTCTGCTGGGAGAACTTTGATCGTTGGGTCATTCTTAAGGGAAATGACCGCTCTCCTTTCTAGGTTAGAGAGGTTAGGTTTAGTTCGCCTAGATAAATCCAGAACTGATCTAACCTTACTTCTGGATTCTTCGGCTTCTTCAGGATCTAATTTCATAGCTGTTTCTTCGACTGCGGTTATCAAATCTACTTACGGAATATACCTCGGTGTTATCGCATAGTTCAGGCCTTTGTCCAGAACCTGCATTTCGTTTTCGTTCAACTGTCGTTTAGAGATGTTTATAACAGTGTTTTTTCGATTGACGTTAGTTGGTTCTTTCTTCTCCTTCATTAGCTTTTCGAGTTTATTCTGCTGAATTTCCTTGTGCATTGCTTTGGTCTTCGAATATTTACTTCTGGTAGCCGTATTTATCCTATCAAAGTCTTGCTCGTTCACTCGATTTCGAATGGTTTCTCTAATCTCGTTGGATTGGTGTTCGAGCTGATACTTTCTGAAACGGTGATGTTTGATTCGTTCTTTGACTAACGCTTCGCTAGCTCTCTTTGCGATTAGTGATATTTTTCGGCTGTGTATCGGAGTTTTGATGTTAAGCCCAGTGGGTATTAAGTTGTTATCACGGGCTTTGCAGAGGAAGGTTAGATGGTTCTCCCCACACGGGGAGGTACCTACACTACAACTCCAATCACCACAAAAACGTGAAGTTAGGCGTAGCAAAATGTTTGTACGATAGAGCAAAAACAATATGCTCAAAACAAGAGGACCTGAACAGAGAAAAAGAAAATATCGCTAGAACACTCAAAGAAAATGGCTACCCCGATGTAACACCTTACCTAAACAGGGAAAGGGTAACCGAAAAAGAAGAACCTAAATATACAGCGATAATAAAATATATACAAGGTACCTCAGACAAAATACGAAGGATAGGCAGCAAATACAAGATACGCACTGCCTTCAAATCGACCAGAACGCTCAGGGGAATACTAACCAAAACCAAACCATACAATGAAGATCAGAACTCCAAGAACTGTGTATACAACCTACCATGCGAATACGGCAGAACATACATAGGAGAGAGCAGTAGACCACTCAAAGTGGGAACTCAGGAACGCAAGAACAACGTCCGCAAGGGCGAAACAGAAAGATCAAGAATCGCTGAACATGTCTGGAACGAAGACCACCGCATCTAATGGGATAACATACAGATAGTGGCAAAGGACGAGAATACAACTCGTCGAAAACTCAAAGAAGCCACATTCATCGCACTAGCAGAAAATCCAATAAGTCAAGCTAGTGTAGAAATGAAACCCATAAGGATTCCAATAATACGCGAAGAGCTTAAGCGCAATACACCTGTGCAAGAGGTTACGGCGCAACATGCGCAATAAACTTCTGCGCAACCACGGAAAAGTTTAATATATATATACATATATATATATATATATATATATATATATATATATATATATATATAAGTTCTAACAAATATATTGGATTACTCAGTGGCTCAGCGGTAAAGGTGTCAGACTAGTAAGTGAAAGGTACCAAGTTCGAATCTGAGAGTAGTCAAGTACTTGAGAAAAATTAGATATAACATATGAATTCGACTCAAGTGCGAAAACAGTCCTTCTCAGGACTAAGCCTGATGACGGAAGCAGAGTCCGCTTCCGAAACGTCGCGCTCAAAAAGCATAAACTGTGGAAATAGGCCGATCAACTCCACTAATAGGAAACCACAGTTACAAAACACTTATAATACAGAAATATATGTAATTACATTTTACAATTAAAATACTAGTTACAGTGTTTATATTTTACAATTAAAATACAGATTTTATTATTGCTTTGTAGTAATATAGAAACAACATCCGGCGCACATTCTAAATGTAATCGTTTGTTAAAATTGAATAAATACATAATTAATGCATTTAATAATAAATAGATATAGGTTATGTTATAAAAATTGAATTGTTGTTTATTACCGACGAAGAAAAGCGAATCAGAATAAACAGAGGGAACAATGTAGTATTATTATCCGAGCAGGCTATCAACCTATTCTTTTCGGTAGCAAAGAATCTGCATAATGACGAAGAAAGTATATTATCCAGAGACAAACTTTTCTGTCAAAATCTTAGATTGCTTTCCCTTTTTTAACTGAAATTGTACACATCTTCCCGCAAAAATTTATAAAAGATGTAGCTTTATGCATTAATAGACCATACTTGTGAAATATGTGTAAAAATAAACATATTGCGTAAATCAGTATTTTAATAGAGATTGGTAAAGGCTTTTAAAAGCGGATTAGAGTTTGATCACGGCTCCATCTAGTGGTATAGTAAGTAGATGTAGGTTCCTGCAATTGTTATGGCGGGAAAACTTAATAAGTAAAGGGTTCTAATAAGGAGCGTTTACATGCTATACTCCAACTATTGGTTGGTTTCCAGACGCCTATTTTACGATTCCAGATACCTAGCTTCCGGTATGTAGATTTTTCTATCAAAACAGGTGTAAAAAATTAAACGCATATTATGTGAAACAGTATTTTATTAATGTGATTCAATATACAACTTTGTTCAGCTTCGCATTATATTTACATTTTACGTACAATGCAAAAATGGTTCAAACTCAATTAATACATCGTGCAAAGGCCGAAGATGCTTCTACCTTCAATTTCAAATCAATAACTACATTATGAATACTCGTTTTGACGTGCATTTAATTAGAAATATCGGTTGACTATTAAGTTGTTCGTAACTACATAGAACCTTGTGGCGAATTATAATATTAATTTCGAGAGTTTAAATAATCTTTGTAAGCATCCACGTATTTCTTATCAACGAAAACGAAATTTTGCTGCTCGTACGGATATCTTCTATTATTAATATTTGCTTTTATATTCGAGATATTTAAGTTATCGAATTTTGCTACACTCTCTTCCCTATTATTTCGCTTCTTGGTATGGAAAGCAACCAGTAACCATTGAGGACGTTAAAACCCAGTACTGCTCTTTACCGCCTAAACCATTGACGTTGATGCGGGTAAGGTCGGATATATGTACAAATCTCGAGCGTGAAACACAACTTGTATCGGTGAATATATTATAACATCATTCGGAATTACACATGGAACTTTCCACGTAACCTTCGTCAAGTTGATCTTAACACCCGTTTCACCGCTGTAGCAGTAGACATCTGTCTTGGAACGAACCAATATCAGCGTATGTTGACTAGAGGTTTCGTATAACCCTCTGCAAATCCCAACACATGCTTGAGCTGTACGAAAGCGCAGAAGGCGATCTTGGTGCTGTTTAACAGTTGAAGAGGCATGTATTGCGGACTCCATACTGCATGCAATACACAAGTACTTTGATCTGCAGTATACGAGTAATATCATTCAATGGTGCTGTTAATACCAGGTAAATGTACGCTTTCAATCACCTGGTCGCCTAACACGAATCGAATCTCATCAAAGAGGAAGGGTGGTGCATTATTCGTGAGATTACACGTTTTGTTTGCTTCATTAGGGGTTAAAGTACCTTCTAAATATATAACACTATCGTAAGTAGCTGTAATGAGATCGCCTTGTTACATAACCAGATTTATCTCATCGGAGTTGCTGTATTGCTGTGAATAAACCTTTCAACGCTTCTTCCATATCGTCTTAATACTTTATAGCCGAGATATTGAAGAAACTGAACATCATCTTCAGTTAACGATGTGCTGTCGTCTGCAGATAGAGACCTACTACCGAAAATATTAAGGCTCATACTTCATCAGTACCAATCTAATAGTTACTTTCTCGTTACCAAAGTTCACTAATCGACCCTCTTGGTCAACCAATTTCAAGGTTATGCTATCTATACGTCGTGTAAGTACAGGTAAATAAATCATTGTAGCCGGCTCCTTGATTAATTTATAACCTGGTTCAACGTGTACGTCAAACTCGGAGATTGTATGCCTGCTCACTGTTTCTGTATGCGCCTCCAGTTAAATTACACTACATGTATATTTGTAGCGTGAATTACTTGAACATATAAATCAGATTCGTGGACGTGGTCTGCTCTGTAAACGTTAGGTGAGAAGTGGAGCATGTGCCCAATAGAATCCTCTTTTCTAAAGTCTACATTATGTATGGATTTAACCTCACATATCAGAGTATTGTTGTTTGCTCTTAATATAAAGTTGATTGTCTTATGCGGGTTAATCTTACGCTGTAAAAATTTGTTAATTTCCACATTTTCATACACCGCTCGGAATCTTAACCTTTTTAGGCTCGCCAATTTGCGTAATATAACAGAACTTGTTGTTACCCTCATGAATATTTCGTATGGAATTGTAACCGTAAAATCCTAACAATCCTAACACATACTGGTAGTTAGGACCAAGTTCGATTGGCGGAAAATACGTTGCACTGAGCACATTTCCCTCGCCCGTCAACGTGAACATTTGAGACATGACTACAAATAAACAAATAACATTTCAAGCTATTTATTGTATAGAAAATCTAAACATAAATGTCCACATATAAATGTATTATAATTTTATTGCTTATTATAATTATATCTAATTTTACAATCTCTTAAATATCTAATTATTTCAAATGGTGGCGCTAAATCTCCGAAGCTATCGTTGTAGATGACATCATGACCGCGTATCTTGAAAGCAACCCACTCATTATGATCTGGTTTATAGGGTAAAGCATCGCGCATAAGCTCTCCTCTAAAGAATGGCACATCCTTAGCATACTTGTTTAGATCGGAATCGGTTAATACTCTTCGAGGCCAGTTTATAAGTTTTTTGGATATGGTTTCAAGTATAAAGCATTTCATTTCTTGTGGGGGTGCAAATAAAGTCCTTTGACACTTCTTAGAGCTACCGCCTTCATTGTTTGGCTATGACCTTGAGCCTCCTCCAATTGCTTCTTCGCCGCCGAAGCGTCGTTGACAACTTTAGCTAAACCGTTCGCGCCACCGGCGAGAGCACCTGCAGCTGAGAGACCGGCGAATAGAGGTACTAGGAATCGGAGAAAGCCGCCAGTTTTAGGTATCAGAATGATTCTAGGTAATTGCACCTTTTTATTTCCGTCGTAAATCTTAACAGCCTTCTTAGCGACCAATAGACTGACATCAATAAGTTTCTTCAGATTACCATCTTTGAGCAGACGTTTAACGGATTTTCTAATGGGTTTTAAAATTCCACCTCTAAAAACGGGCACCGATTCGTCTTCTTCTTCTTAGCACCCATACCAAACGTGGTTCGCTACGGCAAAGGCTGCTGTTTTCTCACCAAAACTTGAATCCTTCGGGCGTACACGATTCCAAGCTTGATCTCGAAGCACCCTATCTGGTTGATGACGGCTTGATAAATCGTTAGAATTATGATAGGCGATATCGTGTTGTTTTCAATTTTCGTGTAGAGGATTTATACCTGTATCGCCGCGAGCTAAACGTTTCTGTAGCTTTGTTCCTGGTCCGCAATATGGATAACCCGGAATATGCAGTTCAACAGGTAATTTGTTTATTAAGGTGTTTAATACTCCACCCCCGGGCAACATGTGAATTGGTCGGTATACTATCAGCAACCGAATGATGCAGTTTACGAAATAACCTCAAGAACTACCTGTCGATGGTCACGATTTACATGTTTAGTTGATCTCAAGGCAGCCTTCGGCATGGCAAATAGACAAGAACTGTGCCAAATGATGGAAAGAAAGGGAATACAACAACACATGCTTATGTGAATGAAAGAACTCTACGAAGAAACCGTAAACATTGTCAAAGTTAATGAAAAGACATCTAAAAGGTTTTGGACAGAAAGAGGACTACGACAGGGATGCCCACTCAGTATATATATATATATATATATATATATATATATATATATCAGACTTGAAAATTAAATTAAGATAGTGACAAGCAGGTGGAGTGACAACTGGTAAGAGGAAGATTTGGTCATTAGCATATGCTGATGACTTAGTACTTCTGGCAAAAGAAAAGGAACAAATAATGAAAGATATGATGATAAGATTCCAGTGATATTTACAGAAAAGGAGTATGGAATTAAATGTAAAAAAATCAAAGATTATAATTTTTTAGAAAGGGAGGAGGAAGACAAAGAAGAAAAATAGAAATGGAACGAAGAAGAAATACAAAAAACAAGTGAAATAAAATACCTATGATTCCAAAGAAACAATGGGCCAGAAACACATTTAAAGGAAGTCACAAGTAAAGCTAAGACTCTACGACTTACTGATACGGGTGGTCTGATTCACCCAGTATATATATATATATATATATATATATATATATATATATATATATATATATATATATATACATATATGTTGTATTGTTACGTTAGAATTTTACGTAAACACTACATTATGAGGAAAATGGCTTCCTTAATGAGCTGGCGTAGCAATACACATTCAAAAGTTTTGAGATTTTCTGAATTTGGTCCCATTATGGAAAATCACGTCCGTTAAGGGCTCAAAGAAAAAGAAACTAAAGCTCACTGTCTCTGTACAAAATACAAAAACGAGATAATAGATCTACTACATCAAAGTGTACAGGCTCATACTGTCACAAAAATCCTAATATGTTTCCTTAATTTTATATTGTACTCCTGATCAGTAAGGTAGCGCAAATGACTCATGTAGTAAGAAATGTTTCAATCAATAGATTTGACGCTGATATTGAAATTAAAATTAATAAAAGATTTTAGGGCTTCCTACCAGTTGATAGATCTATAAGAAACCAAATAAATGATGCAATTGGAAACCGTAATGATTTGGGTTTACATTCGCAGGATACCATCGGGAAGAAATATGACAACTGGTCCAATACGAGGGGTGACAAAGCATGAGTGCAAGTTAGAATTAAACAATATAATTCGCGAGCATTCTATGTTCCGTCTAGTAGCCACTCTCTCAATCTCGTTCTTAAATGTATGGCAAAAAGATATATGGAACCCGCTTCTATCTTCAATGGTCCAAAAATATATTTACTTTTCGGCATCTACTTTTCGATAGACAATAGTTTTAAAACATGTTCAAGGTAAATTGGAGTTTAAAAAATGTACTGAGCTTAATTCCAAATTTTTTTTTGCCGTATACCTTACTATTGCTCTAAGAATATTGCTAACGATACCAATAACAGTAGCAAGAGGCGAAAGGGGTTACTCTAAGTTAAAATTAATTCAGAGTTTTTAGTGTTCTTGACAAACACAAAATCGTTTTAATGGTTTGGCCATTTTAGCAATTGAGCCTGATATTGCTGATCAAATAATAAAAGATATAATAAAAAAGTTTGCAAAACTAAAAGTGATTTTGACGTAGATAGTGTTCAAAAATTATATGGATAACGATTTTGAGTAAATTTCTTACTTTATTTCTACTGTTTCATTATAATTTTCTCAATATTATATATAATATTTTTCTAAATATAGCTTTATTGAAATTTAAATAAAATATTTGATTTTTACTGAAAATGGAAAAATATGTACCTACCTTCATCTAAAAATATTAAATGTGTCTGAGGCGACATAATCTAGAACAGGCGTGTTTAATACCCTTCAATTAGTTATATAATACCAATTAAGGCAAAATACTTTATTGTGCAATCTATTTAGCATTCACTTGTATCTATAAATTAAAATTAACAAAACTATAATAAATCTAATATTCTAATGTAATACTTTTATTGTCTAAACGTTTTAATAAAGGAACGCCTGAGAATAAGAAACTTAATTAAGTCACAGTTTACAATTTGTATATTATAAATCTGAATGTAATAATTTTTAAAGATGATTCACTAGCATTCTTCGACAGTATGTTAGCATCTGTACGTAACGTAAAAAGGAAACATATCAGCAACACCATATAAATAACAATGATTGTCAAGCAACTGAAAGTAAAATATAAATTATAAATCATGGTCTATGTATCAAAACTCATTGCAGGACTATATAGTTATTCAGGTAGTAAAATCAATATTTGATTCATTTTATTTTATTAATTCAAAACGACAAGAAAACAAATGTCGATAAATCTAAATTTAATAATTTATATAAATATTTTCTAAGTTTCTGCAAAAAAAATGTTAAACTGCAACACAGAATAAATTTTGTCAACTAATCTACTTTTATTTCAATAACTGTTATATACCATACGATACGGTTGGTGGCGCTGTAGTCGATATTAATGAATTTATTTAAATCTAGTTAATTTAAATAGTATTGTGTTTAATTTTATTTTCATCATGTATTATAGCAACATACTTAACAAAATATCTAAATTAAAAAAATTATAATATAGTTTCAGTATTGACGGACGCCATCTTAATGCGCGCCAAATTTAAATTTGCACTTTAGTGCCAATTAAAATTGTTTGAAATGGAAATTGTTCGCATAAATTATTAATTACAATTATAAAATATCTAAAAGAAATATAATATAATGTAAATAATGACGAACACCATCTTAATTCGTGCCAAATTTAAATTTCCTTGTCAAAATGTCGCTCTCTAACTAATAACGATTACCAATTAAAAGTGTTTGAAAGTCAAACTCTTTGCATAAACAAAATGTGCATAATTATTAATTTTATTATTGTATTTCTTATAACATCCTAGAAAAACTCCACTAACGTAGTTATGGTCAGTATAATAAAACGAAAAATTAAATATTAGTCTTGCATGGTTCTTTAAAAATGAATTTTCTATCTTTAATTGCAAGTATCCAACGAATCGACTTCGAACTTAGACCCTTAACACGTTTTGAAAATTTTAAACGATCTAGACCATTTTGAACCAGCATGGATTCTATCAAATTTTCCTTGAATGTAGTGCATAAACATTTTCTGTAGCTTTTTGAATATCTCAAAGTTATCAACTTTTAAACATAAGTATTGAAATCTTTTAAACGTAAAATGTTCACCTATCTTTATAACAGTTTTTGTATCATTATACATAAGCCTTGAAAAATACTGTAAGAACAGAACCTTTTATGAATGTATTAAACACTATCAACTTTAGAGCAAAAGTTACATATATATATATATATATATATATATATATATATATATATATATATATATATATATATATATATATAATATATAGTTAGTAATATCACTAATTGGACAGAAAATTATAGAATACACACCTCAAAATCAAAATTAGAGCTTTGCTGACAGAACAACAAAGTTGGTTCTTTGTTACAAGAAAAATACAACCAGCAAAATGGTGTACCCAGACTATAGCTATAATTTTGATTTTGATGTGTATTCTATAATTTTTCTGTCCATTACTATTAGTGATATTAAACCATTAAACATGATGTATATATATATATATATATATATATATATATATATATATATATATATATACAGACAATAGTAATAGTAAAAAATTAAATTATCTGAAACTTTTTGCTCTAAAGTTGATAGTGTTTAATACATTCATAAAGGTACTGTTCTTAAAGTACTTTTTCAAGGGCGTATGTATAATGATACAGAAAACAGTTATAAAGAAAAAGAGTGTCCAACATTATACGTTTTAAAGGGATTTCAATACTTTATGTTTAAAAGTTGATAATTTTCGAGATATTCACAAAAAACTACCAGAAAATGTTTACTTATGAACACTGCATTCAAGGAAAATTTGGTAGAATCCACACACAACTGGTTCAAAAATGGTCTAGATCGTTTTAAAAATTTTTAAAACGTGTGCAAGGTTCGAAATTCCGAAGTCGATTCGTTGGATACTGCAGACAAAAGAATAGAAAATTCATTTTTAAAGAACTTACATGCAAGACTAATATTTAAATTTTCGTTTTATTATACTGACCATAACTACGTTAGTGGAGTTTTGCTAGGATGTTAAAAGAAACACACTTGTGGATAACAAAATTAATAATTATGTACACTTTATTTATGCAAAGAGTTTGCCTTTCAAAGAATTTTAATTGGTAATCATAATTAGTTAGAAAACGACAATTTGACAAAGAAATTTAAATTTGGCACGAATTAAGATGGCGTCCGTCATTACTAACATTATATTATATCTTTGTGGATATTTTGTAATTGTAATTAATAATTTATGCAAACAATTTCCTTTTCCAACAATTTTAATTGGCACTAAAATGTGGAAATTTAAATTTGGCGCGCATTAACATGGCGTCCGTCAATACTAAAACTATATTATAATTTTTTTAATTTAGATATTTTCTTAAGTATGTTTGCTATAATACATGACGGGATAATAAAAATTAAACACAATACTATTTAAATGAACTAGATTTCAATAAATTCAGCAACGTCGATTACAGCGCCACCACCCGTTTCGCATGGTATATAAGAGTTATTGAAACAAAAGTACACCAGTTGACAAAATTTATTCTGTGTTGCAGGTTGCACGTTTTTTTTTTTTGGAGAAACAGAAAATATTTATATAAATTATTAAATTTAATATTTATCGACTTGACCGTTTTATTGCTCGTTTTGAATTAATAAAATAAAATAAATCAAAATGATTCTGGGACTTTTACTACCAAATCGCCAGTTAGTAAGTCCTGCAGGTATGAGTTTTGCAAGTACATAGCCATGTTTATAATTTATATTTTACTTTCAGCCGCCTTTACAATCATTGTTATTTATAAGCTGATACTACTATGTTTCCTGCTTTTCGAACGATACGACAGATGGCTAATATACTGTCGAAGAATGGCTAGTGGAGATCATCCTTAAAAAATTATTTCCATTCCAGGTTTATAACATACAACTTGTAAACTGAAATAAAAGTTTCTTATTCTCAGATGTCTATCTTTTAGTAAAACGTTTAGACAATAAAAAATATTCGACATTAGAATATTAGATTTATATTATCTTTGTAAATTTTAATTTATAGATTGCAAGTGAGACCTAATGAGTAGATTGCAATATAGAAGTACATTTTGCCTTAATTGGTATTACATATCTAATTGAAGGGAATTGGAAACGGTGCCAGTTCTAGAGGTTATGTCGCATCAGACATATTAAGATTTTTTAAATGAAGGTAGGTACACATTTTTTATTTTCAGTACAAATCAAATAATTTTATTTAAATTTTAATAAAAGAATATATTTAGAAAGAAATATGTAATATAACATAATATTGAGAATCAAGTGTAGAAAACAGTAGAAATAAAGTAAGAAATTGTACTTCGCCACAATCGTTATCCATATAATTTTTTAAGGCAACACCTACTACGTCAAAATCACTTTCATATGGTAAGAAATTGGACCTCGTCAAAATTGTTAACCATATAATTTTTTACATTTTAAAGCCAAAATCACTTACAGTTCTGCAAACTTTTTTAGTACATCTTGTATTATTCGATCAGCAATGTCAGGCTCAATTGCCAAAATGACCAAACCATTAAAACGATTTTGTGTAGTAGTCGAGAACACTAAAAACCCTTAATTAATTTTAACTTACAGAAACTCCTGTCACCTCTTGCTACTGTTATTGGTATCGTTAACAATATTTTTAGAGCAATAGTAAGGTATGCGACAAAAAAAACTTTGGAATTGAGCTCAGTACATTTTTTAGACCCTCATCTTTGGCCGAAAGCCCAGATGCTGCAGAAATTTCATCTGCTAATTCTACTCCATGTTTGTCAATAGAATCAGCATCAGTTAAAACACATTCTGCATTCTTACGGAAGCGTTCCTTTGGACATGGTATTTAAGTCGTATACATTATATAAGAATGGAAATAGTTACTAGTCCAAATCAAGCATTTGGTGAATTTAGTACTTGGTCGATTATAAAATAAATCTACCTATTTTCTATCTATTTTATATTCTTGTTTTGTATCCTCGATCGGTTCATCTCGTGCTTTTCATGAGAAGTATCTTTTTCTTCTTAGGCGATATATTATTACTGTTGATTCAAAGTTGGCACCAACGTCAATTTCAATAGTAAGTCCTTGCTGTTTTCTAAAAGTTCACGGCAGAAACTAGATCAAAATCTTTTGTTTGCATCAAATTGCTTATTGGATTAATACAGTTTAGTATTTTATATAAAATATCTAATGAACACAAAACTTTAAATTGTTTAATATAATTCAATACATTCAAGGTCTCCCGTTTTATTAAATTATTAAATTTTTAGTTTTCGTAAATGCTTGGCTCTTTCCCTATTTATCGATCTAGAGCCAATCAGTGGTTTCAACTAGTTACCAATATGTTTGAAACGATTGTCTATCGAAAAGTAGATACCGAAAAAAATTTATATATTTTTGCACCTTTGAAGAAATAAGCGGGTTCCATATATCCTTTTGCCATACAATTAAGAGCAGTATTGAGAGAGGAGCTACCAGACAGAACATAAAATGATCGCGAATTATATTGTTTAATTCTAAATTGCACTCATGCTTTGTCGCCCCTCGTATTGAACCCATGGTCATATCTCTTCACACTGATATCCTGCGAATGTAAACCCAAATCATTACTTTTTTCAATTATATCATTTATTTGGTTTCCTGTACATCGTTCAACTGATAGGAAGCCATAAAATCTCTTATTAATTTTAATTTCGACATCATCGTTAAATCTATTGATTGAAACATATCTGACTACAAGAGTCATCTGTGCTACCTTACTGATCAGGAGTACAACATAAAATTATGGAAACATATTAGGATTTTTGTACTCTATCAACAGTATGAGCCTGTACATTTTGATGCAGTAGAACTTTTATCTCGTTTTGAATTTTTTGCAGAGACAGTGAGCCTTAGTTTTTCTTTCTTTGAGCCCTCAACGAACGTGCTTTTCGATAATGGGTTTAAATTCAGATAGTAGCTCAACTTTTTTCAAAAAATGTTCGCTATTATACTCAAACAACTTATCGCTTGTACCATGAAAAACCAAGTGTATTAATAATTGCTAGGGTTCTTAGAAGCACCTCGTTCCCATGGTTTGTTTCGGCATTAATAATTTTTGTGTAGTCGCATTTATAGTTTTACAACACTAACCTTTGGTTCATTTCTGGCCATGATTTTTTGACCTGAATATGTATGCTCTTTTAAAGTTTCGCTGAGGTTTTCCCAACTCTTGAAGCACTCCCTCGCAAGAAAACTAGATATGCAGGCGAAATGTTGCAACAGTAAACGCAGTTTTGTGATAGTACACTAGTCAGACTCGTAAAACTTCCTATCCATTGTTTAAAATTCGTGTATAAGAATTTGCTAAAACGTCCACCAATATCATTGGAAGGAAATTTGTAATTATTCAATGGATTAAGTGGACCTTGTCTGACTAAAAATCTGATTTTCACGTTTCCTAAAATATTTGGCCACAATGGTGCATGTGTACTCAAAGTTTGTAGAGCGCTTTCTGTGGATGTTCCTTGATGTAAATTTTTTCAATGCTTTCATCTGGTGGTGATAGAGTCGGGGTATCGTCAGTTACAATTGGTTTAGAACTTCATCCATTTGTATCACATCCTCATTCTATGACAATTTCGTATTTTCGTTTATAATCGTACTCTTAGAGACGTCATCTGTTTATTTCGTACAACTCTGGATATCTGTACAACCCTTAACGTCTATAAGTATACTTCTACACCCATGACTACAAATTTTTGCTACTTAACAGTTTGGGTAAGAACTAGAAGATCTGGTACCTCTTGCTCAGTCGTAGATTAAAGTGGGCCAGGTTCATAAAATTACCGATTTGCCTTACTAACCACAAAATATTTACATGAACCTAGATATATTCGATTTAAAATCGGGGTTGCTTCTTCCTGAAACTAATAGTTAAATACTCGGACTCCAACTTGTTTTTAAATATGGAATAAACAACCATTATACAATAAAGTTTAAAGAAAATTTCTACAATAACAAATTTTATTACACAACCTATGTTTAATTACAAACTGAAATTCTTAATGCTAATGTTAGTAACGCTATAACCTAATGAATAATTAATGTTATGAGCAATTAATGGAATCAGAATACCTTATTCTTGGTCACACTGTAAATAACGAAACGGTTGCATGCTGGGTCACCGTTTTGGAAAATGTTGCGTAATATTACTTCAGGGTTGAAATACATCTGGATTTGTATGCTTTATAATTCCCAAATGAATAAATCTGCAGGATTAAGGAGTTTTAGAATTCCACTTCCCATTAACGCATGTGATTACCTCACTCTTGATTAATCGTACTATTACCGTAAATTGGATTAACGGTAAAATAATGAATTGCGTAGATGTGTAAAGTAACAGTAAAGGTGAAGTTACAGTAAAAATAAAAAGTAAATGAGAAAGTAAAAAAGTGCCTGAAATGCAAACATCTCATACATTGTAAAATAAGTTTAAATAACTCACCATAAAATTTATAACACTTTTAATAAAAAATATTTAACAGAGCAAAGATAGATACTCTACTACCTTTCAGTATCGCACAAAAACGTCACTCCCAAAAGGTCGTTGCGCATAAAGATGTCTGAAACTGAATGTGCAAACGATATGCGTGAAAGTTCTAATTAAAATAATTAAATGCATGTTTTTATGCAACTATGATATGCAACACATGCTGCACGCGATGCATGTTAAGTAAATAAACGTAAATATTATTACAAACGTAGTTTGCTACATATCTTTTTGTGGGGCCAGCTGGTTTTTAACGTCGTATGTGTGTTTTATAATAACAAATATTTCAGCAAATGATAAATAGCCATTAAAAACAAATTTAAATTCTTAATTTTGAGATTTTGTTCAGTTCTTTATTCAAATATATTATTATAAAATGGGTTTTATGGAAGCAGTGAACTTAACAAATGTCATTATTGACCCAATTATTTTCATAAAACAAAACTATACATAATTATAAAATAATATGTTGATATATTTGCTTATATGGTTTACCTTATGATCAACAGTTTAATTTTGAACAAGTGAAATAAGTTCATTACATGTAAGTGTATTCAGATGTATGGTTTGCGTTATAAAGAAAGCATTTTGATTAAATACATATGCAAAAGGGCTTTTCTACTTCTGTTTCGTTACATCTGCGTGGACGCGATGCAAGTAATTGAGAGTACGTTCAGTGTAGTGCCCATCGTAGATGTTCCTGTAGTGCATTATCAGATGGTTGCCATTGGTTTATTCTAACTCCACACATGACACATTTACCTGTGCGTCGTTGGATGTGGAAATAAATCCTCGTGCAGCAAGCGGTGAAAGAGTGAATTTCATATCAGGTACGATGTGGATAATTCAAGTTTAGTGGGACGTCACATATACTGTCACCGTAAAACTCAGTAATGTACTAAATGTATTATATAAAACAGAATATTCGCCAAAATGAACAATATCGAAAACAACTTCACTAATTTTCCTAATTTTTGTAATTTACATGTTCAAAATGAGCACCATTAGGCCGTAAATAAGCTTCATGGCGATTTTGCGGATTATTGAACATATTCATAAATAGTGGTTGACGCAGTTGTTGGAAATAAGTTGTTATTGTTTGCCTTAGTTCTGCAATATCCATTGGTGCATCATCAGAGCGGAATACTCACTCTTTCATTATACCCAAAATATATGCATCAGGTGACGTAATGTCATGTGGATGTGAATGGTAGTCGAAGTCCGTTCCATGAGAAATTATTCTGTTTCCAAAATACTCGCGAAGAAGTTCTAATGAGCATGTGGCTGTATGGCTTGTCGCGCCATCCTGTTGAAAATACGTATATACATTATAAAAACATTATTCGTCCACGAAGAGCGCATGAACCATCCTTATATACTGCGTGTAACATTGTTAGGGTTCCTCTACACGATGAGCACCAGTACTCTGGATTTGACATTTTGTACAGTGCAATCCCATCTTTCTATATTTGTATGGTGGTCAATAATGGTCATTTGGTTGCAAAGCTTTATTCCAAGTCCCAATGCACATCTTTGTAGATATTTCGCAGCGGTTCTGTTGTGGTAGAAGATAGTAACCCATTTTTTCGAACTGGACCCAGTTAGGTATTATTTCACATATTTGCCGCTCACTAAGATTAGACAGAAACGATGGTTGGTAGCACTCACCAGACTTCCAATCATTATGTAATAAAATGTTAGACATACTGATACTGTTGGAAATAATGCGTCGGTATGTCTATAGTTCTCCTTTCCTTTTAAAATAGATATGACCGTATACCGGCACAAACTTGTGAACAATCAAGGAGTAACTACAACTTATTTCTACTAATCTGACTATCAATAAGGATGGGTTTGGAAACTGTATCATATGAAACTATTAACACGAAGAAATTAATTCGTACTTATAGTTTTGGAGAATCTATTTGGGATAGAGTCTATAGAACAGTTATAGAGACTTATTAACCTAATAGTTTGTCGATTGTACTGTATTTACCGTCTGGTGTGGAATTTCTTGTATCTTACAGTAAAGTAGCAAAAGCGGCAACGGAAATACCTGGTGATGACCTATATAAGTTAATAGCTCCATTGCAAGATTTATATGATGTTAATGTAGCATGTGCCATGGAAGTTATAGAATTTATTGAAGAGAAGATAAATATTGATATTGATGTTGCGAAAGCAACAAGTGGGGTAAGGTACATATATCGAACACGATATTTTCTTCTTGTGGGTTTATGCAGCTCTTCTTCATCAGTTTTACCCACTTTGTCACTTTGGATTTTAGTAAGATTTCTATGATGAAACGTCGTTCATTTATAAATTTAACACCTGCTGGTATGATAGGTTGAATTACAGCTTCCCTGCGTATAAACTATGAACTATGAACAGTGGCCATTTGAAGATGAAGAACTAGAGGTGACCACGTACAATGTACAACAGTGTCCTTTATATAAGGAAACAAATACTCGCGGTCTGTGCTCTATGGAGTATCTTGTTGTGCACTAGGCCTTGTAGGGTAAAATAAGTTTCATTATATAAATCATCTTGCTCGTGACATCACAGTGATGATAAATAATATTTACCAAATTTATCTATTGGCATCACTGCTAGATATCTAGTAGAATCTGTAGTGGAGGGCGTTGTAACAATGAAATTACATTAATATGGAAACATTTTTATATCAATGGATCGTACTTTATAGCTTCTGCTTTACGCAATTCGTCAATTACGTATCTTACTTCGTTGTTATTGGTAGAATTTCCTACCAACATTGACCTTTATAACTGCCCTAACCAATCAACTAATTTCTTTGAATTATTCCAATGTATAAATTGAATCATTTCGTTATTATTTCGCTAATCCATACCGACTGTGGTATTCTCCAAAAGCCAGGTGAGATCCAACAGCTAACAGTTCTGATTTCAATTGATGTAAAGTAGAAATCTAAGCCTGGTTGTCATGTGAGGTACCCACAATTACAGTTTCTTCCGCAAAGCTTAGAAAAAGAGTTTATGGTGTTTAGGTTTAGATCTTCCGAATTCTATATATTCTATGACATAAAAATCATTTTGTAGCGAACGGACAGAAGTTCAACGTAATAATAATCATTAACTGTATTTATATTAAAATTAACTTTTAAAGTACATACAGTAAAAGATTAATTCGGGTGGGACTTGAACCCACGACCACCAATTTGCTAGAGTGGGGCTCTCCTTGATTGTCAATATTATGTCGCCCCCTTAATGCTACAACTAGGAAACTCATTTTTCAGAAAATTGGTTTCAAGATTGCAAGTCTAAAAAATGCGGCAAATTATTTTAACAAAATCATACTTTATTATGAAAAAAACACATTTCAAGATGTTATAAACTAAACTTTTTTACGGAAATACACGTTTATTTAAAAAAAGTGAAGTGATATATCTACTTTTAGCACAAACAAACAAGATATTTATTTTTAGCAGAAACTTCTTTCAATAAAACGAAAGTTACCGTGGGGAAGGAGGCTTCATTTGGAAAGAAGAGACGAGAGCGTTGTACTTTTCTTTCTTGAGATTTAACTGTCCAAGATATAAAGCTTGTTTTTCTTTCTCAGTTAAGTTGTCTGAATTCATCATCGAAGTTTTCTTTGAAACGGAGACGTTGGGTAAATTTTTTGGAAAGTTCAACCAAGACATTTTTTTCCAGTAAACTGCGTGCCTACTCGTATCTTCCTTTCGGAAAATAAATGCTCGGTCAGCATAGTTCTTCCAATTCAGAATATGTTTATGTACAATTCATGCATTATGTACGGCTTATCCTCCTTTCTGAGAGCAGATCTTGGTATTGTTTTCCAATCAGAAGGAATGTGGACCTTACCAACTCTTTTAAATTCGGTAGCTATGGCAGCATGTACCGAGCCACACTCTATTTTACTATGACCTTTGACCAGAAACTTCAGATCTATTTCTTTTAAATGAAGTACTTCTTGAACGTCTTTCAAGCACATAGCTGCTACAAATTTCTACAAATCCGACAAATGCTTGATGTAAGAATAAAGGAAAGTAGCAATTTCGCAACTGCCTCTTTTTCCTTCCACTTTACTCCAGATAAAGCAGTCACCTTAGTAAGAAACGGTGTTATAGATTGCAAAGTTGTATGTCTTAAGTCGCTGTTAACAGAACAAAGCATTACTGAATTTATCACTTGGTACCAAAAGTACTTGCTACAGATCAAAGCTGCAGCATAGAATTTTTCAATCAGACATAGTCGCATTTTCTTTGTCGGATATTTTTTTTACGCACTATGTTCTTGGCAGCTATGTGTGCTAGGTAATTAGCTAAGGTAACTCTTTTTAACACACTACTGATACAATTATTTGATAAACACGCACCAATAAAGTTTACTCGTTTGGGTAAAAAAAGAAATCCGTGGTTAACTGATAATGTTATACTACTGATGTCTTAAAGAAAATTTCTTAAAAAATTTAAAAAATCTAAATCATCCAGTAACTGGAATTATTATAAGCGGTTAAGAAACTATTGTACACTCGCTATTAAAAATTAAAAAAAAAAGCATACTTAAGTGATATTTGCAAGTTGCCAAGTCCTGAGTATATCTGGAAAGCTTTAAAAAAACATGATGTATTAAGCGACAACAAAAATGAATTCCTTTAAATATAACAAATGCACATAGCGTTAATGATTACTTTGTCAATGCTGCAACTTCCTACAAAGGTATAATAAATTTCGATCTAATACATTATTACAACACTAACACCAAAATATCTTTTAACAACAAACTTACTATTAGGAAAGTCTAAAGCTACTGGTTGCAATGAGATTAATGCTAAAATGCTGCAAATGTGTTGTCCTCATATACTATTTTTTATATGCCATATTGTTAACTTTTGTATCCGCTACTCAGTATATCCTTCTTGCTGGAAATTGTCTAATGTAATTACTCTGCCTAAACTGGCTGCTCCTAAATCTATACCGGATTTAAGGCCTATCCATATATTACCTGACGTATCATAAATTCTTGAACGTGTGTTAGAGTCACAAATTCAAACACATTTAGAAAAATTTAAAATAATTCCTGGAATGCAATCTGGATTTAGATTAGGGCATGGTTGTTCTACTGCGCTTCTTAAAATTACTAATGCCATAGTTAAAGGTATAGAAGATAATCTAGTTACAGCATTATTCTTAGTGGATTTCTCAAAAGCGTTTGACACCGTAGATCACATGCTACTGCTTGAAATACTAGGTTATATTGGATTTGACACTAACGCCAAAAATTTGATTAACAATTACCTCTTTGGGCGATGTCAGAAAGTAACCCTTAATAGTGAAGAATCTTACACGTTACCTCTGATTTGTGGAGTGCAAGCAAGGTTCAATATTGGGACCAACGTTATATTCCATATATACCTTTAACTTCCCCTCAGCGGTTCAAAATTGCAAAATTACGCCGATGATTGCCAAATATATCATACATTTAATCCCAAAATTCTTCCAGATGCATCCAACATTATTAACAACGAACTATTGTCATTTGTGCGATACGCGGAAGTTCATTGGCTTAGGGTCAATGCTAAAAAAAAGCAAATAATATTTTTTGGGCATCTGTATTCATACAGCAATCTTCTTCTACAACAAACAAAGACTAAACTAACGGGTGCTCTTGTTTTAGCTCCTCTAAACTATGGAGACATTGTGTATGGACCGTTATTAGCAAAATCCAAAAATTGAAAAACTCTTGTTTACGGTACGTATCTGGGATACGCAAGTATGAAAGGATTTCCTATAACCTGCGTGTAGTTGGTTGGCTAGATATGCTTGAAACGTGTCAAATGCATACTTTAACATTATTTCATAAAGTTCTAACTACCTATAAACCTGGATACCTCTACAACAAAACTCGCTATCGCACCGACATCCATAACATTAATATCAGAAGACGTAATCTAATCACAGTTTCACTTTTTAAAAAATCCATTTCACAAGAATCATTTTCGTATTACATTGCTGCTACATATAATAAATTACCCGATCATTTAAAATCCATTTCAAACTTGCGCTTCTTTAAAACCAGTTTAAAGTGATATCTTTTACTTAGATGATTAGTTACACAATAATCAACTATGATGCCATTGAGTTGTATATATATTCACTGCCTGTTCATTTGTAATATTTACAATAGCGGTGGTTGAGTGGAAGAACAGTAAACGCTAGTTTTAGTTCTAAAGTTGTAAAGCTAGCATACTGAACTCCGCCGTTTATTACCTTTCAATTTTCATTAAGTTTATACTTTGTAAAAAAGCATAAACTTAGAAAGATGATGAGTAGGTAATAATAAAGATTATTATTATTATGTTACCCCAAGGCATAATCTAAATTTTCATTTTTCTTTGCCATTTCTGCTGCGTTTTAAGCACGTCTATTTTTTGTTCATCTTTGTGTTTGTTGTACCATTTCCGTTTTCAGTTTCGGTGTCTGATTCGCTCGAAGAACTTGGTGGTGCATTTTCGGAGTGGTCTGGTGAATAAGGCTCATCATCCGTGGATAAAGCACTCGGTTTAGGATGCATTTCAGGTTCGAAGTTTGTCACATCTTCTACTGTTATACAGTCTTGCTTTTCCACTGGAGAAAATAACATATGCAGGAAATGTGGAAATACCATAAACCACATAAATTATTTACCTCCCGCTTCGACGATAGCACCGTATTGGTGGTTGGGTGGGAATGAGGGGGATTATACCTTTGGTACTTTTACTTTGGCGTCAAGAAAAATGAAATACCATAATATAATTGAATCAGAAATAGCATCATGTTATGAAACTTTTCAGAAAAAATGTATAAGCAAAGCATTGGGCTTGGTTGGACCTTTTCGAAACACGGTATTTAGTTACAAACACAAGCTACTATTAACACGACGTGCTCAAACTATAAATACCTACACATTATTGAAAATTATTAAAGAATGAAACATCTAATAACTTTTGTAAAATTTAATAATTTCACATAACCTCACTTTTTACGTGAATTAATTTCTATAATTGCATTTTTAGTTTAATTTTAACTTATCCTCGACTTTTTTTAGTGCTTCAAGTATTTTTTGGCTTCCGGATATCGTATTTTGTACTTTATCTACAGTTGTTTCCGCAAAAAGCACAACATTTCGCAGTGACAAAATACCACTTGTTGGCACTAACAACTAGATATCTCAAGTTATCACTTGTGAAGTGACGATTTTTAATACAAGAACTATTATAGGTAACTTGAGATATCCAGTTCTAGAAAATAAACCTTCGAAGATCTTGAAGTTATCTATTGACTTTCACTCAGTTCAAAAACCTTGCAGTCTAGGAGTAGGTATCTACTTACAGCTCTAAAAAGAGAGCAAAAAGTTTAGATAACTCAGTATGTGCAAAAATCAATTATCTAGTTGTAGCATTAAGGGGGCGATGTTATGTTACATATACGCTTTTATTAAAATTTAAATAAAATGATTTGGTTTTTATTAAAATAAAAAAATATGGTCCCTTATTTAAAAAGTACATATCTCCTTAAGGGGCGGGAATATGTCTTTTTATCCGAGGCGACATAACCGCTAGAGAGGATGTTGTAGGCAATTTCGAGTGACGTCACAACGTGTGACCTTGCCTGATGTTGGACAACTTTAACACACGTTCTTATGGGATGTGATTGTTTTCTGACAATTTTATCGAAAATCGTAGGCGGTGAAAGTGTTTCTGTGCTAATACTTGTAGATGAGGGTAGTATTGATACAATTCACCAGAAATGCGTGAACAAAGTAAACAATTATCCTACATAATATTGAAAAGTTCGTGCGGTTTTTAGGGTAGTTATCATCAAACTCGCCAAATTAAATAGTTAGATTCAAGATAAGGTTCTTTTGGCTATGATATGTTAAAATGTGTATGTTATAGATTCGTTACTATACTGGAATACCAAGTAATGAGGCTTTCAATATAATATTTACAAAATTAATTGAACGTTATATCAAAAAAGCACCACAAGCAGTTACTAAAAATAAGTCATTTTTGATAGTGTTAATAAAACTCAGGTTAAATTTAGATTTTACTTTGTTTTCTTATACATTTCATGTTAATATCCCAACTATTTCTAGAATTCTCTATTCGGCACTAAATGTAATATACTTTCAACTATGTAAATTTATTCTATGGCCTTATATACAAATAGACAGATTAATAAAAGCGATGCCACCTTGTTTTAAACAGGCATTTGGCAATAGAATCACCATAACTATAGATTGCTTTGAAATCAAATTGCAAAAGACAAAAAAAATGGAAATACAGTGCACAACTTGCTCTACCGATAAACATCATGACACTATGAAAGTTCTCATAGGGATAACACTAGCATGCTCGATATCTTATATTTCACAAGCAGATGGTGGAATCACTTAAAGCCATTTTTCTGAAATTTACCAAACTTCACATGGGCTTTAATTTATTAAAGCAAGTAACAAAATACTTAAAAATGTCTATTGCAATGTCGTAAAGGCAGGAATACGTGTTCATAAAACCTAACCCAACTATAATATGCACTAATAATGTTCACTAATTAACACTATATACTAACACTACAGTGAGTCAATTATCACGATCTTTTCTGGAGAAAACACTCAAATATCGCAGCAAAACACGTAGATTCCTATGAAACGCTAACACAAGTTGATCAGCTGTTAGAGGCGGAGCTTGTGACGTCAGTGTGACGTATTTGAAAATGCCTAAAGTTAAATCATTCCAATTAAAGCAAAATGTTAGTTCTTCTTTGCAACCTACTCATGAGGCCAGCCTCAATAAATTAAGATTTACAAAAATAATATAATAATAAGTCTTAACTATATATAACAAACTATAAACTATACCCTCTTGGGATTCAATCGAGAATAAACTGTACTAGACTTGACAGTTCCTACTGTATTTTGGATTTATCCAATATTTCTTTATAAACAATAACACATGCAATGAATCTTGTAGCGCCATAATATAAATATTTGGGGCCCCAATATTCTCATGTATCCATGGTTTATCGAATATTTGCCGATAAATTTGCGAAATTATAAGTTATTTGTTAGTACCGAACATCTTAAATGTGGTATAGACTCTCGTAATTGGATCTCATCATGCATCAATGATTGGAGAAGCTTTTCTGTTGTAATGTTTTCTTTTGTCGTTTACGTATTTAAAAGGTATATGATTTTTTTGTATTTTCTAAAAAAAAACAGAAAGGAAGCTTTTGTTGATGATCGAAGTAAAATGAAAGTTTAAGAGCAAAATGTGATTTAGATTTTGGTATCGATGTTTAGGAAAACCCGTTTACTGGTGTGCGGGGAAACATTCGTTAGTGTGTTTGTAAATAGGGATAGTTTTGTATAAATAAATGTTTTCATATGTTAAATCGGAGAAATTTAGTTTAAATCACGTTGAGATTGCTCATGTAAAATTTAAATTAGAGAACGTATTTAAATGATTGCATTGTAAGGTACATCTTTTGTAAAAGTTAGTTGCCAGTTAGGCACCATTCCCGTTCATAACAATTTGGTTTCAAACAAAGGATTTGACTTTAAATACGTGGCATTAAAGGCTAGCTTGCTTGAAAATTCCAAGTAACCATATATCAAATCACTTAGATAAGGTTTCGAGTAGAAGTAGGCTCCGCTGACAGTGCAATTTCTACCGATAATTTTCGAGCTTGAATTCGCGAATGTGCGTAAGAAGAAAATTTAAGTTTTTGGCTAATTAGAGGGGAAGGGGTTAAAAAAACCAATGTGGCCGCAAGTGAAGTTATTCATGGTAGCAGTGGTAGTTCAGGCTTGGAAGCGCTAGGGTTATAGTTACAGTGACGTAGTTTTACCGCGGAACAACGTTGAGCAAGGTTCGTGTTGAAGGAACTCTCGTAGCAGAGGATTCATCCCCTCACATTCCAAATAAGGAATCTGATAAATATTAGACCTTCACAAGACCAGCTTATCGTTTTGTGTAGTTGGTCCATGGGGCTTATCGAGATCCAGAAAGGCGTTTAGTGTTTAAAGTCCCAACGCTAAACGGGTTTTGTACATATAATTTCCTATATCAATATAATAGCTAAATAGTGCACAGTTAAACTAACTTACGTTCTATATATCTACAAGTGAGTAATTCAAACAAAAAATGTATACTCCAAATAAAACAAAAATCAACCTTCCGCCAAAGGGGTTCTGGGATTGGATTGTTCTTCTCCTTGCAGAGGGCGTCGCCATGACTGGGTGTATCCGGAAACACCGAACAACTTTGTACTCTCGTTAGGTTTGCTGCGAAAATAACATTAACTGCGTGTTTACACTACAGAAGGAAAATGATCTTAATTTCCTATACAACGTGAATATAGAAAGAAAACAAAAGGAAAACTAAATAAAAATACGAGAATATTTTAAGTCCGTCCCTGTCTGGTAGAAACCGGCGGCGGGCAGCTGGTTGTATGCCATTATGATAACGTGATTTCCAGTTGTAAATATTTTCAAAGTGATAAGAAAGGAGTGAATGGTTTTAATATACTTGTTTCTAGGTCACTCAGAAAAGCGATAAATTTAAAGGGACATAAAATACTTGTATTTCTATAATTCGTTATAAATATTTTTACAATAGAAACTATATTCGTATCATATAAATGCAACTTTTTCATCTAATTTTTACTACTAATATTTACAACTAATTACAACTATTTACAAGGGTTTATTAACTAACGGTAGTCTTTTTAACGTTAATTAATTAATTAATTACTGGATTCTCTCCCGACGGGCGAGCTGGTGTGAATAATGAAAGGATTGTTTCCTTGGCTCTGGGTTATCGCAATTTGCGATTGAGGTCGGATACAGGTTCAGAACTTTTGGAAGTAAAATTGTTATCTTGCGATGGGCGAGCAGGACCGAATGCAGTTTCAGGACTTCAGATAAGAAGTAAACTTTAAAAAAGTAATTGTAAACTTTTAATTGCGTTAAGTAAGATAAAGTTCATTAGTACTCACTCGTTTTACGTTACGTTTGCGGATACTACCGTAGTTTACGGAGCGGAGCGACCGAACTAAATGTCTAATTGTGGGAGGCTCATTACTTTCAACTCGTAGACTCCCTGCATGTTGCTTAGGTATCCGGGGCGGCGTGTTAGTGTGAATTGTGTAAAATATGTGTTAAGTATCGATTAATAGATTCTGAGCCGTCGGCTCATTGCGCTTCTTAATCGCTACCCTGGGGGTCGGTAAAACTTAGGCAAGTAGGCTTTCTATCCGACGATGTAAGTGAAAAGCTATGTGAGAATGCACACCCGTCGTGACGCCGTCCACAAATGTATATGTAGTTACATGCAGGTGACCACAGATTTAAGTAGCAGGAGGTACTCGTGAACTGAAGTAATTTCAGGCAGATGGATCTAAGTTAACTAAACGGAGAATGGTGATGAAAAGACCTGGGCCATCAAAGTAGACCCATGGTGATGAACGCGGAATGAGAGCGTCTGTAGCTCATCTCGCAGTTTTATTTAAGTCCGCAGAAGTTGGGGACGGCTTCTGGCTATGATGCTAATTCAGAGATTGGTTGTTAAGCTCTGATGTGGCAAAATTCTTAACATTTTCGGCATATCGTCAGAGAAGATAAAGATTCATTATTTGGGATTGCTGTAACTTAATTAAAATGGTCTAATTACCAAATAATTAATTTAAAAAAAATTTGTAACGAATTCAGGCTCTTTACAGTCTTACCGCTGTGAAAAGGAAAGGGAGAATTTAGAGTGATCATTTTGTGAAAATTAAGGTAATTACTTTCCTACGTTTATTTTTTATTTTGGTAACAAACAAAATACTCCCACGTACCACACAATGGTGATGATTTAATGAAGTTGTTTTATTTGTATTTGTTTAGGCGGTTTAATACGCCTTCTTTTGTGTATAGTTTTGTATAAAAGCCTTCAGTAGGTTAAAATAACTTTACAAAAATATATTCACCCGTATATAATAATATTACATATTGTGTGTTATTTTTTTTATTCTTATTACTGCATATCTAAATTTGTATTACGAAAATTTATGTTTTCGACGTCATTATTATTCCTTTAAGGCACTAATTATAATTAAGGTAATTAAGATAGATGATTTCGGGAATTTGAACCTTGCAAGAGTCAACCCGATTTAATTAATAAAATTTTACGTAAGAAAGATTGAGCTTTATTCTCTTCCGGAAGTAAATTTATTTGTGATTTGAAAACTGTATCGATACCCTGATTGTTAATTCTTTTTTTTATTATTATAATGTATGAATAGCGTTAATAAATTTGAGAGTATTATTTCGTTCCTGAGTGTAATATTATATGTGACTTCATCCCTTTTTCACAGCGTTAATATTTACATGGTACTAAATTTAAAAGATAAGATAATTTGGTTACGTTCAAGTTACTGTGTAGTTTATTTCTTTAAAGCTTTTATCGTAGTAGAGTTTTCTCTAATTTTTATTTTAAGATATAAAGTTTAATTCAAATTTAACGTAACGTAAAAGTAGAGTAAATAAGATTGATGACCGATCAGCTGGTCTATTAGCATTTCATTTTATTGTGATTACGTACAAATATTTTGAAGTTTTACAAGACACGCCGGATTAAGGCCTTTAATTTACTGATTCATTTGGGTTTTATGAGACGTAAAATTAATCCGTCGCGATAACATTAGCTATCGAAACTAAGATTAAGCATTTATTGGATAGAATTAACAATTCTGCTCCGAAATTTTAACACAGATATGACGACACCTGTTACTAATTTAAATTTAAGTCCTTCGCCTGTTACGAATATTATTGCAAAAAGCATTCTGGTTTGCAAAAGGAATTTAACATTTTCTGTCTGGGGCCTTTAAGTCGTTGTCATTAAGCGCATTTTTGCAACGAATTTCGGAATTACAGATTTCACGAGTGTTTAGATGTATTTACCGGTAACGCGTTAATTTAGATTAGATCTACTAGGTTAAGACTTGGCGTAAGTTGGTAGAATTGTTAAAACTTTAATTCCAGCCGGTGGATTATGATGATAGGTTGTTAGAAGAAATTAAGCGTCGTACTCAAGGAACTGACGGTCCCATGGTAATTTATATCGCTGTTATGCGGACATTATTTTCGCGTTTGAATGACAAATATTCCGAGGACAAACCATTGAAGATTTTGAAGGGAAACATCGCACCATCGTATCAAGCACTGAGACTGAGATTACTTCGGTTAACGATTTAATTAAGTATGGACAATTGATTGAAGAGCGTGTCCAGGCTATGAACAATTTCCGCCTAGCCGAAAGTGTTCTGACTTAGAAGTCGATTTAGCTTCTATGGGAGAAGCCCTACCAGTGACTAACAGTGTTAAAATTAAGGAAGTCCCTATACAACAGGTACAGATTACATCTGGTGAATCGGGGGTTAAGCGAAGAGAAAGTAAGAATGAAAATAAGCTTTGTTGGAGTTGCCAGAAGCCTGACCATATTACGTAAAAGTGTCGAGGACGAACCGATATTGTTGCCGTTGTGGGAAAGTAGACTTCACTGTTAAGTATTGTCCTTATTGCTGGAAGATGAAACGAGCAGAGAAGGAAATAAATAGCCGAGTGTTGTCTTCTAAATTTTTTGTGAAGTCGGCAGTATTTCATAATAGTTTAAGATTAAAAAATGAGTGTTAATTTTCGAAAAACTAAGTTTTATTGGATTGTAAGGAATCTGATGATAGGCCGTTGATTTTAGTCAAGAATTGTTACGGTTATTAGATAGTGATTCGTCGAAGACCATCACAGGCAGTAAGGGTTGGGAAAAGTTGAACCAACTAGGAGTTAAATTAAATATGAAATTTATCGTCTACTTGTTTTGTTGCCAATGGTCAGTCAGTTAAGAGTATTGGATCAGCTACCGTACCCATTGAAATTAAAGAAAAGGTTGTGATTATTAACGTTCTTGTCGTACTATATATACCGCACCAGCTCATTTTGGGAGTTGAGTTTTGGAAATGAACGAATTTTGTCCCAGACTTACGTCAAGCAGAATGGAAATTTAAAAATTTAGCAACCATTGAAGCATTAGAGAACCGAGAGCCAGTGATACGTTCACGTTTGGATTTAAGTAGTAATCAATTACGAAACTTGGCGAGTTAGTTAACGATTATTTTACATCCATTGTGGGTAAGGTTGTACCTCATTGATGGAACACTGAATTAAGACTACTAGTCATCCAAGTAAGCGACGTTATTATCGCATGTCGACCTACACACAAAAGCAAATTAATATCGAATTAGACATGTTGAAGTTAGAAGTTGTCGAAAAATCCACGACCGCAATATTATTGGTAAATAAGAAGGATGAACGTTCGGTATCTTGTGTGGATTTTAGTCAATAGAGTTACCTAGAGGGATGTTTATCCGCTACCTTGTGTGTCGTCTAGTTTTAATGGTCTTCGTGACGCGAAATATATATCGTCGGTGGATATTAAATCAGCGTATTGGTAAATACCGATGGTTGAAGATTCTAAACAATATACCGCATTGGCCGTACCCAAAAGCGGATTATTTCAATTTAAACGTTTACCGTTCGATCTTGCTAACGCACCAGCGAGTTGGCAAAGGTTTATAGATCGTGTTTTAGGACCAGAATTGGAGCCATATATTTTTATGTACCTGGATGACACCATTATTCGTAAGCCTACTTTTGAAAAGCATATTGAGGTCTTGCAGGAGGTTGTTCGTCGTTTTTCTGAGGCAGGTATTACTTTGGTCAAGGAGAAATGTACGTTTTGTCAATCTGAACGCTGATGGACTATCGGTTGATTCGGATATCTTGAAGATTCCTAATCCTAGGAAGTCTACTAATGTGAAGCGCCTGATTGGTTTAGCAGGCTTATTAAAAATGTTCGGCGATTATCGCACCTTTGACTAAATTTTTAAAGTTTGCAAAATTTGTTTGGGATGAAGATTTTGAAAGAGCTTTTAAAATTATTAAGGATTGTTTGTTGCAGCACCTATATTATCGTGTCCCGATTTGAGGTTGCCATTCACAGTTCAGATAGATGCTTCAGGTTTTGGCATTGGTTCGGTATTAACGCAAACCATTGACGGGGAGGAAAAAGTTATATGTTACAATAGCAGATCTTTGACCAGAAACAAAAGAAAGTTTTCGACTACCGAGAAGGAGTATTTAGCAGTACTTTGGTCAGTAGAGAAGTTACGTCCATATCCGGAGGGAGCACAATTTACCGTTATTATCAATCACGCGTTTGGCTTCATAATTTAAAGCATTCCGTGCTAGTCATTGACGTACTTGAAATGGACAGTAAACTCGGATGTGACTTACCGAACGAGGCTACTGAAGAGAAAAAGAAGTTGAGAGTGAAGATAAGGTAGAAGAGGAGAAAGACGGATGGTTGAAGAGGGTAAAAATAAACATTGCGGCAACGCCGATTGTGTACCCACAGTGGAGACTAGGAGGTGATAAATTGTTAAATCATGTTAGTTGTTGTTACCCGATGTTGAGAGGTGATGAAGAACAGGGGCGTATTGTTGTACCTAAAGGGAAACGCCCCCAAATCCTATCGCAGTTTAACGACGACCCAAAATCAGGTCATGCAGGCATATTTAAAACATACGAGGGGATATCCCGACAATATTATTGGCTTAAATTAAAGGCAGATATCGTACGTTATATTATTCCTTATAGTACATGCATTAAGCATAAGTCAGAACAGTAAACGCCGATCGGACTTATGGCCAAACATCCCCTTATCGATAATCCATGGCAAATGATTTCCACGGACATAGTAGGACCCTTACCGAGATCTACTAGCGGTTATGCTTACGTGTTGTTGCTGCCCATTATTTCTCGAAATTTGTGTATTTCTTTCCGTTACGACTTAACGTACCGTAAAAGTATAGTAAATAAGATAGATTACCGATCATCTGGCCTATTAGCACGTCATTTCATTGTGATTACGTACAAATATTTTGAAGTTTTACAGGGAACGCCGGATCAAGGCCTTTAATTTACTGATTCATCTGGGTTTTATGCAACGTAAGGTAAGCAAGCTTTTTGTTTGTTTTAAACTTAGCTGTGGAATACTCGCATATAGGTATTTACACACCAATATTATCTATTAAAAATAAACTGGCACCCATATGATTTATGACTCACCCCTATTGTATCTTATATTCAAAATTGATAATGCGCCACGACTTTTATTCCACTGAGCTACCGTCATCATGCTCATCTGTTACTTCCGATTCCACTGACATTTTCGCCCGTAACAGCATACATTACACATTAAGTCAAAAACCGCTTTTTAGTGTTTAGGGAGTCTCAGAACGTGTAAATATATACATTTTAGACCTCATAAAACTTTACTTCATACATTGTTGTGTGCACTCGAAAAATAAAAATGATCAAAATCGATTGTTTCTGAGAAATAAACTCTCAAGAAGTTGTACTTCAGCAAATGGTACAGATCATTTAAAAATTTCATTTTCTGACTACTGAATTAGTTATACTTTCTTACAGATTCAGGACCAACTCAACATGTGGAAAAGGGCTACATGTTACTTTATATGTTAATAACGTTGATATCAAGTCAATTCAATGAAATGAAGTAATATGGACAGAATAATATTACCCAAATTGATCGAGTTTAATAAAGATTCGAAAGCACCAGAAAGATAGAGATTGCAGGAGTGTAGAAAGCGAACGAAAGATACTAAATCAAATTTTTTGCGACGTTATAATTATTAGGTTCCACGTATTTGCTCATGTAACATTTGAAAATAAATTTTCTGAGAATAATATCTGCATATTCGAATGCGGATATCTTTAGACACTATTTCTTGGTAGAGCAGAAGTGCTTTACAAATTATTTTTACGAATATAACACATGTGGACAGGTCGAGTGTTTTCGCTGAACCAACTAAATTTTATTGGAGTTAAAATCGCTCAATTCCTTCTATATTTTTTTTGTGCAAAAAGTTAAGGTAAAAAAGAACAACTATTCTGCACTATTCTAACTTACTTAAATCAATGGTTGTTTTTTTACATAGGACTAATTTAGTAGCAATAACTTCTAAAATCTTTAAAAAAACTTTCAAATTAAGTTAATAAAATTAAGAAATTTCTGATTTTAGATTCATTTTATTTTAAACTTCCTCTATTTACAAATTTCTAATGAATAAGAGTGGATGACCATTCTTAAAATCTGTGATTTTCTGTAAACTTCTTAAATACTTTTAACGTTTATCTTATCTAATATATATATATATATATATATATATATATATATATATATATATATATATATATATATATTCCTTTCATTTTATTTTTACACAAAAAGCTGAAAATATAAGAAAATTAACAAAGTACCATTAATTCTGCATTGATTTATTATGATTTGCTATAACTCATTATAGTATAACATTATATGTCACACTGTTGATCAAGCGAGGAAAAATCAATCTCTGTTGCTTTATTTTTTGCGATAAGCCACACACTACCATTCTTTCCTTTCTTTATTACAAACATTAGATTTTGTGCAAATTGTTGTGTCCTAAATATTCCTTGATTTTATTACCGTAAAAAAGTAAACATAACTTACGTTTGCAAAGTATACACTCGAAGACGTCCACTCAACACTTCTTCAACATTTGGACATAGTTTTGTATGATACATATCTTTAGCACGTTTTATTATATCTGTATTTGTTGGTCCTGGACACACTGTCAAAACCGTTATTGCATTATGACCAAAATACATCGCATCTCCGAAAGAACGGCTTAATGAAATAACAAATCCTTTAGTTGCGGTGTAAATAGGAAAAGAAGGAAAAGGAGTTATTCCAGCGTTTGACGAAATATTAATAATAATTCCTCCATGTCCTTTTTGACTTTTGCTCATGTACTGGAACCCTAAAAGCGTTCCTTGCACCGTTCCTCCCTAAAAAAATGTGAAATAAAAATTATAATCAGTTGCCCACGTGAAGTTAGCTACAAAATGCTATCCATAATTTTTTTGAGAAGATGGGACTCTGAAGAACCACCTAACTTATTCTAATATTTGGTAACAACAAAGAATGCTTAATTAACAAGTAATGACAATATGTTTTTGCTGAAAATCATTTTCGTATTTTATCTGTCGCAAACCTCATTCTCTATGCTATTCATATCAAAAACGTTGTAAAATTTCATTTAGAAATACATCTTTGTTATATTTTATTTTTCAAGAATTTATAATACTACTCTAGTGGTCGTAGCAGAGGCAACTATTTGCTGGCCTACAAGGTAGTCTCTCCTGAATAGGGATCTTAGCTTGCATAAAATTACTTTCGGCATGTCTGAGGTCAACGGAAAGGTGGACTCGTTTGTAGCAAGCAGACTAACTTATGCTAAAACCAAGCGGTAGTAGGACGATACCATCAGCAGAGGATGCTGCACCTCCGGGATACAACTTGGCTGGTAACCAGTCTACCTGCTATTT
This sequence comes from Vesta saturnalis, assembly GCA_036346205.1. NCBI lineage: Eukaryota > Metazoa > Arthropoda > Insecta > Coleoptera > Lampyridae > Vesta > Vesta saturnalis. The sequence continues at coordinate 569,525 of JARFJB010001062.1, forward strand.
CAGGTACTTACGAAGCTAGTATGATTCCCTCAGATCTCTCAGCGCAAAGGAGACGACCAGGGTTGAAACGGATTAATTGCGACTTGAAACTTAGAATGTTAGATGTATGTATGGGAAAGAGTATGAAATTATGTATGTAATGAATGAAAAACAGCTTGACATTCTGTGTGTATCAGAGCCAAAGCGCAAAAGAAAGGACGTAATCGAGTTGGATGATGGTCGTCTGGCGCTATCTCTGTGGTTGAAACGGGAATGCATGATGCAAAAGGAGTTGGAGTAAAAATGAGAAAAGGTGTGTTAAATAGTATGAATTCTCCCCGAGCAATGTAGATTAGAATAAAAGTGGGATTTCGATAAATGGTTTTTAATTGCATGTTAGGTACCGGTAAATAGAAAGAATGACCAGGAATGTAATCATTTCTGGTACGATGTGGAGAACGTATTGAATGTATGTAAGCTAAGTGAAAGAGAAATATCATTAGGAGATATGAATGAATTGGTGTATGTACAGAGAGAACAAAGGAACAGGTTCTAAGCAGTTTGGAGATTCAAAAGTAAATGAGAATGGGTGAATATTAGAAACTTGGTTAGGAATACAAAAGTAATGCTTGGATCGGAGTATGTTTTTCGCAACGATTTTAACGTGAATCAAGCGATGTGCAACAAGTAAATGAAGAAAGGTGACATTGAAAGTGTGAATGTCCTTTTAAGTCACTGTTGTCAATTATGCTGCACGGATATGTTGAAGTGCAACTGTATGTAAGCAGAAAAAGGGCGCTTTGGGGAGTGAATTTACAAAAAAATGCAGTGAGTCCGAAAAAAGATCCGTACATTGCAATAATCGCTGCCAAAAAAAGAGACTAAAAAAGACGTTATATGAAGTATACAGATTGAGAAAAGTATGGGTGTATGAAAAAAGGTAGTAAGTATGGTGTAAAGAAAAATTGAGGGGAACATAAGGTGATAAAATGCGCGATTTTGAGAGAATTAATAGTCTTTTGTGGAAGTATGAAATTTAAAACGTGGGTCGAAGCAAGGCGCAATGGGAGCCCTGAATAGCAAGAACAAGGTAATATGGGATGGGTACGAATTAAGGAAATGTTGGCAAGAGTAATTTGAAAAGTTGCACGGAAGTGATAGTAAGCTGACTGAGGAGTTAAACAAAGAGAATGTGAAGGTAATAAGAAATGAAATTGAGGAGAACATTGAGTTGAATAAGATAAAGAAAGTGGTACAAAAGTTGAAAAATGGAAAGCTGCAGCTGTGGGAGAAATTACTGGTAAATGTATAGTAGTGGAATAAGGGCAGTAAATAGCGGTAGTCGAGCATTAACATGGCGAGGGATGGGGTATGAGTGATCCCTTAATCATAAAATCTCGCTTCCTCCCCCTATGAATTAAAAACTACACACCGCACTCTTTTTGCCATATTAAAACTAAATTGAATCGGAAAACTAAAATTAAATTATTCTTCTCCAAACATTTTTATCTCTTTTAAGTATAATTTCAATACAACGTTAAATGATTTGGTACGTAAATTCGATAACTTTACGATATCAATCATATTTGAAATTTTATTCAACTTAAAATAAATTTAATTAAATGAAAAATCAAACACACTGAAATACTAATGTTGACATATAAACTTATCTCAATAATACAGGGTTTGTCACGACGAGCTGAGTTGGTACACATATATATATATATATATATATATATATATATATATATATATATATATATATATATATATATATATATATATATATATATATTATATATATATATATATATATATATATATATATATATATATATATATATATATAGAAGAATCTAGTTTAACTAAAATATTTTCAGTTTGTGTGCAGCTTCCGGTTATACCGGAAGTAGACCCTAACTCTGTTATTTTAAATAGAATGTACCCATTTTTATTGTAGTTTTAAAATCTACGTTAAATTTAAATGTTAGTTTGTAAAAAGCAGCCTATATCTAAAATGCACCATTTTTGAGTTATTTTGTTTTTTTTTTTAACTTTTGACAGATGCACCTATTCACAAAAAATATAATTTCTCAAGGTACAAGCGAGCTAGGCCAAATATATTTTAATACTTGCGCACATAGAACTCTCAGCTTACATAATAAAATAAATTAAAAAATTATACAGGGTATTAGAAAAACAGCTTCAAATTTTGCATTTCAAAAATCCAAAAAGTTAATTTTTTTAAATAGCAATCTTATTTTCTACTGCATTAATGGATTCTAGGCTAAAAAATAAGGAGACTGTAAATATGTCCCTATTTCTAAAATGAATATTTCTTGTACAATCTTGGAAAAATCGACATTTTTGGTAATTAAAAATTAATTTTTGATTGGCTTTACTTGAAAGGAATCAATAACACACAAAGTATGTACTTCATACTCAAAATAAATCATTAATACAATTCTTTTTTATACCAACCTTGTAATTGAAACAATTATATCAATAGAAACTAAATTAATGATTATTTTTATAAATTAACAACACTAAATATAAAATTAAAAAAAAAACTGTTTAATTATAATAAATACTTGAACTGAGTGCCTCCACCGTCTAAACATTTTTCAATTCTTTTTAAAAAGTCGCATGAGTAGCACTCCGAATTTCTTCCGAAGAAAGGGATCGAAATGCATTTCTAACTCCTTCCTCGCAATCTTCTTTTGTTGTGAATTGCATACACTATATCTATGGTACGACCCCAAACAAAAAGTCTAACAGGGTTAGGTGGGGCGATCGAGGAAGCCAATTATGAGGACCGTTCTTTGCTATCAAACCATCCTCAAAGCAGTTTTCAAAAAAAATGTTTGCAAATGCATTATTGAGGTGGATCTCTGTCATGTTGGTACCACAACTGGTTCCAATTAAAATTTAACGGTCGTAAATAACCATTTAAAATTTCAATGTGTCTTTCTTCTGAAATAATCAAAATTTTAATGCAAAAATTGATTTACAATCGCTAATCAGTTTACCATTCAAATCTTTATTATAAAAATGTACCACTAGCACACCATCATTTTTTATTGCGGCAATAACATTAAAACTCTGTTGAGTTTGGTATTGTCTTTTGCGAATTAGATCCCTCCAATGTGCCGGTAAACATACCATTTTTCTGAAATTTTGCTTCATCAGTCCAAATTATTTTGTCTAAAAAACTGTCATCTTCTTGAGTTTTAGCTAATACAGCGTGCCCAAGATAGGCATAAGCAGCATAGGGATCTTGAAAACGGTAAGAGATACGAAGACGGTTAAGTGAGAGAAAAGTTTTATAATTTAGTTCATTATTGTTTGTCGTTTCCGAGATTTAAAACAAAATACGATTTTTGGGTTTTGCTTTTTTCGTAGTTCGTTCATTTATTTTAAAAGATTTTAAAAACCAAAGGCACTTCTTCATCGTCACTTTTTGAATTCTATTAAATGGCGTTTTCAAATTCTTTATTCGACGTTTCGTCTCCGAGAAATCATCATCAACTTAATTCTTTTATATCGCCGCAACCAACGAAACACTCTGTATTCGGTACTATTTTTTATTACCAATTTAACCATGTATTACACATTATGTTTTGAAGCTGAACCAGTTAATATTAGAAGGCTTTGATAACATAACACTTGTTCAACATTTTGTTGAAAACGGGTTAACTTAGTTTGATTGAGTTGAGATCGTTATTTGAATTGTACGTATTTTAACTTGTTTTTATTACCATTACTTCGTGGGTTGTTTTTTTGATTTTGTTTAGTTAATTTATAATTATAATTAATCAATAGGTGTATCTATGGAAAGATGAAATTTTGAAAACGAGGAAAAGTTCGATGTGTTGACAAGCTACATCTTGTCCCACAGTAATTGTGTAGTTACTGAGCTGATGTATTTGGATAAATATCCTGAACGAAGGCAACCTGGTAAATCCATTTTTAGACGTTTGGAATCTAATTTAAAAGAATTTTGTGTATTTACAAAATCTGTTCTCATGACGAGAAAGCTAATACCGTTTTACAAGCCGTTGTTGAAAACCCTGAAATATCGACAAGACCAATTGAACACCGTACTGGTATAGCAAATTCTACAACACAATTCATTTTGAATAAGAATAAGTTTCATCGATATAAATTTCGGCAGGGTCTTAGACCAAATGATCAGGAGCGGCGAGTAGTAATGTGACGAAGATCTAAATTTTCTTTTTAAAATAATGGTCTGAAGAAAGCATGATAACCAACAATGGCATTTTTAACCGACGTAGCCAACATTATTGGGCAAAACAAAATCCTTATTTAAAAAAAGAATCAAGACATCAACATAGATTTGGATTTAATATGTGGATGGACATTTTGGGACGAAGCATAATAGGACCTTTTATTTACCATAACAATTTAAATACCGAACGATATCTGAAAATGCCTTGGACGAATTACCTCTAACACTTGTTAACAACTATTGGTTTCAACAAGATTGTGCCCCAGCTCAAGAAATGTACAGTACTATCTGTCATTGCCATTTACAGGAAAATGTATTGGAACTTACAGTGCAGCAGCTTGGCCAGCCCAATTTCCCGATATAAGCCCATTAGATTTTTTCTGTGGGGTTACCTTAAAAATGGGAGTTTGGAAAATGTAAAGCAGTTCTTAGTATCGGTCATGGCAGCAGTTAATACAATTTCACCAGAAATGCTAGACCGTGTTTTAAATTCTTCAGTAAAAAGACCTTACCTGTGTCTAGAAAATAACGGCAACCAATTTGAACGGTTATTATAATTATTTAACTTTAATTAAATAGGTTTAAAAGATCGGAGTTGTTAAATTTGTAGGTACATAAAAAAATATTATCAAATACTAATATTACTCCGAATTTTTCTTAAAAATTAGCTTCAAAACCATAATGTGTAAATACATGGGTAAATTCGTAATAAAAAATACTATCGAATACAGGGTGTTTCGTTGGTTGCAGGGATATAAAAAAATAAAGTTGATGATGGTCTCTCAGAGACGATACGTCGAATAAAAAATTTGAAAACACCATCCATTAGAATTCAAAAAGTGACAACGATGAAGTACTTTTGGTTTTTAAAAATCTTTTAAAATAAATGAAGGAATTACGAAAAAAGAAAAACCCAAAAATCGTATTTTGTTTAAATCTCGGAAACGATAAACAATAATGAACTTTTGCAAACTACATGTAAACATGCCCTAAATTATACAACTTTTCTCTAATTTAACAGCCTTCGTATCTCTTAGCGTTTTCAAGATCCCCATGTTGTTCATCCTTAGCTTGGGCGCGCTGTATAAATTCACAAAAATTTATTTGTTTTACACTGTCACTTTATATCAAAACTGATTAAATATGTGTTTTTTTTTAAATTCGATTAACACTTTTTGTAGCTATTCTCAGATCTTTTTCATTATTAGCTAATGAATTTTAAAGATGTGCTCTAACATATGCCAAAACAGTAATCTCAATATCTTCATTGTCATCTACGGGTTTATCTTTTTTCAGCTTTCCCACGAATTGGTCGTAAGTTTTACAATTGTAAATAAGTCGCGTCAGGGTGTCGTGAGTTGGTCTTGGCCGGTTTAGATATCGGGCACATAACGTTTCGCAAGTTCTTTTAATAACTTCTCTACATCTCTGTATCGGTCGGGGGAAAAGTATTTTGCATATAGTATGTATAAACTTGTAATAAAATTTTTTTGGCTGCACTATTTGTATCTGGCTGGTTTTGATGACATTAAGAAGGTTACATTTAAAAAAAAAACAAATTAGTAAACTGTTGCTTACAGCTATTTTTCATTTGTTTTTCTTTCTGTCAAAATGAGTGAATCTAATGAAGAAATTCGATACATTTTAAAATTTTATTACAAACAAGGAAAAAATGCAACGCAAGCCGCGAAAAAAAAATTGAGACGTTTATGGACCTAATGCAGTGTCAGTAAGAGTAGCACAAAGTTGGTTTAAGCGTTTTCAATCCGGGAATTTTGATGTCAAAGATCTCTGGTCGCCCTGTTACGGATAAAATGGACGCCATTTTTTAAAAAGTGGAGCAAGATCGGCATATCAGTAGTTACGACGTAGCTCAAGAACTGGAAATTGACCACAAAACAGTTTTGAACCATTTGAAAAAAGCTGGGTACACAAAAAAGCTCGATATTCGGGTGCCACACGAGCTCACTGAAAGAAACCTAAAGAACCGTGTACTCCTTTACGATTCTTTATGGAGAAGTTATGAAACCGAATCGTTTTTGAAGAGATTAATTACTGGTGATGAAAAGTGGATCACGTACGATAAGAACGTGCGAAAAAGGTCGTGATCAAAGGTCGGTCATGCTTCACAGACTGTGGTAAAGCCCGGGTTAACTCATTATAAGGTGATGCTGTGTGTATGGTGGGATTGGAAGGGCATTGTTCATTATGATCTTTTACCGCCGGGCAGAACCATCGATTCGGATCTCTACTTCCAAAAACTGATGAGATTAAAGCAAGAAGTTGAGAAAAAGCGTCTAGAATTGATCAATAGAAAGGGTGTGGTTTTTCATCACGATAACGCTAGACCACACACATCTTTAGCCACTCAGCAGAAATTAAGAGAGTTTGGCTGGGATGTGTTAATGCATCCGCCATATAGCCCTGACCTTGGACCTTCAGATGTCCACCTGTTTCAGTTTCTTCAGAATTCTTTAGGTTAACATCAAGAGAGGACTGCCAAAACTACTCGTCGCGTTTTTTTTTATCAGAAGTCTCAAAATTTCTACAGCAACGGGATCATGTCACTACCAACAAGATGGCAAAAAATCATCGAACAAAATGGCACATATATACTATAAGTAAATGTAAATAAACTTTGAAAAAAAATATCTTGAGTTTTCATATAAAATGCGATGAAACTTTTTCTCCAACCTAATATTATTAACAAATTAAAATAGTCTAAACGAGACATAATTATGAGTAACACTTTTTAATGTCAAATAATTTGTTTTTTGACACGAAAGCATTTGTTTATTATCGATTCCTTTCAAGCAAAGAACTGAAAGTTAATTTTTAGTTTAATTGCCAAAAATGTGGATTTTTTCACGATTGTATAAATTTTAAATATAAGGACATATTTACATAGCCCCTTTATTTTTAGCACAGAATCCATTAATACAGTAGAAAAATATGGTTGCTATTTAAAAAAATTAACTTTTTGAATTTTGAAAATTACAAAATTTCACGCCATTTTTCGAAGACCCTCTATAATTTTTTAATTTATTTTTGAAAGATTCTGGAAGCTGCGAGTTCTATGTGTGCAAGTATTAAAAAATATTTGACATAGCTCCCTTGTACCTTGAGAAATTATATTTTTTGTGAATCTGTCAAAAAATTTTAAAGAAATAAAATAACTCAAAAACCGTACATTTTGGATATAGGATGCTTTTTACAAACTAACATTTAAATTTAACGTAGATTTTAAAAACATAATAAAAATTCTATTTAAAGTAACAGAATTACGATCTACTTCGGTAGAAGCTGCATAAAACTGAAAATATTTTAGTTAAACTAGATTTTTTAAATAACCCCTGAATACAAATTTTCAAAAAAATATTTTGAGCAGTTTTCCATATACATACTGATTCGGCTCGTCGTGACAGACCCTATATACTACATTTCAGGCACAATGCAGAATTTTAAATTTCATCAAAGTACAGTATTGTTAGTTCTAACATTTTACAGATACAATCGACCTATTTGGTTCGAAAATAAGTACTTTTACATAAAGTTTAAAACAGTATTTTTAAACAGAAAATTTAAAATAAGCAAAGGGAAATATGCTATAGTTATTTTCGGAAAATTATTTTCTTGAATAACATACCGTCAGCATAACTTTTTACGTATTTATTTCCCGTGGCACTTTTTTACTAATTATTACAGAAAAGTTTGGTGCTGTTTTGGTAAAATCTAACACACGGAAAATGATGTATTAGATTTGAGAACTATTTTATGCAAAAATAACAGATATCATAAAAAACTATTGTTCACATCTACATTATTTGAAAACAATTATAGATAGCACTTTATTGATTACATCTCTAAAAATTAAAAACAATTTCTTACGCAATTAGTTAAAAGTGCGGTTTCCCATTTCACCTCAGCCATAAGTCCAGCATTATTTAGGACAATATCTAACTGTTTCCAATGCTTAAATGACTGTTCAAATGCATCTAGAATTTTTATAAACTTTGAATTAGAATATAAATTATGAATTCTGTTTATACTAATTATAAAAAATTTACAAAAATTTTGAACGTGATAACCATAATTACCAATTCCAAATGTTACATCGTTGCTAATTCAAAGTTGTTTTATTGATGTAATTCGGAAATTTTCTGATGTCCAACCGGGTGCAGGTAGTTCGATTTTGTTAAAACCGATAGATACCAAAGGTAGATTTTTGCAAAACATACCTAAATTTTTCCTTCGTTTCCGACTTCGAGATCAATTATTTTGAAAATACAAAAAATAAACGCGTTCTGCATAAAAACCGTTTTCTCAAAATAATCAGCAGATGATACAGAGAAAAACATTTTTTTTTTCTTGGTACATTTTCAAATTGCTACAATTCATACTACACATACCTTCAAATTGAGTTTGGTTAGAAACATCAACTGCGAAAAAAATTACTTTTCCTTCTCCAAACTCTTCATTTAAAAGTCTTGTGGATTCCTTTCCTTTTTCAGCATCAAAGTCAATTAACGTCAGTCCCTTATCATAATACATTAAAATATATATTGGTTAGTTTAAAAATGCGAATTTGTAATACCTGAATTCCGTTAATAAGAAATTCTCGTACGCACGCTAGACCAATTCCTTGAGCACCTCCAGTAACCAAAGCAAATTTACCCTTTAATTCACTCATTTTCTTGACTTTTAAAGTTTTTAATTTGGTGAGGAATGAGCAGTAATGCTTACGCTTGCTGACTTTATCGTTTTTACAGACAGTTCAGAAAATTAAATACTTGAACCTTATCAGCGATAGTGTATACGCATACAAGTAACGTAATTTTTAAGAAGTATGTGTGATTGCTTGTAATCTTTACCTAATCAGTTTCCAATTCGAAAAATACTAAGTTTATCGCAAAAACAGCAAACTATATCAAAGTGTACATAACACCTATTAGAAATTTGCTTGATTATGCTTGGTGATAAATTTGGTAGTTAGTTCGAGCTAAATTCTGTAAATTGTGGATGTTTTTGATAAGCCCCATTAATATTTCGGTTACTCGGTACTGTATGAACTTATAAACACATTGTGACTTTCTCCTTTCAAGCTGCAATTTTTAAGATAACTTGTATAATTAATAATAATTTTGTTAGTGACAAGCAGCGAACCTACGTACTAGGTACCGTGGTTATTTAGGAATGTAGTCGTCTCTTCTGATGTTTGTATGGAGCTCGGGTAAATGATCTTAATTAAAATTGTCATAAATTGGTAAATTAAGTTAAGCTCTATCTCATATTTACCATATTGTTAAATTACGTATAATTACGTTTTGCTAGACACAGTTACAATCCTCGCCAGGAGTGTTTACCGCTACATCATCACATACAATCATATGGTGTAATATGAAAAACATAAGTCACAATTATTTTCGTTATAATAAATTCTGATTAGAAAATATACCCCGAGAAAGCAGCATTTAAAGCTGCAGAATTCCGAAATACAATTGCTTATTTATTGTGATTTATTTTGTAAAAGTTAGAGAACATTGATTATTGTAATGATAACGGTGAAAAACAATATGATGATTAAAAGAAGTAAATGTAGGAAATGAGGAAACATTCAAAGGATAAACAAACAAATGGAGGTTATGGAGTATTAGTCAAATGAGAAATAATTCATATGCATATAAAGCAAATTGATTTCGCCTTTGTAGGTTTACTCTTCCTACCACATTTTATAAAATTAATGGTGTAAATGGTATAATAAATTTAATAATAAATAAATGTAATAATGAAATAAGAGTAAAAATTCTCCAAATACACAAATCGTTAAGCTAACTGGGGATACTAACCATTCACCAAAAATAATGCCTTCGACTCAAATCGGTAGATTAACATAGGGTGGTTCATTCCTTTGATTTGCTTAATTACCTCAAATTCTGCTCGATTATTTTCACTTAACCTAAATAATAAAAATGCAATGTAACACTAATAAAAATGATCTCGGACGCCAAGTTATTTTTAATAATGGTCGGAATAAGTAAACCGAGTTTTACACTAAAAATTTTATCAAAATTTAAAACAATAAAAATATACAACTATGTTTATTAAATATATAAAGTGAAAGGGTTAAATAAAATATATCTTAAAAACTAATTGTAAAACCTTAAAATACTAAAAAAATCATTAAACATTAAATACCTGTTACTAAATATTCAAAATCTTCTTGAGAATCCCTGGTATTATAAAAAATAATGCAGAAATGCAAACTAAGATGACGTAATCCTTGTGTAATATTGCGCAATATATTGCAATAATGCTTTACGTTGTAAGCCACAACCAAAACTGGAATTATCCTTATAAATTTTCTTCTTGAAATTGAATAATCCAATATTTATTGTATTTCTTGAAATTTTCAATGCAAAAATTGCAATAAGAAAATGAAAGCGTACGCAACAGTAAAATTAAATGCGTATTTAAAATGTAATCAAAGTAAAAATAAAAGTAACAGTAAAAAACTGAACTAAAATAAAAGTGCCTGAAAAGAGCAAATGTTTTAATTTTTAGTATAATGCGTTAAAATATCTTACCATCAAATTAATGGCACTTTACACTAAAATGTATTAGGTTGAAAACCAAAACAAAGCTTCCTACTTCAACATTCATCAGGAAGTAAGCAAAATGGATGCGTTCAAAGTTCGATGATGTACTCGTGCGCAAAAGATATGAGCAGGATTAAGTCAATGATGAAGTAATGCGCGAATAAAATGATCAGAAAATTATTTATGGAAGTGGAAGTATAAACCTTTAAGAAGTATACACTATAAACCCCTAAAAAGAAATGCAAATTAAGTTGCCTACCTCATACCTATATTTCAATAATTAAAAACTTTTTTTCTTATATTTACAACTAAATGTATGAAAGACCTTAAATTAAGGTATCTTTTAATACAACTCAAAAAGGGTTGTTACAATTTGCTTATTCAATACCGTATGTGTATTTCGTTAAATCCACTACAAATGTTCACCGTCCTTATTTAATTTACTGTTTTATATGAGAAGACAGTATAAACAAATTGGATAGCAAAATTCATAAATTAATGACGTAGTGGTAAACACTCCTGGAGATGATAATAAGTAGGAAACGTACTGGCCGTGCCTTAATGTGAGTATCTGGCGACTTTTAACAATCTGCTCTCTGGAGGAATCTAAATCATACAGCATTAAAACAAAAAACACAAGCCACAAATCATTTTCTAAATTAGAATCTAGTATTTTTCATGCAATAAAACTTGTATGAAGTATTTTAAAATACTCCTGGTTTTGGTGTAAAGTTTTGAATTCGTATTTTCAAGTTTCCGCTTGGTAAACAATTTAAGTATTATTGTTTGTAACTGCCAATAATAAATCACTCAACCTCAGAATAGGGTACGGTAAACTCGAATATTACAAGCTCTATAGAAATAAAACGTAAAATGCATTAATAGGGAAGGCATACCATTATCCTTCTAAGGAAAAAGGGTTATAAAAACTAATACGTAATTCAGAAAAACCAATTATAATTTTATTTGTTTTCTACTATTTACATTGTTTTATTTAAAAAATTTGGACTAAATTGATTTTAGTGGCCCTGTGGTAGGTTAAAATTGTATCTTTTGATTTTCAGAGGAAAAAATTAATTGAATAACTCATAACCTCTAACTGAAAATGAACACAGCTTAATATGAAAATGTAAATAAAATAACGCAACATTGCAGCAATTTTCTTTATGTAGCAAAACTTTCTCTTAACACTATCTATCCCTGCGCATGCAGCATTATTCTCCCACGAAACGTTTAAGAAGTGTCTCTGAACAAATAAGGCATTCTACACCACACACTATTCGTCTTCCGCTTGTGTTTTTCTCCTCTTTCTTTTAATGTAACTTTCTTTTTGTTTCTGTTGTGGACTTGTTTCCTTGTAATGTGTTAAAGCGGTTGCGTCACTGATACTCTTCGCCACGTACTATCCGAGCTGATATAATTCAACTAATTAATAAATCAATCTGAGATCCACCCCCTTTCCCTACACTAAATAATCACTATGTACACTTACTTATATGGTAAACACCTAAAACAAAAATTCCTAACCCCTGTACCTAAATTTATGTATCTGGTTAGCATCAAGAGGTCTCATACCAATTTATTTAAATATAATCTGAATTAGTACGACATAAACGTCGTTGTATTTTACAATGCTAAAATTTATTCTCAAACTTAAAAAAATCTGTGCATATTATAAATGAAATTGTATCTTAAATACGCCGCCAAACCAGACTTCTAATTTTCAGATTAACAACTGAACTGACCAATAGCAGAAATGAAACAGTGTAAAAAAAACTGTCAACAGGTTGGTATTAAAATTTCCCTAAAAGAGTTATATCTTATTATCTTACTCTGTTTCCAACTAAGACACCTGATACAATTCTCCTCGAAACCGCCTTCTAAACTTACAGAATCTTTTATTTTCCACCAAATTCAACTTAACAAGCACAAGTCAACAAGTGAACCCCGCTCCTCGTCCTCTACTACAAATACAATAAAATAACACTACAATAATATTTAAAACTGCCTTAACAATATCTTGCTCTACAGGAGATTTTTAAAATGTATAATATGCACCCTTAAAGCAGCTTTCAAAAACCGTTTACACTGAATTTCCTAAGACTTCCCCGTCGGCATTTTTCTCAAGCAATCTATGACCCACCAACGTGCCATTTTATATAGCGTATATTACTCTAATCTACCGCACGATTGATATGAGAATGAGTCTTAATTTTAGGAAAGGTGATAAAAAAACCATTTTAATAATCTGAGCTTTAAATACACATATATATATATATATATATATATATATATATATATATCTTTTATTTTCCAGCAAATTTAACTTAACAACCACAAGTCCCCTTTACTGAACCCCGCTCCTCGCCCTCTACTAGAAATACGATAAACTAACCCCACAATAATATTTAAAATTGTTTACGAAATTCTGCCTTAACAGTATCTTGCTTTACAGGAGATTTTGAGATGTATAATGTGCACCGTTAAAACAGTTTTCAAAACCCGGTTACAGTGGATTTCTTAAGTATTCCCGGTCGGCATTTTTCTCAAGCAATCTATATGATCTGTAGAAAACTAACAAAATAACTTATTTTATCCCACGTCAGCGCGGGGTATAAAACAATCATAAATACTTATCTGGAACTGTAGGAAAAATTTGTAATCAAAACCCTACATTAAAATAATTAAATACCTTTTCTTTTCTCAAATAAATACAAGTACGTCGCGTTGGGAACAATATAATTTAAATACGAAGTACGAAGCTTTTGAATAGATTGTTATCGGTTTGAATATTAATATTAAACAAAAATAATAATAAATTATTTAGAATTTACATCAGTTCTACATACATAAAGACAAAATTTATATCGATTGCGGCTTGGAATCTCGATAGCCCAGTTGGTTAGCGCGGTACTCTAGCAAAGTACAGGTTGTATGTTCAAATTCTACTCGAGGTAAACTTTTTATTTATGTATTTAATAAAATTAATAACTTTTAAAAATAATAATAATCTAAACAGTAGAATTTTTGTAATGTGTGAAATGATTCTTTAAATAAATAAAAGGGCGCCTAAATAATATCTGGAATTGCTATAGCATTGAATTTCTACGAAAAAATACGGTTCCTTTAAACCTATGCCAGATGACTGTATAAACTCAGAAAATCGACTACCTGGTAAGTTTTTGGACATTTTTCGTTGTTTTCAAGTTTAAACGTAAATTCAACTTTTATTTTTGGTACTATATTAAATTTTAACTTTAATTATAACATTATATTTCATATTCCTTTATATTATATTTTTCTTTCACAGCAAATTTAAAATTTAGCCTAACTTTTACCATTGTTACTATATTTAACTTTAATTGTAATTCATTGACCCTAAACGTAGGTAATTAAAGTCGGGAGGACTAACAGGGTCATTATCGTTATTTATTATTAAGTTAAGTTAAAAACAGAAAAGTTAAGTTTCACGACAACAATAAACAGATTTGATTAGTTTAAAATGGCAATAATATGCAAGTTGGGACCTAAATTATAAACCACAATAAACAATTTATTTCAATCTTAATGCTGCCAACACCTACGAAACTAACCATAAACAAATTGGGGTGCTGTACAACTTATGCACGCTCTTTTTTAATTAGGTTAATGAATATCCTGCTTTGTTTTCAGTACAATTACTATATTCAGCAGTCGTACAAAAAAATTTTTTTTTCTTGTGAACTAATTAATGTTCCCTTTTCAGCTCTAATATCCTACAACTTCATAGGTGGAGGGCATGTATACCCCATGCCACCCGGTGCAATACCACCACCTTTACCGTGGGCTCCTTAATATTGGTGCTCCAATTTTCGGTAAGGACTGCCCAAGGATTGTGGGGGGGGGGGAGCAAAAATTCGTCAAGCCGAAATCAAGACTAAGAAGAGCAAGATCTGCCAGGAATAAGATTCTACACCATTCGGATCCTCGGGAGGGCAGGACTCAAGCGTCCTCGGTCATCGAAAGTACCAACATTCGGATTCATTACTGCAACATACGTGGTATCAGGTCGAATCTGAATGCTGTTCATCAACACCTTGTACAAGTGCAACCGGACATTCTGTTTCTATCAGAAACACAACTCTCCCTTGGAATCACTGATTCGCCTGACCTGCAATTTTCCAGGTACAACCTCCACTCCAACATTCGCCTTAAGGGTACAGTATCTGCGTACACCAAGGACAACGTAGGTTGTAAGAAGATGTCCACTTTGGAAAGAACAAATTTGACACGATTTGGTTCAAACATTCTGGGCCCCAATTTGTGAAATTCTACTGTTGTTAGTATAGGTCTCCCAATGATAATAACTTCCAAAATCTTTTTGATTACCTTAGTCTGAAAATAGACTACTTCTTATCACAGTGTCCATCTTGCGATATTTCAATTTGCTCCAATTGGCTACAATTTTAATCTACCACTAATCCCGCAGGTCACAGTACAGAAGCATTTTCTGTATCCTGTGATCTCACACAAATCATTTCCGAACCAACCAGAATCCCTGTCAACCCTAACCATACTCAACATCTCCTGGACCTATACCTTACAAATAACGCACTTGTCTATAAAACAAGAGTCCTTTCCCCGCTTGGTCAATCAGACCATTGCCTAATCGAAATAACTTCCTTTGTCCCCAATTCCACTATTACTCAAAACACAGATAGAACTACGTAGTGTTTTAAATCAGCTAACTGGAGCGAACTGCGAGGTCTTTTTTCAACCTTCCCCTGGCGTGAGTATTGCTTTAAACGGTCTTCAATCATTGCTCTTTCTATAACTGAAGTTATTTTGATGGGTATGGAGTTATATATTCCCAAAAATCATAATCGTGAAGGTCATGCCAGTTCCCAACCCTGGTTTAATATGCATTATCGCAAAAGCATAAACTCTATACCAAATGGAAATCAAATAAATCTGTCGAAAATCACACCAACTATATCAACGGGTGATCTTCTTTCATATGTCACCCAACTGTGGAATAACACATTAGAGAGGTCCGGTGAAAGAGTCGTAGTACCTTTAGATATTTCAAAGGCTTTTGACTAGGTTTGGTACAAGTGCGTACTTGCCAAGCTCACTCCGTTTGGCGTATCCAATACGCTCATCAATTTGATATCCATCTTTCTTGGCAAAAGACGTATACGCTTTGTCGTCGATGACTTCTTTTCGGAAAAAACTATTATTAACGCGGACATACCCCAAGGATCAGTGATAGCTCCCACAATTTTCCTGCTATACATAAATAACCTCCTTCTCAACAACTAACCCGATCCATTGCTTTGCAGACGACAGCACTCTACATTGTAGTTATTCTCAGTTTTTCCACAACAATAACTCTAGTCAGGACGTTAAGATGAAAATAGCAGCCTCAATCAACAGTGACTTAGAACGTATCCTTGAGTGGGGAAGGAATAATCTACTCACGTTCAACGCCGACAAAACCCAGTGTTGCCTTGTGCCCGCCACGAAAGACCGATTATTTCCTGCTGTAAATGTGAATAGCTTAGATCTCTAGTTTTCAAACTCTATTTCTATATTAGGGATGTCCGTATCACCAAACCTTTCATGGGTTGACCAACTTTTGTCAGCTAGCAAAACAGCTGCCCGTAAACTGGGCTTTCTATAAAGATCTAAACAGTACTTTACATCGCAACAGCTCAAATTCGACTTCATCTGGAATACAATTCCCACCTCTGTGTCAAAGTGCTCCACAATACGCGCTTGATATGGTCAATCGCATCCAAAAAAAGAGCTATAAGGCTTATAAATGACCCGTCTCTGGCTTCTGACCTACAGTCTTTTGACCATAGAAGAATAGTTTCGGTTCTTTCCTTGCTCTATCGCTATTACCATGGGAAATGTGCCTCCGAAATACACTCCATAATACCTTCGCAGGCCATCTTCGCTAGGAACACTCGGTTTGCCCATTCACAAGCACTCAAAATTCCATCTTGTCATACTAAACGAGCGCAATCTACATTTCTCCACACGGCGACCAAATTGTGAAATGCATACCCAGTTTCTGCTTTCCTCCAAACTTTGACTTAAGCAAATTCAAGCTAGCCATTCATAAACATTTCTCGGCATCGTAACAGTATCCCTAAACCCTCAATAGTGTTCCTGGGTGCTTTAGCACATTAGGCAAAACCGCCTGCTCAGGAATACTAATATATGTAAAAAAAATCCAGCGTGCGATTTTATGTAACGTATATTACTCTAATCTACCCTAAGGTTTATTTAAGAATGAGTCTTACACACACACACGGGCACGCACGCATGCACGCACGCACGCACGCACAGCACGCGCACGCGCACGCGAACGTCACGCGCACGCGCACGCGCACGCACAGCACACGCACACGCACGCACGCACACGCACACGCACACGCACACGCACACGCACACGCACACGCACACGCACACGCACACGCACACGCACAGCACACGCACACGCACACCACGCACACCGCACACGCACACGCACACGTACACACACTTATATATATATATATATATATATATATATATATATATATATATATATATATATATATATGTGCGTGTGCGTGTGCGACTGTGAGCGTGCCCGGATGTGCGTGTGCGTGTGCGTGTGCACGCGCGTGTGTGTGCATAAAGTTGGCGTCCGGACCACAAACATTGTTATTCCTTCTTAGCCATGTGTAAATACTTTTGTACTTTGTACTTATCGGATACGGAAACTCTGTGTATATGTAGCTAATGGTATCAGTAGACATCCCTGCTGTGTTGCCATATACCTTCACTTATGGTATTACGTATTATTTATTTTTGATTATATGCACTTGCTTTTGTGCTAAAAGCATTTATGTAACCTTTTTTAGGATGTTTTTGACATGGTAGGTATTGTTGCCCGACTATGTTTATAATGTGAACTGATAAATAAATCATACGTAAATAATACACAATAGAACTATTGTTTTCGTCAACAAAATCGATGTAGATTTGTCAATGGTTTTCCACGTTTCCAGCATTTTAAGACCAGTTTTAACTTGTGCGTGTGCGCGTGCGTGCGTGTGTATGTGTTCGTGTGGGTCTGTACTTAAAATGCACGCATCGGGTTATAATTGAACTCCATGCTTAGAATTTCTAATAATATATCTGATCTATCAAATTATTGTTAAATTTGGTTTAGAAATAAATGTGCCTTGTAGAAGATGCTAAAGCGCATGTATTTTCTAAAACGATTAAATTTGTGGAAAAAAGTTTTTAAAAGATGGTTGAATTTGAATTATATTGAAAGCTTTTCGTAAAGTCACAAATAAGTACTTAAAGGCACTTTAGAGGAACCCTAAATCACTTGAAATGAATATCTGGAGAATTACTCACTTTACCTTTTTCAAGAATAACTTAGATTTGGGCAATTCTCTTTATAAATTTTTTTCGTAAGAAGCTGCAAGAATTAACTAAATTAAAAACTTTTATGTGCACTTAAATAATTTAAACGTTTCCGACATGATCAGAAACTACCGATTTCTTTGCATTGCTAGTATAGTTACACTAAAGATTTTTAAATTGAGTAGGTGAAGAAATAAGACCGTACGTTGTATAAAATTAAGAATGTGAATAAATTAAGAATTTCCGTGCTGCGACTGATCTACGTATCGTATAACGAGTCCTAGCATCGTAACGCATAAACACGTAAGTATACGTTCTTTCTTTACTTAATGTACTGTTTACTGGTGTAAAGCGACACCAGCATGAGAAGGCCATGTGCTGGTACGTATTTAGCTGCAAAGACCAATTCAAAATTTTTCAATATTTTTGCTTCTTGATCTACAAAAGAAAAAATATATTCCTTCCATAGTGCACATTTTGCTATATACCCAAGCATTTTGTAAAACAACTTAAACCTAAGATCGTGAGAAGTTTGCACAAAGTCGAAAGGAATAAGTTCACTTTACCTAACTTGGGAGTTCATTTTACATAAATAAGGCTTCTAGAGACCATAGTCAATATTCTCTGAAGGCTGGCTTATGTACCATTTAAGTTTTTCGTTTATAATTTAAAAGAAGTGTATATAGTAAGGTAGGTACATGTACGCAGTCGCAGTTATTAGTGATTTCCTGTTTATTTGGAATTTTCCGTCATTAAATGTTAAATGTTGCAGAAACCACTCACTTAAATATTAAATCATAAATATTAAATTTTAAATCTTAAATGGTGCATAAACCAGGCTTAAGATTCTATTTTAAAGTAAAATAACACAATTCACAAATAAAAGCCTATTGAACGAATTTATTAAAATGAATCATAACCCTGAATATACTTGATTAAGAGTTCAGTACTGCGCTGTGTTTATTAATTATTATTGATGTTATTATAACGACATTTCTAATATTTATGATTCATCACGTTAGATCTGTTTTTGTTAAAAAGTAATCCTTTATCATTTGCTGTATTATATTAAATGGTAGAGGCCACCTCAACTATATATATATATATATATATATATATATATGTATACGACAACAAGTCGTAGTTTCTAACTTAACTGTTAAAACGCGTTAAAGCACCCCCATGGTTAATTTTGATTTATTCCTTTAAGCGCATTTATACTCAAAAAAATGTTCTGCGCTAAAGTATAATCATGGAGGACAACGAATGTGGCCGTTTCAGGCCTTATTTACTTAAAATAATTTCTCATGCCGTGTAGATATCTGGGCTATTTTATATTCAATACGGATACATAAGCAACAGGTTCAAACCATGAAACAAGTGTCCAGAGATTCACATTTCCCAGACATTTGTTACGTAACTACTACCCGAGTCAAATTATCTGTTAAGTAAAGTATGTTTAAAGCTATGTATTATATTTATATAGATTAATATAATAATAAAAAAGGTATCTTAATGTAGTTATGTCAACCTCATGTTAACAAAAGACTTCCCCGTATAAAATATAATTACTATACTTAAATACAATTGAATGTATAAGTATACATTTAAATAGAACTGAAGTTAGTACCGGTAGATAAGCTAGGCGTGTTCTGGTATATTTTGTCTCAAAACCTCATGTTTTCCAAGGTTCGTTCTGGTCATTTTTTGTCGCATCAGTCACGTGACCAAGCTTGCGCATGTGCATTAGCTCAGAAGGGATATATATGTGTGTGTGTGTGTGTGTGTGTGTGTGTGTGTGTGTGTGTGCGTGTGCGTGTGCGTGTGCGTGTGCGTGTGCTGTGTGCGTGTGCGTGTGGTGCGTGTGCTGTGGTGTGCGTGTGCGTGTGCGTGTGCGTGTGCGTGTGCGTGTGTGCGTGTGCGTGTGCGTGTGCGTGTGCGTGGTGCGTGCGTGTGCGTGTGCGTGTGGTGCTGTGTGCGTGTGCGTGTGTGTGTATGGTTGCATGTCGATGTCTGCATATGGGATAAGTAGGGGATGACTGTGTGGGGATGGTTGCATGCCGATGTCTGCATAAGGGGTAAGCAGGGATGGTCCCGGATCATAAGGGATGTGTGTATATGGTTACGTGTCGATGTCTGCATAAGGGCTAAGCAGCGAATGACTGTGCTTGGATGGTTGCTTAGGGATATGTGTATAGGGGTTAACACATGAGGGGGTGATATCATGCAGGGTAAATAAACACACGGTAATAGTAATTTATTGTTACAAAATACATTCTAAAGAAAGAACATTTTCAGCATATTTAGCTTACTTACCTTATTGAATGAAAGAAATGTTTTATATTGGAATATTAGGTTCTGTAATATCTTCCAAACTCAGGGGGTTGCTAGGACATGGTTGCATTTATCTAATAATTTTTCAGGGATGATGTTATATTGAACCTTGTACACTTATTATCTTAAATCTAAAAAAATATATGACATTATAAGCGATAAACGGACATTTACTTACCAAGCAACATCTGAATACATTTGAGTAATATCTGAAATAAAGTTTAAGATGACCATAAAATAAGAATTTCACTTACCCTGGTAGTAAAATTAATATAAGTATTTCGTTTCAACAAAATAGCACTCTATTAGGATGTCATTTTATGGTACGAAACTGATATCCGCTCTATTAAGATCATTTTAATGCAAGTATATAAAAATTTTTGCAACAAAACTGCCATATCGTCGAAATGCAACGTAACAATCTCGTTTTAGTTAGATCAAAACCAGCTTGACCTACATACATGGGCTTGTTTAAATATACTTTTAGCTTATTCATTTCCACAGCTACTAAATATTCTGAAAATATAATACATGTCTTAAACTCGGGTATTGAGATATGACTCTGCACCGTAACGACCTTCCCATTCGGATAGTAATTTAACATCAACTCTTTCTCTCACGTTTTCCATGGTTTTTCCGAATACTGCGTTATTCGTCAGTTTAAACAAAATCTTTTCAAAATTATTCTTTGCTTTTTTTCTAACTTCAGTATTTAAATCGATGTAGGACTTTAACCAAGGTGATTGTTTAAATTTCAATACTCTATGTACTTTGGTGAGGACTAAGCAGTAAGTTAAAGCTTGCTTTAGTGCCCGATAACGTGTTTCTTCTTATTAGCGTTGTCATAAGTTTCGAAATTTCATTAGACTTAATTGGAGGTTTTAAATTTTTTGGGTTAATATGTAAGGGGCAGAAGGGCAAGTCTTTATATGCGTCATGCAAATTGTGAGGATATTCCAGATCTACTTCCAATATTAGACCTTCGCTCGCATCATCTGGGATCTACTTGTTATCTACCTATTCAAAGCCACCGTAATGGAGAAATTGACTCATAGCCCAGCCGTATTGATTATTGATGTTGTATATTACATACACATCAGGTTTTTTTGGATCATAAGTAAGCATATACCTGTTGTTTGCACTAGCTCTTGTCTTAGGGAAGATTTGACTCAAACCCCCTCGAATACGTCGCTCAACAGAGAGAAACATATCTTGATCTGCAAGAAGTTCCAGCTCTTGCTGTGTACACTTCAACATTGTATCCCAAGTAAACCTGGCAGTGTACAGTAGTGTGCAGGATCCAAGCCATTTGTTCTAATGCAGCTTGATCTAAACAGCTCGAAGAGATCTGCTAAAAGGAGAATATCGATCTTCATATATAAGTCTACATATTCACCTAAGTTATTACAGCTAAATTTGTTCCATACCTCGTGCGCTCTACGATACATTTTTTGAGGGTAAAGCTTACCTTCCAACTTATTATAAAAAACATCTGGAGAAGGCAAACAGGGTTCATTAAAACGGTAAAACGAATCAAAGTAATCATACAGTATTACACCTTTCTTGGTAAAAGATTAAATTGATCTTTAGGTAGTAAAGGAAATTGAAATTTAAGGTTTGGAAATTCTGTTAGATACGATGATAATTTACCCAAGAATGATGCTATAAAACGAAAACTGTCTATAAATCTAAAGTTAATGCGTGATTTATGGACGTGTTTAGTAAAGGAGATATATTTCTCTTTGGTAATAGGAAGCAAATCGATAGAACCGTTAATTCTAGCGGCAATGTCAGTTATAATAAAATGAACATCATATCCGCTTAAGTTATAAAATATCACTGATATAGTTTGAGTGGCCTGATAGTTGATGTTACATTCATCGTGTGCTTCAACAAGCTGGTAGAGTAGTGGCTACACGATCTGCTTAGCATTCTGGAGGTAATGGGTTCGACTGCCGTTACTACACCCATCCTTAATCCCACCATGCATATATACGTAACGTATGTATGTAAGCTGGGAATCCATGATTGTGGCTGAAGGAGCTCCGAAAGCTTGAGCAGCCCGTTCTCCCCCTTGGGGAGGGAATGAAATACATGGCCTTTTCCTTTTTTTCGTGTGCTGCACCGAGGTAATTGTTTTCTATGATGAAATGATTATGATCCCGAACTTTTTTCTGTCCTGACGTAAAAGGCCGCTCACAAATGTGACAGTGAGTGGCTGCTTGAAAATCGTTCTCCTGCTGAGGAGTCATGTGTATGTTGTTTGGAGAAAGAAACACTTTAGATACATTTTCAGCAAGCTGTTTTATCGCATCGGCAAACCATCGCATACAATCTTCAGCGTGGTAACTTTTATAGAAAGAAGGGGATTCATCGTATGAACATTTGAATTAGCACCCCACAGCTGCTGGAATATGCTTTTCGTATGCAGATTTCTCTATGATAGGTTTTAGAACACTCAAGATCTGCATAGACAGCGAAAGGTGCTTGCATTTTATTTTTAAAATTTTTAAACTTGAGCATCTTTTCACCTTCTTCAGGCATCTTGATCGCAGTGGTATTCTTTTGCGTACAGACTCCTTATGGTTATGTAGTTTGTCTTAGGTTTGGAAATAATGAAGACACCTGTCACAAAAGTACTTTTGCCTTTTACCTTTGCTTAACTGTTTTGGTAACAATCGTGAAAGGTTTTTAATCCAAACACAATTGTACTTAGTCGACTGATCACTGTTAAGAGCAGGTTCACATGTTCATCGCTCCTGGTTTCCGTGAGGTATGTTGGGAGAGTCATGAAACCCTTTTTATCCTTTTCTAAGATATATACATGGGGATAGGATATATAAGATATATACATAGGTATAGGAAATATACATAGGGAACTGAATCACTTTTAGCTTTAACACGTGTGAGTAGTGAGGGTATTGTGTTATTCTTTTGGAATTTTTATTTGCAGGATACAAAGCTGAAACCATTGCCCACGCAAAGCATGCTTCATCATCATTCTTGGCATTGATGCAAACTTTTTTCCTCTTAATTTGAATTGGTAAATCGATGTATGAAGATCCAAGCTGAGGTGTGGATTTATTAACGTTAACTCCCAAATTAACAATAGCCTTAAGTGCCCACCCACCTCACGTTCTTGGAATTCTGACAATTTCCTTATCATAGGTTTCACAACCTCATCCTCAAACCACCTGTCTATATCAGTATCCCTATATATTGCAACATTCATTGTCGTGAAATACTTATACTCATTAAGGATTTTTCCCCTTGAGCGATTTCAAATTCGCCACTGAAAATTGTATTAATTTTCACGACCTCATTGTTCTTCAATGCTTTCTGTATCCGTCTTTTGAAGATAGCTTTAGAGTCGATCAAGAAGCTGCTGGGCTAAAAACCAATACACTTAACATCACTTTTGTTCTGTAAATGACTGAGAATGTGGAACACTAATCCTCTGTACAATAATTAAACTCACCTACACAGCTACCTGCAACCAAGAGAACGACCGATCACATCAACGGACTAACTCACAATGAAAGACTTTCCAAGCTTACGCACAGTATTAGCTGCAACAAGAAAACACTTAAAACACGTCAATAGTTGTACTTCGGCACAAATATTTTATCGCGTGTTTTGGCACGATTATTTATTTTACCGATGTTCTTTTGAATATACCGTTACCAAATTTAGCACTCTTTGTAAGATTTTAGCTACGAGCTGATGTTGACGTTTTTTATCGAATTATGATCTTTAGTACACCGGATGTTTCTGTAGTTTAGTGATACCGATTTTGAATTTTGAGATTCTTTCTCGAATTTCTGTATCAATAAGATTGTCTACCGATTGTGAGTTTGTAGTTAGGTATTTCTTCTGTTTTCTTTCGTTAGTTTAGGTTTCTGAGGATTAGGTTAGCTATAGTTGTAGGTTAGTAGGATGGCCATACAATTAGTTTCGCTGGTAGGTTAGCTTTAGTTTGATAAGTTTAGGTTAGTTTGAGCGAGTGAAGTTGAGTGATGAATTCACTTCGGATCCTTTTGTGTCGAGTGTCCTAGGGGCACATTTTCTCTATGTAGGGACGGAGTAAGAATTTTCCTACAGCAGATGCCACTGCATGTCGTAAGAGGCGATTAATGAAAGGGTGCAGGTGTTGGAGAAAGTGTGTTTTGTCTTGAGACGACGATTGTGAAATAACACAAAGCCCGAATCTCGTGAAGGGCGGCGTGACCTGTTTCGCCCTCTCCGGACGAGACATACCAATCTAGCTTGCTACGAGAAGTGTTCAATCGGAGTGTGACTCTCGCGTTTGCGGTTCTTCGGGCTCATTTTCGCCGGCGCTTGTGGAGGTTTCGTTCGGAACAGTACGTTTCCATTTGGGCACGCTATAGTGCGCGTGCGTACCGTATCGTCGATTGCACCTTGCTGTGCTTTCGGATCCTTTTCGGATCATTTTTGACTTGTCGGAACATTTTTGACTTGTATATCGTGGGAGTTGATCCCGATTTTTTTGTTCTCAGATATGACTTTTTATACCGAACGTAACCGTGGGTGTTTGTTAGGTTAGTTTTGTTTTTTTAGGTTAGCTTAGTTTTCTGTTAGTTTAGTTTTAGAGTTGTTTTCGTTTCTGGCGTAGGTTGCTTTTGCGTTAGGAGTGTTTTTCTTTGGATATTTTTCGAAGCAAAATATTTTGTGAGGGAGAGCTAGAATTTGTCGTATTTAGTTTAAAGTGAATTTTTTTGTTAGTATTAATTTACATTAGGATTGAAATTATATAAATTTTCTTAAGGTTTAAAATTAAAAACGCGTTTGTGATTGAAATAAAATTTCAAGTTGGTTATCATATTAAGTTTCTGGCGCCAAGACTCTATTGCAGTACAATTTACAGATTCGCTTTCAATTAAAAATCATTATAAGAGAAGGCAATATTTAGCTGAGTTACAATAAGTACTAAGGAAAAATAACTTAACGATAACATTTTGTCTCGATTGCTGTGAAAGCTGACGTTGCTTTTGCATTCTGAGGTACCGTTTAGCATTACAATTAGTAGCATGACGTAATTTCTCTCGACCATTTATGGAAGAGGTTTATCGTAATGTAGTGAGAGTATGATTGGTTGTCGTTTTTAAAATCAAGTATAGGAACTGAAGAATTTTTGAGTGTGTCCTTAGTCTTGGTCTTGATCTGGTGGAGGAAGTTGTGGTATGCGGGAGGGCACCGCTTTTATCGTCGATGTTCCCGGTTCTATTGAATATATCGTGGACTTTGAGTCCGTTTCGCCTGTGTGCGGTTTTGTTGGGGATTCACCAGGCTGGAGAACTTTATGTGGTGTATCGTGGTCAACTAAACCTACCTTGTCGAAATCAGCGCAGTATTTAACCAGTGCTTCGTGAATAACGGAGTTTCTTATCGCTTCTGCGGATTTCTTGGTGAAGTATTGAGTGCCCGAACCCTGTGTTTTATGTGTTTCTGTAAATAGCCTTTGATAGAGCAAGTCTCACTGTAAATAATTTGTAAATAGACGTTTTTAGTTTTAATATGAAAAAGACTTACAGATAGATCTACCGAATTAATGGAATATTAAGCAGATAGTGTGCAAATATCTCGTGCGTAAAAGCGATTTGTTCTGTGCACATAAACTATATAACGTCCTGGCCAATTAACGTAAGCGTATCGCCATCGAAATTTGAAACTGGGAAATTGCTGCATTGGTTTGCCTTGCCGATCGAGAACGTGCAACAGGTGTCCTGAAGCCGATGCTGTTCGTTTTACTTTCATTGCTACTTGGTGGAGACGTATTCAAGAGTTCTGTGTAGAAGGTAACTCAATATTGTACGTTATTGTGATCATTTTATCATATCTCTGTTTGTAAATTTGGTGATGCTATTTGTTAATGAGCGAATAAACGCAGTCGTTTTGTTTTGGTTTTACTTTGTGGAAATTGGTGCTCTCACGTTAATCTCAGTTAAAATGTTGACGAACTGGTACCCTTTGGTATTTTGTTTTTTCTTTATTATTTAATTAAATGCCGTAAGCAGTGTAAATATATGTATCTTGTTGTGTGTTTTCTGATATACGATTATTCGGGTAGAATAGATGAACAATTAATTGAATTTTATAGTGTTATTTGTGATCTTCTCCCAACCAGTGAAAGCAATAATTTACGAAAAGTAGTGATTTTATTACTTAAACTAAAGAATTAATTGAGAGCTAAATTTTGATTTCAATTTTATTGATTCATTTCAAAAGTAACCCGTGGTAATTTCTTACAATTGAAGCATTAGTGTCATACAGTTTTTTTTTTGTTTTATTAAATAATTCATGTGGTTTAACGTAACCGATTAGAGGAATTTTAAATAACGTTTATCTAGTTTATGTCTGTATGAGGTTTCTTCAGGGGGTTTTTCTCATACACATATAGTGTATGAGAGAACTCTAACTTCGTTCCTTCCGATCCTATTCTGACCACACATATCCTTAATCCTACCATACATACACATTTAATATATGTATGGGACTCCATCTATAACTGAAGGAGAGCTCAAGCAGCCCGCCCTCCCCCTTGGGGAGGAATGAAACAAGTTGACTTTTACCTTTCCTACCATATACAAGAAACAGGTGTTATGTCAGTAGATAAATGTATTGACATCTCGAAAACGATACATAGGATTAAATTCATACTTGACGAAACGAAAGCTACGAAAAATACTTTTCAAAACCTATTTCAAAATTCTTGCGCTACTGTCATAAAAGTACTAGATCTCCTTATACAATAGATTGAGACTCTCTCTCTCTCTGCTATCAAGTCCATTGATTTATTTCATGAATACATACATCAATTATTATGGTAGTTCACCGAACTGAAGAAATCGAAAAGTCCCCTTCGAAACGTAGTTCAAAACGTTTTGCACTATGTCCTTTACAAAGACACCTTTTCAAAACATTCCAAAATATCTCACACCACTGCCATAGGAGCACTAGGTCACCTTCACACACCACATTTCTTTACCTTACACAATAGGTTGAGACTCCCTCTGCTGATGGATTTTTTTTTAAAATAGTGCATATGATTAAACTCATATTTGCATCAAAGAGTTGTATTCAAAACATATTTAAAAATTTCCTGCACCACATACGTAAGAGGTGTTACCTCTATTGATAATATTATTGATTTAACTCTAAAGTGATATACACCATCATATATATGCGTGGCCCAAAATAAAAGATTCGAAGCGACATTTTAAAACTTCTTGCACTACATTCATAAGGCCATTACTGTACCATATACAAGAGATAGATGATACATCTGTAGGCATATTGATTGACGTACTTGGTCGCACAAAAATAAAAGCTTCTTTTCAAAACATATTTCAAAATTTTTTCCACTAAAGCTATAAGGGCATTGGTGCACCTATAAAGGTGATACATGTTATTCTGATGGTAAGTCTATTGATTTATTTCAAAAATTATCATACCAAATTCATACTTGGCCAAATGTAAGGTCACTTTAAACAATAGGTTGAGACCACCTCAGTTGGCAAATCTATCGATTTCTGTTAAAAATAATATTTTGAGATTGGTGTATCATATACAAGAGAAAGATGTTACATCTGTAGATAAATTTATGGAAAATGTTACATACGGTTAAATTCATACAAAAGGTAACAAACGCTCCTTTTCAAAATATATTTCAAAATTTCTTCCACTATAGCTTTAAAGGCATTGGTGCACCTGTACAGGTGAGACTATTGATTTATCTCAAAAATGACATATACCATCAGGTTCAAACTTGATGGAACAGAAGGTTTCAAAGAATACTCTTCAAAACATATATAAAACTTTCTTACGCTACATCCATAGAAGCATTCGGGAACATTACACATGAGTTGATAAGTTTATTGACTTTCCTCATTAACATGCGATTTAAATATTCAAAATTTCATGCATTACATCTATTAGTGCACTATATATACGTGATAGATGTTACCTCTATTAATAAGTATATTGATTATTTTTTAAATAATGCACACGATCAAATTTTAACCTGGTTGAACAAAAAAATAACTCACCTTTTTAAAACAAATTTTAAAATTACTTGCCCTTCATACTTATCCAAAAGGAAGGCATCGAGGGGTACTATTGAAAATATACTATATCCATAACGGCATTAGATACATGAGATAGATGCTACCTCTACTGATAAGTTTATTGTTTTGTATCGAAAATGATACATACGACCAAATTCGTACTTGGCTGAACAAAAGGCTAAAAAGATACTTTTTGACAGATTTCACAAATTCTTGCGATACTGTCATAAGGGCACAAGATTAGCTGATTCAATAAGTTGAGACTTGCTCTGCTGGCAAGTCTATTTGTTGTTGTGGGCAAAGTATGAGTTTGATCTAATTTACCATTTTCGAGAAAAATCAATAGACTCAACCTATCGTGTAAGGTGATGTAATGCCCTTATGACAACAGGGCAAGAAATTTTTAAGTATGTTTTGAAAAAGTGTATTTGTACCTGTTCATTTGGCCATTTATGAATTTGACTTAACAATACGATAACATCTATTTCATGTAAATAGTGTGAATACCCTTATGGATGTAGTTCAAGTGTTTTGAAATATACTCTGAACAGGATTCTACGATGCCTTTCATTCAGTTGAGCATTAATTTGATCCTTTGCAACATTTTTAAGATATCAATAAAGCTAACATTTAACTTATGTATATGGTGAACCAGTATCCTAAGGTATGTAACGCATATATGTTTTGCAGAGGTCTCTTCGATACCTTTCCTTAGCCCAAGTATGAATTTGATCATATGTATCATTTTCGAGATAAATCATACACTTATCAATAGAGATACCATGTTACACCTATATATTGTGAACCAATGTTCCAATAGATGTAGTACAAGAAATTTTGAAATAAATTTTGAAGAGGACTCTTCAATGCTTTTCGTTCGACCAAATATGAATTTGATCATGTGTATCATTTTCAAGACAAATCAAAATAGACATCAATAGGGGTAACATCTATCCATTTATGTGGTGAACCAATGCCCTAATGGATGTAGTGCAAGGAATTTTGAAATATATTTTGAAGAATACTCTGTGATGCCTTCCGTTTGACCAGCTATAAATCGTATATATCATTTTCAATATAAATCAATATACTTACCACCAAGGTAACATCTGTCTGAATCAACTTTGGGTCATGGTCCATTTCATACCACATCTATGTAAAGTGCCACTACGTGACATTGCCTAGACGCATAAATTATAAATGGGAACCGCACCATGACTTAACAAAAGTATAAATCGCAAATAACGGTATAGATGTTACTCCTTATGATTTTTTATTCAATCTAGCCTAGTTTTTTACATGTTCACCTACTTTATCAATATTTATTTGAAATTTCGACACAATATTTTCAAGTACTAACGTAGTACTAACCAAAACCGTTTATGTCTTGTTTAGCGCTTTCAGTATCTTGCTGTCTTCCGGACCTCTAAAACTACGTCTGAGTGTGGTAAAAGTGTTCACAAGTAAAAACCTTACACTCCATTAAAGTTTTAGTGAAAATGTTTCGTTACAAATGTATTATGTGTTGATAACAGAATGTATAAGTACATTTGATTAAATTTAATTTTAAATACGATTGCAATGTTGTGATGACTAGACATATTTATTTGGTACAGCATATACTTCAAGGTCTAGGGAAAACATAGCAAAGAACCTAGACGTATCAAAAGTTAAAGGTAAGATGTATTATTAGTCTGTATTTAATCCAAGATAGCCTTCTGTTAAAGCTATTTGGAAGTTTATTTATTACAATAGCTTCCCATTCTAATCAAACATAATCTGTTGGTTTTGATAAGACTTCCATATCCACTATCAAATGAATGTTATGACTCAAATTATTTAACGCATCTTCAGCTTTTACAAACTTTGTCATTTTCAAATAACAGGTCTTTTACTACACAATTGCAATCTTTTTTGATGAAAGGGCAATTGTTACTTAAGGAATAAGGAAGAATTCATGATTTGTACCGTATTTTCTATTATTATTGCTTTTGCATTAGCCAAATTTGTAACTCTCGTATCACTTCGACTGTGAAGAAAATGTTTCGTTCCGTCTCCGGGGGTTTCTACAAATGGAATAAACAACAATTTTGAGGTTATGAAAAGAGATAGTGTATAAGAGGTAAATAAAATATGGGCACAGGCGTTTGATTAATTTTATTGATACAGTATTTTTACATATTGCAAATTTGGACGATATCCATAGTTTAGTAATCACCAAAATTTAGGTTGTTTTACATTAAAATATACCTGCTCTGCTACCAACAAAAAATGTATACGTAAACAGCGCGTGTTTATTTCGCTTCCTTTTAATAAATATATGTTTGGTTCTTGGTAGTTCTTCAAACGCTTTCCGCACCCTTGTTTTGGGTATATTTCGTTTTGATTTACGTCCATTATGGCGTTTGTTCACGACCATGCATATAAATAAACCTATGACTAAGGATATTTGATTATGTGCGTGTAGTACAAACATATACAAAACTACGTGTGTGAATTTAGCTTGGGATTCGGATTCGTTTTAGCTTTGGATTCGTTTTTTTTACAGCAGACCAAACAAATATTGCCATAAAATTTTAATAAAGTTATAAAACGTTAATTCAAACCCAAAAACTACCAAAATGAAAGCTCTTTTACGTTATGTGAACATTATTGTAAAATATACCTATAATCATCTCTTAATAAAAAATTAATTATTCCCTCAACTTCTATAAAGCAGAAGCAAGAAAAAATTATATATCGATAAGAAGAGGTATATCCACCCTAATTTTTTTATATGTTCTTCTCTATCACGTGTCCTACCATAAACAATCGACAAAAGTTTGAGAAGTAGTGGGGAAGGTTTCAAAATTAATTATTTCGGTTAACTCTTAGCTTGCGCCCAGGAGAAAAAAATTATATTTCGATATGGAGAGGTATATCCACCCTAATTTTTTTATATGTTCTTCTATATCACGTGTCCTACCATAAACAGTCGCCAAAAGTTTGAGAAGTAGTGGGGAAAGTTGCAAAATTAATTATTTTAGCTCACATCAAGCAAGCAAGAGAAAAGATTATATTTCGATATGGAGAGGTATATCCGCCCTAATTTTTTTATATGTTCTTCTCTACTACGTGTGCTACCAGAAACAATCGCCAAAAGTTTGAGAAGTAGCGGGGAAGGTTTCAAAATTAATTATTTTGGTTAACTCTTAGCATGCGCCCAAGAGAAAAAAATTATATTTCGATATGGAAAGGTATATCCACCCTAATTTTTTTATATGTTCTTCTCTATCACGTGTCCTACCATAAACAATCGCCAAAAGTTTGAGAAGTAGTGGGGAAGGTTTCAAAATAAATTATTTTGGCTCACATCAAGCAAGCAAGAGAAAAAACTATATTTCGATATGGAGAGGTATATCCACCCTAATTTTTTTATATGTTCTTCTCTATCACGTGTCCTACCATAAACAATCGCCAAAAGTTTGAGAAGTAGTGGGGAAGGTTTCAAAATTAATTATTTTGGTTAACTCTTAGCATGCGCCCAAGAGAAAAAATTATATTTCGATAAGGAGAGGTATATCCACCCTAATTTTTTTATATGTTCTTTTCTATCACATGTCCTACCATAAACAATCGCCAAAAGTTTGAGAAGTAGTGGGGAAGGTTTCAAAATTAATTATTTTAGCTCACATCAAGCAAGCAAGAGAAAAAATTATATTTCGATATGGAAAGGTATATCCACCCTAATTTTTTTATATGTTCTTCTCTATCACGTGTCCTACCATAAACAATCGCCAAAAGTTTGAGAAGTAGTGGGAAGGTTTCAAAATTAATTATTTTGGTTAACTCTTAGCATGCGCCCAGGAGAAAAAAATTATATTTCGATATGGAAAGGTATATCCACCCTAATTTTTTTATATGTTCTTCTCTATCACGTATCCTACCAGAAACAATCGCCAAAAGTTTGAGAAGTAGTAGGGAATGTTTCAAAATTAATTATTTTGGTTAACTCTTAGCATGCGCCCAGGAGAAAAAATTGTTTCGATAAGGAGAGGTATATCCACCCTAATTTTTTTATATGTTCTTTTCTATCACATTTCCTACCATAAACAATCGCCAAAAGTTTGAGAAGTAGTGGGGAAGGTTTCAAAATTAATTATTTTAGCTCACATCAAGCAAGCAAGAGAAAAAATTATATTTCGATATGGAAAGGTATATCCACCCTAATTTTTTTATATGTTCTTCTCTATCACGTGTCCTACCATAAACAATCGCCAAAAGTTTGAGAAGTAGTGGGGAAGGTTTCAAAATTAATTATTTTGGTTAACTCTTAGCATGCGCCCAGGAGAAAAAAATTATATTTCGATATGGAAAGGTATATCCACCCTAATTTTTTTATATGTTCTTCTCTATCACGTATCCTACCAGAAACAATCGCCAAAAGTTTGAGAAGTAGTAGGGAATGTTTCAAAATTAATTATTTTGGTTAACTCTTAGCATGCGCCCAGGAGAAAAAATTGTTTCGATAAGGAGAGGTATATCCACCCTAATTTTTTTATGTGTTCTTTTCTATCACATTTCCTACTATAAACAATCGCCAAAAGTTTGAGAAGTAGTGGGGAAGGTTTCAAAATTAATTATTTTAGCTCACATCAAGCAAGCAAGAGAAAAAATTATATTTCGATATGGAAAGGTATATCCACCCTAATTTTTTTATATGTTCTTCTCTATCACGTGTCCTACCACAAACAATCGCCAAAAGTTTGAGAAGTAGTGGGGAAGGTTTCAAAATTAATTATTTAGCTCACATCAAGCAAGCAAGAGAAAAAATTATATTTCGATATGGATTAATAATGTGCATTATTTCTTAATTAAAGGGTACTGGAGTGGTGTTTGACAAGCAGGAATGGCGTATACTTATGGATACCTAATCAAGGGGTAATTACTAATTATTTCTACAGTCCTGAAGGAACATGGCTACCTACCAAACTGGGATCGAAGACTGTCTCGTACGAAAATATTAACAAGAAAAAAATTATACGCCTCTGTGATAGTGAAGAAGCTGATGTCTATTTAGGATGGGAGTCTATAGAACAGTTATGGAGGCTTCTGAAGATAATAAATTATCGATTGGAGTTGGCAGATACTGAACTTTCCAGAGTTTTATAAAAACCTCATAAATTCAGCAGCGGCAATTCCTGAATGTAACATTCACCAAGTTATAGTTCCATTGCATGATGTATTTGAGGTCAACATAGCCTGCCTTCTGGAAATGGAAGAATTTGATGGCGAAGTAGAGAATCCTTTCTGGAGAAGTCTTTCATGCATTCGCATCGGAATAGGTTCTTTGCACCTGTAATATTTAAGACAAAAATATTCAAGTAATTATACAGAGGGTAAATGCACTTACCCTGCATTGTAAACAAGCTGGTTTGAATTAGTGGAAATCTGAAAGCGTGCGTAGACAGTTAGAGTATGAGTGGTAGCACTAGAAGCATTATGGCTTATATATACATTGAGTTGGGTGGTGCTAATTTAGACTGTCAGCTGACTGGAACTGTGTTTATTTAACTTTCTCTATTACATGTTTAATCCTAGCGTGAACGTAAACGTAAACGTAAACGTAAACGTAAACGTAAACGTAAACGTAAACGTAAACGTAAACGTAAACGTAAACGTAAACGTAAACGTAAACGTAAACGTAAACGTAAACGTAAACGTAAACGTAAACGTAAACGTAAACGTAAACGTAAACGTAAACGTAAACGTAAACGTAAACGTAAACGTAAACGTAAACGTAAACGTAAACGTAAACGTAAACGTAAACGTAAACGTAAACGTAAACGTAAACGTAAACGTAAACGTAAACGTAAACGTAAACGTAAACGTAAACGTAAACGTAAACGTAAACGTAAACGTAAACGTAAACGTAAACGTAAACGTAAACGTAAACGTAAACGTAAACGTAAACGTAAACGTAAACGTAAACGTAAACGTAAACGTAAACGTAAACGTAAACGTAAACGTAAACGTAAACGTAAACGTAAACGTAAACGTAAACGTAGACGCAGACGCAGACATATTGTGTTCAGTGTGCATAGGCACACTTTCACACACGCGCGCGCGCGCGCGCCGTTGCTGTCTAACCTTGGGCGTGTGGGGCCTTTTAACCGGCAAAATTCATAGGTCTTGGGATATAACCTACGATAATAATATACATACTTTACAGAATTCAAAAGCAAAGAAGATGACGTGGAAAAATCATCTGACATGATTGGAGTTGAAGAATCTTCTGTAGACGATTTAATCGACTTACCACAACCTACTAGCTATTACTATACGAAACTCCAGGTCACTTGAGGGCAAAACATATACAAGCTGCAGATTCCGATTTAGTACTTAGCGGAAACTTGCAAAATGTACGTTCTTCCGCAGTGTATAGAAAAGCAAAATCAGAAGCTTTGGCGGACGGCGACGAACACAAAAACGCCTACATTGATGTAATCATGCGCAGCTCTAAAGAATGGAACAATGAAGAAAAATACATTCAATTTCCCAGTGGTAAAACATGTGTCTATTTATACAGCCAAACTCAAGTAAACACAATATTAAAGCACAAACCATCATCCGTGTATTTTGACGCTACAGGGTCTGTGGTACGCCCTACTGATTTTGATAAGGGGAAATCCCCATATTATTACGCTGGAGTGGTAAATATTCAAAACAAAATCATACCAGTGTTTGAATTAATAACATCCCAAAATGATGCAGCTAATTTGACGTGTTTTTTTCTTTCATTTAGAAACTTTGTAGTTAAACAGTGTAAACTAAATTGGCCTATTTTTAACTATGTCGTATCTGATTGGTGTTTGGCACATATGATAGCTCTTTCATTGGGTTTTAATGACGTCACGCTTTTTCATTATTTAAAGATCTGTTTTAAATTCCTTAAATCCCCTGAAAGCAAAAATAGTTTGAACTCTCTGGTTACAATCCATTCATGCTGTGCACATTTTATTAAAATTATTTCTAATAAATTAACTAAGCTTGGGATAAAAGGAAAATTAAAGAAGTAATTATGAACTGCATGGGTGTGTTAGTGCAATGCCAAAATATGGAAGACTTATCTCAATCGTTTGAAGATTTGTGTGTTATTCTTGCAAGTTTAGTACAATTTGAGTCCGTAGAAAATGCTCTAAAATCTTTTGCGGAAAAATCTGCGTCATGCCAATCTATAAGTACAAGCGAAAAGGATTCGGAGGATGAGCTCATTGAACTCGATGATTTTCCAGTTCGAGGAAGTATTACCGCTAATCCTTTTTATTGTCACTTCCACTGTATTTATACCAAAGTGATATACAGGTGTGATATTGCGGCTAATGATGATAAGCACAAAACAGAAAACATTTTCAGAAACAATGAGTTTATTGACTACTTATTAATGTACATAATGCCTTACGCCCCATTTGGTCGAGTGTGCTACATTATTTGAAGAAAGAAAGAAGTATAGAAAGATTTAGCAACGCAAACGTAGAATCGTGGTTCAAGATTGTTAAGACTGATATCTTGCAAGAAAACACCAAGCTCAAATTGGGACGATTTATAGAAAAATTGAAACTAAGGGTTCAAACAGAATATAAAATTATTACTCTAAATATCGGCAAAGCTCCAAAAAAGAGATGTAAATAAAAAGATAAGTAAATATCATAAAGTACAAAGGACGATAGACACGTCGGATTTGAATGTCTGCAATGACGATATTGATAATCCACATGCAGAAATTATTTGGTCGAAACGGCAATCTAAAAAGCAAAAACCTAGGTATTTTAACAATCCCAATTTTAAAAAACTTATAGAAAAAACGACAAGTGACCACAAGCAGATATATAAGGAAGAGGGCCATAATCAACCAAAAACGATAGAAAAGTACACAAAGAAAAAGACAGAAGTACTACACAACGGATTACCCTTCGTCAAGAATTACTTTATATCGGGCGCGATACAGTCTCCTCATTGTTTTATTGTTGGCATATTTAAAAGTATCGACAACCAATCTATATATCTAAATAGTTTAGAGTACAAGACATTGAGAGGCAAACGTATGGCCTCGAATGAAGACGAACAGCTGTGGACTACAGATTATGTCATTGATGCTGCGGCATTTTCATGTATAAAACAAAAGGGGCGCAACGATATTTATTATATAGATGGAGCTTCCACTGCTTTGTTATTATCAAGTCAGCACAACATCAAAAATGTACACTACAGGGCATCATTTTCTAATGTGAATTTTGTCTTGTTACCCGTAAACTTAAATAATAACCATTGGACCCTTGTTGTACTGGACATTAAAACCAAAATCATTTATGTATTAGATCCATTAATGGACTATCCCAGTACAACGCATTCGTCGACGCTGGATGCAGTAAAAAAATTTTTGATCCGAAGGGACCAACAACAACCTCACGAAAGGTTAAATGCTAGATCTTTTACAACCGCTAGTTTAAAATATTACCCTCTACAAAAAGACGCATACAACTGTGGTATTATGGTAATTTACTACATACAAGTCTTATGCACTATTTCAAACATGCAAAATTTTCCCTCAAGTTGCGATGCAAGCTTCTGTGCCGATGATTACAGAGAAATTTTACAAAGATATCTGATATTATCATCAGAGAATATGTCCTCTCGTTGCCTCATGTGTGGTATTGGTGAGAAGTGTGGTGAATCATGGATTATGTGTGACCATTGTGGTAGATGGATGCATTACGAGTGCATTAAAAATGAAAAAGTAACCTTCGAAGAGATGACTAAATCATCATTTGAGTATTTGTGTATGGTATGTGAAAACTTTGTTGCAGATGAAGTGGTTGATGTAAATTTCAACATATCCGACATTGAACTGGAAAAGTGTGTGCAGGATTATCTGCCGGAAATGAAAAGTATGTGGATTTCCAAACGTGATCCATTATCACAACGCTTCCAATCCATTGAAAAAAGTGAAAGATCAAACAACTTGGAATGGAATTACTGCACAGACTTTTTCAGCTTTACATCATCACAGTTGCTATGTTTCTATATTAAACGGTACGTCCCAGAATGTGAAGACGACCAGTTCCGTTGCTTTGTCCTTCTCCCGTATTTATTTGGCGAAATATTTCTTAAAATGCGAGCTTTTGACCATGTACAAAATATAGCAGAAATACACAACAACATTTTTTGTACCTCTACACATACATCAGCCTACACTTTAGCCGATTTACTTTAAATATAAGATATGTAAATTTGTTATAATTCAGTATAAATTTTTTTGTTTTCCTCTAATAAAGTTTAGAAAACTCCGATTAATACTTATTAATTTATAATAACAATAACAATAATAATAGTAATAATAATAAAAATAATAATAATAATAATAATACATATCCTTACCGAAATACAATTTTTCCTCCAGCCGCCTGAAAGGAGCTAAATAATTAATTTTGCTACCTTCCCTACTACTTCTCAAACTTTTTATGGTAGGACACGTGATAGAGAAGAACATATAAAAAAATTAGGGTGGATATACCTTTCCATATCGAAATATAATTTTTTCTCCTGGCATGATAAGGGTTAACCAAAATAATTAATTTTGAAACCTTCTCCACTACCTCACAAACTTTTGGCGATTGTTTATGGTAGGACACGTGATATAAAAGAACATATACAAAAATTAGGGTGGATATACCTCCATATCGAAATATAATTTTTCTCTTGCTTGCTTGATGTGAGCTAAAATAATTAATTTTGAAACCTTCCCACTACTTCTCAAACTTTTGGCGATTGTTTATGGTAGGACACGTGATAGAGAAGAACATACAAAAAATTAGGTGGATATACCTTTCCATATCGAAATATAATTTTTTCTCTTGCTTGCTAGATGTGAGCTAAAATAATTAATTTTGAAACCTTCCCCACTACTTCTCAAACTTTTGGCGATTGTTTATGGTAGGACACGTGATAGAGAAGAACATATAAAAAAAATAGGGTGGATATACCTTTCCATATCGAAATATAATTTTTTTCTCCTGGGCGCATGCTAAGAGTTAACCAAAATAATTAATTTTGAAACCTTCCCCACTATTTCTCAAACTTTTGGCGATTGTTTATGGTAGGACACGTGATATAAAAGAACATATAAAAATTAAGGTGGATATACCTCCATATCGAAATATAATTTTTCTCTTGCTTGCTTGATGTGAGCTAAAATAATTAATTTTGAAACCTTCCCACTACTTCTCAAACTTTTGGCGATTGTTTATGGTAGGACACGTGATAGAGAAGAACATACAAAAAAATTAGGGTGGATATACCTTTCCATATCGAAATATAATTTTTTCTCTTGCTTGCTAGATGTGAGCTAAAATAATTAATTTTGAAACCTTCCCCACTACTTCTCAAACTTTTGGCGATTGTTTATGGTAGGACACGTGATAGAGAAGAACATATAAAAAAATTAGGGTGGATATACCTCCATATCGAAATATAATTTTTTCTCCTGGCGCATGCTAAGAGTTAACCAAAATAATTAATTTTGAAACCTTCCCCACTATTTCTCAAACTTTTGGCGATTGTTTATGGTAGGACACGTGATAGAAAAGAACATATAAAAAAATTAGGGTGGATATACCTCTCCATATCGAAATATAATTTTTTCTCCTGGGCGCATGCTAAGAGTTAACCAAAATAATTAATTTTGAAACCTTCCCCACTACTTCTCAAACTTTTGGCGATTGTTTATGGTAGGATACGTGATAGAGAAGAACATATAAAAAAATTAGGGTGGATATACCTTTCCATATCGAAATATAATTTTTTTCTCCTGGGCGCATGCTAAGAGTTAACCAAAATAATTAATTTTGAAACCTTCCCCACTACTTCTCAAACTTTTGGCGATTGTTTATGGTAGGACACGTGATAGAGAAGAACATATAAAAAGATTAGGGTGGATATACCTCTCCATATCGAAATATAATTTTTTCTCTTGCTTGCTTGATGTGAGCTAAAATAATTAAATTTGCAATCTTCCCCACTACTTCTCAAACTGTTGGCGACAGTTTATGGTAGGACACGTGATAGAGAAGAACATATAAAAAATTAGGGTTGATATACCTTTCCATATCGAAATATAATTTTTTTCTCCTGGGCGCATGCTAAGAGTTAACCAAAATAATTAATTTTGAAACATTCCCTACTACTTCTCAAACTTTTGGCGATTGTTTCTGGTAGGATACGTGATAGAGAAGAACATATAAAAAAATTAGGGTGGATATACCTTTCCATATCGAAATATAATTTTTTTCTCCTGGGCGCATGCTAAGAGTTAACCATAATAATTAATTTTGAAACCTTCCCCACTACTTCTCAAACTTTTGGCGATTGTTTATGGTAGGACACGTGATAGAGAAGAACATATAAAAAAATTAGGGTGGATATACCTTTCCATATCGAAATATAATTTTTTTCTCCTGGGCGCATGCTAAGAGTTAACCAAAATAATTAATTTTGAAACCTTCCCCACTACTTCTCAAACTTTTGGCGATTGTTTGTGGTAGGACACGTGATAGAAAAGAACATATAAAAAAATTAGGGTGGATATACCTCTCCATATCGAAATATAATTTTTTCTCTTGCTTGCTTGATGTGAGCTAAAATAATTAATTTTGAAACCTTCCCCACTACTTCTCAAACTTTTGGCGATTGTTTATGGTAGGACACGTGATAGAGAAGAACATACAAAAAAATTAGGGTGGATATAGCTTTCCATATCGAAATATAATTTTTTCTCTTGCTTGCTAGATGTGAGCTAAAATAATTAATTTTGAAACCTTCCCCACTACTTCTCAAACTTTTGGCGATTGTTTATGGTAGGACACGTGATAGAGAAGAACATACAAAAAAATTAGGGTGGATATACCTTTCCATATCGAAATATAATTTTTTTCTCCTGGGCGCATGCTAAGAGTTAACCAAAATAATTAATTTTGAAACCTTCCCCACTATTTCTCAATCTTTTGGCGATTGTTTATGGTAGGACACGTGATAGAGAAGAACATATAAAAAAATTAGGGTGGATATACCTCTCCATATCGAAATATAATTTTTTCTCTTGCTTGCTTGATGTGAGCTAAAATAATTAATTTTGCAACCTTCCCCACTACTTCTCAAACTGTTGGCGACAGTTTATGGTAGAACACGTGATAGAGAAGAACATATAAAAAAATTAGGGTGGATATAGCTTTCCATATCGAAATATAATTTTTTCTCTTGCTTGCTTGATGTGAGCTAAAATAATTAATTTTGAAACCTTCCCACTACTTCTCAAACTTTTGGCGATTGTTTTGGTAGGACACGTGATAGAAAAGAACATATAAAAAATTAGGGTGGATATACCTCTCCATATCGAAATATACTTTTTTCTCTTGCTTGCTTGATGTGAGCTAGAATAATTAATTTTGAAACCTTCCCCACTACTTCTCAAACTTTTGGCGATTGTTTATGGTAGGACAGTGATAGAAAAGAACATATAAAAAATTAGGTGGATATACCTCTCCTTATCGAAATATAATTTTTCTCCTGGGCGCATGCTAAGAGTTAACCAAAATAATTAATTTTGAAACCTTCCCACTACCTCTCAAACTTTTGGCGATTGTTTATGGTAGGATACGTGATAGAGAAGAACATATAAAAAATTATGGTGGATATACCTTTCCATATCGAGATATAATTTTTTCTCCTGGGCACATGCTAAGAGTTAACCAAAATAATTAATTTTGAAACCTTCCCACTACTTCTCAAACTTTTGGCGATTGTTTATGGTAGGACATGTGATAGAAAAGAACATATAAAAAATTAGGGTGGATATACCTCTCCTTATCGAAATATAATTTTTCTCCTGGGCGCATGCTAAGAGTTAACCAAAATAATTAATTTTGAAACCTTCCCACTACTTCTCAAACTTTTGGCGATTGTTTATGGTAGGATACGTGATAGAGAAGAACATATAAAAAATTATGGTGGATATACCTTTCCATATCGAGATATAATTTTTTCTCCTGGGCACATGCTAAGAGTTAACCAAAATAATTAATTTTGAAACCTTCCCACTACTTCTCAAACTTTTGGCGATTGTTTATGGTAGGACATGTGATAGAAAAGAACATATAAAAAATTAGGTGGATATACCTCTCCTTATCGAAATATAATTTTTTCTCCTGGGCGCATGCTAAGAGTTAACCAAAATAATTAATTTTGAAACCTTCCCCACTACTTCTCAAACTTTTGGCGATTGTTTATGGTAGGATACGTGATAGAGAAGAACATATAAAAAAATTAGGGTGGATATACCTTTCCATATCGAAATATAATTTTTTTCTCCTGGGCGCATGCTAAGAGTTAACCAAAATAATTAATTTTGAAACCTTCCCCACTATTTCTCAAACTTTTGGCGATTGCTTATGGTAGGACACGTGATAGAAAAGAACATATAAAAAAATTAGGGTGTATATACCTCTCCATATCGAAATATAATTTTTTCTCTTGCTTGCTTGATGTGAGCTAAAATAATTAATTTTGCAACCTTCCCCACTACTTCTCAAACTGTTGGCGACAGTTTATGGTAGGACACGTGATAGAGAAGAACATAAAAAAATTAGGATGGATATACCTTTCCATATCGAAATATAATGTTTTTCTCCTGGGCGCATGCTAAGTGGTAACCAAAATAATTAATTTTGAAACCTTCCCCACTACTTCTCAAACTTTTGGCGATTGTTTATGGTAGGACACGTGATAGAGAAGAACATATAAAAAAATTAGGGTGGATATACCTTTCCATATCGAAATATAATTTTTTTCTCCTGGGCGCATGCTAAGAGTTAACCAAAATAATTAATTTTGAAACCTTCCCCACTACTTCTCAAACTTTTGGCGATTGTTTGTGGTAGGACACGTGATAGAAAAGAACATATAAAAAATTAGGTGGATATACCTCTCCATATCGAAATATAATTTTTTCTCTTGCTTGCTTGATGTGAGCTAAAATAATTAATTTTGAAACCTTCCCACTACTTCTCAAACTTTTGGCGATTGTTTATGGTAGGACACGTGATAGAGAAGGACATATAAAAAATTAGGGTGGATATACCTTTCCATATCGAAATATAATTTTTCTCTTGCTTGCTTGATGTGAGCTAAAATAATTAATTTTGAAACCTTCCCACTACTTCTCAAACTTTTGGCGATTGTTTATGGTAGGACACGTGATAGAGAAGAACATATAAAAAATTAGGGTGGATATACCTTTCCATATCGAAATATAATTTTTTCTCCTGGCATGCTAAGAGTTAACCAAAATAATTAATTTTGAAACCTTCCCACTACTTCTCAAACTTTTGGCGATTGTTTATGGTAGGACACGTGATAGAAAAGAACATATAAAAAAATTAGGGTGGATATACCTCTCCATATCGAAATATAATTTTTTCTCTTGCTTGCTTGATGTGAGCTAAAATAATTAATTTTGCAACCTTCCCCACTACTTCTTAAACTGTTGGCGACAGTTTATGGTAGGACACGTGATAGAGAAGACCATATAAAAAAATTAGGGTGGATGTACCTTTCCATATCGAAATATAATTTTTTTCTCCTGGGCGCAAGCTAAGAGTTAACCAAAATAATTAATTTTGAAACCTTCCCCACTACTTCTCAAACTTTTGTCGATTGTTTATGGTAGGACACGTGATAGAGAGGAAGATATAAAAAAATTAGGGTGGATATACCTCTTCTTATCGATATATAATTTTTTCTTGCTTCTGCTTTATAGAAGTTGAGGGAATAATTAATTTTTTATTAAGAGATGATTATAGGTATATTTTACAATAATGTTCACATAACGTAAAAGAGCTTTCATTTTGGTAGTTTTTGGGTTTGAATTAACGTTTTATAACTTTATTAAAATTTTATGGCAATATTTGTTTGGTCTGCTGTAAAAAAACGAATCCGAATCCCAAGCTAACTTCACACACGTTACAAAACTTACCAATTGCGGCTAGAACACTCAAATACATACACGATACCTCCATTTCAAATCTAGAGATATTTAAAATTTATATCAATATAAATTAATAGCTAAATTTGATGAAAATATTTGTTCAAACGCGAAAAAATGAATGGAACTAACTTCAGTTCCACTTCCACTTATATTTATGCTTACGCATTCAATCGTTTTAAATTGAATTATTTTTATACACAAAATATTTTTTATTAACAATGTTGACAATTTAATAATGATGCATTTTCTATTTTTTATTAATCCACACAAATAGAATACAAAGTTTTAAACAAACTTTTATTTAACAGATAATTCACACCATATTACAAATCAAAAAGTTGCTCAAGCGCAAGCTGAAATATACTCGGATAGTCGTTACGTCACAAATGTCTGGGAAATTTGAATCTCTGCGCCGGAGACCGCCATATTCATAACCCTCCATGATTCTACTTATACAAAATAAAGTACTTGAGTATAAAAACATGTTAAAGGAATAAATCAAAATTAACCATGGGATGTTTTGAGGCGTTTTAATAGTTACGTTAGGAGTTACCTACGTCTTGTTATAAAATTATAAACAAGATTATGACACCCTTATTTCCATACCAACTATTACAACACATGCAAATGAAAAATGATTACTTTTTTCACTAAACTAAATCTAAAGTGCAAACTCAAAAATGGTACGAATGTTATGACGACCAGAATGCACTGCTGATGACAACAACAATACACGTAGCGCGGTACTTAACTCGAAGTCAGCCATAAAACAAGGTTATGATAAATTTTAATCAATTCGTTCAACAGACCTTTTATTTATAAAATACTTAT
Source organism: Vesta saturnalis (assembly GCA_036346205.1). NCBI lineage: Eukaryota > Metazoa > Arthropoda > Insecta > Coleoptera > Lampyridae > Vesta > Vesta saturnalis. The sequence goes on from JARFJB010001062.1 coordinate 614,084, forward strand.
CTTTTTTGGGGTTTTAATGGTGTATTTTAAATTATACAGTCTAATCGTTTCGATAACACTTACAGTTATCTTCGTCAGCAGTAATATTTGTTAAAATTGTTAAAGGTGTTGAAAACAATTTTGTCAACTGAATATGGGCTCTAGAGGCCTTATTTATCTAAAATAATTTCACAAACGTTGAACTTTACTTTGAACCTCAAAGATAGTTGCATAACGAACACGTTCAAACCTTCAGAATTGCAAGGGTACAGAGATTTAAATTTCCCGCATAGTTTTGACGTCACACTATTTAAATCAATTGTCAACAATGCATTGTCGGAGGTAAACTTTATTTACTAAATATTTATCATTGGCGGCGAGGGAAACAATTCGAAATCGAACTGAGATCGAAATTATTAGTTTTGACCGCCGCTAAGTCCAAAAAAATAGTTTTCATAAAATGTGAAAAACGTTCGTGTACCTCTAGAAATTTTCGGCTGAAATATCTCAGCTACTAATTATAAAATCGGTCAAAATTGTACTGTTGTATTCTATAGTCGCCTTTGGCGCTTAAGACAAAAATAATACTGTGTCCAAAAATTTTGTGAAGAAACTTATGGTGTAGTTTATATTTATTGCACCACTTTGTAAAGATTAGCTTTTATGTCAGGTCATATACAGAAATATGAATTTAGCAGCACTCTCTTAATTTAAATAACGGTAAGCTCGAATAGTAAATTAAAAAGTTTAACCAGTAAATAGGTTTGCGTCAAAACCACATTTTCAGAGCTCCACATTTTCAAGGTTACAACAATAATAAGGCCACACTTGTATAAAACACGTGGGTAAGGCGGAAGATCATAAGCACTTTAAGGTCACTATAGATACAGAAACAAACGGTTTAGAAACAAAACGTTATAATTTGGCACAAGTGCAAAAAGTGCTTTCCACTTCTATAGGGTTTTCCAATAAGAGGTGTTATTTTGATATTCAAAGAAAAATGGAATTTTTTGAGATAATTGATCGGATGCTTATTTCATTATAAAGAGGAAGGTATGCCGTTAATAATGGAAAATAATATCAGCCAAATGGCTACCACGACCACGCTTACAGGACCATATCCTTTTCATGAAATTTTCCATAACCAAATCGCAAAGTGGCTGCCCTATGTCATCGATATCCTCACGAATTCCATCTTTGAGGTCTTGAATCGACGCTGGGCTTTTGGCGTAGACCTTATCTTTCACGTGGCCCCAAAGGAAGAAGTCGCAAGGTGTTAAATCACAAGATCTCAGTGGCCAATTGTGATCACCTCTTCGAGAGATAACACGGTCCGGAAACTTTTCCCGTAAAAGATCAATGGTTTCGTTGCTTGTGTGGCACATAGCGCCGTCTTGTTGAAAGTAAACGTTGTCCAGATCAATACCATCCAATTCCGGCCATAAAAAATCATTAATCATCTCTCGATAGCGCAATCCATTCACCGTAACTGTTGCTCCAGCCTCATTTTCGAAAAACTAAGGTCCAATGACCCCGCCAGACCATAAACCGCACCAAACAGTAACACGTTGAGGATGGAGAGGCTTTTCAACAATAACTCTTGGGTTTTCCGAGCCCCAGATGCGACAATTTTGCCTGTTGACGTACCCACCGAGGTGGAAATGGGCCTCATCAGTCAAGATGATTTTTCGATGGAATTCCGAATCATTTTCATGCACTTCAACCACCCAATCAGCAAAGACACGACGTTGTTGATGATCGGCCGGCTTGAGTTCTTGTGTTAACTGAACTTTATAAGCCTTACGACCCAAGTCTTTATGCAAAATACGGTGTAATGACGTTTGTGGATTGCCCAATTCCAAAGAACGACGAGGAATGGACAAACCTGGGTTTTCTTCAACACTTTGGGCTACAGCAGCAATATTCTCAGTTGTTCTTGAGCGACGTGCACGGGTTTTATTCTTCACATCATTAACTTGTCCCAACAGCTCGAATTTGTTCACCAATTTCTGTATTGCGGTCCGACAAGGTACTTCACGACGACCCAAAAATGTTTTAGTTTTACGAACCGTCTCTGCCAAATTTTCACCATTTTTATAGTAAATTTTAATAATTTCAATGCGTTGTTGAAGCGTGTATCGTTCCATTTTTATTAATCGCGTAGTTTTTACTTGTCAAATGTCAATAAATGACAGCTTCAAAAGTGACATCTACCGAAATAGCGGGCTATTCAAAATAACACCTCTTATTGGAAAACCCTTTACTTCAGTACACTTGTCAGGCCGTAGAGCACGTATTTACACGTACGTGTAGTGTGGTGCCCCTCGTAAATGCTCCTGTAATAGATTATCAGATGGTTGCCATTACTTTGTTTGTACCCCACACATAAAAGATTCTACTGTGTCGGTGGTTGCTGCAGTAAGTGATGGAGGTGAGTGAATTCTATACATGCAAAGTTTGGGAGTGAATGTTTATCAAAACAATTATAATGTTGTAGATAATAAAAGTTTGGTGAGACGCACACGTGTTGTCTTCGTGCAACACAGTAATATACCTGAAATTATATATATATATATTGTAACGCTCTCAATTTGAGTTACAGACAACACGCTCGTCTTAAAATTTGCAGCACCTATTTTGCCGACCAGCCCACAGCGGTTAGTGGGGGTGAGTACCTTTTACAAGATTAAACTTTAGAGCGCCACAGGGTTAAAATTTATTACAATGTTAGTGTCTGCAAATTCGTTATTGTCATTGGCCAACTCTGAACTCCAATAACCCTGATGCGCTTGCCTACGCAACTCAAACAAAAAAACACAGATAAACCAACAAAGTGTGAAAGCTTTATTCAACAAAAACTGTATTATTGTACAAGACAATAGTTGATCAAAAATAAAAAGAATTATGGTGTACTACCTGGTACTTATAAAATTCGATAAGGTTGAAAGTTTCCTTGCGTTAAATATTTAGTAAAGAAAAAATTAATACTACTAGCCTGCGTTAACTGCCGTAATCATTTAAATCCTGATGGCGTCACCTGCACGACCCTACAACAGGTAAATGACGTTTCTTCTCAAATTGTAACCAATGTTAACACTGGGTAACCACTCTAACTAATGGTGATTATACCCGCCAAACCCAAAGCAATTGCTGTAAGTTTTCCGCTTTTTTTATCAAAACCACACAGTTCGTACAGGTACACTAGCAAGACAAGAAAATAAGCAAACAAAAAAATGTGTGGCAAAGTGCTATAAATACCATGCAAGGAAACCGCCACTTAACAATGAGGTAAGTACGCTTAAATTATTGCTACTTAACAATTTTCATATAATAAATGAAATCAACAAGGGTACACGTTCTATAATAAATAAACCAGATAACTGTGCACATAAAAAGGAAGTAAATTGAAATTTAAAGTGATCAAGTTTTGGTTATAGAATGAATTTAGATCTTTGTACCTAACAATTTATAAACAATAAGTAAATCAAAGTAGTGTGCACTTTTGATAATGAATAAACTAGAAACTGTGCACATAAAAGTAAATTTGAAATTTAAAAAGTAATCAAGTATTGTTTTGAGAATGAATTGAACTTAACTTTCTTCAGGTGGTTATTGTGGTGACCTCTGACTCAATGGTGCATCAAAATAATATGATATCTCTTCAACTGCGGACTCAGATTAGATGTTAGATATGTTGCATGCGGTAACTATCTTACAACCCGCTTCTGTTCCTTTTATAGGCCCATAATAAAACTGAGGAAGGGATTACCAGGGATAAATTGTTGTAATTAAAATGTTTAATAAAAAAAGTAACTTACCCCTAATATAATTAGGGTTGACGAAGGTGTTAATCTTAATTGATTTAAAGCCGGAAAATTCCGATTAGAGAGGTAAATAAGATTACAATTCCAACCCAATGCCTCTCGATTATAATTAATGATTAATATTTGGAATCCAGTTCATCTACTGCAGAATATCTTAATGGCAACCAAAATAAATGGATCCAGCCGCAAGTATTCTTAATTTAATATAACCACCTCACAATTAAGATTAAGAACGTCTCAGGAATTTGTTTGTACTCTCGTTAAAAGAGAATAATGTCTGATAATCTCCTTACACAAAATTATTTTGATAACAATGGTCAATGCCACAAGAAATTATAAGCAATTTGAGTTGCCTGCCATCAGGGATCAGAAACAACTATTTAGCATTAGAATAACTTTAAGTGAACCTAAATGTTACATTATTTAATTAAATTTAAATAAATGCATTACACCTGTCTTAATCAATTAAATTGAAACGTTACACTCCCCCCTTACTTTCCCGAGAAAAACATTCACCTGTATGTTTGACGAGTAACAAAAAGAAAACAACTAAATTAACAATTCCAAAAGGAAGACTCCAACCGAAAACTAGATAGTTGGATAAAACGGTTTTAAATCTTTGGTATTCCATGACCCTTTCTCATTCCCATATTCATCTTCCAGTTTATACATCCAAGGCGATAATTTTTTCGCGACCCGAAATGGTCCTACAAATTTAGCAGCCAATTTGCTAGAATAATATTTACTGGCATCCGACAAAGCATAATTCCTTCTAAGGACCTGATCTCCGATCTTATACTCTACGTCCCTGTGCCTGAGATCATAGTAATGTTTATTTCTTTCATATGACTTAATCAGTAATGTACGAACGTCTCGAAAGATCTTAGAATGAGATTCTAATTTTTATTTGACTCTGCCGATTAAATTGTACATCTTGATCAATATTAACCTCGATTTTATGTTCGTCTCCGGATAAAATTTGTTCATGGCCGAAATTTAATTTATAGGAGAATGTCCGGTGACATCGTGCTTAGCAGTACGTATTGCAGTACCAATTTTTGCGAGGTGCTTCTCCCAATCACGGTGTGTATTTTCCAGATACGAAGCTAACATCGTTTTAAGTACCCTATTGATTCGTTCAGTTGGGTTCGCTTGAGGATGGTATACAGCGGTTGTTTTTGCTGAACTTTATACTCTGTACACATGTCCTTAAATTTGTTACTAACAAACTGCACACCGTTATCCGTAATTAAAATTTTGGGAACTCCAAACACTAAAAATACTTGTTCCTCAATCAGTTTACAAATAGCTGTAGCTGTAGGAGCTCTAATCGGAAAAACAAAGCAAACTTACTAAAGTAATCTGATACTACCAAAATATTCAAGTAACCACTTGCACTTTTAGGTAAAGGACCGACAAGATCGGCTGAAATCATCTGCCAGGGTTGATCTACCACATTAGGGCCAGCCATAAATCCAGCACGTTTCTTTTGCTCTGGTTTAGTCTTTTGGCAAACCACACAATTAGGCCAATAAAACTTTTGTTGTATTCTGGCCAATGTTTTAGATACCCCCATGTGACCTGCTAGCACGGGATCATGGTGCTGCTTTATTATTTCCGAACGCTTGGCTTTGGGAACAACTTCCAGCCATCCGCTATTTTGCCTTGTGTTCACTTTTTTTAAAAGTTTAAGGTCTTCAATCCTCCATAAAGGATACTTCTTAGGGTTTCCTTTAATTTGTTTTGTAAGCTTCTCTAACCATACATCAGATGTGCCATTAGAGGCTTCTACGGTATCCAGCATAGGAACGCCTCTTGACAGCGCATCCGGGAGAACATGTTCTTGTCCTTTACGATGAATCATTTTAAAGTGATATGGCTGTAGCCTTAATGTCCATCTTGCTAATCGACCCTGTGGATCCTTCAGATTATTCAACCACAATAAAGAATGGTGATCTGTAACCACTGTAAACTCAGTTCGTTCGAGGTAAGGCCTTAGTTTTTCAATACACCAAAGAACAGCTAGGCATTCCTCTCGGTAGTACTATATTTTCGTTCCGCCTTCGTAAGCGATCTACTTAAATAACAAATAACCGTCTGTTCACCATTCGGACCTGTCTGGGTTAACACCCAGACATACCCACTCGCATCAGTGTGTAGTATGAATTCCCAATCAAAATTTGGGCATGATAACACAGGGGCCGATATCATAGCAGATGTAATATTTTTGAAGGCGTCTTCACATTCTGCTGTCCACTGAAATTTGTTGGACTTTCGCAACAGTTTATTGATAGGCTCTAGCAATGACGAAAATTCGGAACGAAACGTCGGTACCAGCTGACCATTCCTACTACCCTTCTCACTTCTTTAACAGTTTTCGGTGCCTCAAGATCTAATATAGCTTGCACCTTTTCAGGATCGACCTGTATGCCCCTCTTTGTAACCAAATAACCGAAGTACTTGAGTTCGTCTCTGCAGAATTGACATTTATCTTTGGATAGCTTTAAATTGGCTTTATTTCAGCGCCTGAAAACTTCTTGTAGGACTTCCATGTGCTTTTCGAAAGTTGGAGTAACCACGATTATATCATCCAGATACACGAACACATGAGGCTCCAACTCTGGACCTAGAACTCGGTCGATTAATCTCTGCCAGGTCGCCGGAGTATTATGCAATCCAAACGGCATACGTACAAAGCGAAATAAGCCCCTTCCTGGAACAGTAAACGCAAGATAGTCTCTTGACTGTTCAGCCACTGGAACTTGCCAATAAGCACTTTTTACGTCAAGTGAAAAGATGTACTTTGCATTCCGAAGGCGATCTAGAATGGATGAGATATAGAGCAATGGGTATGCGTCTTTTTTTGTAACCGCGTTTAATTTCCTGAAGTCTACGCAGAATCGAAAGGTGTTGTCTCTTTTCCTAACAAGTAAAATAGGTGAAGACCACGGCGAATTAGATTTTTCAATCACTCCATCTTTTAGCATGATATCCACCTCTTCGTTTATGTGCTTTTGAACAATTGGCGATACTGGATAATACCTCTGCTTGATCGGTGGAGAATCTGTTTCGATGACATGTTCGACCAGATGGGTAGCAGTTAGTTCATCTCCCAAGTTACCGAAGTAATCATCAATAACGCTTTTTAAATCTTCAAGTTGCACTTTGGTTAAATGCGCCTCCATGTACAGTAGTTCTGGTTCAGGCTCCTGGTTCGAAAATTTCCAGACACCTTTTCTCATGTCCGGCACCACCGCAAATTGTTTCCAGAAGTCGATACCTAAAATTAACGTATGATAGACATTAGGGACAACCATCATGTCAATCACCCTATCAACGTTACTCGAACAGAAATCATGCCCATACCGTTACACTGATCACCATTAGCTAACCTGATGTAATTGGTGTCGTTAGAAATAATCTTTAATTTAAGGTGGTTCAATTTTGAGATGCCTGGTCCCCCAAGTATTGTATGGGTAGACCCGAGTCGAGTAAACCTATTATTGTAGTGCCAAGAATATTTAGACTTAAATAAGGTCTTTCGTCTCCTCAGCATGGGCTACGACAAAGTCGAGTAATATTTTACACTTCGGGATAACGACGGTATATGAGGAAGCGTTGCAGATTTCCGTCGATCTACTGCGACGCTCTCCCGTTTCCCGCATTCGTGCGATGGACTGTATATTTTGATTGCCTCTCAGGACACTTATCAACGTAGTGGCCCCACTTTTTACAACGGTAGCACTTGATTTGTTTTGAAGTGCTTGGTGTGGATATTGGATTTCCCATTGACGTAGTGGCAACTGTAGCCGAGTGACTAGTACGTTCAATATTAGCAAGATCCGGTTCCATACTTGAGGTCTTTCTAACAGGTGGTAGAAAACAATCAACAGAAGACTTAGAAATTTCTAGCTTTTACAGTATTGCTTTAACTCTTCTACAGATTTCAATTCAACTAATGCTAAGTGTGATTGATAATAAGGCAAGACGTTACGTTTTAAAATGGCTATCTTAGTTACATCTGACAATGCAGAGTTCAATCGCCTAAACAACGTTTCCATTTTAGCGAAATATATCCCTACAGATTCCAGTTTTCCTTGGGTACGTCTCTTAATTTCTTCGAATAACACCTCATCGTAGTTATACGGTTGAAATTCAGCTCGTAAACCTTGAGCTAAATCTTTCCAGCTTGAGAAACAGCTTCTGTTTGCTCGAAACCAAGTTAAAGCTTCATCTGTGAATAAATCAATTGCCGATCTAAACAACTCTGGTACTGAAATTCCCCTTGCAATTCGCAAGTCCTCAACTCTCTCTAAAAATGAATTAACTGACTCAGAAGAAGTACCTCCAAATTTAATACCCCATTTGTAAACTGGTACTGATTTTGAACTATTCCCTTCTAGTTTAAATGACCCGTCAAGACCTTTTTTAATAGGTAATACATCTTCCACCTCAGACTCTTCAGATGCTGTAAGCAAAACTAACTCCTCCTCTCGAAGAAGATTCAACTTCGACTACAGTACTATGTGAAGTCAACGGAACGCGACTACCTAAGGATTCTCGTCTCAATTTCGACACGTGATCATCGAAACCTGATGTAAGCTGCATCAATTTAAATAATAGCGCTTTAACCACCTTTCTATCACTCTCAGTGACTGGTAATGCTCGATTACATCTGTCGAGAGTATGTTGGAATTTAGCACCGAATTTTTTTTTAGTCTTGGATACTGTATCTAACTCTAATGTTTGAATTAATGTTGTTAATTCTGAAATCCTATCCTCTATGGCTTTAATATCAACTTTAATGTCGACATCGTATTCTGGGTAAGTAAATGATTGACCCCCTCTTTCTAATTTGAGTAAACCCTCAAAGCCGAACGCATCTCATTGACATTACATGACTCATCGAAACCCCTAATGTGTAACTCATACTTGAGTTCCTCACTAAACAATCTAAAAATATCAATAGACGAGGTCATATTAAAGTCGAGTGCACCACAACTTGCTACCAGAACCCAATTATAAAAATATACTTAATTTTTAAAATATGTAGCTATACGTCAATCAGACAATGATGGTTTATCTTAATAAACAATACTAATTTCACACTAATTCACGTTGGGCGCCATTGTAACGCTCTCAATTTGAGTTACAGACAACACGCTCGTCTTAAAATTTGCAGCACCTATTTTGCCGACCAGCCCACAGCGGTTAGTGGGGTGAGTACCTTTACAAGATTAAACTTTAGAGCGCCACAGAGTTAAAATTTATTACAATGTTAGTGTCTGCAAATTCGTTATTGTCATTGGCCAACTCTGAACTCCAATAACCCCGATGCGCTTGCCTACGCAACTCAAACAAAAAAAAAACACAGATAAACCAACAAAGTGTGAAAGCTTTATTCAACAAAAAAACTGTATTATTGTACAAGACAATAGTTGATCAAAAATAAAAAGAATTATGGTGTACTACCTGGTACTTATAAAATTCGATAAGGTTGAAAGTTTCCTTGCGTTAAATATTTAGTAAAGAAAAAAATTAATACTACTAGCCTGCGTTAACTGCCGTAATCATTTAAATCCTGATGGCGTCACCTGCACGACCCCTACAACAGGTAAATGACGTTTCTTCTCAAATTGTAACCAATGTTAACACTGGGTAACCACTCCTAACTAATGGTGATTATACCCGCCAAACCCAAAGCAATTGCTGTAAGTTTTCCGCTTTTTTTATCAAAACCACACAGTTCGTACAGGTACACTAGCAAGACAAGAAAATAAGCAAACAAAAAAAATGTGTGGCAAAGTGCTATAAATACCATGCAAGGAAACCGCCACTTAACAATGAGGTAAGTACGCTTAAATTATTGCTACTTAACAATTTTCATATAATAAATGAAATCAACAAGGGTACACGTTCTATAATAAATAAACCAGATAACTGTGCACATAAAAAAAGGAAGTAAATTGAAATTTAAAGTGATCAAGTTTTGATTATATAATAAATTTAGGTCTTTGTACCTAACAATTTATAAACAATAAATAAATCAAAGTAGGGTGCACTTTTGATAATGAATAAACTAGAAACTGTGCACATAAAAGTAAATTTGAAATTTAAAAAAGTAATGCAGTTTTGTTTTGAGAATGAATTGCACTTAACTTTCTTCAGGTGTAGATATTGGTTATTGTGGTGACCTCTGACTCCAATGGTGCATCAAAATAAAATGATATCTCTTCAACTGCGGACTCAGATTAGATGTTAGATATGTTGCATGCGGTAACTATCTTACAACCCGCTTCTGTTTCTTTTATAGGCCCGTACTAAAAACTGAGGAAGGGATTACCAGTGATAAATTGTTGTTATTAAAATGTTTAATAAAATAAGTAACTTACCCCTAATATAATTAGGGTTGACGAAGGTGTTAATCTTAATTGATTTAAAGCCGGAAAATTCCGATTAGAGAGGTAAATAAGATTACAATTCCAATCCAATGCCTCTCGATTATAATTAATGATTAATATTTGGAATCCAGTTCATCTACTGCAGAATATCTTAATGGCAACCAAAATAAATGGATCCAGCCGCAAGTATTCTTAATTTAATATAACCACCTCACAATTAAGATTAAGAACGTCTCAGGAATTGGTTTGTACTCTCGTTAAAAGAGAATAATGTCTGATAATCTCCTTACACAAAATTATTTTGATAACAATGGTCACTGCCACAAGAAATTATACGCAATTTGAGTTGCCTGCCATCAGGGATCAGAAACAACTATTTAGCATTAGAATAACTTTAAGTGAACCTAAATGTTACATTATTTAATTAAATTTAAATAAATGCATTACACCTGTCTTAATCAATTAAATTGAAACGTTACAATATATATATATATATATATATATATATATATATATATATATATATATATATATATATATATATATATATATATATATATATATATATATATATATATATAAGTGGGTAATCTTGACTGATGATAATGAATATAAGATAAGTTTATTGGAATGCATTCTCCAATAAACTTATCTTATATATATATATATATATATATATATATATATATATATATATATATATATCGGGTATCCAAAAAGTGAAACGGCTGAATAACTTTTTCAGACCAAAAGTTGAAAATTTGAAAAAGGTCCCTTTTTCAAACGGGAACCTTACTTTTTTATTTTATATTTGGATTCAGCGAAAAAATTGTACATCAGAATACGTACGGCCCTTTTGTAGAGTCCAAAATAGTTCTAAAAGGGTCCTGAATAGTAAAACCTAAATTTGTAGTAAATATCTTGTTTTATCGTAAGTATTTGATCAAATAAAAATTCTACAATTTATCCTCTTATAGAACCCTCGGGCCCTTATTTAAGAGCCCTTTGTAAGGCCCCTAAGATGGTTTAGGAGTGTCCCATATAGCAAAACCAAAATTTGAAGTTTGTACTTTGTTTTTACCTTGAGTATTTCGTCTAATAAAGAAATTTACGCTTTAGTTTCTTATAAGCCTTCAGGGCCCCTAAAATTTTCTGAATCGCTCTTGTATGGCAGAAATCTCAATTTGAAATATGCACCCTATTTATATCCTTGGCTGTGAAAAATTTGCCATTTTATGCCCTTACGCGGCCCAAAGTTAATTTTGTAGCACTTTTTAGGGTCCTAGGGCATAATTAGAGGATAAAATGATAAATTTCTTGTTGATTCAAATATTGAAGATAAAAAAGGTGCATTTTTCAAATTTCGATTTTTACTATACAAGATTCTTTTAGAACTGTTTGGGGGCCCTATAACAGGGTATGAGTGGTCTTAAATAAATTAAAAGCGTTTTCTGAAACTGTTCTCAAATTTTTATTTTTTTGACTGAAAAAAGTTATTAAGCAGACTATATGTATGTACTGGGTGGATACTCTAAGTGGAATAAAATCTGTAACCCAAAGGGATGAAGTCCAGGAGAAAAATTATGATAGGCATTCTTTATAATTGTTTCCAGGCCTCAATCTGGGGTTACAGTTTCTCCATATATACACCCCCGCGGGTGAAACCACCCCTAACTTTTTTTTTCAATTGTAAGAGTAGGTCAAGTGATACACCTTGTGAAAGCTTGTATTAAGAGGAATACAACGCAGTACTCATTTTCTCAGGCATTTAAAGAAATAAAGTGAAAAATCCTAAATGATCAACTTTCTCTGGCTCAATGGTATTTAATTTCGAAAATGATTGAAATGTTGGTAGGTAAAAATGCACCGTAGTGATAACATGCATTTATTATCGCAACAAGCCTGATCTTGTCGTTGGAGGAAAAAATCTCTGTCTTCTGTGTTTCTTACACTCATTTCGACAATGCTTGTATGGTCGGTAGATAAAAATGTGCCGTATTGATAACGTGCATTTATTATCTCAGCAAGCTGATGAAAAACACTCTTAATCTTCTGTGTTTTAATCTAGATTTTAGTTACCTGTTTGATTTGTTAGCGTCCACATTAGTATATTACAATATTGTCTGTTCCTTGTATTTTTCTTTGCTCGTTTATTTAAGTAAATAATTCCTCTAGTGTAGTTTTCACATCTTCACGTCGTAGTAAATTATTTCGCATGGCTTATGTAACGGAAGCCCTTCGCATTGAGAAATTAATGATGATCGGAAATGGTGACCGAAGTCGCACTCAAGCTGAGGTAGCTGAATTATTTGAACCAAATGATCTCGATTTACCGCGGCTTTCTCAAGTCACAATTAGCAAAATAGAAAGGCGCTATACAGAATTTGGTCATGTCAGGAATATACCAATACAAAGAAGAGAGGCAGTTGACGAAAATACAAAGCTGAACGTTTTGTTGGCTATTCAAGAAAATCCTATCATTTCGGCACGGCAATTAGCGCGCGATAATGAGGTCAGTAATAGAACTGTTTTAAAGGTTTTAAAAACTGCAAGGATGCAAATGCAACAAGAATTGACTGATGAATATCCAGACCGACGAATTGAGTTTTGTAACCGAATGATGGACTTCATTGACCATGGTCACATACAGTTGGAATGGATTCTCTTTTCAGATGAATGTACTTTCTCTTTGCATGGTGAAGTGAATCATCACAATTGTCGTTATTGGTCTGACCGCAACACCCATTGGATGCGGGAAACTCACACGCAACATCCACAAAAATTAAACGTATGAGCTGGGATTATTGGAGATCGAGTGGTAGGGCCATTTTTTCTGAATGGTGATCTTGTTGGGCAATTATATCTCACTATACTCACGGATGACCTGCTCTAAAATTTAAGGAGTCTATTTCCAAATAACAATCCAAATGACTTAAATGAGAGAATTTGGTTTCAGCAATATGGCGCTCCACCGCACTATGCATTGCCAGTACGGAACTGTTTAAATCAAATTTTTCCAAATAGATGGATTGGTCGATGAGGTGCACTTGAATGGCCACCACGATCCCCCTATTATAATTCCCTTGACTTTTTTTATGGGGACAATTGAAGAGTAAGGCTTATACTACATCACCGATCGACCTTGAAGGTCTAAGGGACAGAATTACTGCAGAAATCAGAAATATTGCACAAGACATGTTTCAAAACGTGAGGAATGGTTTTTATCACCGATTGGGTCTTTGTCAAGAAACAAATGGACACCATTTTGAACACCTTTAAAGTTATGAGCGTACCCCTAAGAAAAGATTTGTTTGCAGAGAAGTCGTTAAATCGTAGTTTAGTTTAAGAAAGTTGTCAAATTAAACTTCCTTTGCTAAGATGTTTGATTTTGATTTTTTTGTTCAACAAAATAATGTTTAAAATTTTGAGAAAATAAATACTGTGTTGTATTCCACTTAATACAAGCTTTCAAACGGTGTATCACTTGACCTACCCTTACATTTGAAAACAAACAATTAGGGGTGGCTTCACCCCCGGGGGTGGATATATGGAGAAACTGTAACCCCCAGATTGAGGGCTGGGAACAATTATAAAGAATGCCTATCATGATTTTTCTCCCGAACTTCACCTTTTTGAGTTACAGATTTTATTCCTCTTAGAGTATCCACCCTGTATGTATATCTATATTATATATATATATATATATATATATATATATATATATATATATATATATATATATATATATATATATATATATATATATATATATATATATATATATATATATATATATATATATATATATATATATATATATATATATACACAACACAATGGCATCATAGTTGATTATTGTGTAACTAATCATTTAAGTAAAAGATATCACTTTAAACTGGTTTTAAAGGAGCGCAAGTTTGAACTGGATTTTAAATGATCGGGTAATTTATTATATGTAGCGGCAATGTAATACGAAAATGATTTTTGTTAAATAGATTTTTTAAAATGTGGAACTGTTATTAGATTACGTATTCTGATATTAATGTTATGGATGTCGGTGCGATAGCGAGTTTTATTGTAGAGGTATCCAGGTTTATAGGTAGTTAGAACTTTATGAAATAATGTAAGTATGCATTTGACGCCTTTCAAACATATCTAGCCAACCAACTACAGGCAGGTTACAGGAAATCCTGTCATACTTGCGTATCCCAAATATGTACCGTAAACAAGAGTTTTTCAATTTTTGGATTTTGCTAACACCTTTGTAGGAAGTTGCAGCATTAACAAAGTAATCAATAACGCTATGTGCATTTGTTATATTTAAAGGAATTCATTTTTGCTGTCGCTTAATACATCATGTTTTTTTAAAGCTTTCCAGATATACTCAGGACTTGGCAACTTACAAATATTACTTAAGTATGCTTTTTTTTTCAAGTTTTAATAGCGAGTGTACAATAGTTTCTTAACCGCTTATAATAGTTCCAGTTACTGAATGATTTAGATTTTATAAATTTTTTAAGAAATTTTTGTTACCCAAACCCAAACGCGTAAACTTTATTGGTGCGTGTTTATCAAATAATTGTATCAGTAGTGTGTTAAAAAGAGTTACCTTAGCTAATTACCTAGCACACATAGCTGCCAAGAACATAGTGCGTAAAAAAAATATCCGACAAAGAAAATGCGACTATGTCTGATTGAAAAATTCTATGCTGCAGCTTTGATCTGCAAGTACTTTTGGTACCAAGTGATAAATCCAGTAATACTTTGTTCTGTTAACAGCGACTTAAGACATACAAGTTTACAATCTATAACACCGTTTCTCACTAAGGCGACTGCTTTATCTGGAGTAAAGTGGAAGGGAAAAGAGGCAGTTGCGAAATTGCTACTTTCCTTTATTCTTACATCAAGCATTTGTCGGATTTGTAGAAATTTTTAGCAGCTATGTGCTTGAAAGACGTTCAAGAAGTACTTCATTTAAAAGACATAGATCTGAAGTTTCTGGTCAAAGGTCATAGTGAAATAGAGTGTGGCTCGATACATGCTACCATAGCTACCGAATTTAAAAGAGTTGATAAGGTCCACATTCCTTCTGATTGGAAAACAATAGCAAGATCTGCTTTCAGAAAGGGGGATATACCGTACATATTGCATGAATTGTACATAAACATATTCTGAATTGGAAGAACTATGCTGACCGAGCATTTATTTTCCGAAAAGAAGATACGAGTAGGCACGCAGTTTACTGGAAAAAAATGTCTGGGTTGAACTTTCCAAAAAAATTACCCAATGTCTCCGTTTCAAAGAAAACTTCGATGATGAATTCAGACAACTTAACTGAGAAAGAAAAACACGCACAACTTCAGCCACTGTTCTAGAAGCTTTATATCTTGGACAGCTAAATCTCAAGAAAGAAAAGTACAACGCTCGCGTCTCTTCATTCCAAATGAAGCCTCCTTCCCCACGGTAACTTTCGTTTTATTGAAAGAAGTTTCTGCTAAAAATAAATATCTTGTTTGTTTGTGCTAAAGTAGATATATCACTTCACTTTTTTTAAATAAACGTGTATTTCCGTAAAAAAGTTTAGTTTAGAACATCTTGAAATGTGTTTTTTTTTCATAATAAAGTTTGATTTTGTTAAAATAATTTGCCGCATTTTTAGACTTGCAAACTTGAAACCAATTTTCTGAAAAATTAGTTACCTAGTTGTAGCATTAAGGGGGCGACATAATATTGACAATCAAGGAGAGCCCCACTCTAGAAAATTGGAGGTCGTGGGTTCAAGTCCCACTCGAATTAATCTTTTACTGTATGTACTTTAAAAGTAAATTCTAATATAAATACAGTTAATGATTATTATTACGTTGAACTTCTGTTCGTTCGCTACAAAATGATTTTATGTACATATATATATATATATATATATATATATATATATATATATATATATATATATATATATATATAGAATATATAAATTCGGAAGATCTAAACCTAAACACCACAAACTCTTTTTCTAAGCTTTGCGGAAGAAACTGTAATTGTGGATACCTCACATGACAACCAGGCTTAGATTCCTACTTTACATCAATTAAAATCAGAATTGTTAGCTGCTGGATCTCACCTGGCTTTTGGAGAATACCACAGTCGGTATGGAAATAATAACGAAATGATTCAATTTATACATTGGAATAATTCAAAGAAATTAGTTGATTGGTTAGGGCAGTTATAAAGGTCAATGTTGGTAGGAAATTCTACCAATAACAACGAAATAAGATACGTAATTGACGAATTGCGTAAAGCAAAAGCTATAAAGTACGATCCATTGTTATAAACATGTTTCCATATTAATGTAATTTCATTGTTACAACGACCTCCACTACAGATTCTACTAGATATCCAGCAGTGATGCCAATAGATAAATTTGGTAAATATTATTTATCATCACTGTGATGTCACGAGCAAGATGATTTATATAATGAAACTTATTTTACCCTACAAGGCCTAGTGCACAATAAGATACTCCATAGAGCGCAGACGGCGAATATTTGTTTCCTTATATAAAGGACACTGTAGTACATTGTACGTGGTCACCTCTAGTTCTTCATCTTCAAATGGATGATCCACTATTTACGTCGCCACTGTTCATAGTTCATAGTTTATACGCAGGGAAGCTGTAATTCAACCTATTATACCAGCAGGTGTTAAATTTATAAATGAACGACCTTTCATCATAGAAATCTTACTAAAATCCAAAGTGACAAAGGGGTAAAGCACAAACCCACAAGAAGAAAATATCGTGTTCGATATATGTACCTTACCCCACTTTTTTTTACTTTACAGCTTTCGCTACATCAATATCAATATTTATCTTCTCTTCAATAAATTAATAACTTCCATGACACATGCTACATTAACATCATATAAATCTTGCAATGGAGCTATTAACTTATATAGGTCATTACCAGGTATTTCCGTTGCCGCTTTTACTACTTTACTGTAAGATACAAGAAATTCCACACTAGACAGTAAATACAATACAATCGACAACCTATTAGGTTAATAAGTCTCTATACCTGTTCTATAGACTCTATCCTAAATAGATTCTCCAAAACCATAAGTACGAATTAATTTCTTCGTGTTAATAATTTCATACGATACAGTTTCCAAACCCATCCTTATTGATAGTCAGATTAGTATAAATAAGTTGATTATTCACAAGTTTGTGCTGGTATACGGTCATATCTATTTTAAAAGGAAAGGAGAACTATACACATACCGACGCATTATTTCCAACAGTATCAGTATGTCTAACATTTTATTACATAATGATTTGGAGTCTGGTGAGTGCTACCAACCATCGTTTCTGTCTAATCTTAGTGAGCGGCAAATATGTGAACTAATACCTAACTGAGTCCAGTTCGAAGAAAGGGGTTACTATCTTCTACCACAACAGAAGCGTTACGAAAGATCTGCAAATATATGCATTGGGACTTGCAATGGTTCACCAACTTGGTGAACGTCATAAAGCTTTGCAACCAAATGACCATTATTCACCACCATACAGATATAGAAAGATGGGATTGCACTGTACAAAATGTCAAACCCAGAGTACTGGTGCTCATCGTGTAGAGGAACCCTAACAATGTTACACGCAGTATATGAGGATGATTCATGCGCTCTTCGTGGTGAAGTATACTATCTGGACGAATAATGTTTTTATAATGTATATACGTATTTTCAACAGGATGGCGCCATACAGCCACATGCTCATTAGAACTTCTTCGCGAGTATTTTGGAAACAGAATAATTTCTCATAGAACGGACTTCGATTACCATTCACATCCACCTGACATTACGCCACCTGATGCATATATTTGAGGTATGATGAAAGAGTGAGTATTCCGCACTGATGATGCACTGTAATGTGCACTTATCGTTGTTGATAGGTGTTATTTGTTGGTAGCCCTTCTGGTTGTTTAACCCAACGCGGTTTTATTTTGCCTCGGCTTTGCTCAATCGTGTTTATAATTTATTATAAACGGGGTGTGATTCGTATTAAATAGTGGGCTGACACTGTCACCTTAAATAAATATCTTAAAGCGTTTTAAATCGTATATTAAATAAAGTTAACATATAAACACATTAATAAACAACAAAACAAATGTATTTTCTCTTTGTGTTTGACGGCTCCTGACTCGTTCTCCTGGGGGGGCGGCTTCCTAGGTGCGTAATCGTTTCTGTAAATAGAGATATGTATATTATCTTAATCTACTCCTTACCTAGCAGGAAATATTCATATTCCGGTCCTGTATTTACAGAAGCGGGTGTAGTAGTCTCGATACCGTTTTTGGTCGGAGGCGCCAGCGCAATGAACTCGAATCGTTTCGGGGACGGATAAAATCAATATCGTGCTTATCCTTCAGTAACTCTGGAGCGCTGAAGCGAGTATGTCCTACTCCCAGGAAGCAATACACGCGAAATGCGCGTATGCAAATGCGAGATCTCGGGACTGTCTTTCTTTAATTAGAACCGGTTTGATTATGCATTTAGATTATTTATCTAACGGAATTAATTACGGATTTCGATACTAAATTTAATTATATACAATTTATCAAGGGAACAAAATACTTGATATTAAAACTACACTAAAATGAATTTACTAGTTTTTAAGGTAAATCGTAATATACACCAGGGCGTATTCATATGATTTAACTATCGGTAAATATTGGATAATTTACGTACTATCTTAGGTTTTAAATTTCCGACGTATCTTCCTAATTTATTTACAAACGATCTCACACTAGGTGTTTCGCGATGGTTATGTTGACTACAAATTTATGCAATAGGTCTCGTGTGTACTCTCCTGCGATCAAAGACGTATGGTTATTGTGTTTGTCTGTATGTATTTGTATTGTATGTAGGTGTATTAAGCGGGGTCTTAGTGATAATCAGGAGACGTAGGCAATGGCCTGTCTAACCCGGTAAACTAAGAACAAAAGGTTGTAGGTCTTTACAGCCCTGTAACTAACCTTCACCCTCAAGTGTTTGCGAGCGACGTGGGGGTTACCCCTTGGTGGCACTCTTGGTGTTAGTGTACTGTGTATTTGCGAGTGACGTCGGGATCTACCCTGCGTGATACTCTTGGCGTTAGTGTAAGGTTATAACTCCAGGAGACTCAGCTCGGCGTTATTTACGTGTGATAGTGTGTTACTGGGTATGGTTAGATTGTATAATTAAACAACTTACGTGTCTTTTGATTGCAGTACAAACGTTAGGTTGCCCGGCGCGAAGTGGTGCGCGTTATCACACAGTCGCGATGAACTCCTCTGTCGCAATCAACAGGTCGGTAAAGGACGCTGGTTCTTTACAGCACCAATGGGTATTGCAGAACTAAGGCAAACAATAACAACTTATTTCCAACAACTGCGTCAACCACTATTTATGAATATGTTCAATAATCCGCAAAATCGCCATGAAGCTTATTTACGCCCTCATTTTGAACATGTAAATTACAAAAATTAAGGAAATTAATAAAGTTGTTTTCGATATTGTTCATTTTGGCGAGTATTCTATTTTATACAATACATTTAGTACATTACTGAGTTTTACGGTGACAGTATGTGTGACGTCCCACTAAACTTGAATTATCCACATCGTACCTGGTATGAAATTCACTCTTTCACCGCTTACTGTACGAGGATTCATTTCCACATCCAACGACACAGGTGAATGTGTCATGTGTGGAGTTAGAATAAACCAATGGCAACCATCTGATAATGCACTACAGGAACATCTACGATGGGCACTACACTGAACGTACTCTCAATTACTTGCACCGCGTCCACGCAGATGTAACGAAGCAGAAGTGGAAAAGCCTCTTTGCATATGTACTAAATCAAAATGCTTTGTTTCTAACGCAAACCATACATCTGAATAAATACAATTACATGTAATGGACTTGTCCAAACTTAAACTGTTGATCATAAGGTAAACCATATAAACAAATATATCAACATATTACCCATTTTATAATAATATATTTGAATAAAGAACTGAATGAATTCTCAAAATTAGGTTTTTAAATTTGTTTTTAATGACTATGTATCATTTGCTGAAATATTTGTTATTATAAAAGACATATACGTTGTTAAAAACAAGCTGGTCCCATAAAAAGATATGTAACAAACTACGTTTGTAATAAAATGTACGTTTATTTAGGCAACTTAACATCCATCGCGTGCAGCGTGTGTTGCATATCATAATTGCATAAAAACATGCATTTAATTATTTTAATTATAACTTTCACGCATATCGTTTGCACATTCAGTTTCAGACATCTTTATACGCAAAGAACTTTTGGGAGTGTCGTTTTTGTGCGATACTGTAGTAGAGCATCCATTTTGGCTCTGTTGAATATTTTTTTATTAAAAGTGCTATAAATTTTATGGTGAGTTATTTAAAGTTATTTTACAATGTTTGAGATGTTTGCATTTCAGGCACTTTTCTTTACTTTCTTATTTACTTTTTATTTTTACTTTAACTTCACCTTTACTGTTACTTTACACATCTACGCAATTAATTATTTTATCGTTAGTCCAATTTACGGTATTAGTACCATTAATCAAGAGTGAGGTAATCACATGCGTTAATGGGAAGTGGAATTCTAAAACTCCTGCAGATTTTGTTCATTTGGGAATTATAAAGCATACAAATCCAGATTTATTTCAACCCTGAAGTAATATTACGCAACATTTTCCAAAACGGTGACCCAACATGCAACCATTTCGTTATCTACAGCGTGGCCAAGAATAAGGTATTCTGATTCCATTAATTGCTCATAACATTAATTATTCATTAGGTTATAGCATTACTAACATTAGCATTAAGAATTTCAATTTATAATTAAATATAGGTTGTGTAGTAAAATTTGTTATTGTAAAAATTTTCTTTTAACTTTATTGTATAATGGTTTACTCGTTTACTCCATATTTAAAAACAAGTTGGAGTCCGAGTATTAAACTATTAGTTTCAGGAAGAAGCAACCCCGATTTTAAATCGAATATATCTAGGTACATGTAAATATTTTGTGGTTAGTAAGGCAAATCGATAATTTTATGAACCTGGCCCACTTTAATCTACGACTGAGCAAGAGGCACAAGACACTTATAATACAGAAGAAGATCTTCTAATTATTACCCAAACTGTTAACTAGCAAAAATTTGTAGTCATGGATGTAGAAATATACTTATAGACTTTAAGGGTTGTACAGATATCCAGAGTTGTACAAAATAAACAGATGACGTCTCCAATAGTACGATTATAAACGAAAATACGAAATTGTCAGAGAATGAGGATGTGATACAAATGGACGAAGTTCGAAACCAATTGTAACTGACGATACCCCGACTCTGTCACCACTAGATGAAAGCATTGAAAAAATTGACATCAACGAACACCCACAGAAAGCGCTCTACAAACTTTAGTACACATGCACGATTGTGGCCAAATATTTTAGGAAACATGAAAATCAGATTTTTAGTTAGACAAGGTGCACCTAATCCATTGAATAATTACAAATTTCCTTTCAATGATACTGGTGGACGTTTTAGCAAATTCTTATACACGAATTTTAAACAATGGATAGGAAGTTTTACGACTAGTGTACTCTCACAAAACTGCGTTTACTGTTGCAACATTTCGCCTGCATATCCAGTTTTCTTGCGAGGGAGGGCTTTAACAGTTGGAAAAACCTCGGCGAAGCTTTAAAAGAGCATACATATTCAGGTCAAAAAATCATGACCAGAAATGAACCAAAGGTTAGTGTTGTAAAACTATAAATGCGACTACACAAAAAATTATTAATGCCGAAACAAACCATTGGAACGAGGTGCTTCTAAGAACCGTAGCAATTACTAAAACACTTGGTTTTTCATGGTACAAGCGATAAGTTGTTTGAGTATAATAACGATCATTTTTTTGAAAAAAGTTGAGTTGATATCTGAATTTGAACCCATTATGGAAAAGCACGTTCGTTGAGGGCTCAAAGAAAGAAAAACTAAAGCTCACTGTCTCTGAAAAAAATTCAAAACGAGGTAGTAGATCTACTGCATCAAAATGTACAGGCTCATACTGTTAATAGAGCACAAAAATCCTAATATGTTTCCATAATTTTATATTGTACTCCTGATCAGTAAGGTAGCACAGATGACTCTTGTAGTCCGATATGTTTCAATCAATAGATTCAACGCTGATGTCGAAATTAAAATTAATAAGAGATTTTATGGCTTCCTATCAGTTGAACGATGTACAGGAAACCAAATAAATGATATAATTGGAACCGTAATGATTTGGGTTTACATTCTCAGGATATCAGCGGGAAGAGATATGACCACGGGTTCAATACGAGGGGCGACAAAGCATGACTGCAATTTAGAATTAAACAATATAATTCGCGAGCATTCTATGTTCTGTCTGGTAGCTCCTCTCTCAATATTGTTCTTAATTGTATGGCAAAAGGATATATGGAACCCGCTTATTTCTTCAATGATGCAAAAATATATTATTTTTTTTCGGTATCTACTTTTCGATAGACAATAGTTTCAAACATATTGGTAACTAGTTGAAACCACTGGTTGGCTCTAGATCGATCAATAGGGAAAGAGCCAAGCATTTACGAAAACCAAAAATTTAATAATTTAATAAAACGGGAGGCCTTGAATGTATAGAATTGTATTAAACAATTTAAAGTTTTGTGTTCATTAGTTATTTTATATACAATACTAAACTGTATTAATCCAATAAGCAATTTGATGCAAACAAAAGATTTTGATCTAGTTTCTGGCGTGATATTTTAGAAAACAGCAAGGACTTACTATTGAAATTGACGTTGATGCCAACTTTGAATCAACAGTAATAATATATCGCCTAAGAAGAAAAAGATACTTCTCATGAAAAGCACGAGATGAACCGATCGGAGATACAAAACAAGAATATAAAATAGATAGAAAATAGGTAGATTTATTTTATAATCGACCAAGTACTAAATTCACCAAATGCTAGATTTGGACTAGTAACTAAGTGATTGTGGCGTAGTCGCTTTTGCCTTAAAATGTAAAAAATTATATGGCTAACAATTTTGACGAGGTCCAATTTCTTACTATATGAAAGTGATTTTGACGCAGTAGGTGTTGCCTTAAAAAATTATATGGATAACGATTGTGGCGAAGTACAATTTCTTACTTTATTTCTACTGTGTTCTATATTTGATTCTCTATATTGTTATATTACATATTTCTTTCTAAATATATTCTTTTATTAAAATTTAAATAACATTATTTGATTTTTACTGAAAATAAAACATTTGTACCTACTTCATTTAAAAAATATTAAATGTCTGATGCGACATAACCTCTAAAACTGGCACCATTTTCAATTCCCTTCAATTAGATATATAATACCAATTAAGGCAAAATGTTACTTCTATATTGCAATCTACTCATTAGGCTTCACTTGCTATCTATAAATTAAAATTTACGAAGATAACATAAATCTTATATTCTAATGTCGAACATTTTTTATTGTCTAAACGTTTTAATAAAAGATAGACACCTGAGAATAAGAAACCTTTATTTCAGTTTACAAGTTGTATGTTATAACTCTGGAATAGAAATCATTTTTTAAGGATGATCTCCACTAGCCATTCTTCGACAGTATATTAGCCATCTGTCGTATCGTTCGAAAAGCAGGAAACATAGTAGTATCAGCATATAAATAACAATGATTGTAAAGGCGGCTGAAAGTAAAATATAAATTATAAACATGGCTATGTACTCGCAAAACTCATACCTGCAGGACTTACTAGCTGGCGATTTGGTAGTAAAAGTCCCGGAATCATTTTGATTTATTTTATTTTATTAATTCAAAACGAGCGATAAAACGGTCAAGTCGATAAATATTAAATTTAATAATTTATATAAATATTTTCTAAGTTTCTGCAAAAAAAAAACGTGCAACCTGCAACACAGAATAAATTTTGTCAACTGGTGTACTTTTGTTTCAATAACTCATATACCATGCGAAACGGGTGGTAGCGCTGTAGTCGACATTACTGAATTTATTGAAATCTAGTTAATTTAAATAGTATTGTGTTTAATTTTTATTATCACGTCATATATTATAGCAAACATACTTAACAAAATATCTAAATTAAAAAAATTATAATATAGTTTTAGTATTGATGGACGCCGTGTTAATGCGCGCCAAATTTAAATTTCCATATTTTAGTGCCAATTAAAATTGTTGGAAAAGGAAATTGTCTGCATAAATTATTAATTACAATTACAAAATATCCCCTAACAATATAATGTTAGTAATGACGGACGCCATCTTAATTCGTGCCAAATTTAAATTTCTTTGTCAAATTGTCGTTTTCTAACTAATTATGAATACCAATTAAAATTGTTTGAAAGGCAAACTCTTTGCATAAATAAAGTGTACATAATTATTAATTTTGTTATCCACAAGTGTGTTTCTTTTAACATCCTAGAAAAACTCCACTAACATAGTTATGGTCAGTATAATAAAACGAAAATTTAAATGTTAGTCTTGCATGTAAGTTCTTTAAAAAATGAATTTTCTATTCTTTTGTCTGCGAAGTATCCAACGAATCGACTTCGGAATTTCGACCCTTACTCATGTTTTAAAATTTTTTAAAACGATCTAGACCATTTTTGAACCAGAGTGTGGCTTCTACCAAATTTTCCTTGAATGTAGTGTTCATAAGTAAACATTTTCTGGTAGCTTTTTGTGAATATCTCGAAAATTTTCAACTTTTAAACATAAAGTATTGAAATCCCTTTTAAACGTATAATGTTGGACACCCTCTTTCTTCATAACAGTTTTCTGTATCATTATACATACGCCCTTGAAAAAGTACTTTAAGAACAGTACCTTTATGAATGTATTAAACACTATCAACTTTAGAGCAAAAAGTTTCAGATAATTTAATTTTTTACTATTACTATTGTCTGTATATACATCATATTTAATGGTTTAATATCACTAATAGTAATGGACAGAAAAATTATAGAATACACACAACAAAATCAAAATTATAACTATAGTCTGGGTACACCATTCTGCTGGTTGTATTTTTCTTGTAACAAAGAACCAACTTTGTTGTTCTGTCAGCTGAAAGCTCTAATTTTGATTTTGAGGTGTGTATTCTATAATTTTTCTGTCCAATACTATTAGTGATATTAAACCATTAACTATGATGTATATACAGACAATAGTAATAGTAAAAAATTAAATTATCGGAAACTTTCTGCTCTAAAAGGTACTGTTCTTACAGTATTTTTTCAAGGGATTATGTATATTGATACAAAAAACTATTATAAAGAAAGAGGGTGTCCAACATTTTATGTTTAAAAGGGATTTCAATACTTATGTTTAAAAGTTGATAACTTGAGATATTCACAAAAAGCTACCAGAAAATGTTTACTTATGAACACTACATTCAAGGAAAATTTGATAGAATCCACACACAACTGGTTCAAAAATAGTCTAGATCGTTTTAAAAATTTTCAAAACGTGTGCAAGGGTCTAAGTTCCAAAGTCGATTCGTTGGATACTTCGCACACTAAAGAATAGAAAATTCATTTTTTAAAGAACTTACATGCAAGACTAATATTTAAATTTTCGTTTTATTATACTGACCATAACTACGTTAGTGGAGTTTTTCTAGGATGTTATAAGAAATACAATAATAAAATAATAAGATTAATAATTATGCACATTTTATTTATGCAAAGAGTTTGCTTTTCAAACACTTTTAATTGGTAAGTAATCATTATTAGTTAGAAAGCGACATTTTGACAAGGAAATTTAAATTTGGCACGAATTAAGATGGCGTCCGTCATTACTTACATTATATTACATGTTTTTTAGATATTTTATAATTATAATTAACAATTTATGCGAACAATTTTCTTTTCAAACAATTTTAATTGGCACTAAAGTGCAAATTTAAATTTGGCGCGCATTAAGATGGCGTCCGTCAATACTAAAACTATATAATAATAATTTAGATATTTTGTTAAGTATGTTTGCTATAATACATGAAGTGAAAATAAAAATTAAACACAATACTATTTAAATTAACTAAATTTAAATAAATTCAGTAATATCGACCACAGCGCCACCAACCGTATCGTATGGTATATTAGAGTTATTGAAACAAAAGTACATTAGTTGACAAAATTTATTCTATATTGCAGTTTACACATTTTTTTTGCAGAAACTTAGAAAATATTTATATAAATTATTATGGACTTGCCCGTTTGTCGCTCGTTTTGAATTAATAAAATAAAATAAATCAAAATGATTCCGGGACTTTTACTACCGAATAACCGGCTAGTAAGTCCTGCAGGTATGAGTTTTGCAAGTACATAGCCATGTTTATAATTTATATTTTACTTTCAGTTGCCTTTACAATCATTGTTATTTATATGGTGCTGCTAATATGATTCCTACTTTTGGACCGTTACGACAGATGGCTAACATACAGTCGAAGAATGGCTAGTGGAGATCATCTTTAAAAAATTATTTGCGTTCCAGATTTATAATATACAAATTGTAAACTGCGACTTAATTAAAGTTTCTTATTCTCAGGCGTTTTCCTTTTATTAAAACGTTTAGACAATAAAAATATTCGACATTAGAATATTAGATTTATATTAGTTTTGTTAATTTTAATTTATAGATAGCAAGTGAAGCCTAATGAGTAGATTCCAAAATAGAAGTAACATTTTGCCTTAATTGGTATTATATAACTAATTGAAGGGTATTGGAAACAGCGCCAGTTCTAGAGGTTATGTCACCTCAGACACATTTAATATTTTTTAAATGAAGGTACGTACTTATTTTTTATTTTCAGTAAAAGTCAAATAATTTTATTTAAATTTTAATAAAAGCATATATTTAGAAAGAAATATGTAATATAACATAATAGTGAGAAAATCAAGTAATAGAAAACAGTAGAAATAATGTAAGAAATTGTACTTCGCCAAAATCGTTATCCATATAATTTTTTAAGTCAACACCTACTACGTCAAAATCACTTTTAGTTTTGCAAACTTTTTTATTACATCTTTTATTATTTGATCAGCAACATCAGGCTTAATTGCCAAAATGGGCAAACCATTAAAACGATTTTGTGTTAGCCAAGAACACTAAAAACTCTGAATTAATTTTAACTTTCGCCTCTTGCTACTGTTATTGGTATCGTTAGCAATATTCTTAAAGTAATAGTAAGGTATGCGGCAAAAAAATTTGGGAATTAAGCTCAGTACATTTTTTAAACTCAAAATTTTGGCCGAATGCCCAGATGCTGCTGAAATTTCATCTGCTAATTCTATCCCATGGTTGTCAACAGAATCTCCATCAGTTAAAATATATTCTGCATTCTTACAGTATTTTGGAAGCGTTCCTTTGGACATTGTGTGAAATAGTTACTAGTTCAAATATAGTATTTGGTGAATTTAGTACTTGCTCGGTTGTAAAATAGATCTACTTATTTTTTATCTATTTTATATTCTTGTTTTGAATCTTCGATCGCTCCATCTCGTGATTTGCATGAGAAGTATCTTTTTCTTCTTAGGCGATGTCGTATTGTTGTTTCAAAATTGGCATCAACGTGAATTTCAATAGTGTCCTTTTGCATCAATATGTTCCATCGGAGGACGAATCCGACCTCATGTTCTTGAAAAATGTCTTGCAGCTTTCTAAAAGTTCGCTCCAGAAACTAGATCAAAATCTTTTGTTTGCATCAAACTGCTTATGGGATTAATACAGTTTAGTATTTTATATAAAATAACTAATGATTAAAAAAACTTAAATTGTTTAATATAATTTAATACATTCAAGGCCTTCCCTCTTATTAAATTATTAATTTTTGGGTTTTAGTAAATGGTTGGCTCTTTCCCTATTCATTGATTTAGTGTCAATCAATGGTTTCAAAGATTTACCTTGAACATGTTTTAAAACTATTGTTTATCGAAAAGTAGATGCAGAAAAAAATAAATATATTTTTGGACCATTGAAGGTAGAAGCGGGTTCCATATATCTTTTTGCCATACATTTAAGAACAATATTGAGAAAGTGGCTACTATACGGAACATAGAATGCTCGCGAATTATATTGTTTAATTCTAAATTGCACTCATGGTTTGTCGCCCCTCGTATTGGACCCGTTGTCATATTTCTTCCCGATGATATCCTGCGAATGTAAACCCAAATCATTACGGTTTCCAATCACATCATTTATTTGGTGTCTTGTAGATCTTTCAACTGGTAGGAAGCCCTAAAATCTTTTATTAATTTTAATTTCTGACTACAATAGTCATTTGCGCTACCTTACTGATCAGGAGTACAATATAAAATTATGGAAACATATTAGGATTTTTGTAACAGTATGAGCCTGTACACTTTGACGTAGTAGATCTATTATCTCGTTTTTGTATTTTGTACAGAGACAGTGAGCTTTAGTTTCTTTTTCTTTGAGCCCTTAACGGACATGATTTTCCATAATGGGATCAAATTCAGATAGCAACTCAACTTTTTTCAAAAAATTATCGTTATTATACTCAAACAACTTATCGCTTGTACCTAGAAAATCTAGACAAGTTTAACCAAGTATTTAAGTAATTGCTACGATTCTTAGAAGCACCACGTTCCAATGGTTTGTTTCGGCATTAATAATTTTTTGCGTAGTCGTATTTATAATTTTACAACACTAACGTTTGGTTCATTTGAGCCATTATTTTTGGACCTGAATATGTATGCTCTTTTAGAGTGTCGCCGAGGTTTTTCTAACTATTAAAACCCTCCTTGACAAGAAAACTAGCGATGTAGGCGCACATGTTATAACAGTAAACGCAGTTGTATGAGAGTACACTAGTCAGCCTCGTAAAACTTCCTATCCATTGTTTAAAATTCATGTATAAAAAATTTGCTAAAATGTTCCCCAGTATCATTGGAAGGAAATTTGTAATTATTCAATGGTTTTGGACTTTGTCTGACTAAAAATCTTATTTTCGCGTTTCCTAAAATGTTTGGCCACAATCGTGCATGTGTACTCAACGTTTGTAGAGCGCTTTCTGTGGGTGTTACGTTGATGTCAATTTTTTCAATGCTTTTATCTGGTGGTGGTAGAATCGGAGTATCGTCTGGTACAAATGGTTTAGAACTTTGTCCATTTGTATCTCATCTTCATTCTCTGACAATTCCATATTTTCTTTTATAATCGTACTCTTAGATACGTCATCTTTTTATTTCGTACAACTTTGGATACCTTTTTAACGGGCCAGCTTGTTTTTAACAACGTATATGTATTTTATAATAACAAATATTTCAGCAAATCATAAATAGCCATTAAAAACTATTTTAAATTCTTAATTTTGAGATTTTGTTCAGTTCATTTATTCAAATATATTATTATAAAATGGCTTTTATCAAAGCAGTGAACTTAACAAATGTCTTATATTATTGACTCAATTATTTTCATAAAACAAAAATATACATAATTATAAAATGATATGTTGATATATTTGTTATATGGTTTACCTTATGATCAACAGCTTAATTTTGCACAAGTGAAATAAGTCCATTATACGTAAGTGTATTTATTCAGATAAATAGTTTGCGTTAGAAACAAAACCTTTTTATTTAATCCACATGCAATGTCTTTTCCACTTTTGTTTCGTTACACCTGCGTGGACGTAGTGCAAGTAATTGAGAGTACGTTCAGTGTAATGTACATCGTAGATGTTCCTGTAGTGCATATCAGACTGTTGCCATTGGTTTATTCTAACTCCACACATGACACATTCACCTGTGTCGTCGGTAGATGTGGAAATGAATCCTCGTGCAGCAAGCGTTGAAAGAGTGATTTTCATACAAGGTACGATGTGGATAATACAAGTTACTTGAATTAAAGATAGCTTCAATTTGAACCAAAAGGTCAAGAACTCCTTATATCAAACCCTAGGAGGAGGAGACATAGGTTTTGGATGGACCCTCCAACACTATATGCACTTACCGAGTATACGCCCAATACATCGTTTAGCAGACATTATCTAAAATGTTTGAGCCAATACACTGTGTGGTCTGAATCCCAGCATGAAGATACTTCCTCCTATGTGTGTATTTAATCAAACATTGCGTGAATAGAGACTGCGATTGGAGGAGAACTGGAAATTTCAATACAACCAGTAAAATGGTGTAACCAGACATGCGCAAATAAAATTTCAACAGAAATTGGAGTAACTCTTCTATATCGTTTTTCAGAGGCACGGCTTCAAGATGTCATAAAGTAATCTCATTCTAGCGTTACTAAAATAAAAAAAAATGAAAAGAAGCAGTATATATATATATATATATATATATATATATATATATATATATATAGGTATGAAAAATATTATCGCAAGTCTGACATAATAGCCAATACACTGTGTGGTCTGAATCCCAGCGTGAAGATACTTCCTATCCCTAAATGGCAGTAGATCGAAAGTAAAAGATAAAGAAGGGGCCGGTAGCTCAATGGGATAAAGGGACTGATCGCGTTATTAATTGTGCGATTAGGACAGCTCGTAATATATAAGACACGATAATGGTAAGTAATAAATCATATGTGCGCCAGAATGTTTATAAACGTCAATATAGGAGTCGTAATACCTAATGCGAGCAATTCACAGCTAAGTTTCAAACGAACAAAAAATCTTGCTTATCTTTGTCTTGGTCCGATGTTTCCTGCAAAACTTCACAATGTTTGCACACGAACGCAATAAAATGACATGCTACTAGACCAGATCATCGGGCAACGATCCTATTTACTCTATATTTACGTTACGTTAAATCGGAATGAAGCATATCTGAAAATAAAATTATGTCAAAAAAACTAAAAAATACCAAATAATCTAATAGAGAAAACTCTCACAAATTGTTACGTTACAGTTTTCATCATAATGAAAGAAAACAATTGAACGTTTGAAAATTTCCATAAAACAAATAAATCACTCGGTAACTTGAACGTAATCAAAACATTTTACCTTTTAAATTTGATACCACGTAAATAATAATAACGCGGTGACAAGGCAATGCAGTCACATATACTATCGCACTCAGTAACGAAATAATCCTCCCAAATTGTTTAACATTATTCGTATACTATGATGACAATAAAAATTAAAATAAATAATCAGAGTATTGATCCAGTTGTCAAAACACATTCAATTCGCGTCCTGAAGAGAGTAAAGCGCAATCTTACTTTGTGAAATCTACTAGTTAAGCAGGGTTGCCTCTTACAACGTTAAAACTGCCTAAATTATCTACCTTACGTACAACAAAAGGAATAATAGCAATATCGCCGTTATGATATATTATTAGTTAGAGTCCATGTGGGCATTGCTAATGAGGAAGGTGGATTCTACAGGTATCTGATACCGAAGGGATGTGTGTATATGGTTGCATGCCGATGTCTACATAAGGGGTAAGCAGGGATGGTCCCGGATCATAAGGGATGTGTGTATATGGTTGCATGTCGATGTCTGCATAAGGGGTAAGCAGGGGATAACTGTGCGCGGATGGTTGCTTAGGGATATGTGCATAGGGGTTAACACATGAGGGGGTGATAGCATGCAGGGTAAATAAACACACGGTAATAGTAATTTATTGTTACAAAATACATTCTAAAGAAAGAACATTGTCAGCATATTTAGCTTACTTACCTTAATGAATGAAAGAAATATTTTACATTGGATTATTAGGTTCTGTAATATCTTCCAAACTCAGGGTGTTGCTAAGAGATGGTTGCATTTAACAAATAATTTTTCAGGGATGATGTTATATTGAACCTTGTACACTTATTTTCTTAAATCTAAAAAAATATATGACATTATAAGCGATAAACGGATGTTTACTTACCAAGCAACATCTGAATTCATTTGAGTAATATCTAAAATAAAGTTCAAGATGACCCTAAAATGAGAATTTCACTTACCCTGGTGGTAATATTAATATAATTATTTCGTTTTAACAAAATATCACTCTATTAGGATGTTGTTTTATGATACGAAACTGATATCCGCTCCATTAAGATCATTTTAATGCAAGTATATAAAAAATTTTGCAACAAAACTGCCATATCGTTAAAATGGAACGTAACAATCTCTGTAACATCTAAAAATAAAACGTTTAAGATGACCAGAAAATATGAATTTCACTTATCCTGATAGTAAGATTAATGTAATTATTACGTTTTAACATAATGTCACTGTATTAAGATTTTGTTTTGTGATAGGAAACTGATATCCGCTCCACTCAGATAATTTTAGTGCAAGTATATAACAAATTTTGTAACACAACTACCATATCACTAAAATGCAGCATCACAATCTCTGTAACATCTAAAATTAAAGCGTTTAAGATGACAAGAAAAATAACCATACTTACCACGGTAAAACTCATGCAATTATTTCACCTTTTTTAGTAGAATATTACTAAATACTGTATAGAGATCTAATTATATCAAAAATTGCCGACAGAATGATTAAAACAATGATATAGGAAACTGATATCCGGTCCATTCAGATAATTTTAATGCAAGTACATAAAAATGTTTGCAACACAACTACCATATCACTAAAATACAGAATCACAGTCTCTATAATATCTAAAAGTAAATAAAGTATAAGGTGGTAAGGAAAAATAAATATACTTTATTATTCATGCAATTATTTCACTTTTTTTAGTAAAATATTACTAAATACTGTATAAAGATCTTATATAAAAAGTTGTCGACGGAATGAATAAAGTAGAATCAAACAAGTGGATCTTAAAACAACAAGATCCGGTATTCTAGATATTATTAGAAAAATAAAACTTCGTATTTTCACAAAAAAGCAATACGTCACAATAGAAAGTTCTAGAACATTGATATAAATATTTAAATTAAAGTAAAACTTTATAAATTTCTCTATTATCGTGTACGTATCTTATTACGTATGTTTTTGTATCAATTTCGAAAATTAGCCCTATTAAGTTGAGAACACAGGTTTTTAAACAATTTAGTCAATATGGATTAATCTGTCGTAGATTATATGTTAATATAGTAATTTCATTACAAACGTTTAATACATTAGCAGTCCTTAGATAAATGATTAACTGAATGTAATGCAATATCAATTTGTTAGTTCAATGTCACTATTCAGAAATACTCAAAAAAATGTTGATATATTGAGCGGTGTAATGAAGTTAATAATACATAATTATACTAGTTTCTTCAAACTTCAATTGACAAGAAAGCTAAATTTAATGATTCTAAAAGTGCAATTTCCGGTCTGTAGATTTTAAGTTGACATATCGAGTGTTAAATATCGTTTAACAGTATTTTGAACTGAATAAACTAAATTTCATGTTTCCAGACGTGGAACTTTCGCTCTGCAGGTTTTAAGTTGAGATATCGGGTGTGACATACCTTTTAATAGTATTTTGAACCGAGGTGTAACTTCCGGTCTGTAGATTTTTAAGTTGAAATATCAGGTAGACATGTCGATTAACAGTATTTTGAACTGAAAAAGCCAAATCCTTCGGTTCCAGACATGTAACTTCCACTTTGTAGGTTTTAGGTTAAGATATCTGGTGTGACATTTCGTTTAGCAGTATTTTCAACTGAAAAAGCTAAATCTCATGTTTGCAGGCGTGTAACTTTCGGTCTGAAGATTTTAAGTTGAGATATTGACTGTGACTTACCGTCGAATAGTATTTTGAAGCTGAATCTAACGTTTCTAACTTACAGTTACCTTTACAATGAACGTTTCAATATGACAAACACATTCCAAGTAAAAATTAAATGTAATGTTCAGTATTTTTGGAACGTTAGAATGTATTTAGAACAGAGAAAATATTACATCAACTTAAAATTCAGTTTTACACCTCTTTCCATGATCAACCTAGGAGGCTATAAATTTATATCAAAAGATACAACCTTATTGGGGGTGTTTACGGTATCGTTATAGGATTCCCCATCGGAATTTTTATATACAATATATAAATATAAATATAAATATATATATATATATATATATATATATATATATATATATATATAGGCCTACCATATGAAATAATCTGTAATTAAAATTAAACTGATCATGCCTTTCGTGTACACATCCAGCACCTTGTAAAAAAGATTGAATTAAGATTTAACCATTAACACTCTATAAAATTAATTTAAATTAGTTGTAGTTTGACCATGTACCCTCAATTATTCTGACAGCACGACCAGCACTTTCAAAGTTAATTGAAAGAGTTCATTATTTCGTCAGTATTGGATACTTGACAGCACGAATAGCACTTTCAAAATTAATTGAAAGGGTTCATTACTTCGTCAGTATTGGATACCTTGACAGCACGAACAGCACCTTCAAAGTT
Organism: Vesta saturnalis; assembly: GCA_036346205.1. NCBI lineage: Eukaryota > Metazoa > Arthropoda > Insecta > Coleoptera > Lampyridae > Vesta > Vesta saturnalis. The sequence continues at coordinate 648,779 of JARFJB010001062.1, forward strand.
AATAGAAAGGATTCATTAATTCGTTAGTATTGGGTATGATACGGCATTATAACAAATTTAAAATAATTGCATGAAGTAAGGTATTATATTACCTACTCAACTGATGTAGCCAATATAATTCAGTATAAGGTAAGCGAAAGAGATTAATTATGAAAAAAAAATGGTTACCCTACGTATTAGTTTAATCTACATTCTCAATATTTACAGATTAACTAAAACTAAATGTAAAGTTGTAAATGTAAAATGTAAATGTATATTGATAAGATCAGTTTAATAATTAACATAACAAACAAATATATATATATATATATATATATATATATATATATATATATATATATATATATATATATATATATATATATATATATATATATATATATATATATATATATATATATAATATATATATATATATATATATATATATTGTGTGTGTTTTTGTTGTGTGTGTATAATTAATCTTATAACTTGTATATAAATAATGTGTTAAATGAATTAAAATCAGATACCGTTTTCATCTTCAGGGCTTAGAGCAATCTTTTGTTATAGAAAAGACCATATGCTTACCTGATCGAATCAAATTTTCCGAGGCAATCCTTTGTTTAAAGGTTTCGAGGCATTCTACATAATCATCGAATACAATTTTTGTCTCTACTACTGATTTCTTTACACCCTTCGCCTTTTTCATCAGACCATAATTTTTTATAATATATTTAATGTCGCCTTCCTCATATTCTTCTGCTTCTAAGCTCTTATATAATTTTATAAAATCATCTCCAGGGCTTAATATCTTGGTGGTATATAGTTTAGATCGCAATCCTACGTATTCAATCATTATTTTACCACTATTCGTATCCTTCATCATACCAAGTACTTTCTTATTTGCCAACAGGATGTCATAGATATTATTCTCAGGATAGTCTGAGGTGTCGAAATATTTAAAACAATCCTCCTTAATAACCGCGTAAGGCTCTTGCTCCCGTATTTCATAAATTAAACTGTCAGTATCTGTATAGAGGATCGAGCAGTTATCACTGAATCTTCCACCCATATGGTCATAATGAAAGCCGTATATAGTCGTTTTAGCTAGATCAAGAACCAGCTTGACCTACATACATGGGCTTGTTTAAATATACTTTTAGCTTATTCATTTCCACAGCTACTAAATATTCTGAAAATATAATACATGTCTTATACTCGGGTATTGAGATATGACTCTGCACCGTAACGACCTTCCCTCTTTCGGATAGTAATTTAACATCAACTCTTTCTCTCACGTTTTCCATGGTTTTTCCGAATATTGCGTTATTCATCAGTTTAAACAAAATCATTTCAAAATTACTCTTTGCTTTTTTTTTGCTTAAATTTCAATACTCTATGTACTTTGGTGAGGACTAAGGCGTGAGTTAAAGCTTGCTTTAGTGCCCGATAGTGAATAATGTGTTTTTTCTTATTACTTAGCGTTGTCTTAAGTTTCGAAATTTCATAGATTTAATTGGAGGTTTTAAATTTTTTTAGTTAATATGCAATGGGCAGAAGGGGAAGTCTTTATGTGCGTCATCTAAATAGTGAGGATATTCCAGATCTACTTTCAATATCAGACCCTCCCTCGCATCATCTGGCATCTACGTTGTTATCTACCCATTCAAAGCCATCGTAATGGAGAAATTGACTCATAGCCCAGCCGTATTGATTATTGATGTCGTTGTATATTACATATACATCAGGTTTTGTTGGATCATAAGTAGATATACCTGTTGTTTGCACTAGCTCTTCTCTTAGAGCAGATTTGACTCAAACCCCCTCGAATACCACGCTCAACAAAGAGAAACATACCTTGATCTGCAGGAAGTCCCAGCTCCTGCTGTGAACACTTCAACATTGTATCCCAAGTAAACCTGGCAGTGTAAAGTAGTGTGCAGGAACCAATTGATTTGTTCTAATGCAGCTTGATCTAAACTGCTCGAAGACATCTGCTAAAAGGAGAATACTGATCTTCATATATAAGTCCACATATTCACCTAAGTTACTACAGCTAAATTTGTTCCATACCTCCTACGCTCTACGATACATTTTTTGTGGGTAAGGCTTACCTTCCAACTTATTATAAAATGCATCTTGAGAAGGCAAACAGGGTTCATTGAAGCGGTAAAACGAATCAAAGTAATCATACGGCATTACACGTTTCTTGGTTAAAAGATTAAATTGGTCTTTAGGTAGTAACGGAAATTGAAATTTAAGGTTTGGAAATTCTGTTAGATACGATGATAATTTACTCAACGATGATGCTATAAAGCGAAAACTGTCTATAAATCTAAAGTTAATGCGTGATTTATTGACGTGTTTAGCAAAGGAGATATATTTCTCATTGCTAATAGGAAGCAAATCGATAGAACCGTTAATTCTAGCGGCAATGCCGGTTATAATAAAATGAACATCATATCCGCTTAAGTTATGGAATATAACTGATAGTGTTAGTTACCTGATAGTTGATGTTACATTCATCGTGTGCTGCAACAACCTGGTATAGTAGTGGCTACACGATCTGCTTAGCATTCTTGAGGTAATGGGTTCGATTGCCGTTACTACACCCATCCTTAATCCCACCATGCATACATACGTAATGTATGTATGTATGCTGAGAATCCATGATTGTGGCTGAAGGAGCTCGGAATGCTCGAGCAGCCCGTTCTCCCCCTTGGGGCGGGAATGAAATGATTATGAACCCGAACTTTTTTCTGTCCTGGCGTAAAAGGCTGCTCACAAATATAACAGTGAGTGGCTGCTTGAAAATCGTTCTCCTGCTAAAGAGTCATGTGTATGTTGTTTGGACTAAGGAACACTGTAGAGACATCTTCAACAAGCTGTTTCATCGCATCGGCAAACCATCGCATAAATCTTCAGCGCGGCAACTTTTATAGAAAGAAAGGTACTCATCGTATGAACAGTAGCACCCAACAGCTGCCGGAATGTGCTTTTCGTATGCAGTTTTCTCTATGATAGGTTTTAGAACACTCAAGATCTGCATAGACAGCGAAGGGGGCTTGTATTTTACTTTTAAAATTTTTAAACTTGAGCATTTTTTATTTTCTTTAGGCATCTTGATCGCAGTGGTATTATTTTGCGTACAGACTTCCTTATGGTTATGTAGTTTGTCTTAGGTTGGGAAATAATAAAGACACCTGTTACAAAAGTACTTTTGCCCTTTACCTTTGCTTAACTGCTTTGATAACAACCGTGAAATGTTTTTAATCCAAACATAATGGTACTTAGCCGACTGATCACATGTATAGTCTTGTATTAGGAGCAAGTTCACATGTTTATCGCTCTTTGTTTCCGTGAGGTATGTTGGGAGAGTCATGAAACCTTTTTTATCCTTTTTTAAGATATATACATAGGGATAGGATATATAAGATGTATACATAGGTATAGGATATATACATAGGGAACTGAATCACTTTTAGCTTTAACACATGTGAGTAGTGAGGGTATTGCGTTATTCTTTTGAAATTTTTATCTGCAGGGTACAAAGCTGAAACCATTGCCCACGCAAAGCAAGCTTCATCATCATTCTTGACATTGATGCAAACTTTTTTCCTCTTAATTAGAATCGATTAATCGATGTGTGAATATCCAAGCTGAGGTGTGGATTTATTAACGTTAACTCCCAAATAAACAATAGCTTTAAGTGCCCACACACCTCACGTTCTTGAAATTCTGACAATTTCCTTAGCATGGGTTTCACAACCTCATCCTCAAACCACTTGTCTATATCAGTATTCCTATATATTGCAAGATTCATTGTCGTGAAATACTTATACTCATTAAGGATTTTTTTCCCCTTGAGCGATTTCAAATTCGCCACTGAAAATTGTATTAACTTTCACGGCCTCACTATTCTTCAATGCTTTCTGTATCCGTCTTTTGAAGATAGCTTTACAGTCGATCAAGAAGCTGCTGGGCTAAAAACCAATACACTTAACCTCACTTGTTCTGGAAATGACTGAGAATGTGGAACACTAATACTCTGTACAATAATTAAACACACCTACACAGCTATCTGCAACCAAGAGAACGACCGATCACATCAACGGACTAACGCACAATGAAAGACTTTCCAAACTTACGAACAGTATTAGCTGCAACAAAAAAACACTTAAAGCACGTCAATAGTTGTGCTTCGGCACAAATATTTTATCACGAATATTTATTTTACCGATGTTCTTTTGAACATACCATTACCAGATTTAGCACTCTTTGTAGGATTTTAGCTACGAGCTGCTGTTAACGTTTTTTTTTATCGAATTATGATCTTTAGTACACCGGATGTTTCTGAAGTTTAGTGATACCGATTTTGAATTTTGATATTCTATCTTTGGTTTGGTGAGTTTAGGTTAGTTTGAGCGAGTGAAGTTGAGTAATGAATTCGTTTCGGATTCTTTTGTGTCGAGTGTCCTAGGGGCACATTTTCTCTGTGTAGGGACGGAATAAGAATTTTCGTACATCAGATGCCACTGCATGTCGTAAGAGGCGATTAATCAAAGGGTGTAGGTGTTGGAGAAAGTGTGTTTTGTCTTGAGACGACGATTGTGAAATAACACAAAGCCCGGATCTCGTAAAGGGTGGCGTGGCCTCTTTCGCCCTCTACGGACGAGACATACCAATCTAGCTTGCTACGAGAAGTGTTTAATCGGAGTGTGACCCTCGCGATTGCGGTTTTTCGGGCGCATTTTGACCGGCGCTTGTGGAGGTTTCGTTCGGAACAGTTCGTTTCTTTTTGGGTACGCTCTAGTGCGCGTGCGTACCGTATCGTCGATTGCACCTTGCTGTGCTTTCGGATCCTTGTCGGATCATTTTTGACTTGTCGTATATCGTGGGAGTTGATCCCGATTTTTTTTGTTCTCAAATGTGACTTTTTTATACCGAACGTAACCGTGGGTGTTTGTTAGGTTAGTTGTTTTCGTTTCTGGCGTAGGTTGCTTTTAGGTTAGGAGTGTTATTCTTTGGATACTTTCCGAAGCAAAATATTTTGTGAGGGAGAGTTAGAATTTGTCGTATTTAGCGTAAAGTGAATTTCTTTGTTAGTATTAATTTACATTAGGAATGAAATTATATAAATTTTCTTAAGGTTCAAAATTAAAAACGCGTTTGTGATTGAAATAAAGTTTCAAGTTGGTTATCATATTAAGTTTCTGGTGCCAAGACTCTATTGCAGTACAGTTTACAGATTCGCTGTCAATTAAAAATCATTATAAGAGAAGGCAATATTTAGCTAATAAGTACTAAGGAAAAATAACATTTTGTCTCGATTGCTGTGAAAGCTGACGTTGCCTTTGCATTCTGAGGTACCCTTTAACATTACAGTTAGTAGCACGACGTAATTTCTCTCGACCATTTATGGAAGGGGTTATCGTTTGTATCGCGTTTTATAATTTGAATGTAGTGAGAGTATGATTGGTTGTCGTTTTTAAAATCAAGTATAGCGGAATTGAAGAATTTTTGAATGTATCTCCTTAGTCTTGGACTTGATCTGGTGAAGGAAGTTGTGGCACCAATGTTCCCGGTTCTATTGAATATATCGTGGACTTTGAGTCCGTTTCGCCAGTGTGCGATTTTGTTGGTGATTCACCAGGCCGGAGAACTATGTGGTGTATCGTGGTCAACTAGACCTACCCTGTCGAAATCAGGGCAGTGTTTAACCAGTGCTTCCTGAATTATGGAGTTTTTCATAGCTTCTGCGGATTTCTTGGTAAAGTATTGAGTGCCCGAACCCTGTGTTTTATGTGTTTCTGTAAATAGCCTTTGATAGACCAAGTCTCACTGTAAATAATTTGTAAGTAGACATTTTTAGTTTTAATTTGAAAAAGACTTGCAAATAGAGCTACCGAATTAATGGAATGTTAAGCAGATAGTGTGCAAATATCTCGTGCGTAAAACCGATTTGTTCTGTGCACATAAACTATATAACGTCCTGGCCAATTAACGTAAGCGTATCGTTATCGAAATTTGAAACTGGGAAATTGCTGCATGGGTTTGCCTTGCCGATCGAGAACGTGCAACAGGTGTCCTGAGGCCGATGCCGTCCGTTTTGCTTTCATTGCTACCTGGTGGAGACGTATTCAAGAGTTCTGTGTAGAAGGTAACTCAATATTGTACGTTATTGTGATCATTTTATCATATCTCAGTTTGTAAATTTGGTGATGCTATTTGTTAATGAGCGAATAAACGCAGTCGTCTTGTTTTGGTTTTGCTTTGTGGAAATTGGTGGTTTCACGATAATCCCAGTTAAAATGTTGACGAACTGGTACTCTTTGGTATTTTGTTTTTTTTTATTATTTAATTAAATGCACTGCAAATTTATGCATATGAAAATTTCGCTTGGTAAATTTGATTTTGAGTGCCCATTTGGTTACGTAATGTTTTGAATTTTAACCATATTTGGGTAATTCCATTTCCGTAATTTAAAATTAAAATCTGGTCCTACTTATGCTCCCGTACTCTAGAATTTAAGACTTTAAATTGAACCGTAAGCAGTGTAAATATATGTATCTTGTTGTGTGTTTTCTGATATACGATTATTCGGGTAGAATAGATGAACAATTAATTGAATTTTATAATGTTATTTGTGATCTTCTCCCGACCAGTGAAAGCAATAATTTACGAAAGGTAGTGATTTTATTATTTAAACTAAAGAATTAATAGAGAGCTAAATTTTGATTTCAATTTTATTGATTCATTTTAAAAGTAACCAGTGGTAATTTCCTACAATTGAAGCATTAGTGTCATACAGTTTTTTTAGTTTTATTAAATAATTCATGTGGTTTAACGTAACCGATTAGAGGAATTTTAAATAACGTTTATCTAGTTTATGTCTGTATGAGGTTTCTTCAGGGGGTTTTTCTCATACTCATATAGTGTATGAGAGAACTCTAACTTCGTTCCTTCCGATCCTATTCTAACCACACATATCCTTAATCCTACCATACATACACATTTAATATATGTATGGGACTCCATCTATAACTGAAGGAGAGCTCAAGCAGCCCGCCCTCCCCCTTGGGGAGGAATGAAACAAGTTGACTTTTACCTTTCCTACCATATACAAGAAACAGGTGTTACGTCAGTAGATAAATTTATTGACATCTCGAAAATGATACATAGGATTAAATTCATACTTGACGAAATGAAAGCTACGAAAAATCCTTTTCAAAACCTATTTTAAATTTCTTGCACTACTGCCATAAGAGTACTAGATCTCCTTATACAGTAGGTTGAGACTCTCTCTCTCTCTCTGCTATCAAGTCCACTGATTTATTTCCTGAATACATACATCAATTATTATAGTCAACCCATACTTCACCGAACGAAAGAAATCGAAAAGTCCCCTTCGAAAAGTAGTTCAAAATGATTTACACTATGTACTTTACAAAGACACCTTTTCAAAACATTCCAAAATATCTCACACTACTGCCATAGGAGCACTAGGTCACCTTCACGCACCACATCTTTTTACCTTACACAGTAGGTTGAGACTTCCTCTGCTGCTGGCTTTTTTTTTAAAATAGTGCATATGATTAAACTCATACTTGCATCAAAGAGTTGTATTCAAAACATGTTTAAAAATTTCCTGCACTACATCCATAAGAGGTGTTACCTCTATTGACATAAGATTATTGGTTTAACTCTAAAGTGATATACACCATCATATATATGTGTGGCCCAAAAAAGCGTCTTCAATTTTAAAATTTCTTGCATTACATTCATCAGACCATTACTGTACCCTATACAAGAGATAGATGATACATCTGTAGGTAAATTGATTGAGATACTTGGTGGCACGAAAAATAAAAGCTTCTTTTCGAAACATATTTCAAAATTTTTTTCACTAAAGCCATAAGGGCATTGGTGCACCTATAAACGTGATATTCTGTTGGTAAGTCTAATGATTTATTTCAAAAATTATGATATTAAATTGATACTTGGCCGAATGTAAGGCTACAAAGGCACCCTTTCATAACACAATTCAAAATTTGTTTTACTTCCGCCATCAGTGCACTAGGTCACCTTATACAATAGGTTGAGACCACCTCTGTTGGCAAATCTATCGATTTTGCTTAAAAGCAATATATTGGGATTGGTGTATCATATACAAGAGAAAGATGTTACATCTGTAGATAAATTTATGGAAAATGTTACATACGGTTAAATTCATACAAAAGGTAACAAAAGCTCCTTTTCAAAATATATTTTAAAACTTCTTCCACTATAGCTATAAGGACATTGGTGCACCTGTACAGGTGAGTCTATTGATTTATCTCAAAAATGACACATACCATCAGGTTCAAACTTGGTTGAACAAAAGGTTTTAAAGAATACTCTTCAAAACAGATATAAAACTTTCTTACGCTACATCCATAGGAGCATTCGAGAACATTACACATGAGTTGATAAGTTTATTGACGTTCCTCATTAACATACGATTTAAATATTCAAAATTTCATGCATTATATCTATTAGTGCACTATATATACGTGATAAATGTTACCTCTATTAATAAGTATATTGATTATTTTGTAAAATAATACACACGATCAAATTTTAACCTGGTTGAACAACAAAATAACACACCTTTTTAAAACAAATTTTAATATTACTTGCCCTTCACACTTATCCAAAAGAAAGGCATCGAGGAGTACTCTTGAAAATATACTTCAAAATTGCTTGTACTACATCCATAAGGGCATTAGATACATGAGATAGATGCTACCTCTACTGATAAGTTTATTGATTTGTATCGAAAATGATACATACGACCAAATTCGTACTTGGCTGAACAAAAAGCTAAAAAGACACTTTTCGACAGATTTCACAAATTCTTATGATACTGTCATAAGGGCACAAGATTAGCTGATTCAATAGGTTGAGACTTGCTCTGCTGGTAAGTCTATTTGTTGCTGTGGGCAAAGTATGAGTTTGACCTAATTTACCATTTTCGAGAAAAATCAATAGACTCAACCTATCTTGTAAGGTGATCTAGTGTTTTGAAAAAGTGTATTTGTACCTGTTGATTTGGCCATTTATGAATTTGACTTAACAATACTAATAACATCTATTTCATGTAAATGGTGTGAATACCCTTATGGCTGTAGTGCAAGTGTTTTGAAATATACTCTGAACAGGATTCTACGATGCCTTTCATTCAGTTGAGCATTAATTTGATCATTTGCAACATTTTTAAGATATCAATAAAGCTAACATTTAACTCATGTATATGGTGAACCAATACCCTAATGTGTGTAACGCATATATGTTTTGCAGAGGACTCTTCGATACCTTTCCTTAGACCAAGTATGAATTTGATCGTATGTATCATTTTCGAGATAAATCATACACTTATCAATAGAGATACCATGTTACACCTATATATGGTGAACCAATGTTCCAATAGATGTAGTACAATAAATTTTGAAATAAATTTTGAAGAGGACTCTTCAATGTTTTTGGTTCGACCAAACATGAATTTGATCATGTGTATCATTTTCAAGACAAATCAATAGACTTATCAATAGGGGTAACATCTATCCCATTTATGTGGTGAACCAATGCCCTAATGGATGTAGTGCAAGGAATTTTGAAATATATTTTGAAGAATACTCTGTGATGCCTTCCGTTAGACCAGCTATAAATGGTATATAGGTATACCATTTTCAATATAAATCAATATACTTACCACCAAGGTAACATCTGTCTGAATCAATAGACCTAACAACAGAGTAACATATATTTGACGGAAATGGTGCACCAATGCCTTTATAAGTGTAGTGCAAAAAATATTGAAATACATTTTGAAAAGGATATCTTCGTAATTTATTCACTTTGGGTCATGGTCCATTTCATACCACATCTATGTAAAGTGCCACTACCATTGCCTAACGCATAAATTCTAAATGGAAACCGCACCATGACGCAACAAAAGTATAAATCGCAAATAACGGTATAGATGTTACTCCTTATGATTGTTTATTCAATCTAGCTATTTTCTTACATGTTCACCTGCTTTATCAATACCTATTTGAAATTTCGACACAATATTTTCAAGTACTAACGTGTACTAACCAAAACCGTTTATGCTTGTTTAGCGCTTTCAGTATCTTGCTGTCTTCGGACCTCAAAACTACGACTGATGTGGTAAAAGTGTTCACAAGTAAAACCTTACACACCATTAAAGTTTTAGTGAAAATGTTTCGTTACAAATGTATTAGGTTGATAACAGAATGTATAAGTACATTTGATTAAATTTAATTTTAAATACGATTGCAATGTTGTGATGACTATACATATTTATTTGGTACAGCATATACTTCAACGTTTAGGGAAAACATAGCAAACAACCTAGACGTACCAAAAGTTAAAGTTAAGATGTATTATTAGTCTGTATTTAATCCAAGATTGCCTTCTGTTAAAGCTATTTGGATGTTTATTTATTACAATAGCTTCCCTTTGTAAGCAAACATAATCTGTTGGTTTTGATAAGACTTCCATATCCACTATCAAATGAATGTTATGACTCAAATTATTTAAGGCATCTTCAGCTTTTACAAACTTTGTCATTTTCAAATAACAGGTTTTTACTAACATTGCAATCTTTTTGATGAAAGGGAATTGTTACTTAAACACAAGGAAGGATTCATGATTTGTATCGTATTTTGTATTATTATTGCTTTGCATTAGAAATTTGTAACTCTCGTATCACTTCGCTGTGAAAAAATATTTCGTTCCGTCTCCGGGGTTTCTACAAATGGAATAAGGAACAATTTTGAGGTTATGAAAAAGATAGTGTATAATAGGTAAATAAAATATGGCATAAGCGTTTGATTAATTTTATTGATACAGTATTTTTACATATTGCAAATTTGGACGATATCCATAGTTTAGTAATCACCAAAATTTAGGTTGTTTTACATTAAAATATACCTGCTCTGCTACGAATAAAAATGTATACGTAAACAGCGCGTGTTTATTTCGCTTCTTTTAATAAATATATGTTTGGTTCTTGGTAGTTCTTCAAACGCTTTCCGACCCTTGTTTTGCGTATATTTCGTTTTGATTTACATCCATTAGGCGTTTGTTACCATCATATAAATAAACCTATGACTAAGGGTTTTGATTATTTGCGTGTAGTACAAACATATACAAAACTTACCAATTGCGGCTAGAACACTCAAATATATACATATCTCCATTTTGAATCAAATCTAGGATATTTAAAAAATTAGATCAATATAAATTAATAGCTAAATTTGATGAAAATATTTGTTCAAACGCGAAAAATAATGGAACTAACTTCAGTTCCACTTCCACTTATATTTTCTTACGCATTCAATTGTTTTAAATTGAATTATTTTATACACAAAATATTTTATTAACAATGTTGACAATTTAATAATGATACATTTTCTATTTTTATTAATCACACAAATAGAATACAAAGTTTTAAACAAACTTTTATTTAACAGATAATTCACCATATTACAAATCAAAAGTTGCTCAAGCGCAAGTTGAAACATACTCATAGTCGTTACGTCACAAATGTCTGGAAATTTGAATCTCTGCGCCGGAGACCGCCATATTCATAATCCTCCATGATTCTACTTTAAAAAAAAGTACTTGAGTATAAAAACATGTTAAAGGAATAAATCAAAATTAACCATGGGATGTTTTGAGGCGTTTTAATAGTTACGTTAGGAGTTACGTCTTGTTATAAACTTATAAACAAGATTATGACACCCTTATTTCCATAACGTTTCATTTGTATTTGTCTTTATAGTTAGGGTGGCCACTACCAACTAGTACAACACATTCAAATGAAAAATGATTACTTTTTTCACCAAACAAAGATCTAATGTGCAAACTCAGGAATGGTACGAATGTTATGACGACCAGAATGCACTGCCTGCTGGTAACAACAGTACACATAACGCGGTACTTAACTCGAAGTCAGCCATAAAACAGTGTTATGATAAATTTTAATCAATTCGTTCAACAAACCTTTTATTTGTAAACTGTTTTATTTTACTTTAAAATTGAATCCTAGGGAATACTGAATATGAGTTCTAGAAGCCTTATTTATCTAAAATAATTTCAAAAACGTTGAACTTTACTTTGAACCTCAAAGATAGATGCATAACGAACACGTTCAAACCTTCAGAATTGCAAGTGTACAGAGATTTAAATTTCCCGCATAGTTTTGACGTCATACTATTTAAATCAATTGTCAACAATGCATTGTCGGAGGTAAACCTTATTTACTAAATATTTATCCTTGGCGTCGAGGGAAACAATTCGAAATCGAACTGACATCGAAAATATTAGTTTTGACCGCCGCTGAGTCTACAAAAATAGTTTCCATAAAATGTGAAAAACGTTCGTGTACCTCTAAACATTTTCGGCTGAAACATCTCAGCTACTAATTATAAAATCGGTCAAAATTGTACTGTTGTATTCTATAGTCGCCTTTGGCCTTAGACAAAAATAATACTGTGTCCAAAATTTTGTGGAAACTTACTGTATTTATATTTATTGCACCACTTTGTAAAGATTAGCTTTTATATCAGGTCATATACAAAATTGAATTTAGCAGATCTCTTAATTTAAATAACGTAAGCTCGAATAGTAAATTAAAAGTTAAACCAGTAAATAAGTTTGTGGTAAAACCACGTTTTCAGAGCTCCACATTTTCAAGGTTACAACAATAAGAAGGTCACACTTGTATAAAATGCGTGGGTAAGGTGGAAGATGATAAGCACTTTAAGGTCACTATAAATACAGAAACAAACGGTTTAGAAACAAAACGTTATGATTAGGTACAAGTGCAAAAAGTGCTTTCCACTTCTACTTCAGTACACTTGTGAGGCCGTTAAGCACGTATTTACACGTACGTGTAGTGTGGTGCACCTCGTAAATGCTCTTGTAATAGATTATCAGATGGTTGCCATTACTTTGTTTATACCCCACACATGAAACATTCTACTATGTCGTTGGTTGCTGCAGTAAGTGATGGAGGCGAGTGAATTCTATACATGCAAAGTTTGGGAGTGAACGTTTATCAAAACAATTATAATGTTGTGGATAATAAAAGTTTGGTGAGACGCACACGTGTTGTCTTCGTGCAACACAGTAATATACCTGAAATTATATATATATATATATATATATATATATATATATATATATATATATATATATATATATATATATATATAGGTATAAAAGTAAAAGCTGAATAACTTTTTCAGACCAAAAAAATTGAAAATCTGAAAAAGGTCCTAAATTTGTAGTAAATATCTTGTTTTATCGTTAAGTATTTGATCAAATAAAAATTCTACAATTTATCCTCTTATAGAACCCTCAGGCCCTTATTTAAGCCCTTTGAACTAAAGATGGTTAGTGTCCCATATAGCAAAACCAAAATTTGAAGTTTGTACATTGTTTTTGCCTTGAGTATTTCGTCTAATAAAGAAATTTACGTCTTAATTTCTTATAAGCCTTCAGGGCCCCTAAAATTTTCTGAATCGCTCTTGTATGGCGAAATCTCAATTTGAAATATGCATCTATTTATATCCTTGGCTGGGTGAAATTTGCCATTTTATTTACGGGACAAGTTAATTTTATACTCTTTATGGGCCTAGGGCATAATTTAAAAATTAAGGATATTTCTGCATTAAAATAAATAAAAGGTGCTTGTTTCAAATTCGTAACCCTTATCCATACGGAACTTTTTATAACCATGAGGGTCTTAAATAATTAAAGACGTTTTTCTTGATTTAAACAAAAGAGTTAAAAGTTTGAGCTACAAAGGCCTTTTAAGGCAAGGACCAAAATAGATATTAGCTTTTAGATTCCTGAGAAATTTTTAAGAACCGTTTCAATTTTAAGAAACTGGAAAAAGCATTAAAGTTTGCAGCTATATGTATAAATGGATCTTTAAGTGTAAAACTGTTTGATTTGAGAAAGTTCCAATTAGTAATTATTTACAATATTGTCTGTTCCTTGATTTTCTTTCTCGTTTAAATTTTAAGTAAATAATTCCACTAGTGTAGTTTTCACATCTTCACATCGTAATAAATTATTTCGCATGGCTTATGTAACGGAAGCCCTTCGCTTTGAGAAATTAATGATGATCGGAAATGGTGACCGAAGTCGCACTCAAGCTGAGGTATGTGAATTAGTTCAACCAAATCATCCCGATTTACCGCGGCTTTCTTAAGGCACAATTAGAAAGGCGCTATAGAGAATTGGGTCATTTCAGGAATCTGCCAAGACAAAGAAGAGAGGCAGTTTACGAATATACAAAGCTGAATGCTTTGTTGACTATTCAAGGAAACCCCATAATTCCGGCACGGCAATTAGCGGGCGATAATGAGGTCAATCATATAGAACTGTTTTAAAGGTTTTAAAACTGCAAAGATGCACCCTTACAAGATGCAAATGCTATAATTGTAATCTTGTTGGGTAATTATATATCTCTATGCTCACGGATGACCTGCTCCAAAATTTAAGGAGTCTATTTCCAAATAACAATCCAAATGATTTGGATGAGAGAGTTTGGTTTCAGCAAGATGGCGCTCCACCGCTCTATGCATTGCCAGTACGGAACTATTTAAATAAAATATTTCCAAATACATGGATTGGTCGATGAGGTCCACTTGAATGGCCACCACGATCCCCCGATCTTAATCCCCTTGACTTCTTTTGTAGGGACATTTGAAGAGTAAGGTTTATGCTACATGACCGATCGACCTTGAGGATCTAAGGGACAGAATTACTGCAGAAATGAGAAATATTGCACAAGACATGTTTCAAAACGTGAGAAATGGTTTTTATCCCGATTGGGTCTTTGTCAAGAAACAAATGGACACCATTTTGAACACCTTTAAAGTTATGAGCGTACCCCTAAGAAAAGATTTGTTTGCAGAGAAGTCGATAAATCGTAGTCTAGTTTAAGAAAGTTCTCAAATGAAACTTCCTTTGCAAAGATGTTTGATGTTGATTTTTTGTTCAACAAAATAGTGTTTAAAATTTTGAGAAAATAATTACTGCGTTGTATTCCACTTAATACATGCTTTCACACGGTGTATCACTTGACCTACCCTTACATTAAAAAAAAAGTTAGGGGTGGCTTCACCCCCGGGGGTGTATATATGTAGGTAACCCCCAGATTGAGGGCTGGAAACAATTATAAAGAATGCCTATCATGATTTTTCTCCCAAACTTCACCTCTCTGAGTCACAGAATTGATTCCTCTTAGAGTATCCACCCTGTATATATATATATATATATATATATATATATATATATATATATATATATATATATATAGGTGTCCACAAACTCTTTTCACAAAAGAAAACTGCATAATCTAGAGTTGATTTTATGTCGAATTAACGTAAATTACCTTAATACAAAAATACTTCCTAAGAGAGCTGGAGCTCTTGGAAGATGGCGCCCTAACATCGGTTTAATTCAAATATCTTCAAAATGGTTTCCCTTTAAATGATAGAGTTCTGTACATTTATTTAGTGAAATATTCCCAATCGTATGGCGTGGATATGATTTTTTAGTTGTACTCATTCGTCTATTATATCTAGATATATCTCAAAAAGCACACAAATACATAGATGTATTTACACTGGTTTCAGTTTGATATAAAATATGAAATACTAGAAAACAGGGAAAAATGGTCAACCTTGCAAACTTACCAAGTGGCCTTTGATTTTAAACTCCGGAAATAGAATTATCTAAATATGAATAATTTCAAAACAATACGTAACCAATTGGTCACTAAAAATCAATTTTACCATGCGAAATGTTCATATACATAAATTTGCAGTACATTTAGTTAAATAATAAAAAAAAACTAAGGATATCGCAAATAAAAGCAGTTCGTTCAACCTTTAAATTGAGATTAACATGGGAGAATCAATTACTGCAAAAATACAAAAAAAAACGACTGCGTTTATTCGCTCGTCAACCAATAATTTCACCAAGTTTACAAACTAAGTTATGATACAGCATTCACAATAACGTACAATATTGCGTTACCTTCTCCACCGACAGCAACAAAAGCAACGGGAACGGCTCCAGGATACCAATAGAATGTCCTCGATCGGAAAACCAATACGGCAATTTCCTAGTCTTAATTTCGATAGCGATACGTTTATCTTAATCTGTCAAGACGGTATATAGTTTATGTGCACAAAGCGAGTAGCTTTTACACACGAAATATTTACACACTTTAATGTTCAATTAAATCGGTAGCTCTAATTTAATATTAAAATGAATGAAAAACGTCCATTTACAAAATATTTACAGTGAGACTTGGTCCATCAAAACTGTTTCCAAAAGCACAAAAACACTGAGTTCGGGCACAAATACTTCACCAAATCCATCAAATCCGCAAAAGCGATAAAAAAAACTCCATAATTCAGGAAGCACTGGTTAAACACTGTCCTGATTACGAAAAGGTAGGTCTAGTAGACCACGATACACCACATAATGTTCTCCGGCCTGGTGAATTAACAACAAATTCCGCTCATAGCGAAACGGACTCACGGTCCACGATACATTCGACAGAACCGGGAACATCGACGGTAAAAGCGGTGCCCACCCGCATACCACAACTTCCTTCCCCAGATCAAGACCAAGACTGAGCACATACATTCAAAACGATAAGCCTCTTCCCGTAAATGATCAAGAAAAATTGCGCCATATCCTCGCCTTCACACAAGAAATTTGCAAGGGTTGCTTTTCCAAATAAGCAACGTTTATCCACTCTACATTACATATTCACTTGGAGTTTAATGAGTTCATATTGTAATCCAGCCAAATCATGCCTGCTCCTATAATCATGATTTTTAATTGAAAGTGAATCGGTAAACTGTACTAAAAAAGAATCTTGGCTCCGTTCGTCAAATTGGAGTTAACAGAAACATAATACGAAATACAACTTGGAATTTTATCTCTCAATAACAAACGACGTTTTTAATTGTATTTTAAACCTAAAGAAGATTTATATAATTTCAGTCCTAATGTAAATTAATTCTAACAAAGAAATTCATTTAAAACTAAATACGACCAATTCTACTCCGAAATACAATATAAAGCAAACGATATATCAATTTAATTAACTTTATGAAGACACATAAAAACAACAAATTTCGTTAGCGTGAAAGCGAGAATTGAGTAAACAGAAAAAGAAACGAATAGAAAAAATAATATATATATATATATATATATATATATATATATATATATATATATATATATATATATATATATATATGTATATATATATATATATATATATATATATATACAGGCCGTTCAAACACACATTACACGACGACACAGTATCTTGTGTGTGGTTAAAATACATTATTGGCAATCATCTGATAATCCACTATAGGAACATCTATGTAGGGCATCGCATTGCACGTACACCAATTATTTGCATTAAGGCCTTAAAGATGTACTGCGGTGTAAGTGGAAATGATTTTTTGCATTTGTACCATATCAAAATGTTTTGTTCCTAAAGCAATCTATATATCTAGATATCATTTTCGCTTTTTCCTATTTGCGTGTATTATGATAGAACTAGATGCCCTAGTTGGAATTTTGTTAGTGTAGTGACCTTAAGTGCTTATGATCTTGATTCCCTTCCGCCTTACCCACGTGTTGGCCTTATGAATGTGTGACTTTGTTATTGTAGTCACCTTAGAAATGTAGAGCCTTGACATACGTTTCTAGAGCTTACAAACTTACCGAATGGTTGAATTTTTTAGTTCACTATTCAAGTTTTCTTTTATCTAAATTAAGAAAGTGTTGATAGATTCATGTTTCTTATGACCTCACATAATATCCAAGCTTCACAAAATGGAGCAATACATCCAAATTACCCCATAAGTTCACTCGCATAATTTTTTGATACAGTATTATTTTTAACATGAGCCAAAGGCGGCTACAGAATACAACTGACCAATTTTGACGGATTTTCAAATTAATAGCCATACGGCAAGATTTAGTGCTCCTAGAAAACTGATACAGTAGTTTTCGTGGAGATATTTCGGAAAAAAAATTCCAGAGGTGATCAAAACGGATATCTTCTATATCAGTTCAATTTCGGATTGTTTTCCTCGACGTGAACGATAAATATTTAGTTAATAAAATGTACCTCCTCCAATGCATTGTTCGGCAATAGATTACGAAGCCTGATGTCAAAACTATATGAGAAATTTAAATCTCTGACACTTGCAATGCTAAAGGTTTGAAGGTGTTGCTTATGTAACTGTTTTTAAGGTTTAAAAGAAAGTGGCCTTAATGAGTGCATAGTTTGTGAAATTATTCTACATAAAGAAGGCTTCTAGAGCCTCCGCTAATGCATTACTTGGCAATTCACTCCAATATTGTAACGTCAAAACTATGTGGAAACATTTAAATCTCTGGACATTTGCAATTTTGAAGTTTTGGACGCTTTCCTTACGTAACTGCGTTGAAGCTTTAAAGTGAAGTGACTTTCATGAGTACCTAATTTGTGAAAGTATTTTACATAAATAAGGCTTCTAGAGACCATAGTCACTATTCTTTGAAGCTTGGCTTATACACCATTTAAGTTTTTCGTTTATGATTAAAAAGAAGTGAGGTTATATGGTAAGGTAGGTACATCCATGCAGTCGCAGTTATTAGTGAATTCCTGTTTATTTGGAATTTTCCGTCATTAAATGTTAAATGTAGCAGAAACCACTCACTAAAATATTAAATTTTAAATCTTAAATGGTGCATAAGCCAGGCTTAAGATTCTATTTTAAAGTAAAATAAAACAATTCACAAATAAAAGCCTATTGAACGAATTTATTAGAATGAATTATAACAATGTTTATACTTGATTAAGAATTCAGTACTGCGCTGCGTTTATTAATTATTATTGCTGTCATTATAACGGCATTTCTAATACTTATGATTTAGCACGTTAGATCTGTTATTGTTAAAAAGTAATCTTTTATCATTTGCTGTATTATATTAAATGGTAGAGGCCACCCCAACTATTAAGAAAAATCCGAATGAAACGTTTGCGGAAAATGAGGCTATGTTAAAATAATGTTTATGTATATATATATATATATAAGCTCATAACAACAAGTCGTAGGTTCTAACTTAACTGTTAAAACGCGTTAAAGCACCCCCATGGTTAATTTTAATTTAATCCTTTAAGCGCATTTATACTCAAAAAAATTTTCTGCGATGAAGTGTAATAATGGAGGACAATGAATGTGGCCGTTTCAGGCCTTATTTAATTAAAATAATTTCTCATGCCGTGTAGATATCTGAGCTATTTTATATTCAATACGGATACATAAGCGACAGGTTCAAACCATGAAACTTGCAAGTGTCCAGAGATTCACATTTCCCAGCCATTTGTTACGGAACTACTACCCGAGTCAAATTATCTGTTAAGTAAAGTATTGTTTAAAGCTATGTATTATATTTATATAAAAATAAAAAAGGTATCTTAATGTAGTTATGTCAACCTCATGTTAACAAAAGACTTCCGCGTATAAAATATAATTACTATACTTAAAAAGTTAAAACAATTGAATCCATAAGTATAATTTAAATAGAACTGAAGTTAGTATCGGTAGATAAGCTAGGCGTGTTCTGGTACATTTTGTCTCAAAACCCCATGTTTCCCAAGGTTCGTTCTGGTCATTCTTTGTCATCGCAGTCACGTAACCAAGCTTGTGCATTAGCTCAGAAGGGATGTGTGTGTGTGTGTGTCGTGCGTGCGTGCGTGCGTGCGTGCGTGCGTGCGTGGCGTGTCGTCGTGTCTGTGGTGTGCGTGTGCTGTGTGCGTGTGCGTGTCGTGTGCGTGTGCGTGTGCGTGTGGTGTGTGCGTGTGCGTGGCGTGTGCGTGCGCGTGCGTGTGCGTGTGCGTGTGCGTGCGTGTGCGTGGCGTGCGGTGCGCGTGCGTGGCGTGTGCGTGTGCGTGTGCGTGTCGTGTGCGTTGCGTTGCGTGTGCGTGTGCGTGTGCGTGGTGTCGTGTGCGTGTGCGTGTCGTGTGCGTGTCGTTTGCGTGGGCGTGTCTGTGCGTGTGCGTGTGCGTGTGTGCGTGTGCGTGAGCGGTGCGCGTGTGCGTGTGCGCGTGGCGCGTGCGTGTGGCGTGTGCGCGTGTGCGCGTGTGCGCGTGTGCGCGTGTGCGCGTGTGCGCGTGTCGCGTGCGCGCGCGTGCGTGTGCGCGGCGCGCGTGCGCGTGTGCGGTGTCGTGTGTGTGTGTGTGTAGTGTGTGTGTGTGTATGGTTGCATGTCGATGTATGCATATGGGGTAAGTAGGGGATGCCTGTGTGGGATGGTTGCTTAGGGATGTTGCATGGTAGGTCCATGTGACCATTGTTTATGAGGAAGGTGGATTCTACAGGTATCTGATACCGGAGGGATGTGTGTATATGGTTGCATGCCGATGTCTACATAAGGGGTAAACATGCAGGGTAAATAAACACACGGTAATAGTAATTTATTGTTACAAAATACATTCTAAAGAAAGAACATTTTCAGCATATTTAGCTTACTTACCTTAATGAATGAAAGAAATATTTTACATTGGAATATTAGGTTCTGTAATATGTTCCAAACTCAGGAGGTTGCTAAGAGATAGTTGCATTTATCTAATCATTTTTCAGGGATGATGTTATATTGAACCCTGTACACTTATTTTCTTAGATCTAAAAAAATATGACATTATAAGCGATAAACGGACGTTTACTTACCAAGCAACGTCTGAATTCATTTTAGTAATATCTAAAATACAGTTTAAGATGACCATAAAATAAGAATTTCACTTACCCTGGTAGTAATATTAATATAATTATTTCGTTTTAACAAAATATCACTCTATTAGGGTGTTGTTTTATGATAGGAAAGTGATATCCGCTCCATTAAGAACATTTTAATGCAAGTATATAAAAATTTTTGCAACAAAACTGCCATATCGTTAAAATGCAACGTAACAATCTCTGTAATATCTAAAAATAAATCATTTAAGATGACCAGAGAATATGA
Source organism: Vesta saturnalis (assembly GCA_036346205.1). NCBI lineage: Eukaryota > Metazoa > Arthropoda > Insecta > Coleoptera > Lampyridae > Vesta > Vesta saturnalis. The sequence goes on from JARFJB010001062.1 coordinate 669,890, forward strand.
ATTTCACTTATCCTGATAGTAAGATTAATATAATTATTACGTTTTAACAAAATGTCACTCTATTAAGATTTTGTTTTGTGATAGGAAACTGATATCCGCTCCACTCAGATAATTTTAGTGCAAGTATATAACAAATTTTGTAACACAACTACCATATCACTAAAATGCAGCATCACAATCTCTGTAATATCTAAAAATAAAGCGTTTAAGATGACAAGAAAAATAACCATACTTACCACGGTAAAACTCATGCAATTATTTCACCTTTTTAGTAGAATATTACTAAATACTGTATAAAGATCTAATTATATCAAACGAATAATTAAAACAATGAGATAGGAAACTGATATCCGGTCCATTCAGATAATTTTACATAAAATTGTTTGAAACACAACTACCATATCACTAAAATGCAGCATCACAGTCTCTATAATATCTAAAAGTAAGTAAAGTATAAGGTGGTAAGGAAAAATAAATACACTTACCAAGGTAAAATTCATGCAATTATTTCACTTTTTTTAGTAAAATATTACTAAATACTGTATAAAGATCTCCTTATATAAAAAGTTGTCGACAAAATGAATAAAGTAGAATCAAACAAGTGGATCATAAAACAACAAGATCCGGTATTCTAGATATTATTAGAAAAATAAAACTTCGTATTTTCACAATAAAAGCAATACGTCACAATAGAAAGTTCTAGAGCATTGATATAAATAGTTAAATTAAAGTAAAATTTTATTAATTTCTCTATTATCAGATTTTTAAGGAATTTAGTCAATAGGGATTAATCTGTTGTAGATTATATGTTAATATAGTAATTTCATCACAAACGTTTAATACATTAGCAGTCCTTAGATAAATGTTTAACTGAATGAAATGCATTATCAATTTGTTAGTCAATGTCACTATTCAGAAATACTGAAAAAAATGTTGAAATATTGAGCGGTGTAATGAAGTTAATAATACATAATTATACTAGTTTCTTCAAACTTCAATTGGTAAGAAAGCGATTAATTATGAAAAAAACATGGTTACCACCTACGTATTAGTTTAATCTACATTCTCAATATTTACAGATTAATTAAAACTAAATGTAAAATGGTGATAGTGTCAGGTTGCGATGACGCACCCTGTATGTAGGATGTTATAATGACGTGTATTACGTGTTTTGAGCACGAGTGTATTGAGTTTGAAGGGAAAAAAAAATTTTTGTGTATATGCATAATGTATGTGGGTGTATGATACACCACTGGAAATGTAGGAGAAATATAATTCTGTATGTAGATACGTGTATTTGAATGTTATAAAGACTTTAGTGTTGGAATAATTAGATTTTGATGAATGTAAATGTGAAGAGAAATTTGTCCATGGGACGATAATGCTTTCCACTGTATCTCTACTGTTTTGCTGCCGTTAGAGATGGAATGTTGTTGGATAAATGAGTAATCTTGGTTAGAAAATGTGAAGAATAAGTGTGGAATGTTTTAGAAAATATGTAGAGAAAGCTTGGGTATGTTTAAGTATTAATTTCAGAAAGTTTTGTAATGTTGTGCAATTGTTTTGAGAATAAATGTATGTATATGGAATTTGAGACATTAGACGGTACTGATTTTTGCAAATGTTGCGGAACGAGATCGAGCGCAGGTTAGAGATAACGGTTAAAAGTTGCGTAATGGTCCAGAGTGGCTACTGAATGAATGTAATGACGAAAAATGATTTCTTCATGAAGTAATTGTAAAATTTGTAAGTGAAAACAAATATGGCGATGTATTGTAATTACACGCGTGCTTGTATAGAGGGAAGCAGCCATCAGAACTATGACATTTTGAGTGAATATTATTGGAGAATATAACGCGGAAGGAAGACATGTTTAAAGATGGATGACTGAAGTTATAAATAGGGAAGTCAGAGATTGACGAGGGAGTTGTCGTTGAGTTGAAGTTAGAGTTAAGTTAGCTTTTGGCTTGTGGTGAGAGCTCGGTGAGACGCCGCGAGTTAGTGTGGATAGACTGTGATGATGTTGGAGTATGTTTGTGAATTTTAATGAGGCAGTAATTGTTTAAACAAATGCGTAACCCGAATCGGGGATAAATTGAAAAAGACATTCATAAACAAAACAATAATTAAAAATTGAAGTTGAAGATAAAAATTAGTTTGTTTATTTTCAAGAAAATAATAGTGCGTAAGCAGATTTGAATAAAGATAACAGTTGTTATGTTAAAGTATTAAGTGCAGCGCGTGTCCTTGTAACGAGATTCGGCTAAAAGTATTTATGAGACCACCTGTTAAGTAAACGAAGCGTTCGTTGTATATTAAACCAATGTTTAAATAACGTTATATGACATTGAAAGTTTTATTTGTATAAGGGACTAATTTGGTGTAAAGGGTTGCTAGAAATTTTAGGAGGCAACCAAACGTATACAGTTTATTACGTGTTATTAGACTATTTGTGGGTGCACAGAGGATTAAGTTTTGTTGAGCCTTTTGTAATGTGCTTCAGGCAATTTTATGCAGTACAAATGGACTACATATAATTGGTTTACGGAAGAAAGAAGAAAGAAAAGCCAAGGATTAATGGACGATCTTAAGTAAGGTTTATATTTAAGTATTTTAAAAATTTAGTAAAGCACGATTATCTCTTTGGTTTAGTTCATTTGTGTAATGTGATTAAATATTAATTAGCTTAGAAACGAAAAGATAATCGTTCTCGAATTATATTGTGTTAGGTTGTATAGTATTAAGAATTTTTGCAGAAATTGGTAGTGACGTGTGGTTTTGATTTTCAACCACGTTGTTGAGGTATATGTAAATATCCTTGTGTATGTAAATATTTGTTTTTGATTATTTTATGCAGGACAATATATACTTATCGTTAAATTTTTATTTTGTTGTTTATTTAACCAGGTATGAAACACAGATGTAACATTTACTTAATTGGTGATCTTGTTTTGACAATTTTAAAAGTAAGCTTTGCAGATTTTAATTTTTCAGATTTAAGGAACAACCTGAAAAGTCTTATTAGCCAGGTTGATTGCAAAATTTTCATGTTTGTTTTAATAACGCAATGCACAATTAACAGATCAGCTGTTAGTTTAAATTTCATTAAGTATAATAAAAGTTTGAGTTTTGAAACCCTAAGTGTTTACGAATGTCAACTACGATTCAAAAGTAAAGTAAATTTAAAAGATATCGTTCATGTTAAGAATTTTAAAAATTAATTACCGTTCATTGAATGAATTTGAGTGATAAATTTTATTTTGGAAGTTTTAGTTTACGAGGTGTATTCAAAAGTTTTTAATAATTGAATTGTTTTGGGACGAGTGTTTGTGTTAGAACCTTCGTATATGAGTTTACCGAGTAAGCACAATCCTACTTTCCACAATCAAGTAGGGTTAATTAACATCCAGCTTAAGACAATTATTTTAGCGAAGTATCGATTGTGGTGGCGCCTAGAGACATATTTTCCCGAATTGAGCTATTTGAGTATAAGTGTAAGGTGTTTGAGCTTATTAATCATCCATTTTACTTATTATTTCGACCACGCCCATCTCCCTGTTAGCTGGCTTGGCAACCCGCTTACATTAGTAAGCCTACACGACGCCTAGTGCGGTTTGGACGTGTAACAATAGTCTATATATATATATATATATATATATATATATATATATATATATATATATATATATATATATATATATATATTTGTGTGTGTGTATAAGTTAATCTACTTCCATGAACTCATCTTGGGGTGTATCGATAGCGTAATGTCCCCAAGGAAGTGTGTTAAATGAATTAGAAATCAGATACCGTTTATCATCTTCAGGGCTTAGAGCAATCTTTGTTTGTGTTATAGAAAAGACCATATGCTTATCTGATCGAATCAAATTTTGCGAGGCAATCCTTTGTTTAAAGGTTTCGAGGCATTCTACATAATCATCGAATACAATTTTGGTCTCTACTACTGATTTCTTTACACCCTTCGCCTTTTTCATCAGACCATAATTTTTTATAATATATTTAATGTCGCCTTCCTCATATTCTTCTGCTTCTAAGCTCTTATATAATTTTATAAAATCATCTTCAGGGGTTAATAGCATGGTGGTATATAGTTTAGATCGCAATCCTACGTATTCAATCATTATTTTGCCATTATTCGCATCCTTCATCATACCAAGTACTTTCTCATTTGCGAACAGGATGTCATAGATATTATTCTCAGGATAGTCTGAGGTGTCGAAATATTTAAAACAATCCTCCTTAATAACCGCGTAAGGCTCTTGCTCCCGTATTTCATAAATTAAACTGTCAGTATCTGTATAGAGGATCGAGATCACTAAATCTTCCAACCATATGGTCATAATGAAAGCCGTATATAGTTGTTTTAGCTAGATCAAGAACCAGCTTGACCTACATATATGGGCTTGTTTAAATATACTTTTAGCTTATTCATTTCCACCGCTACTAAATATTCTGAAAATATAATAATTAATACATGTCCTAAACTCGGGTATTGAGATATGACTCTGCACCGTAACGACCCTCCCATTTGGATAGTAATTTAACATCGACTCTTTTTCTCACGTTTTCCATGGTTTTTCAGAATATTGCGTTATTCATCAGTTTAAACAAATTAATTTCAAAATTATTCCTTGCTTTTTTTCTAACTTCAGTATTTAAATCGATGTAGGACTTTAACCAAGGTGATTGCTTAAATTTCAATACTCTATGTACTTTGGTGAGGACTAAGCCGTGAGTTAAAGCTTGCTTTAGTGTCCGATAGTGGATAACGTGTTTCTTCTTATTACTTAGCGTTGTCATAAGTTTCGAAATTTCATTAGATTTAATTAAAAGTTTTAAATCTTTGGGTTAATATGCAATGGGCAGAAGGGCAAGTCTTTATGTGCGTCATTTAAATAGTGAGGATATTCCAGATCTACTTCCAATATTAGACCCTCGCTCGCATCATCTGGCATCTACGTTGTTATCTACCCATTCAAAGCCATCGTAATGGAGAAATTTACTCATAGCCCAGCCGTATTGATTATTGATGTCGTTGTATATTACATACACATCAGGTTTTGTTGGATCATAAGTAGGCATATACCTGTTGTTTGCACTAACTCTTCTCTTAGAGCAGATATGACTCAAACCCCCTCGAATACCACGCTCAACAAAGAGAAACGTACCTTGATCTGCAAGAAGTCCCAGCTCATACTGTGTACACTTCAACATTGTATCCCAAGTAAACCTGGCAGTGTAAAGTAGTGTGCAGGATCCAAGTCACTTGTTCTAATGCAGCTTGATCTAGACTGCTCGAAGACATCTGCTAAAAGGAGAATATCGATCTTCATATATAAGTCTACATATTCACCTAAGTTATTACAGCTAAATTTGTTCCATACCTCCTACGCTCTGCGATACATTTTTTGAGGGTAAGGCTTACCTTCCAACTTATTATAAAATGCATCTTGAGAAGGCAAACAGGGTTCATTGAAGCGGTAAAACGAATCAAAGTAATCATACGGCATTACACGTTTCTTGGTTAAAAGATTAAATTGTTCTGTTAGATACGATGATAATTTACCCAAGGATGATGCTATAAAACGAAAACTGTCTATAAATCTAAAGTTAATGCGTGATTTATTGACGTGTTTAGTAAAGAAGATATATTTCTCTTTGGTAATAGGAAGCAAATCGATAGAACCGTTAATTCTAGCGGCAATGTCCGTTACAATAAAATGAACATCATATCCGCTTAAGTTATGGAATATCACTGATATAGTGTTAGTTACCTGATAGTTGATGTTACATTCATCGTGTGCTGCAACAACCTGGTATAGTAGTGGCTACACGATGTGCTTAGCATTCTTGAGGTAATGAGTTCGATTGCCGTTACTACACCCATCCTTAATCCCACCATGCATACATACGTAATGTATGTATGTATGCTGGGAATCAATGATTGTGGTTGAAGGAGCTCGGAAAGCTCGAGCAGCCCGTTCTCCCCCTTGGGGAGGGAATGAAATGATTATGAACCCGAACTTTTTTCTGTCCAGACGTAAAAGGCTGCTCACAAATGTGACAGTGAGTGGCTGCTTGAAAATCATTCTCCTGCTAAGGAGTCATGTGTATGTTGTTTGGGCTAAGAAACACTGTAGAGACACCTTCAACAAGCCGTTTCATCGCATCGGCAAACCATCGCATACAATCTTCAACGCGGTAACTTTTATAGAAAGAAAGGGATTCATCGTATGAACATTTGAAGTAGCACCCGATAGCTGCCGGAATGTGCTTTTCGTATGCAGTTTTCTCTATGATAGGTTTTAGAACACTCAAGATCTGCATAGACAGCGAAGGGGGCTTGTATTTTATTTTTAAAATTTTTAAACTTGAGCATTTTTTACTTTCTTCAGGCATCTTGATCGCAGTGGTATTATTTTGCGTACAGACTTCCTTATGGTTATGTAGTTGGTCTTAGGTTCGAAAATAATAAAGACACCTGTTACAAAAGTACTTTTGCCTTTTACCTTTGCTTAACTGCTTTGATAACAATCGTGAAATGTTTTTAATCCAAACATAATGGTACTTAGCCGACTGATCACTTTTATAGTCTTGTATTAGGAGGAGGTTCACATGTTTATCGCTCTTTGTTTCCGTGAGGTATGTTGGGAGAGTCATGAAATCATTCTTATCCTTTTTAAGATATATACATAGGTATAGGATATATACACAGGAAACTGAATCACTTTTAGTTTAACACATGTGAGTAGTGAGGGTATTGCGTTATTATTTTGGAATTTTGATCTGCAGGATACAAAGCTGAAACCATTGCCCACGCAAAGCATGCTTCATCATCATGCTTGACATTCATGCAAGCTTTTTCCTCTTAATTTGAATCGGTAAATCGATGTATGAAGATCCAAACTGAGGTGTGGATTTATTAACGTTAACTCCCAAATTAACAATAGCTTTAAGTGCCCACCCACCTCACGTTCTTGAAATTCTGACAATTTCCTTAGCATTGGTTTCACAACCACATTCTCACACCACTTGTCTGTATAAGTATCCCTATATATTGCAACATTCATTGTCGTGAAATACTTATACTCATTAAGGATTTTTTTCCCCTTGAGCGATTTCAAATTCGCCACTGGAAATTGTATAAACTTTCACGGCCTCACTGTTCTTCAATGTTTTCTGTATCCGTCTTTTGAAGATAGCTTTACAGTCGATTAAGAAGCTGCTGGGCTAAAAACCAATACACTTAACCTCACTTGTTCTGTAAATGACTGAGAATGTTGAACACTAATACTCTGTACAATAATTAAACTCACCTACACAGCTATCTGCAACCAAGAGAACGACCGATCACATCAATAGACTAATGCACATTGAAAGACTTTCCAAACTTACGCACAGTATTAGCTGCAACAAAAAAGCACGATTTTGATGAGTTTAGGTTAGTTTGAGCGAGTGAAGTTGAGTGATGAATTCATTACGAATTCTTTTGTGTCGAGTGTCCTAGGGGCACATTTTCTCTGTGTAGGGACGGAAAAACCGCGTTTGCGGTTTTTCGGGCGCATTTTGGCCGGCGCTTGTGGAGGTTTCGTTTGGAACAGTACGTTTCTTTTTTAGCACGCTCTAGTGCGCGTGCGTACCGTATCGTCGATTGTACCTTGCTGTGTTTTCGGATCCTTGTCGGATCATTTTTGACTTGTCGGATCATTTTTGAATTGTCGTATATCGTGGGAGTTGATCCCGATTTTTTTTGTTCTCAAATGTGACTTTTTTATACCGAACGTAACCGTGGGTGTTTGTTAGGTTAGTTTTGTTCTTTTAGGTTAGCTTTGTTTTCTGTTAGTTTAGTTTTCGAGTTGTTTTCGTTTCTGGCGTAGGTTGCTTTTAGGTTAAAGTGTTTTTCTTTGGATATTTTCCGAAGCAAAATATTTTGTGAGGGAGAGTTAGAATTTGTCGTATTTAGCGTAAAGTGAATTTCTTTGTTAGTATTAATTTACATTAGGATTGAAATTATATACATTTTCTTAAGGTTCAAATTAAAAACGCGTTTGTGATTGAAATAAAGTTTCAAGTTGGTTATCATATTAAGTTTCTGGTGCCAAGATTCTATTACAGTACAGTTTACAGATTCGCTTTCAATTAAAAATCATTATAAGAGAAGGCAATATTTAGCTGAGTTACAATAAGTACTAAGGAAAAATAACTTAACGATAACATTTTGTCTCGATTGCTGTGAAAGCTGACGTTGCTTTTGTATTCTGAGGTACCGTTTAGCATTACAATTAGTAGCATGACGTTATTTCTCTCGACCATTTATGGAAGGGGCTTATGGTTTGTATCGCGTTTTATAATTTGAATGTAGTAAGAGTATGATTGGTTGTCGTTTTTAAAATCAAGTATAGCGGAACTGAAGAATTTTTGAATGTATCTCCTTAGTCTTGGTCTTGATCTGGTGGAGGAAGTTGTGGCATGCGGGAGTCCACCGCTTTTACCGTCGATGTTCCCGGTTCTATTGAATATATCGTGGACTTTTAGTCCGTTTCGCCTGTGTGCGGTTTTGTTGGTGATTCACCAGGCCGGAGAACTTTGTGTGGTGTATCGTGGTCAACTAGACCTACCCTGTCAAAATCAAGGCAGTGTTTAACCAGTGCTTCCTGAATTACGGAGTTTTTTATCGCTTCTGCGGATTTCTTGGTGAAGTATTGAGTGCCCGAACCCTGTGTTTTATGTGTTTCTGTAAATAGCCTTTGATAGACCAAGTCCAACTGTAAATAATTTGTAAGTAGACATTTTTAGTTTTAATATGAAAAAGACTTGCAAATAGAGCTACCGAATTAATGGAATATTAAGCAGATAGTGTGCAAATATCTCGTGCGTAAAAGCGATCTGTTCTGTGCACATAAACTGTATAACGTCCTGGCCAATTAACGTAAGCGTATCGCTATCGAAATTTGAAATTGGGAAATTGCTGCATGGGTTTGCTTGCATATCGAGAACGTGCAACAGGTGTCCTGAAGCCAATGCCGTCCGTTTTGCTTTCATTGCTACCTAGTGGAGACGTATTCAAGAGTTCTGTGTAGAAGGTAACTCAATACTGTACGTTATTGTGATCATTTTATCATATCTCTGTTTGTAAATTTGGTGATGCTATTTGTTAATGAGCGAATAAACGCAGTCGTTTTGTTTTGGTTTTGCTTTGTGGAAATTGGTGGTCTCACGATAATCTCAGTTAAAATGTTGACGAACTGGTACTCTTTGGTACTTTGTTTTTTTTTATTATTTAATTAAATACACTGCAAATTTATGCATATGAAAATTTCGCTTGGTAAATTTGATTTGAGTGTCCATCTGGTTACGTAATGTTTTGAATTTTAACCATATTTGGGTAATTCCATTTCCGTAATTTAAAATTAAAATCTGGTCCTACTTATGCTCCCGTATTCTCTAATTTAAGACTTTAAGTTGAACCGTAAGCAGTGTAAATATATGTATCTTGTTGTGTGTTTTCTGATATACGATTATTCGGGTAGAATAGATAAACAATTAATTGAATTTTATAGTGTTATTTGTGATCTTCTCCCAACCAGTGAAAGCAATAATTTACGAAAAGTAGTGATTTTATTATTTAAACTAAAGAATTAATTGAGAGCTAAATTTTTATTTGAATTTTGTTGATTCATTTCAAAAGTAACCCGTGGTAATTTCTTACAATTGAAGCATTAGTGTCATACAGTTTTCTTTTGTGAGTTTTATTAAATAATTCGCGTGGTTTAACGTAACCGATTAGAGGAATTTTAAATAACGTTTATCTAGTTTATGTCTGTATGAGGTTTCTTCAATGGTTTTTTTCTCATACACATATAGTATATGAGAGAACTCTAACTTCGTTCCTTCTGATCCTATTCTGACCACACATATCCTTAATCCTACCATACATGCACATTTAATATATGTATGGGACTCCATCTATAACTGAAGGAGAGCTCAAGCAGCCCTCCCTCCCCCTTGGGGAGGAATGAAACAAGTCAGCTTTTACCTTTCCTACCATATACAAGAAACAGATGTTACGTCAGTAGATAAATTTATTGACATCTTTCCTGCACTACATCCATAAGAGGTGTTACCTCTATTGATAAGATTATTGATTTAACTCTAAAGTGATATACACCATCATATATATATGTGGCCCAAAATAAAGGATTCGAAGCGTCTTCAATTTTAAAATTTCTTGCACTACATTCATCAGACCATTACTGTACCATATACAAGAGATAGATGATACATCTGTAGGTAAATTGATTGACATACTTGGTGGCACGAAAAATAAAAGCTTCTTTTCAAAACATATTTCAAAATTTTTTACACTAAAGCTATAAGGGCATTGGTACACCTATAAAAGTGATACATGTTACTCTGTTGGTAAGTCTATTGATTTATTTCAAAAATTATGATATGAAATTCATACTTGGTCGAATGTAAGGCTACAAAGGCACCCTTTCATAACACAATTCAAAATTCGTTTTACTTCCGCCATTAGGGCACTAGGTCACCTTATACAACAGGTTGAGACCACCTCTGTTGGCAAATCTATCGATTTCGCTTAAAAATAATATTTTGGGATTGGTCTATCATATACAAGAGAAAGATGTTACATCTGTAGATAAATTTATGGAAAATGTTACATACGGTTAAATTCATACAAAAGGTAACAAAAGCTCTTTTTCAAATATTTCAAAATTTCTTCCGCTATAGCTATAAGGACATTGGTGCACCTGTACAGGTGAGTCTATTGATTTATCTCAAAAATGACACATACCATCAGGTTCAAACTTGGTTGAACAAAAGGTTTTAAAGAATACCTTTCAAAACATATATAAAACTTTCTTACGCTACATCCATAGGAGCATTCGGGAACATTACACATGAGTTGATAAGTTTATTGACTTTCCTCATTAACATACGATTTAAATATTCAAAATTTTATGCATTACATCTATTAGTCCACTGTATAAGCAAGATAGATGTTACCTCTGTTAATAAGTATATTGATTATTTTCTAAAATAATACACTCGATCAAATTTTAACCTGGTTGAACAAAAAAATAACACACCTTTTTAAAACAAATTTTAAAATTACTTGCCCTTCACACTTATCCAAAAGAAAGGCATCGAGGAGTACTCTTGAAAATATACTTCAAAATTTCTTGTACTACATCCATAAGGGCATTAGATAGATGCTACCTCTACTGATAAGTTTATTGATTTGTATCGAAAATGATACATACGACCAAATTCGTAATTGGCTGAACAAAAGGCTAAAAAGACACTTTTTGACAGATTTCACAAATTCTTGCGATACTGTCATAAGGGCACAAGATTAGCTGATTCAATAGGTTGAGACTTGCTCTGCTGGCAAGTCTATTTGTTGTTGTGGGCAAAGAATGAGTTTGATCTAATTTACCATTTTCGAGAAAAATCAATAGACTCAACCTATCGTATAAGGTGATCTAGTGCCCTTATGACAACAGCACATGAAATTTTTAAGTATGTTTTGAAAAAGTGTATTTGTACCTGTTCATTTGGCCATTTATGAATTTGACTTAAAACTACGATAACATCAATTTCATGTAAATGGTGTGAATACCCTTTATGGCTGTAGTGCAAGTGTTTTGAAATATACTCTGAACAGGATTCTACGATGCCTTTCATTCAGTTGAGCATTAATTTGATCCTTTGCAACATTTTCAAGATATCAATAAAGCTAACATTTAACTCATGTATATGGTGAACCAATACCCTAATGTATGTAACGCATATATGTTTTGCAGAGGACTCTTCGAGATAAATCATACACTTATCAATAGAGATACCATGTTACACCTATATATGGTGAACCAATGCTCCAATAGATATATTACAAGAAATTTTGAAATAAATTTTGAAGAGGACTCCAATGCTTTTCGTTCGACCAAATATGAATTTGATCGTGTGTATCATTTTCAAGACAAATCAATAGACTTATCAATAGGGGTAACATCTATCCCATTTATGTGGTGAACCAATGCCCTAATGGATGTAGTGCAAGAAATTTTGAAATATATTTTAAAGAATAGTTTGTGATGCCTTCGTTAGACCAGCTATAAATCGTATATATGTATATATGTATATATATATATATATATATATATATATATATATATATATATATATATATATATATATATATATATATATATATCATTTTCAATATAAATCAATATACTTACCACCAAGGTAACATCTGTCTGAATCAATAGACCTACCAACAGAGTAACATATATTTGACGGAAATGGTGCACCAATCTCTTTATAAGTGTAGTGCAAAAAATATTGAAATACATTTTGAAAAGGATATCTTCGTAATTTCTTCACTTTGGGTCACGTTCCATTTCATACCACATCAATGTAAAGTGCCACTACATGACATTGCCTAGACGCATAAATTCTAAATGGGAACCGCACCATGACTTAACAAAAGTATAAATCGCAAATAACGTTATAGATGTTACTCCTTATGATTTTTATTTAATCTGGCTATTTTCTTACATGTTCACCTGCTTTATCAATGCTTATTTGAAATTTCAACACAACATTTTCAAGTACTAACGTGGTACTAACCAAAACATTTATGCTTTGTTTAGTGCTTTCAGCATCTTGCTATCTTCCGGACCTCAAAAACTACGTCTGAGAATGGTAAAAGTGTTCACAAGTAAAAACCTTACACACCATTAAAGTTTTAGTGAAAGTGTTTCGTTACAAATGTATTATGTGTTGATAACAGAATGTATAAGTACATTTGATTAAATTTAATTTTAAATACGATTGCAATGTTGTGATGACTATACATATTTATTTGGTACAGCTAATACTTCAAGGTCTAGGGAAAACATAGCAAACAACCTAGACGTATCAAAAGTTAATGTTAAGATGTATTATTAGTCTGTATTTAATCCAAGATTGCTTTCTATTAAAACTATTTGGATGTTTATTTATTACAATAGCTTCCCTTGGTAAGCAAACATAATCTGTTGGTTTTGATAAGACTTCCATATCCACTATCAAATAAATGTTATGTCTCAAATTATTTAAGGCATCTTCAGCTTTTACAAACTTTGTCATTTTCAAATAACAGGTCTTTTACTACAGAATTGCAATCTTTTTTGATGAAAGGGCAATTGTTACTTAAGGAATAAGGAAGGATTCATGATTTGTACCGTATTTTCTATTATTGCTTTTGCATTAGCCAAATTTGTAACTCTCGTATCACTTCGACTGTGAAGAAAATGTTTCGTTCCGTCTCCAGGGGTTTCTGCAAATGGAATAAGGAACAATTTTGAGGTTATGAAAAGAGATAGCGTATAAGTGGTAAATAAAATATGCACACAAGCGTTTGATTAATTTTATTGATACAGTATTTTTACATATTGCAAATTTGGACGATATCCATAGTTTAGTAATCATCAAAATTTAGGTTGTTTTACATTAAAATATACCTGCTCTGCTACGAATAAAAAATGTATACGTAAACAGCGCGTGTTTATTTCGCTTCCTTTTAATAAATATATGTTTGGTTCTTGGTAGTTCTTCAAACGCTTTCCGCACCCTTGTTTTGCGTATATTTCGTTTTGATTTACGTCCATTTTGGCGTTTGTTCACGACCATGCATATAAATAAACCTATGACTAAGGGTTTTTGATTATTTGCGTGTAGTACAAACATATACACAACTTACCAATTGCGGCTAGAACACTCAAATATATATACGATATCTCCATTTTGAATCAAATCTAGGGATATTTAAAAATTAGATCAATATAAATTAATAGCTAAATTTGATGAAAATATTTGTTCAAACGCGAAAAAAGGAATGGAACTAACTTCAGTTCCACTTCCACTTATATTTATGCTTACGCATTCAATTGTTTTAAATTTTTATTTTTTTATTAACAATGTTGACAATTTAATAACAATACATTTTCTATTTTTTTATTAATCCACACAAATAGAATACAAAGTTTTAAACAAACTTTTATTTAACAGATAATTCACACCATATTACAAATCAAAAAGTTGCTCAAGCGCAAGTTGAAATATACTCGGATAGTCGTTACGTCACAAATGTCTGGGAAATTTGAATCTCTGCGCCGGAGACCGCCATATTCATAATCCTCCATGATTCTACCTATACAAAAAAAAGTACTTGAGTATAAAAACATGTTAAAGGAATAAATCAAAATTAACATGGGATGTTTTGAGGCGTTTTAATAGTTACGTTAGAAGTTACGTCTTGTTATAAACTTATAAATAAGATTAAAACACCCTTATTTCCATAAAGTTTCATTTGCATTTGTCTTTATAGTTGGGGTGGCCACTACCAACTAGTACAACGCATGCAAATGAAAAATGATTACTTTTTTCACTAAACAAGGATCTAAGGAGGTGCAAACTCAAGAATGGTACGAAAGTTATGACCACCAGCATGCACTGCTGATGACAACAACATTACACGTAGCCCGGTACTTAACCGAAGTCAGCCATAAAACAGGGTTATGATAAATTTTAATCAATACGTTCAACAGACCTTTTATTTGTAAACTGTTTCATTTTACTTTAAAATTGAATCGTAGAGAATACTGAATATGGGCTCTAGAAGCCTTATTTATCTAAAATAATTTCACAAACCTTGAACCTTACTTTTAACCTTAAAGATAGTTACATAACAAACACGTTCAAACCTTCAGAATTGCAAGGCTACTGAGATTTAAATTTCCCGCATAGTTTTGACGTCACACTATTTAAATCAATTGTCAACAATGCATTGTCGGAGGTAAACTTTATTTACTAAATATGTATCATCGGCGTCGAGGCAAACAATTCGAAATCGAACTGACATCGAAATATTAGTTTTAACCACCGCTGAGTCCAAAAAATTGGTTTTCATAAAATGTGAAAAACGTTCGTGTACCTTTAGAAATTTTCGGCTGAATATCTCAGCTAATAGTTTTAAAATCGGTCAAAATTGTACTGTTGTATTCTGTAGCCGCCTTTCGCGCTTATGACAAAAATAATACTGTGTCTAAAATTTTTGTAAATATTAGCTTTATGTCAGGTCATATACATAGATATGAATTTAGCAAGACACTCTTAATTTAAATAACGGTAAGCACGAATAGTAAATAAAAAAGTTAAACCAGTAAATAAGTTTGTGCTAAAACCACATTTTCAGCGCTCCACATTTTCAAGGTTACAACAATAAGAAGGTCACACTTATATAAAACACGTGGGTAAGGCGGAAGATCATAAGCACTTTAAGGTCACTATAGATACAGAAACAAACGGTTTAGAAACAAAACGTTGTGATTTGGTACAAGTGCAAAAAGTGCTTTCCACTTCTACTTCAGTACACTTGTGAGGACGTAGTACACGTCTTTACCCGTACGTGTAGTGTGGTGCTCCTCGTAAATGCTGCTGTAGTAGATTATCAGATGGTTACCATTACTTTGTTTGCGCCCCACACATGAAACATTCTACTGTGTCGTTGATTGCTGCCGTAAGTGATGGAGGTGAGTGAATTCTATACATGCAAAGTTTGGGAGTGAACGTTTATCAAAACAATTATAATGTTCTGAGGCGCACACGTTTTGTCTTCGTGAAATATTGAAATATTGAATATATATATATATATATATATATATATATATATATATATATATATGTTATTTAGTGACATAGAAAGAAAAGAAGAACACCCAGTAATAATCAATTTATTTGCACAATTTTGGTATACAAGTGTATTCGAGTTAGACTAGTAAACGATCAAAATTTGATAAAAACTAAACTGTTAACTTTTTCAAAAAAACTTAATAATGTGTTGTGCCACCACGATGTCTTATGCACTCATTAACACGTCTAGGCATACTTCTAATGAGGTGATGGATTTCCTCCTGAGGTATCTTATCCCATGCTATCTGTAACTCATGCTGCAGAGCCACTGGAGTTTGTGGGGGGTGGGGTAAATTGAGTAATCTTCTTCCCATAATGTCCCAGACGTGCTCGATGGGTGAAAGATCGGGAGATCTTGGTGGCCAAGGCAAGAAAGCAACTTGCAACATGAGGTCGTGCGTTGTCTTGTTGGAATGTGCTGTTAGGGATGGACTGAACATAAGGTGCAATATGGTGTTGTACGATCTCCTGGATGTAGCCCGCAGCGCTCATGTTACCTCTAATGAAGACCAAAGGTGACCACTTCCAATAGCAATAGTCCCCCATACCACAACTCCAACTGTGTGGTGCACATGCCTTTCCACAGAAAATTTGGGATCTTGTCTTTCACCACGCCGTCTTCTCACACTTGGAGGACCGTCATACATGCCCAAACAAATCTGGACTCATCACGAGACAATTGAATTCCATTCTTGCTCCCAATTTGCTGGTTCTCTACACCACGCTAGACGATCACGTCGGTGCCCAGGAGTTAGTGGTTGCACAAAATGGGGACGGTATGAAAAGAGTCTACGACTATGTACTTAAACAAACCTATGATTAAGATTTTTTATTATTTGGTAATGGTACAAGCTTATAGAAAACTTGCGGCTAGAGCATTGAGATATATAAATGATGTCTCAATTTTTAATCAAATAGAGATTTTTAAAAGTTAGGTCAAATTAACAGGAGAATTTAATGCAAATATTTGTTCAAACGCGAAGAAATGAATGGAACTAATTCAAGTTCCACTTAAATTTGAACTTATACATTCAATTGTTTTAACTTTATTGGGATTATATTTCATAAGCAGGAATCTGTTTTAACATAATATTGACATAATTCAATAACTCTATTTTTTTAATAATTCATACAAATATAATACAAAGTTTTAAACAAAATTTTATTTAACACACACTTTGCGCTATATTACAAATCGAAACGTCGCTCAAGGGCAAATTGAAGTTGCTAAAAAATGCAATGTACAGTCACACTCTTACTTCGATTCGTCATAATTTGTCTTAGTAGTTGCTTCTCATGCAAAATATGAACTCGGATTCTCTTTCTTAATATGAAAAGAAGGGAAAACACCGTATTTTAGTTCCTCTCCGAAGGGGTGGGCGGGCTTCTCGAGATTCCCACGCTCCTACAGCCACAGCGATGAATTCTCAGCACACATATATACATTACGTATAGTACCGGGTGTAACTTTTGAATGGGTCGTTAGATTTTGTTCAAATTTTGGTCAGTTATACTAGTGCCAGTTTGGGATTTTTTTACATAAAAAAACAATATGACCGGCTTCCGGTTTCACCCTGTATATTTTTACATATTTGGATTCTAGTTTTAATTTTTTTTTAATATATTTCTAATTTTAGATCGTTATGACGTCATCTAAATTATAGATAATTGACGTAGAATTACCCCCACAATATTATTTTTCCCCTAATAATTGATTTTTGTGAAGTTTTTTAACGATTAATTTTAAAAATTGCGTTTTTTTAACTGAAACTCACTTTTCCCAATAGAAACATACATGAGTCACCCTGTATATTACATAGCCATTTCAAGTACCAGTAAAACGATATACATAGTAATTTCCTTAGTTCCTAAATAAAACAGTAATTTTTAATTTCTAATTTTTATTAACACGCATGCTCCTGAAGCCGACTCTGACAAAGTAAAATGGCGTTTGAGTTGACATCTGGCAGATGAAATCATATACATATTACCTAATATGTATATGGATGAAATGTATGTATTTGAAGCCGTAGAATCCAAACATGTGAAAATATACAGAGTGTTCCATTTAAATTTTCAGCTTTTGTGTCATTTCCAGTAAAACCGGAAGTCGGTCATATTGTTTTTTTATGTAAAAAAATTCCAAACTGGCTCTAATATAACCCACCAAAATCTGAACAAAACTTAACGACCCGTTCAAAAGTTACATGATTTGCATCCGGTATATGCATGATGAAATTAAGGATTGATGCGGTCAGGATACGATCAGAAGGAATGGAGTTCTGAGGGGAAAGATACCATCCCAGCATTCGACTAAATAGCCGCACATGATGTGCGTATATGCAGTGATCATGCCGCTATATGTGTATGAGAAAAATTCCTTAAAAAAAGTTATGCAACGTAGACGGTAATGGGAAGCGAACCCATTACCTTCAAAATTGTGTTACTACAAGTCCAACTAGGTCGGTTTCCTAATAGAGGATCTCCTTTACATATGTGTACCCGAAAATCGCGAAAGAGTCTTGCGTGTAGAAGATCGCTGGCGTAATCACGCGATTTTATGCTTAATTCCCCATTGATCACAGTTTTTCTTTGGTGTATTCCAAATGCATTCGAAGCTGTGTTTTGAATCACGTCACACTCTTACCTGGATTTATCATAATTTGTCTTAATAGTTGTTCCTCACACAATGATATGAACTCGAATTCTCCTTCTTAATAAAGGATCTCCTTTACATATGTGTACCCTAAAGTGCTACATTCAATAGAGATTCAGAATATAATTTCCTGTAAAAAAAAGTATAATTAATGAAAAAGCAAAAGAAAAAAATAGATCTTACCGAAACAGCGCAACAATGATTTCAACAGGAAGCATTAGCAAAACAAGAAAGAAAATTCCTCTTTAGAAATAAGGTATGGAAAGTCACCGACGAATAAGTGAACGACTGAAGTTTTAAGCTGACATTTACTTCTAAACCAAAGCGATAGTTTAATTTTTACAAATGGGAAAGTGAAGTATTTAGTTCGACACTTCCAAAATAACACTATAATTTATTTATATATAAAGCTACGAGAATGTTACGTGTGTTGTTACGTGATTAAACGGGGAGCTGGAAGAAAAAGTAAGAAGGAAAGGATTCTTTGCTCATTCACCGATAGTGAGCACACCGAACTAGCTCAAATGTGTCGGATTAGGGCGGGGTGAGAGAAGAAAGGATGTTGGTAATGCCGGCGCCAAGAGCCGCTCCCCTAAATTGAGAAAACTTCACCGCTGTCCCGACTCTTGGACAGTGGTACAGAATGGAATGAGCAAGGAGAGTGTAGGAAAAGGGAAGTACAAGAGGAAATAGAAATAACAACACTACTGTAGTGCGAAAGAAACAAATGTATATTTTATTTTTAAAAATTTAGACTAAATAGTTGAAGGTGTGGATCTAATTAATCCACAACAAAACAATATATTTAGATACCCCAAATGTACAAAAAAAAAAGAAATAGTAATTAAATACCGTTCGCAAGCCAGAATAGTTTTTCTCTATTTTACAAAAAAAACCAAACTTAAACATTTCCCTTTTTCAAGGGAAGGCCTTCCGTTGTATTCCTAAAAGAGAAAAAGTATATCGACGCCTATACAAGGCGTAACTTATTACTAAATAATAACCAAAACAACTTGCGATGGTTTACACCAAAACGGATAATACCGAAATAACATTTTATAGTGAGCCACACGAAACTTTTATAGCTCAGCAAGCATTTTTTTCTTAAACAATAATGAACCAAATATATGTGAAAATTTAATAATTGCATACATTTCAAGAAGAAGAAAAAATTAATGTCTACGCCAAATGTTTTTTTTTTTTTTTTATGATTGTGGACCTGAACAGGCTAAATAAGGCCTATCGTGCTAAAGCACTCAGGAATACTTAGGAGGATGGATAGAGGGATAATGAATTGCCAATAGATGCCTATGAACAGTTACCTTAAATTTTCTCAAATCATAAGTGAGAGGAAAACAGGAACTAGGGAGATCATTCCAGAGTTTAGAAGCCGTGTAGAAAAATGTGGATTGCGCCCGTTTGGTACGACAAATGGAGATTTGTACTGCATACTGATGATGTGAATGAGCGAACCGAGTGTTTCTCGCAAAGATAGCCGGAGATGGTATCAAAGAATGTAATTCACCAGCACAATAGCCGTTGTAATAACGATAATACAAAGAAAGAACTGAAACCATCCTTCTATGCTCAAGGGACTGAATGTGAGAAGTTAAGGACGGGTCATTTATAAGCCTAATCGCTCTCTTTTGAATACGATCAACGATATCGAGAGCGTATTGGGGAGTACTAACCCAGAGGTGAGAATTATATTCCAGATGAGGCCGAATTTGGGCTTTATACAGCAAAAGGAGTTGTCGAGAGGTAAAGTACTGCTTAGATCTGTACAAAAAGCCTATTTTACGAGCAGCTGTTTTGGTAGCTGACAGAAGATAGTCAACCCATGAGAGATTTGAAGATACAGTCATACCCAACAGAGTAATAGAGTCTGAAAACTTAAGAACTGAGCCATTCATACTTACAACAGGAAATGATCGATCTTTTTTGGCGGACATAAGGCAATGTAATGAAAACATATGTTTATCTAACGGTTAGTTTAGCTACTGTGTAATTACTTGTGCGAATCCCAATTACAGTGATGTCGCACACAACACCAAAAATGGCAGCCACAACAGATACAATTAAATGTTATTATTATAATTACAAACAAAATGAGGGAAGGAAAGTAATGGTAAAAGAACAGATAAGGAAGGTTACGTGATTGTGAAGTGAAGGATTACTTATTGATACAGCAACAAGGATATAGTGATAACAGGTATTATTTTAACTGATTAATTGATTACGTTATTTTTAGCAGGTGTACTTTATCATTATTCAATTAAAGTTCATGTAACCATAGAGAAAACAAAAGAAAAAGGAACGATCTAACCTTTCTATAAGCAGATAGTCATTACGTTCAGTCGATGCTCTCGGATCACGAACATAGGCAGAAGTTGTCATGATCCTGTTTGATTTTAGTTACGACTCAGAAGGTAAACCAGAATAGTACTTGTATGTAGATAATATGGTGATAATAGTTGAAGTTAAATCATAGAATCCAAAAGTAGAAGGTACTTCGTTGAAGCCAAAAGAAGAAGGTAATTCGTGCAAGCTAAAAGTAGCAGGTAATTCGTTGAAGCTAAAAGGAGAAGGTAATTAACATTATGTAAGTAAATAATCTTTATTCGTTACCCCTTAGATGTAACGGGCCAAATGAAAGTCTATCGAAGTGCTTTCCTTGCTTTATGGAAGCATCAATAATTCATGTCTTGATTAAAACGTCTTCAAACGATAAGAAAGAAAGTCAGTTATTACTAACAAAATCAGAGAAATTCACTGTAACTTACTCGATCTTGCCGAAGAAAATTTTTCTAAAACCGCATGTAAGCGAGCAACAAAACTTGTAAATAATGATTAGAAAAAGCACCAATTGTTTTATTGCAAATTATGCTTCTTGAAGATATATCGTATAATACTATCAAGCAATTTTCAAGAAGACATCAAAAATGTTCAGCTTGGCAAAATGGACGCCACAGGAAAGAAAGAAGACGTAATTTTTGTGTTAAAGTTGTATTAAACACAATACGTTGTTATCACCCTTTTTATCTAAATAAAACCAGAAATTCTAAATTGCGATTTCTCCACTAACGCCATCTAGAGACGACTTCTAAAAAGCTTGTAATATAATTCCCCTTAATTACCTATATTTTGTGATACGTCACTAGAGGGAGTAACAATGCAGATTTTAAATGAAATATATAAATGTGAATTTATAGCATTTGAATAACCAACGGTACGAAAATTTATATTAGACTGATAGTAAAATTACTTGGAAATATGTGGTTCAAGTTATGAACAGAAACAACGTAAGCATTTTTAGAAAGAAGGTTTGAGTAAATATGTACAACTTGTACAGAAATTTATAGAAAAGTACCAAAGTAACTTAAGTATCCAAAACACAAATTATTTCGTTACAGTGTTTAAGCATAGTGATTAATAAAATTGTCCTATCTGGTTCATTTATGTAGGTTTTCTATTTCATATTACATAAAATTCTAGTGAATGTTTCATTTCACTTCCGTCAATTCACTTTTACATATTGTATTTATTTTTAAATTAAAGATATATTTGACTTAATTGTTCATTTATTTTATTTAAACTATTATTATAATTTTAAATGTTTTAACAAGAACAACAGTTAATTTTATTAATCATTGAATTTTTCGGTGGTTTACAAATTACTTTGCAAGTATCACACATCTGGACACAGAATGTTTTAGTGGAAGTGATGAAATTTTATTGAAGTGAAATTTACCCCTCTACATTATAAACAATTCCTTCCATATTTTCATTGTCGAAAAAATAAGTTGAAAAGAGAATAAAAATTGTGCACTATTCTAATTTATTAGATTAAATGACTATTTTTTACATAGTAACAAAAAATTTAAAAATGTGGAAATTGCTATCATTAAGTACACGTTAGTGTTATGGAATTTCTGACTTTAGATTCATTTTAATCTTAGAATTTACTCTATTTATAAACTGCAAATGCATTTTAAAGATGAATTTTAAGGGTGGATTCCAAATAATCATTTTCAACCTGAACCATATAATTACTAGGTATATAATGCTAACCATACATTGTACAATGTGCAAATTTTGAAGCCAAATAAAAAAGATGGAGATACATCTTTTTTCTCTATGCATTCCCCATATGATCCAGTTGGCCAGCTATGTAATGATCTTGAAAATATTGGTTACGTTATATTTGTTTACTGCATATAATTACAAGGTGTTTACTATTATTTTTGAGATATAATTTTCATACCAAACACGTTGGAGTGGATGTCTATTACATTCATTAATAAAACACCAAAAAAAAATGAAATAGGAAATTTATTAAAAATTGCTCTCGAAAGTGAATCGTTCTGTAAAGGAGAAACTATACCAAGTAGTTTTAATATCCCTAGCAGCTTAGGTGTCTCAAACGAATAATCATGGTACTAGATGGAAGAGGAATGAATGTATCGTAGGAAGGAAGGTTTAATAAATTAACAGTAGTTTTGTTTGAAACGAAGATTTATTTAGTAATTTAATAAGACTATGAATTAAAGAATTGAAGTGTATAAATTAAAACATTATAAAAATTTATTGATGCTTAAATAAAATCAGTTTAGTAAATTTTTTTCGGACATATTTTTCTCTTTCTGACATTTTTTTTGTTTGGTGGAAAAGCGAAATATCTACATACAAGTCTATAATTCATTTTGTTAGTTTACTCTTATGGTTATCAAGTACAACTTGAGACAGTACATGCTGAGTTATAGAATCAGACAAAAAAGTTTTTGAATATGACATTTGATAAATTTTATTTATTAAATGGACTTTTACAAGCCCTGCCAATTTGTGTTGATTACTCTTTCAGCAATTAAACAAATGTAAATTACATCATTAGATGGGTATTTCATCGACCCTCTATTTTTTAATGAAATCAATAGGTTACTACTACTATTTTCACAGTATAATTCAGCTATACAAATTTTTTTTTGTATTTTACTAGCTACAAAGCCTGCTATATATTTTACTACAAGTTCCACATATGGAGTTAGTTCCCACATAGTTTTTAAATAATCATGATCGAATGGATCAGGGGTACTACAATAATCTTCTGTTACTATACTGTCTGGAACAGTTTTTGAGGAAACATATAAAATGCCTACATCATTTGCCAAACAATTTGAATTACTGGTGCTTATTTCATGCCGGACTAACAAACGTTTATATGCAGATTCAAACTGTTTGGCATTTGGATTGTTGTTGAAACCTCCGCTACTCCTAACAGCACTAAAATAAGTTTCAATAAAATCCTGAGATAACCTATATGTTAACAAATATTCTAAACCTAAATTTTTTATAGCCACATATACTTTAAAAATATTTCTAATACATATAATAAGTCCTAAAAAGCCAGTCTTTCTATTTGATTTTAGAATATTTGTTCCATCACTATCCTTCAGCTGTACAGGGTGGTTTTTTTTCGTTAATATTATAGGGTATAAGCTAAACGGTAAGAGATACAAAAAAACTAAGATACGTGCCCCGTTCTCTTTTTTAGTGTTTAGTTTAATGGCGCAATTGCTAACTAAATTGGTTTCGAAGATACAGAGTGATTCTCAAAATCTTCCGGTTTTTATTATCTCTTATGACTCGGTTATTTAAAAAAAAAGCTTTGAATACGAAGGTTTTATGACTTTTTACATTGAATCCAGTGGCGTTCTTAAAAAAAATATAGATGTTTTGATTTTTTGAGATATTATCAAAAGTAGCATTTTCTTAAATGGGACACGCTGTATCTGATAATCTCAAAAAATTGCATTTTTTCTTGAGATTGCAACAATATATAACACTTAATATTTTGCATTGTCCTAAATAGCTAAAATACTAAAAAAACATTTTTTTTAGTTTGCCATTAATTGAATGTTTTAAGCAATTGTTTTTGTTTACATGTCATAAAATTCAGTAACAATTATGTATTGGTATTCTTATTTCGTTTCCGATTATATTTTTTAAAAAAGGTGATTAAAATGAATAATTTTCAAAATTATGAAAAATTAAATATGCTTGAGTGCTACATTGAGAGTAATAAAAATAAAGACGCAGCTCTAGACTAATATTTTGAGCGTTATCCGGACCGACGACAGCTAGAACAGCAAATATTTGAAAGATTATATCACAATTTAAGTGAGTATGGATCATTTGGAAAACCAAGAAGTAAGATTTACAATAAGGCAAATAGAGAAAGAGATGAAATAAATACATTATCTTGTGTTGCTGCTGATCCGTCGATTTCTAGCCGTAATATTGAGAAAGAGATTGGCACATGTAAATCTAAAGTTTTAAAAACGTTAAGAAAGCATAAGTATAAACCATATAAAATAAGAAAGGTTCATAACTTACATCCTGGAGTTGAAGAGAGACGTTTAACATTTTGTCATTGGTATTCGCAGCAGATTAATCGGAATCCCAATTTTTTTCAAAATATAATATGGACCGACGAGGCTTTTAAATCTAGCGAAGGAATTTTTAATCGACATAATAATCGATATTGGTTAAACATAAATCCTCATCAGACGGTCGCCAGGATACAACAAGGACGGTTTGGGTTCCATGTATGGGTGGCGTTATATCAAAACAGAGTCCTTAACTACAGAATTTTTAATGAAAATTTGAATGCTCAAGGATACATCCAAATTTTGCAAGAATGTGTAATAATGGAGTTGGATAACATGCCATTAGCTGCAAGAAATAATGTTTATTTACAACAAGACGGTGCTCCAGCACATAATAGCCACATGGTAAGGGACTTATTAAATGTCAATTTTGGCGAAAATTGGCTTGGTACATATATACCAAACAGATGGCCTCTGCGTTTCCCCGACCTGACGCCACTCGACTTTTATTTTTGGGGATCTATCAAAAATGAAGTCTATAAAACCCGAAGTAATACTGTAGAAGAACTCAGAGCAAATTTTATTAATTGCATTGGAAGAGTGCCAAATATTCAAATCTATAACGCCACTCGTTCAGTTACAAGCAGAGCCCAAAAATGCATCGAGCAGAATGGAAGACAATTTGAGCACCTTTTGTGATTAACCACCTATGCTAATTGTTATATATAAGTATTTGAAATAATTACTGTTGAGTTGTTATAAATTTTTCTTGTTTTTTGTAGTTGTTGTTTTAGTTTATTAATGTTTTATTATTGTTATTATCTGCAATTTTATTATGCCTATTATAAAATAAAGAATTGATTAAATCCATGGCCAACTAAAAAAAAATGTTTTTTTAGTATTTTAGCTATTTAGGACAATGCAAAAATTAAGTGTTATATATTGTGCAATCTCAAGAAAAATGCAATTTTTTGAGATTATCAGATACAGGGTGTCCCATTTAAGAAAATGCTACTTTTGATAATATCTCAAAAAATAAAACATCTATATTTTTTTTAAGAACGCCACTGGATTCAACGTAAAAATTCATAAAACTTTCGTATCCAAAGCTTTTTTTTATCTCCATAAATAACCGAATCATAAGAGATAATAAAAACCGGCAGATTTTGAGAATCACTCTGTATCTTCGAAACCAATTTAGTTAGCGTAGATCCGATTGCGCCATTAAACTAAACACTAAAAAAGAGAACGGGATACGTATCTTAGTTTTTTTGTATCTCTTACCGTTTAGCCTATACCGTATAATATTAACGAAAAAAAACCACCCTGTACAATGTACTTTTCTAAGCATTGTGCTTTTTCAGATAACGTTGCTACAGTTTCTTCATTTATGGGGCAACAGAATGTATTTTTCTTAACCCTCTATGGCCTCGCGTTACTTTCAAGAAACGTACCGTATAATTTGAAGTTTCTTATACAAATTTTAAATTTAATGCCTCCGTAACCCAATGTATCTTTGAAGTAACAATATCTTAACGCATTTCATACACAATGGTGACATCTGTACATCGTATAAGGAGTTACGCGCCAAAACTTTGAATGGCGGCTCACTGTTGACATGCGGTGTGAATAGTATATTTTTACAACCGTATTTTTGCCTTTTGTGATTAAAATAGCGTAAACAAAAATTTATTTACTGTTATATGAAGCAATTACTGTTATAATAACGAAGAATTTTTGATAAAATTTTAAATTTTCAAAGGTTACCACTAAATTCAGGTATGTTACTTTAATGATACACTGGGCTATAAAGACTTTATTATCGATTGACCATTTCAGTTTTGAATATGGATGTTGAAATTTTATGGCCTAAATAGCAAAAAAATTGGTTCCAAAATTTTCAGTAAAGCAGTAGATTATGGAGAATTGTCTGATGAATCATTGATGAGTGACAGCGGCGAAGATGATTTAGTAACCGAATTTTCAGTTCAAATTTCATTTCTCGATGAACAAAAACCAAATTGCTCACGAAATAATGAATTGGATGGTACAGATAACGAATGTGCTAGTGGTGAAGAAGGGAGTGACTATGAATTTGATGATGAGGACGTAAGCAGTGGAGAAGAAGGTAACGACAACGGCCAAAATATAAACAAACAGTCAAGTAATAAAATAAAAGTATGAGAGTTATTTCAAAAATAAAAATAGGAAAAATGATCCCATAAAAAGGATAAAACGAAACAAAAATAAAGAAAAATCGAAATTAGATTGGAAACTGGTAGGGACCAAAATTATACGACCTATTGAAGCATGGAAAGAACAGTTACCTAATGACGACCTACTGGACCAACACAAACCAGACAGTCCATTGAGATATTTTCGAAAACTCGTAGACAACGATTTATTAGAACATATTGTTGAACAGAGCAACTTGTTTACTTGCCAAATCGATCCCAACAAACTACTCTTTTTGACTAAAAATGTACTAGAACAATTTATGGGTATCACTTTTATCATATAAATATACGGTCTCCCAAGAACCAGAATGGTCTGGCAAGCAGAAACCAAGGTTACTAAAATAGTGGACACGATGTCCAGAAATCGATGGGAGCAGATAAAATCAAAGCTTCATTTTAATGACAATCATAATCCTGCAAACACCGCTGACAAGCTTTTCAAAGTTCGTCCTTTGATAAATAAACTAATTGAAAATTCAACAAAATTCCTATGACTGAAAAAATTTGTGTGGATAAGCAAATAATTCCATTCAAGGGAAGGCATTCCTTGAAACAATATTTGAAAAAGAAGCCGAAAAAGTGGGGCTATAAAGCATTCGTTTTATGTGGATCAGATGGTATAATTTATAATTGGGAACTATATTCCGGTTCAGTACCCCTCGATCCCACCTTTACTGTTGTAGGTATCAGTGGAAATGTTGTTATGCGCCCTACAAACATTGTTTCTAGAAACCAATACTTCAAAATTTACTATGATAACTGGTTTAATAGTCCAAAACTGCAAGTAGAGCTATTCAAACTAGGTATACTGAGCCTGGGAACAGTCAGACTGGATCGTTTGGAAGGGTGTACCTTTTCTGTAGATAAAGAAATGTCGAAAAAGGGGAGAGGTACTATGGAAGAACGAAAAGCAAAAAAAGAAGATGTTGACATCATTGCAATAAAGTAGTATGACAATAAGCCCGTTCACTTACTAAGCACATTCGTCGGAACTAATCCGGTCACTACAGTAAAGAGGTGGGATAAGAAAGCGAATTCCAAAATTGAAGTTTCATGTCCAAATGCGGTTGTTCAATACAATCAGTTTATGGGAGGGGTTGATCTAATAGATTCCTTAATTGCTTTATACCGAACAACTATTAGAAGCAAAAAATGGTACCATAAAATCTACTTCCATCTTATGGACTTATGCGTTATAAACGCATGGTTCCTTTACCGACGGGACTGCAGACGGAGTAATATTATTAGCAAGCATCAAATGAGTCTGTTGCAATTTAAAACTGATTTAGCTCACACATTGTGCACGATAGGAAAGGATGTAATTGATCACCGAAAAAGAGGACGTCCTACTGTCTCCCCAAGTATTCAGCAGAAGATTGAAAATAAGAAACGCAAAGGCAAGATAGCTGAAATGCCCACAGAAGACACTAGAAGAGACAAAACTGCACATTGGCCTACTTTTAGTGAGAAGATGGGAAGATGTTAGAATCCAGGATGCCATGGAATTCCTAAAGTGGTTTGCTCTAAGTGTAAGCAATATTTATGCTTCACACCAACATCCAACTGCTTTATGCAGTTTCCCACCCAGTGACGACCAGCGTTGCTTCCAAGTAACGTACCCTAAACTATATTAAGGGATGACTTTTTTTTATTTTATTATAAGATACTTACGTTAATAAACAATATTAGAACGATGTAACGGTACATTATTTTTTTATTTCAACTTTTATAAAATTGGGCCATAGAGGGTTAAACCTACTTCTACAATTTAATAAATCGAATATATTGTTGAACGTTAAACAAACTTTTGAAGTAGCTACACAATTGTTAAACTGCTCGACCTTTAGTTCATTAAAAAATCTTAAAGCATTATATGTGCTTTCACTTAAGGTTTGCACTGCCAATCTTACCATCATTCTGTTGTCGTTATAATCGATATGCCTTTTTGTTATTTTTGTCGCCGCATGCAAACCCTGTTCTGTTTGATAATTATAAATCACTTCCTGTAAATAAGTAGCCCCTATCACCAAGTGTGTTTCTCACCAACTTTATCATGTGGCAATAATCATAAAATATATATTTTTTTTTCCATCGTAAGGGTTAACTATCCAAGGCTGAAAACAATTGGAAAAATAATCGAGGTTGGCTCCTAAAATTTTGCACATACTTATGTTTACAGGAGCACCATCAAAAGTAATTGAAAACAATTTTACACATGTATCATTAATTAAGAAAAGACATTTTTTTAGAAGGTTTGCCCGTTCTCTTCCGGTCAAGCTTCTTATTAAAAAGTGTCCTAAGGGGATTTTCCAATGTACGTTTATGGCTACTGCCATAAACACTAGAACAGAATTGGCCTAAGGCGGATTGTCAGCTGTTGTAATTGTAGTCCCAATGTTTACTCCACCTATGATTCTTTTCTTGTCATAAACTAATTCTTCCTTAATTGACATTTCGTCCATAACAAGTTTAATTGCAATGGGCACATTAGTGTCAGATGTTTTAGATTTAAGGGCATTAAAGGCTTCTTTTGTAAACCCTGGTTTTCCATTCACTACAGCGTACCATTTCCGGATGGTAGACGAAGCTGGTAATAAATTTCCCCATACTTTTCGTACATATGTGTATGCCTTATTTGAATAAAACTGTAAAGTTAGAGCAAACTGTCGTATGTCTGGAGAATAGGTCCTTGCCCGCTTGCCTTTAAGTCGTAGTTGAATCAACTCCTTCACGGAATTTGGCATGCTGGCCTGTAAATAGAAATTACAATTATAAAATAGTTTTTGATGACAGAAAATCAATACAAATACAACCACTTTCATTGTGAACATTAAAATGTTCCAAACTTCATAAATTAAGTATAGAAATTATTGTGAGCTTGACATTGTTAGAATAATTATGTGTAGATACAATAACAATGTACATGTATTATGCTTACTATGATAGAATCACCTGCATTTTCAGTAATCATATTTGTATTAATTAAATCCTTCACCAAACCCTTCAAAGATGTTATTTTTCTGCACATGCGACGTTTTTTTTGTTGAAGAATTTTTATTTGATGCATTTTTTTTGTTATTGTAAATTGAGCCCGGCTTAATAATCGTTGGGTCCTTCGAGGTGTTGTAACATCAGGAGTCACGGGTTGTTTTTTGCGAGGTGTAGTTTCTGTTGTGATAGTGTCACCTAAATAATGTAAACATAATATTTAACACAAAAAATGTATAATGTACACACCACTTAAATATTCCATCATGTATATTGATGTGGAAGGTGAGGGAGATATTAGTGCTTGGGACAACTGTCTCGGAGACTTTTGAGGGGTTGCAGTGTCAGGAATTACGATTTCCTGTTGTTCTGGAGAACAGCCTTTCGCTAAATAGGAAAAAAGTAAAAATATGTATGTGTATATATATATATATATATATATATATATATATATATATATATATATATATATATATATATATATATATATATATATAGAAATATATATTTACGCATTCAGTAGTTTACTTACATGTAGAAGGTAAGGGGAAATTTGCTTTTTGTTGATCCTTTAAATTTTGAGGTAATAATTGAGTAGGGACGGCATTTGACACTAAACGCATATGACCACCAAAAGCTCGGGCATTAATATTTATGTAATCACTTTCTATAAAGTGGTTTGAATATATCCTAAGATTCGAAACATCTGTTCCTTCGTGTAAGTTGAAAATTTTCAACCATAAATGTCTTACATCCTTATTTTTAGGAAACCTGAAGTAAGAGGTTAAAACCTACTTTTATAAACAGTAAAAGTACACTTACATATGAAGAGTAAATAATATATTGTTAGAAGCAACTTTAATATCTTCAGCGAAGTGACATGTTCAAAATATATCCCAAAATTTCTTGAACTACATCCATAAGTGCATCAGTGCACCTATACACGATATAGATGTTACCACTAGCAATAAGTTTATTGATTTGATTCAAGAGTAACACATTCAAACAAATTGCATAATTGGCCAAAAGAAAGGCAATGACGAAACTTCTTAAAATATAAGGGTACAGTGCACCATATACAAGAGATGGATGTCGCGTCTGACTTATTTCGAAAATGATACATACGAACAAATACATACCTACTTGGCCCATTAAAAGGTAATAAAAGCTCCTTTTCAAAATGTATTTAAAAATGTCTTCCACTACAACTTTAAAAGCATTCGTGAAACTACATACGTGATACACTTTACCCTGTTGGTAAGTCTATTGATTTACTTCATAAATGATACATACAAACAAATTCATACTTGGCGGAACAAAAGGCATGAAACAGTCCTCGTCAAAAAATATATAAAAATTTATTGCGCTACAGCTATAAGGGCATTGGTACACCAATTACACGAGATAGATGTTGCCTTTATTGAAAAGTGCATCAACTTGTCTCGAAAATGATACATACAACCAAATTCATACTTCAAAATATATTTTAAAATCACCCTCACTACGTCCATAAGGGCATTTGTGCACTATATATATAATAATAATAATAATAATATAATAATAATGTATATTCATGTTAATATGCAAAAGCATTTACATTCGTCAAATATTATACAATTAATAAAAAAAAATATCCTCCACGGTTCTTAAAAGAACCGTTGTTGAACTGACGACGTTTCGGCAGAATATCATCTGCCATATTCAAGTCTCCGCGTTCTCCTCCTGGTAACTCTAACTGAACTGAGGTCCTCGCTGATTGTCGTATGTGTATACTGACTTTTTTGGTCGATGCCCTGGTTATTGATCGTTGTGCAGATACTTTCACTTTCACGTTCTCCTTTTCTCTCCTTTCTCTTTTGTTCGTGGCTGCGTCTTTCCTAAGGCAATCTCATTCACAAGATGACACTCAGAGATTGCCATCGACCTGGAAGCATATTCTTAGCAAACACGCAGTCACGAACAAAAGAGAAAGGAGAAAGTAGAAATGAAAGTGAAAGTATCAGCACGACGACCAATAACCAGGTCATCGACCAAGAAAGTTACCAGGAGCAGAACACGGAGACTTGAAAAAGGGCAGATGAGATTATACGTATATATATATATATATATATATATATATATATATATATATATATATATATGGGAAGTTCGACTAGCCCCGGATACAGGAATAGTTACAATTTTTGTAAAAGCTATGCCCTTAATCAAAAACGGATATATACCAGCCTAAAGTAGTAGTCCGAGGCCACCTTAAAAAGGCATCAGTAGATTGTAATAAAACATAATGAAATACAATATACAGGGTAAGTTAAAAAAACATTCCTTTATTCAGTATCAAATGTTTTAGGGTACCTCCGGACAATTATAAAAATAGTTCAAAATCTGATGCCAATTGTTTTTGAGCATCGCAAAAGTCACAAATATAATATTTAGGACACCTAGAAACATCCGCACAATCATGGGCCCATTTATTTCATTTATGGCACTGGATCCAGTATTCATCAAATTGTCCTGCGCACACAAGGCATGCGACTGGTATTTTGTTTTCCTTTTCCTTCATAGAATTTTTAGATTGAGGCAGAACTTTCTTTTTGTCATTCTTCTTTCGCTTTTCTTCAAATTTAAATTTTTTCGTCGCTTTCGCCTTTGCTTTATTTTCTTTTTCTTGACGTTCAAGTTGTTTTTGTTCCAACGCATGTTTAAATAGATACGAAGTTACAATTTCACTCTTCTCTGTTCTTCGGTTTCTACTTTCTATTCTCTTTTGGCTGCAGTTGGGAATTGGGAAAATTTTCTGCAAAACATCGAGAGATTTAAGGGCTTTTGGAGAAAATGTAAACGCTGCAACATCTTCTACATGTTATATCTCGCCAACTACAATTTCTTCATTAGCAGGAACAACATTATTTTCATCTGGTATGCTGATCTCATGGGCAGTAGCTTTTTGAACATTATCCTGTGGTGGTTGCTCCGGAATTTCACTTATTTGCGATGGAAGAAAATCAAGATCTGAATATATATTTCGATCGAAAGGGTATATTCCAGTGCAAGAGAATCCTTTCTGAACAATTTCCAGACAAGCACATTGCGTACATGCTTCAGAAACTAAAGCTGCGATATCAAATTGCCTAATTCTGGCACCAGGGTATTATCTCATCCATGAACTACATGCCTCGTTGTATGAATTTTTAAAAAGCTTCATAAAAGTTCTATCAAGTGGCTAGATCTTATGCGTTGTATGCGAGGAAATACTCAGCATATGAATATTGTTTTTCCGAGAAAACAATTTACTTTCATATCTTTATGGCTGCCATGGCCGTCTAAAGTTAGTAGAACTGGATTTTCTTTGCTGGGCTTGGCATTTGGCGAAATGTTTCAACCATATGAAAAAAACGCTATTGTCCATCCAACCATTAGTCTGAGCCGCACCAATTGCTTCTGCAGGAGCCCCGAACATTAATCTATCATTTATTCTCTTCCCCTTAAATATAAGGAGTGGAGGAATAAAAAGGCCTGTCGTTCATTCATATCATTACAGTCATATTTTGACCTCGTTTTGCTGAAGTTAGTTTTCCGACTTGTTTCCTTTCTGTTTGGGCTAGAACTTGTTCGTTCTTGTGGACACATGATCCCCAGTTTCAACCGCATTAAAGATGCAAGATGGAGAAAAATTGAAAGTGTTATTAAGGACAAGCAATTTTTCATAAAACAAATCAACCTGGGCTTTATTAAAACCAATCACTCGGGCCAAGCTTGTTGCCTCTGGTAACCTTAAAGATATATCTGGACGGCGCTTCTTAAAGTGGTAATAAAAAAAATCTAAATTAACGGCAAGATCAAAAACTAACTTGAGGAATTCCTTTTTTGTCAGCGGAATTAACCTTCCATCCGTCTCTTTAACATGTTTAACAAGAACATTTTCATAACCTGTAAAGCGACCAATTTTTGGTATTGTTGTTATTACCAAACCACTCTTAAGTTTCTTGATACGGTCGCCAAGACTACTTTTTGGAACATTAAACCTCTCTACGGCTTCTCGAATGGTGTGGCGGTTATCCATGACAGGCCGGATGGATTGAAGCATGCGTTACTCTGCCAAAGAGCCTCGATTAGTTTTCGTATCAGGAATTTTTTATATTCTGAAACAGCAAACAATACCTATAACATTTAAAATTGTTACCAGCAAATACTATGGCCAAAAATAAATCAATTTAGAAGCAATTTCACATGAATTTATCGTATCCGCTGCTATCCGAAATTGGTGAAATGTGAAAATTGAAATTTACTCACTTCAGTGATTTTGCAAACAAGTAAAAAATTACGTAGCGCAAGGAAAAACGGTCACTTTTTACAAAAGTAGTCAAAAGCTTTAGAATACACGTGTTGCACATCTGAAAACTTTAACACACTAACATACTACATGACTCTAATCCAACTATTTAACCACACGTGCACATAACTATCAACTAAAAAACATTTATTTAGGCAGTGTCCGGGCTTACCCGCCGTCCGGGGGTAGACGAACTTCCCCTATGATAGATGCTCCCTCTACTTGTCTCAAAAAATGATACATACAATCAAATGATATCACAGTACCTTAAGCGTGATCAGTTGATAACTGTAACATAGAATAATCATATACAGTTCAATATACCATAATATACAATTTTGAAAAGATTTTATTGGCAAAGTATGTTTGATCTCATGTACCTACCATTTTTGAGAAAAATCAATGAACTTGTAAGCAGAGGGAATCTAAACCTATTGTATAAGGTGACCTAGTGTTTTGAAAAAGTGCATTTGTACATTTTTGTTCAACCAAGTATACATTTGATGGTATTTCTTATGTGCGAGATAAATCAATAAACTTACCAATAAGGTAATATCTACATCATGTAAATAGTGCACAAATGCACTTAAGCTGTAGTGCAAACAATTTTGAAACATACCTTGAAGAGGACTCTTTGATCCCTTTCGTTTAGCTAAGTATGAATGTGATCATATGTACCACTTCAAGAGAAATCAATAATAACAGTATAATATAAGTTGAAGTGGGGTAAGTGAGAACGCGAATATAAAAGGTTGTGTTTAGAAGTCCCTAGCTTTTCTAATATTAAGTTTATGCTGCTGCTTTGTTCACAACGTGACTCAATAGGTTTGTGATGGATACCTACTATTGAATAGACGGAAATATCTTAATAACATTTTAGAAATTCTTAATTATCTTTTTGCACTCTCCGTGTTCTCACTGGTCCCTTTTCTTGGGGGAAGTGAGGACATCAGCAAATTCTGAGTTAGTTAAACAGCAATCAAGGCCTGGGGCAAGTGAGAAACTCTATGATAAAAGTAGAGTACATGTCTATTCAAAAGTAATTTTATTTCAAAGGAGGAGAGAGATACAAAACTTTAAACTAAAACACGTATGATGCTGAGATCTTAACTAAATAATAACTAACATATTGAACTCCTAAAATATGTTTTAAGTAATATTTTGGATTAGATAGTATCAAAGCAACACTAGTAGACATTTTTACCAAAGTCACCGAAGACTGTATGTCCACAACGATATAGGAAAACACATGTCTCCTCGCCTTCCTTGCTTGGGTTCTGGGAGTATACAAACTATACTTTCAGTTGCAATGACTGACTCATCTTTAATGTGTGGCCAAATAAAAGATGTCTTACTGTCTTCAGAACACGTTTTTGAAGGTTTTTTTTTCGCAAGAAATTAATAGTCGTTTCATCGTCCCGGCTAAATCTGACCTACATAATGCCGCTTTTTTTGTCGCGAATTCTGCTAATACCCAGTCCCCAACTTTTTTTTCTGCAACACCTTTTACACCTTTCAAAATTTCTTATTCTGCTACATCATATTGTAGAGCTAAGTCCTCAAGCGTTCATAAGTCGCTCTTGTCGCTTTCATAAGTAACTTCTGATTCTTCTGAGGTTGACTGATGACGTACATTCCTTTTGTTGACGGTTCTGTTATTATCGGATGTTTCTACATATATAGTCTCGTTAGTATTTTCAGATTCGTAAGGTTTCTTACTGGCGGTTATCACTTCGGCACCACGACATATTCATTTCCTGGCTTGTTTAACATTTTTGTCCTTTTGTTTAATTTCAAATAAGACAAGAGCTTCGACGCTAGTTTCTGTCACATGCGAATTTTGTGTAAAAGTTGAAGCAGCCGGGGTATGCGCCTCAAAGCCATTCAGGGAATTAGAAATCAATTGAGGATTTTGTGATTTCTGGTGGACTTGTCAACATTGAAATCCAAGTGGGTCATATTTATCTGCAGGTATTATTTCTCTGTTGAACGATACAATCCCACCTTTACGGAAACCATTCTGAATTACTTGAGGGTCCAATTCTTGCCAAAGATTGGCGACCATTATTGAAAATACTTTCTTTGATAACTTTTGTCCTATGTGAGATCGCTACCAAGTCACCAGCTTAGCATCCCAGTTAGTCTTTAAGGATTTGAATATAGTTAAATCCAAGCGTTGAAGAAGGTGACTCAAGTGGGGTAGTAGTTTTAGAATGATTATGTCATTGTCATTTTGTGTTAAATTACCATCATATGGTAACAACACAAGCCGTTCGTCAATAATATTTCGTAGAAAACTTTGGGTCATGTAGTTCAAGAACACTTCTGCTTCCATCCAACCCTTTTGTGTTGCTGCGTAGGCAGTATTTGGAAAACATTGATCTTCAGGAGCGATCCACTCATCCCACATGTATTTACCTTTATATATAATCATGGGAGGCAGTTTTTGACCACTAGCACTGGAACAAAATACTACTGTTTTGTTTTCTTTGCCCGGACCACTAGTCGTTCTTGTAGAAGGACAATTTTTCATTCCAACGACTTTTGTTTTCGATGGATCTACACAAAAGCTAGTTTCATCCAAATTATAGACAGCGAATGGTTTATCTTCTAAATTATTCTGAGTGATTACTTCAGGCAAAATATCAAAATATTCATTAATCAAGCAGGGGCCTAGAGCTTTTTTGCGGGCAAACTCAACAAACTGTTGTTTTTTGAGCGATAAACCATGTCTGACCTTAAACTTCAGGAACCAGTCTTCTCCTGGAGTTCCATTTCTAAATGGCGTTTTAATATCATTTCTGCGTACGTATTTTCCCACTAGTTCTAGGACTTCGTTTCTGCTTAACCCAAAGCCCTATTTTTCCAAAGTTTTTATACAATTAGCTAAACGTGTTTCATCCTTTTCCGGTAGAGCAGTACTCCTTCCTGGGTACGACTCTTCACTTTTCTATTACTTTTAATGTAATTATATAACGATGTTGGTGGTATTTTAAATGTGCGACATGCAACTCGCAATGTTAGCCTCCCACTTTTCACTTCAGCAGTAGCTCGACCCAAACCTTCTGAAGAATATGCATCTCCTCTATTGGTTTTTCTTTTATAGTTGCGCACCATTTTGTCCACACTGATGAAATGCACATACAAATGACTCTGAAAAAATCCCATGAAAATAGTGAGGTAAGTGAAAACAGTTTGGGGTAAATGGGAACGTGTTCCCACTTGCCCCAGGGTAACGGTTGTCACTTGCCCCATTATCATATTATCAAGGGACAAATGGGAACATGTATGCAACAATAAATCGATGATTTCCTTTGTCAATTATTGAGTTTCACCATTAAATTCAGCAACAAAAAATTGCTACAGCAACCCAAGATTCAAAGCGATATCTCAGAAAACACGATAACAAGAGCGTAATTAATAAACAATGCTAACCTTGGTTACCAAGTCGAAAAACAGAATCAACTGACTGCGTCACTTATTCGTTACTTCGTTGAATTAACCGACTAACAA
Source organism: Vesta saturnalis (assembly GCA_036346205.1). Lineage (NCBI taxonomy): Eukaryota > Metazoa > Arthropoda > Insecta > Coleoptera > Lampyridae > Vesta > Vesta saturnalis. The sequence goes on from JARFJB010001062.1 coordinate 707,783, forward strand.
CTCTCTCCTATCAAACTAAACGTATGCTACCAAATAACCTACAACTAATATTAACAACCTAGTTCGTATGAGGATTTACGTTGGGTCGTTCTCACTTACCTCGCGTTCTCACTTACCCCACTTCACCTTTGATATTTTATTTCCTTTAGACATAAAATGTATAGCACAGGACAAGCATATATAAACAAACAGTAGGTACATTAATCACAATGATTATTTTTAATGGAAAAAACTCTTAAAGTTCTTGTTTGAAATTCTTTAACGATTTTATTTGCTTTGTGATAATTAGGCAAATGGTTAAAAATTCCTTAACCACAACCTTTATTTAATTTAAAGTTATTTTTGTTTTTCAAAGCATAAATAGATGCACTTCATACTATTAAATCATATAAAGTAAAGAGTTGCTGAAATAACGGGCCATAAGGCTCGTCTTGTTAAGTTCTTGCTAAGATCAAACAATTCTTTTTTGGGAAAGAAATACCTGATTTACAGAGATAGATTGCTGCCAGATTGTCAAATCATAAGCCAATCTACAATCCACATAAGCATAATAAATGTTAATTAATTTTGGAACATTTAACATTAGTTTTAATTCTTTTAAAATGTAACACAAACTGTCGAGTTTTGAGATTGAATTGCTGCAATTCAAACATTCATTAGTAGAATGAGGTCACTTGAGGAGAAAATGGAGTGGGGTAAACAACGCCTCGGGCACGCACAGGACGAAAATGAGTGGGGGTCTAGGTGGGGTCGGCTTCTTTTCGGGGCTTGACCCCCTTGGCGGAAATTTGAATTTAAATTCTAATAAGGGGCCCTAATTCTAACTTGTAAGACAGGTATAGGTCTTCGGAACTTGCTTTCGGTTCTTAGCCACTTGTCATGGCCCCCTTGCCCCAAAATTTGAATTTGTTTGTGGTGCCATCTACTTGTGTATAGACTAATGAATGTTTTCCGCAATAGAAGTGACTCCACCTAGCGGTATATTTTAAAACTACATACAAATCACTGTAATGGTTATGAGGGAAATTTGAAATAAGAGGCCCTAGCTCTAACTTGTGAGATAGGTATACGACGTCTACACCCGTTTTCAGGGTATAATTCACTGTTACGCACAATTTATCATGGCTTTAATTATGAGTGTGTAGGTAACGGACGCGAAAATTTTATTATTGCAACAAAAATGTTTTAAATCGAAATTGTTACCACGGTGGGAAAGCGAATTAATGGGGTTTAACATATTTTATGAAATAGTAAGTCGTTATTTGAGAATGGTTTTCGGGATATTTTATTTTTGTAGCTAATATTTGGCTAAGGGTTGAAAAACATGTGTTGGAGGTTTGACTAGCAGGTGTATGCTTAAAAGCTGCTTTACTGAAGTGGCGTAACGAATCATTGGAAATTCTTATGCGCACATTCTTGATGTAAAAATGTCAACAGTTAGTAATTAATTATGTCGCTACACACTGCAATCAAAGACGTCTTTGGTACGTTGAAACCTGAGACCTAAATGTAACGCTTGTTACAGACGAATGCATATTTTGAAATTAAGATGTCGTTTAACAATTAATATGAAACTGTTCCAACATAATAATTCTTTGTTTTTTATTACTTTTGAAAAATGGAGGTAGATTACGGGAGTAAATGTAGTTAGTTTGAAATCGGGAGAAAAGTTAGTGAGGGTCGATCTAGCCAGATCGATAGGGTTAATTAAATACCTTCATTATAAAGAGTTTGTCTTTAAAATATTTCTTGCGTGTACATTTTCTTTTGAATTAGCTAACGCTAATTTGTCTTTTCTTTCGGGTGTTACCTTTAATGTGTTTTTCAAACATTAATCGCCCTTTTGAAGTTAAACCGCATAGGTTAACGATTTGTGTCTGTGATCAATTAAAGGAATATATTCAAGTGTAAGTAGGTATTTTTATATAAATGAAAGCTCGCAGCAAATCATTTTACAAGCCTATGTAACCTATTAAAAATCGAGCATTGCGTTGCAAAGATATCTTATTCGCACGCGGGCTCATTAAGCTGAAATCTGCTAAAATAAAACACAGTACAGGGTTCCCTCACTCTTGTATTTTTGTGAATTAGGATTGTTGTTTACATTTATATTTGTGTAGAGGTGGTCGTGGGCGAACGGGTACAGGATACCGCTTGGTTATTAATTGTAAGAGGCAATTTCCAAGTGGGTACATACTCCCGGGTCCAGATGACACTAAACACCTCAAATTTTATTTTTATTGTTGTATAGATGAATGTGTAACCTAAGAAAGGGACGCTGTATTTTTTCTAACGCACTCAAACTTATATATCGGTCACGATATTATGATCTATTTATAACTTACCCTTGCAAGGCTTTGTTTAATGAGTTTTTTTGTGTCAGTTTGTTAAGTAGAATTGTTTGCCTGCGAACTAATTTCTCTTTGTGTAATTTATTGTAAATTTTCGTATGTATTTTGTATCCTGCCACAGTTCTAGTGTTCCAGATTTTTCAAGTGAGATGTATTTTGTGCTTTAGTAGTCACTAAACAATTGTGTACGTGTAAATTCCTTGTCTATTTTCTTTTGTCCTTACCTTTACCTGATTATCACCTGTGCAATTTTACTGTTGTTGCATTTTATATGCACCGTTAAAACTCATGAATGTTTTCTGTAAAAGGGGCTGGCGTTATTGGAAATGGAAAAATGATAATTAAAATATTTTACATACAAGATCTGCCTTAGCGGAAGCACCTCGGTCAAAATGGGCGTGAACGTCCTAGTCGTTATTATTCTGTTTTTAATTATGAGTCTTAATTAAATTTAGATAGCCATTTTGTTTTGGCGGGGAAATTCGAAATCGCTCCTTGTCAAGATAAGAAATTAATCAAATCAATCAATAGGCCAATAAATTTACCCAAAGCATATCAAACCAAATCAAGTGTTTTATTTTACAACACGCTTGTCATTATCACTAGACTACCATAATAATAATATCACTCATATTCGGAAATACCTCTGGCAAAAAGGGCCCTAGATTTATAAACAAGTTTGAACGCACTATCTCGTTTTGAAAACGGAAAATACTCTGGGAGCAAATAAACAAGCTGACTTTCATTAAAATTGTGGTAATACACAAGCATTTTGAAACTAACACCGATTTCATTTCGTAAGGCAGCTATGTGCGTATATTGACCTAACCTAAAAACCGTTTATTTATCTAACATAATGTTTACCTGTATTGACCTAACCTAAAACGAGAGAGAGACGAGCGAAACGGGAGATGAGAGAAGCGCTAAAAACGAGGGAGAGAACCGAAGAGACGAGGGATACGAGAGATGAAAGGGAGACGATAGAGAGGCAGAGGAAACGAACACGATCAACTTCTATTACAGAAAATATTCGCTAGTTTAAAAATATATAACTAGACGGTCTCGCAAACAAGTAAATCTGCTTTTAAAAATATACTACTAGGTAAAGCCACGATCAACTTCCATTACAGAAAACAAATGACTGGGGTTAGATAAACAAATGGGCAAATGCCTGGTGATCAAAGCAGTTTCTCAAGAGCAAAGGTCTACACGTTTACCTTCAACCAAACAAATCTACTTTTAAAAATAAGTGTAATCTAATTAGAGTCATGAACAAAGAACATATACACCACAATTGCATTATTCAAGGTCTATTTGTCTTTCTCGTAATTAAGTAATTGGGGTTTTTTCCCAGACACGGTAGAAGAAATTGAATAGCGAAAGTTGTTAACTACTTTGTACTAATAATTGCTGGAAAGCATTAAGTGATTTATATTGACTATTTAAAAATATACTACTAAGTAAAGCCACGATCAACTTCCATTACAGAAAACATGCAGTAGTTTAAAAATACACCACTAAATGACGTCACGAACAAACAAGTCTGCTTTTAAAAATAAGTGTAATCTAATTGGAGGATTTATTGTCACGCGGAAAGAACATGAACATCATATAATCCGAATCCATTTAACTTTCACAAAGATTTCACTAATGTATGACTGTTTTTAACCCTTACCCCTTATTTTATTTACTTTATTTATTGTTAGAGGCCTGATTTCAAGTTTGGTTATATCTGTTGTTGTATAGGCATTTTTACTAAATTAACTGTAAAACGTATTTTTATCACTGTATGCAAAACTCGACAATAGTGTACGTTAATTTGAGCGATATTATTATTATGGTTACCTAATGATAATGATGAGCGTGGGTAAAATAAAACAGCGTCCTATAGCTGCCTTACGAAATGAAATCGGTGTTGGTTTCAAAATGCTTGTGTATTACCAAAATTGTAAATGAAAGTCAGCTTGTTTATTTACCCCCAGGGTATTTTCCCGTTTTCAAAACGAGATAGTGCGTTTAAGCTTGTTTATAAATCTAGAGCCCTTTTTGCCAGAGGTATTTCCGAATTTGAGTGTTGTGTAAAATAAAACATTTGATTTGGTTTGATAAGCTTCGGCTGAATTTATTGGCCTATCGACTGATTTGATTAATTTGTCTTTTGACAAGGGACGATTTCAAATTTCCACCAAGCAGAGACTTAGTCTTCCAATCAGAGCACAGAGCTGTGTGGTGGGGCTAGGGACCAATCAGAAGTCAGATCACACGTACCACCAATCAGGTAAAAGGAATAGGTGTGGCCTAGTTTTAGCCCCACCTTAATGAAGCCATAAGGGCCTTATCTAGTCTTAACCTCCCTTAACTCAACCCAAATGGCCGCTAGACCACACACTATTTTAGATATTTTTCTCTAAATTTAAAAGCTTTTGACATTCTCCAAATGTGTTTTAACGCCCTTTATTTGTAAACTGATTTTAAGCAAAATGATAGAACCGAGATGTTTCAGTAATAATTTTAAATACGTAGTTCTATTAAAATCGGAGAGGAATTACTTAAGTTATTGAGGCTACAGACACACGCACACAGACATATTATGCTAAAAATGTGTAAATGCATAGAAATTTCATCGATTTTATTCATGAAAACAGTGCCTTACTAATGGCGTCGCATTGTTTTCAATGTGAACCAATAAAAGAAAGCGGGGATGTATATCAGGCTCCCAACTTTTCACAGTATATACTTTAAGTTTTCTTAGTTACATTAAAACATGTGCGGTTTATATGTTCGTAGATGATATACAGCTTCTTCATTGATTTCATTTTGACGAGTCAATAGTCAGTTCACGCAATAAACTTGAATCTGAAGTACCTACAATAGATATCCAAATATTCATTGATAATGAATACGTCCAAATTCAAAGTGGTCTTGTTTGGTAATTTAAAATAAATGAACTTGAAAAACCAGTAAATTAACAATATTATTCCTATTGTAATGCAAAGTAACCAGTAACCAGCGAAAGATCAAAACACCCAATGTATTTTTTGAACGAAATCGCTATTGAAAACTATTAACTGTTAAAATACTAGTACTACTAATGTAAATATTTATTATAAAAGTTTGAAATAACCAAGAAAAATTCAACCTTAGTCATTTCCAACCAATTTCTCCTGTGACGATATGTCATTTGGCTATATTTGGACACGATTTTTTATGCTTAATAATGCGAAAAGAAAATTTAAAAAATCTCAACCGTTCAAATGGTTGGTGTCCACACACATACAGACAGAAAGTGTTTTTACCTACAAACGAAGATGTTCGTCAAAAATCTTGGGTTGCATAACTCATTTCGATACAAACCACAGATCTCTATTAAAAAAGTGCACATGAATTTAAAAAAAGTTTTTCCTCATATAATGCTATTTATTGGTCCCTACTAAATATGTTTTGTATGATTTGTTGGTTTTATTACATTTTTCCTGCATCCAACAAATGTATAGTCTCCTGTATCCTGACATACAATGTATCCTAAGAGTCCTAAGGCTATTATTTAGAATAAAATTTGACAGAATCTCTCATAAGTTGGTAAGCATTGGCTGGTACAATAGACGGCATTTACAGATTGCTTCATTTTATCAAAAAATAATAATTGATAAACATCTACCATATTTATTTAGTAAAATTTGGTTTCGGGCACATGTGCATGCATTAAATCTGTGATTTAAAGGTCCAATAACGCGACCTGTCCATAGAACTGCATTATTCCAAATTTACAAGATATGTAACAACATTCCAATTCAGTTGTTCAGTAGTTTAATATTTTTTTTACTTATTAACCACCACAAAGTAATTTAAACTGTGTCTCTAATTTATTATAACGTGGTTGTGTTTTAAGTGTATCAACACTTTTGTATCTGTAATTATAGTTGGCATCTTGTATTAGTGCATAACAGAATTAGGTTTAGTTTAGATATTTTTCTCGAATTTATATATTTTCTGTTCAGGTCAAGGTTTAAGTGATAGAACATGGAAGGTGTTTACGTCAACAATATTTATGTTTTAACTTTCTTGTTCTCGTGTGCGTGATATTTTTCTGTTCATAGTTGGTGAGAAATGGACCGCTCATGGTCGTCTAGGTAGCACTAAGCTGACCTTAGAGATTAATTAACTACAGTATCTTCGTTCCACAAAAGATAAAGACATTTCCATTTTTACAATTGAAAGAAATCATTTATTTTATTCCACTTAATGAAAGCATTTAAACACTTTCGCTGCTCTAAACCTATATACTCGTAAAAAAGAATGAGTGCCACATACGCTCTGGGCGAGTATTTTCACGTCTTGTTTTAAAATAGTTCCCTGCTCAACACGGCTATTTCTGATAGGTATTATGTACTTCTATGAGCATGTTCCAACCTTCCGAATTGACTTTGCAATATTAATATATTTACCATAATCAGGCGCCTACACATAGTTGTTTGTAAGATGGTAATATGAGCAAATATTTGAATAAAAATTATTGTAATAAAATTTCTTTGTATTTTTATAACGTATTCTTCCACTCACTCGCTTTACTAATATTCTAACATTACAGAAATCATCATTAGCTATGATTCATACATTTTAAAAAATAATTGTGAACTGCTCTACACTAACAAACTGGCTGTATCTAAATTTGACGAACTGCTCAACACGAACAAATACGCAACCACTGAAACATGAGCACAAAATCTCAAAAAGTGTTGTGCAGCGAAAAGGTTAAGAAGATTGCAATTTTAAACAGTCAATACTGTTCATATAGAATGACTTAATTTAAAAAGTATATGTAAAAACCAAAGGGGCAACAAAATTTATATCAGATATATCTTTTATAAACAAAATCCTTGTGGTGCTCTGAAAACATTAAAACTATTGAAAGAATGAAAAATAATGTTTTTTTCTTTCTTAAAGGTAGGATTTTATAAACTTAGCAAGTAGTCAGCAATCCAAACTTAAAACAATTTGTATTTTAGGCACTGTATAATACATAAAGTATCTGTTACAAGTATTTGACTGATAATCCCATTTTAAAATACACAGCTATAGCACTATATATTTCTGAAGCAGTGTTGATAAGGAATATCTCTCATATTTTACTATCAAACGAACAAGGAAAAAATTACAGTGAAACTCCTTTCAGCCGAATTAGATGCAATGAAAACAAGTCTGGATAATCTAGAAAATCAAATACAATAACATTAGGTCATTCTGTATCATAAGTGTTTTGTAACTGTGGTTTCATATTAATTAAGCTGATCGGCCTATTTCCAGAGTTTGTTATCGCGACTTTGCTGAGGAATGTTAGGTGGTTCTGCTCTAGTGCTAGCTTGTTCATGGAAGTTTTAAGCTTTCTGAAAAGTTGTTTGACTTTGCGGCATACCGAATTACTAATTTTATATCATGTGTTTTTATAACTGTTGTTTCATATTAGTCGAGTTGATTGGGCTATTTTCACAGTTTTTGCTATCACGGGCTTTGCAGAGGAATGTTAGGTGGTTCTACTTTAGTGCTTAGGTTGTTCATGGGTGTTTCAAGCTTTCTGAAAAGTTGTTTCACTTCGGCGCCATACTGAGGTACTAATTCTAAGTATTTTGTACTGTGGTTTCATATTAGTTAAGTTGACCGGCCGATTTCCACAGAAACTGTGAAAATTGGCCGATCAACTCAACTAACATTAGTTCACCCTATTCTTAGTACAAGGGTTGACAGAATGGTTATGTTTGTACTATACAGAAAAAAACATCCACCAAAATAAACAGTACCAAAACTTTCAATGCTTTGGAATTGCTTGCACAATATTAGTCAATTATATTAGCATTGCATTGGAAACAAAATCATTGAGAAAATAACTGTTACAACTAAGGAAAAATTGTTTAATGTGGAGTATTATTACCGTTCATGCAGAAATTATATATCAATATATCAATTATATTTCAACAAGAATTCAACAGAAGGCCCAAGTAAAAATGTAATTATTGGAATAGTGTGGGCACACATTTAAAAAATGTACTGTAGATGAGTGTTAAGTCTAGTATCGAAAACCTCAATTCTTTAAAAAACGAATGGTTTTCAAACGAAAGCCACATTCATCTTAATGGTTGCATAAATCAACAAATAACCAGGTAAGTTGGATTCGAACACTCAGATGTGATTGTAGAACCACTCCACAATGCCGAAGTTACCATTTGGTGTGATGTATCTGGACATGGAATCATTAGGCAGCAGTCAGACTGAAGCCAGCACCACCCACCGCGATCAACTACCACCAACTAAAATAATCGTGTGCAGTCACGCTGCAGCCACTAGTGACCACCGTTTTGGTGTACATTTTTTTATTTCGTGCTTGTTTGGTTCACTTCTTCTTGATGTCAACATATTGCCAACCTTAGCAAATATTATTTTGTATTGAATTAGGCAAATTATACGTTATATGTGCTCAAAGTTATATGTATCCTTGTTTGGCAGTGCTCTAATAAAACAAACTAGGTGTTATTGCAAAATGATTTCAAATTATCCATTTCAACAGGAGACCACTCGCCCACTTTTACTGAACAATAATTTTTTAAGTTAAGAGCTCAGCTGTTGCCTCGGGCTGCCACTATGAAAACACGAAATGCAAATCTACTTGTAAACTAAGCTCAAAAGCACAAAGTGAACCACCGAACACTAATTTTCGAACAGGTTGGAAATTTCAAACTGGTCGCATCGTTTGATGGTTGGCAGTGGCTTAGTGTTACCAGCACCATTAATTTACACACGTTTAAATTTTAGTTGATGTCGGTGGGTGGTTAAGTCCAACTGCAGCCTTATACCACTTGTTGTTAACAAAAAGCATTACAGAAATAATTACAACTTTTGAGATTTAAGAAATTTTTGACACCTACGAAATCTGCAGGTGCAAAAACAACTTATATATACATTTGGGGCGTGTTGAAGGAATTAGTATTTCTATCAGAATATCAACTAGCAAATATTGGAGAACTACGACAAGAAATAATCACAGATTTGTAACAAATGTAACCACCACGGTTACTAAATATGGTCAACAATCTGCAAAATCGTTACAAAGTTTGCTTGCATTGTAGCGGTGCACATTTTGAATCTTTAAATTATAAAAATTGAACAATACAATTTTCTTCATTTTCTGTACTGTTTATTTTGGTTAATACTATATTAACCAACTTATTTTCAGAAAAAGTAAATGGTTACTGTAAAATTAATGCATTTTCAAAAGTATTTATTTAATTTACAGTATTTAAATTTTTCTATATAAGTACATATTTTATTATTAAAAGTGCCCTATTCTGATAACGGTTCTGAATAATTCAGAAGTCTGCTTGAATGGGGTGGGTTAAACAGGGTTGACTGTAGTTAATAGTACATACCTAAACTGTAAATTTTGTTCACTGCTAGAAAATATGAATCCAAAAATTCCCAAATGATTGAAATACAGTCAAACTTCCATTTAATGAATGAACTTCTATATAACAATTTCTCTATATAACAAACTTTTGTATAGTATACTGAACGTTTAGAAGGAAACATATGTATTGCTAAATATCAAAGTAAAATTTCTACATAACAAATTTTTTGAGCAAAAAAAAATTAATGTTTCAGAAGTAATAACCCAAGTTTTTGAGATACCATGTTTGAAAGATTACTCAGACAGGCACACAATAGACAAGTGGAAAAGTTAAAAATTATGAAAAGGTTTTATTTATATATATAATGAATTTTTTGGAATTTGCCCAGTCGTAATGCAGAAGTTTGGTTGTAGTTATAGAATTTAAAAAATGCCAGAAAAATTGCCTTTGATGATCTTTTGTATTGAATATAATATCAATCAAAAACGGTGGATGATTCGTTATACTAATACATAACTCCTTTGTTGCATTTACACTCTGGTAACACTAACAATGACAATGATTAAGCATCTAAGGAACCTGATACAACAATTCAATTCATACTCAAATATAGGAATCATCCAGTGTTCAAGTATCCAAATAACTAACATATGATTTAATTGGAAAACTGCATATATAGTTTTCCAAAAAAAAAGAAGTGTTGTAGTCAGCACATGACTTTCTTAAGTCTATTGCCATGTTAGTACATACAGCAAAGAAAAAGTGTATTACATCATTATAATGATGCGACACTATGAGATGGCAATAGTCACCCAAGTTAAGCTATTTTTAAATTGATTTGAATTGATTGATTAGAAATGTAAGTGTAGTCTTAATTAAAATACGTATCTTTTGGGTAGGTAATCGTGTTTTTATTAAAATTTTTTATACAAATTTGAACATTTTACTACAATTACAGTAATCGTTCTCATTAAATGATAATAGTTATTATTATGTAATTTCTTGTAAGTTTATTTTAGTAATAATTGGCTAGATCTTTAATATATTAAATATTATTAACCCCTTCACTACCAGCATATCCACGAGTCAATATGACCCATCTAAAGTTGCATGTTTTATTAGAATAAATCAAATTTCCAATGCTGGCATAAAATTCATTAACTGAGAAATAAGAAAAACAAGACTACTGCATTCACGAAACTGAAATGCTTCGTTGAGGACAATAGATAGTGTTTCTCATTTTTTGTTATTCGTCTCACGCTTTAAATTTCTATACAATTCTGAGTGTATTTTACTAATCACATTTGATGTTTTTATTGTATATTATCCATATGCAATCCATACGCCAAATATCTACAGGTGATTATGCTGGTATAACCCGAATATCCACCAATGGATATGCTGGTATATTAGGAAACATAATCACCACCGTCATTTTGTTTTTGTATTGGTGATGGAAAAACAACACTTCAGCTTTCTATTACGTTCTAGGAAATACTTGGAACATCAACATGAAAAAAATATGTTTTTGATGGGTATAAACACCCATACAGGCTGGTAGTGAAGTGCTTAGACCGCCTTGCTAGTACTTATGTTAGCTTAGAACGATGTGTTTGAAGAACAATGGATAGCATTTTGGACACTTATACGATTAATAACTAAATTTAATTATCTTTAAAGAAGATCTACATTTTTGGATTTCAAGTTCATCGTTTTCGTGGTATTATCAAAAGGTATAGCACAGTCTATAACGTACCTTTTTACCGATTTTAAAATCACTGATCACTGGTAGTTTCCAACCCATAAAAAGGTTTTAATTTCACAATATAACCACTGGGATAGTAAAAATATTAGTAACATAAAATATAAAACATAAACAAATTGTGCAAAGAAAAATATTAATACAACAAATTACATCTTCAATGATTTATTTTCTCAAGAATAGAATTCATAAATTAAAAGTCGCCTTAAATCTAAATGTAATTCAAGATGTCGAATCAACAACAAAATTAAATCAAATAATATAACGAACTTATTTAAGACAAATGCACTGATAATAACACATTTTGCTTGATATAAAGATGTGTTTGTATAATAAACTTAGATCCAAAACCACACTAGGCCGAGGCAGATTAGAGAGTCTAGCTTCCTCCAAGCTAAGGTAAAAATTTAAAAAATGACTAATTTTACACATGGTGTGAAGTAGTGGGTGCCCATATTTCATCTGTAATCTGCCCCGAAGAGGAATGTAGACACATTTTAAGTAGACAGTAGGTAGGTACGTAAAGAAACGCTAGCGCCGTGAATACATCCCACCTGGCCTAGGCCGGTGGATAAGTAGTAGACAAAAGAAGGAACAGGCAGCGTGCCCACCCAGGTTCATAATTACACCTAAATTACACCTGTTCCAACATCGTTATCCTCAATGTTCTGTCTTCAAAGGAAAATCTGTAAAACAGAAAATACTATGACTAGTGACAGCCAAAGTAAAAACAATAAAAACTGGGCGTGCTCGCGGCACCACGGGTTGAGGGCAGTAAGAGCACACCATCGCCCAGGTTAGTAGGTTAGGAAGGAAGAGAGGCGGAGGTATACACCAGCCAAAGAGGCCAGTGAGGGAGTAATTATTGCATGAAATACTCAGGGTGGTCCGAGTCTTTCTCAAACCTCTTGGCCTCCTCTTGCATGCTTTCTTTAATTTTCAAAATAGCGGCCGATTCCGTTTGGTCCTGCAAGGAGAGCGACTTTTAGTGGTTAAGTGTCAGTCTACAAAAGCGTAAGCACCTGTCGCGGTTATTTTTTTGTACTCACGTTTTCACCCGGGCCACCAAATCCCGTCAAATTGTAGTCACCCATCCCACTGCCACTATCTTCCCGAGGTGTACCAGGTCCACCATTAGCCGGGGAGTTTTTCATACCGTCCATCCCATCACCGTTTAGTACAGGACCCATAGAATTTGGACCCATCGGGCCCATTGGACCACCTTCAGGTCCACTTCCCATTGGAAATTCGCCAGGCATATTTCCACCTACTGCAGGTTTCATAAGTGTGTACATGTTTTCCCCACCAGAGTTTGATGAGTCTTGAGGACTCGGCATTATTGGAGTACCGGGACCTGGTGGACCTGCGGAGCCTGGCGGCCCACCGTAATTACCAGGTGATGAGGAGGAATAATTCATAGGCTTTATATTAAAAAAATGGAAATATATTAGGGACACCAATTATTTTATTAAACTTACCGTCGATGTATTGGGCTGCCATTGGGGCCGACCACCCGGGCCAGTCATAGACATGGGCGGAATTGGACCTCCTGGACCTAAACTGCTATTAGGTGGGGGTCCTCTTAAACCGGGACCATAGGATCCAGGACCCAATGGACCCATAGAAGGACCACGAGGAGGATTCATACGTGGATTCATAGGATTCATTCCTGGAGGGCCTGTAGCAAGTGCATATTACTACCTAGCCAATTAGCATTAGCGAGGCTTATAAAAAAAAGTATATACATCTACACATAACTACAGCACAAAACGACACCTGCAAGCTAGCTATTATAGGTATAAGACAGTATGAAATAAGCAAAGCAAGCAATGTAGTTGTGTATGCGTATGGAATGTAGTGGTGAAGGAGCACATTTGCCTACCTTGCCAAGCTACAAACTCTCCGCCTTCACCTGGAGACAGAAATAGATGCATATTACATAAGGCATATTACAAGGATTGGCTTCATGCTTGTGCAATTTTCTTTTACGTTGTTATATTAATATATCCAATTTGAAAATCCTTCTGCTTAATAATTATATTGAGTTATCTGATATTAAGTTAAAATAAACTAAATTTGAAATTACCTTGCCTTGTTGGGTCCATATTGTTTGGCATCATTGGTTGACCAGGCGGCTGTAACAAAAATTTTCATTACAATTTTACAACACATTTACAATTGCATTGTTACATTTAACAAGTTCTTATGTTATTGCCATTCACACGTAATGTCGTATAACCCCTATTTACCAATTTATATGTATTCACCTTGCATAACGGTTCAGTAATTAAACTTGGATACTATATAACTATGTATTCACTCATAACAATTCTGGCTATAACCGTGATGAAAAGTTAGATCAAGTTCACGTTTTAAAGGAATGAAATTTATCGAAATAATCCCCATCTGAGGGTCCAAGTATAGACCGTCCGCACATCGAAATCAACTTTCAATTTTTACCTGCAATATTATTATCCATTCCCAAACACTGTAAACACGTTTCCAGTAATATGGTCTACCTCTACACGTTGGTTCAACTAATTTTCTTTCTGAAATTATTTACTACTGGCCATAAAAATTTTTCTCTGGTCGTCAATTCCAGCATTGTTTTTCTACTACCCTTCATATCACATTAGATGTCTCTACGCCCTTTTCTGGTAGTGTTGTAGTTTCCATGCCACTGTTGTTATAATAGGCAAGTCATACTTGTTGCTTTTATCTTAAAGTGAGCGAGCTACAGTCTATTCTCCCAAGCAAACTCTCACTTAACCAACTATAGGCACAAAACTGTACATGTCGAAACCGTTATTCAAACCAGGACCGGCGTATTTGCAGTTAGGTGATTAACCCATTGCTCTACTCCAGCCGACATTCTTTTTTTTTGTATAAGAGGTTTTAACCCCATTATTTTTATTTACGCACTCTTAAACATGCTCTCATAAATCTTTTTCTACTGCTCTACTTATGTTCAGGCATATTCCTACCTCATTTGATTATTTTACTGTTAGCTCCAAAAGAAGAGTGTCAATACTATATTATCAGCGAACTGGCGATTATTCAGGATTAAACATAGTGAATAGTTAGTTATTATTAATTAATAATAATGTTTAATTATATATTTACTTTTGAACTTGTTCGTTCATAATAAAACTTATAATAATTTAATAGTTAGTTTAGTTGTCAGATGTTAAATTGTGATTTGCACATGTTCCTTGAAGAAACATTAGCTGGTGTACCACAATAAATTATGTTGATGACCTCGAAAGACAGATGATGATCACACCGACTTCAATGGCGTCTGTTGATCGTTCATGTTACATGATGTATCCAATCAACCACTTATAGTCATCATGGACTGGTGGCGCTCCAAAAGAAACGAAATTTAATCGTACAAAAGAATGGTCGATTTCGGTGAACTTAATTTGATTATTAGATTCGCACTACCACCATACCAAAATTAAAGTAGCTGGTAAAATGCAAATAATTGGTGACGATCTCTCTCCTCGCGTATCTGCTAACTCAATAACCTACCAGGTTTATAAGATATCATTTGTATTTCTGCCAAACAATAGTACACATCTGACTGACTGACCAAAACGTTCGGACTAAATTCAAATGAATAAAGAAACAAATATTAGATAGGATTTCCCAAGTAAGTGGACATTGATCCTTTTGACGTTATCAAAGGTGACACAGGTGTCACAGCAATTGCCACAACAACTAAAGAACAGGTAGGCAGGAATCCTCCATCAAGATAGAAGAAGGGTCAAAAAAATGTTAGTTTTTTTATTGGGAACACTGAAGTAAGGTCATAAACCAAACTTTGTGAAGAACCATTCATAGGGTCAAAGATGAGATGTACTTATATTCCATAAATACTAGGGAAACGTTCCCTCATAGAACGTCTAGATGGAAATAATTCTTAGCTGCAAAAATCCTTGTACAGGAAACTTAAACTGAATTACCTTTGAAACATATCTCCATAATGTGTTTCTAGATATTCGCAAAAGGTACTCCACTTATAAAGTCGATTTTTAAGACTTATTTTACCCTACGAAAACGTTCATTAATAAATAAATGTCTCCATAGTTTATGCTCTAAAGTTAATTTTATTTTATTACCCACCGAAGGTTTTAATTTAAAAACTTGTTTAAAATTAGATTGTTATAAAAAAAATAGTCACCACATTTTTGCTCTGAAATTACTATTTTTCGATAAATTCATATAAAGTACTCTTCTGCAGTAATCTTTTTAAGGCTTGTTTATAACCCAACGAAAAACTGTTATACAGAAAATTGGAAAATTCAATTACATATCTTTAAAACATATCTGTACCGGACAGTCATTTTATTCTACTGTCATTAAGCTTCAAAAACAACAAAGTTTGGTCAAAGACCCAACCCAAACTCAAAAACAACAAATAATCCATGCGTTGATCGAAAAACGTACAGTATGGGCCCGAAGACACGGTAAAGTGATTTTTTGTTGCATGACAATGCACCGTCACACACAGCAAAACTGGTAAAAGATCAATTGGAATCGTATTGATTGGACGTATTATCGCACCCGCCGTACTCTCCAGACATGGCCCTGTCCGATTATCACCTTTCGCATTCATGAATTGCCAGAAAGACGGACAAAGTGGCCAAGACCTTGAATAAATAACTTTTTCGACTTTCTTAAATTATGTTTTTTGATTTAAAAAGTTGAAAATATTTCGCTATAGTTCAAGCCCAGTTTAAAGTACCTTTAGCATTTTTTGTCAAATAGGAGGTTATTTCCTATTTGTGAATTTTAGGGATGATCACTATCGAGATGCAACTTTACACCCCGTAATACTAAAGGCAGTGATTCTCCCTCTATGGGACCGCCAGATTGTCCCACGTAGACAAAAAGGCGCCAATTTTGGTTCTATCATTGCAGCAGACCGGTGTTACAAAATATCAATAAACGTACTGATTCGTGATATTTTGCGCCAAAATACATGAACTGCATTGTTATTGTATGAAACCCAGTTGATGTTACATTTTTAATTTATGCTTTACCAACAGGAAAGTTTCCAGGGAAGATGGAAATTGCAATTGTAAAACCTTTATTAGAAGATGATTCACCATATGATTTTACTATCGACCAATTTCTAAGGTATCTAAGGTTCTCGAAAAATTAATTGACAACCGTTAGATACGCTCTGTCAAAACCATAACATTAGGATCAATATGGATTTAAAAAAAAATGAAACGTACAATAGGCAATATTTTCAGATATCTAAACTTTACTAGAAAACTAGAACAAAACATTTTCATTTAAGGCTTTGTTTGAGTTAACCAAAGTTATTGTTTGCGTTAATAAAGACAATTTATGTTCCAAAATTGAAAAATATAAAATTAGAGGCGAAACTCTTGTCACTTTTAGTATCATACTTGACCAATAGACTTCAGTGTATGTAATGACTCTAAAATCACACTTAACCCTTTGAGTCGCAGCGGTCTCACCTATCTAATCGATTATAGAATGAATCGAAACATCGATGTCACTAATATTTTTGAATAAGAGGTTGCTAATGACGCTATCTACTAACCAGTAACGGAAGTTTTCATCTTGGATATTATAGTTACCTTGAAGTTGTCATTGCAAAGTCTGGTTTGCGTAGAGTGAGACGTGTTTACATTCAATTTGTTTTTAGTTATTTTCGTGTTATTATTTAACAGGACTAATGGGTAAAGTATGTAATCACAAAACAAATAATGATAAGTGCAATAAAAGTTTTATATTTTTTTGTTAAAACTTACGAAAAACGGGTAGCACATTTGGAAAGAATGAGGGAGAATGACGAAATTCCTTCTGGGGACGAGTCAGAAGATAGTGAGGAGGATGATGACATTGGTGACCTAGAGGGAAGTTATGTAGTTGCTGCGGACAACTTTTTAATTCCAGATATTCCTACCCACCCAGATATTCCAACCACTGCAGTTGTTAAAATGCCAATTGTACAGCAGGACCAGAAAAATGATGAGGACGATACACCGTTGGCAGAACGGTTATATAAGGAAAGTATTTTCTGGCTGGACGAATATCATCCACAAAAATTTCCGGAAAACGTGGGTCCTTGCATTGAAGCTGTTGAACCTTTGGATGTGTTTATACACTTATTTTCTGAAGAGCTGCTGAATTTAATAGTTTATCAAACAAATTTATATTGCACCCAAAAGAATGGTGGAAATAATAACGTAATGCAGTTGCGGATAATAAGACAATTAATAATTAGGTAAAGGCCAAGATATTTTATTTTTGCAAACAGTTTGCTTTTAAAACAATTTAATTGGTATTGCAAACAAAAATATTGAAAATAAGCACAAATTTAAATTTGGCGCGCATCAAGATGTCTTCCGTCAATATTCATGCTAATCATTTTATATAGATATTTTGTTAAGTAAATTTTTCCTATAATACATGATGTGAAAATAAAAAATAAACACAATAGAATCACAGTATACGGTATTTAAGTACACTGTGATAGAATTGACTAGATTTAAAAAAAAACCGGTAATAACGACCACAGCGCCACCACACATGTCGCATTGTACATAAGAGTTACAGAAACAAAAGTAGATCAGTTCATAAAATTTATTTTGTGTTGCAATTTACACGTTTTTTTTAGATAAGATTTAGAAAATTTATATAAATCATTATATTCATATTTATCGACTTTACTGCTTAATCGCTCGTTTTGGATTAATATAATAAAATAAATCAAAATGATTCCAAACCTTCTAGTACCGAATAACCGAAAAGTAAGTCCTACAGGTATGAATTGAAAATTTTCCAAGGACATACTCATGTTTATAATTTATATTTTTCTTTCAGCTGCCTTTATAATCATTCTTTTTTATATGATAATACTAATATCTTACTGGCTTTTGGAAAAATACGAGGAATGGCTGAGATACAGTCGAAGAATGGCTAGTGGAGATCATAATTAAAAAATTATTCACATTACGGATTTATAATATACAAATTGTGAATTGCATTATAATAAAAGTTTCTTATTCTCAAGCGTTTTTCTGTTATTAAAACTGTTAGCCAACAAAAAATATCCGACATTACAATATTGAAGTGATTATAATTTTAATCTAATATTAGTTATTTAACAAATTATTTTAAACAATATTAAATTGAATTATCAACATGAGAATTGTAAACTGACTAAGAACACAAACATAAAGCACTACCGCCTAAATTTAATGAAAAATGATTTCTAAAACTTTCACGACACTAAAATTAATCTACCTGGTCAAATACTGTAGAAAAATGACACTACAAGATTAAATAGATGCGTTTATAAAGCAAATATTGAACAAAACTAATTTTCCTTATTCAAAATCCTATACAATAGGAACTATCAAGTAATATAGTTAATTCTTGATAAGTAACATTTTGCCATAATTCAAATTAATTAACTAATTAAAAAGAATTGGCAAATCCCAATAATTGAGGTTAGGTAATCGAAAATTTACCCAATATTTTAATTTATAGACACAAGCGAGACCTAATAATTACATTGTAATATATAAGTAACATTTTGCCTTAATTCAAATTAATTAACTAATTAAAAAGAATTGGCAAACCCAATAATTGAGGTTAGGTAATCGAAAATTTACCTAATATTTTAATTTATAGACACAAGCGAGACCTCATAACTACATTGCAATATATAAGTAACATTTTGCCTTAATTCGAATTATTTAATTAAATGAAGAGAATTGGAAAATCCCAATAAATGAGGTTAAATAATCGAAAATGTACCTGCTTTAACAAATCCTGTCTAACAAGTTTTATTTGGCTGTGCAACAAATAACATTTTTTGTATAGGTACTCTCCAGTTTACTTATTCAAAATTAACTTTTAAAGTTAATCTTTTACTGTATGTAAAATTAAAAGGTTAATTTAAAAAATTCAGTTAATAAAAATTAACATGTTCAAGTGCATCGATAAGCTGTTGAAATCTATAAGCGCAAAAATAATTTCAAGGAGGATGATAGGTATAAAATTATTAAATCATAGTTACGAGTACACGACACACAAGTATAATTGTCAACAAATTATGAGACATACTAAACTCGTTAATCATGTCTTCTGCTTATATCTAGCAGTCGTAACATAATATTAAAGATCTAATTATTACATGATAGTAATATTCCATTCCATAATCTTATTCACTTTTAAAAGCCCTGTTCGTTGCGAAGAACTATTACGTTAATTCTTCTATATTTTCTCTTACGATAATTAAAAACGATGTAGCTGGTAAACAATTTATTTTTACATGTTAAAGTGATACATTATAATGCACAACGGACTGTGTCCTCAAGAATCGTATACCTGTTTTTATATACCTTCAGGTAAACACACTGTTCTAAGACACATGGTAATCCTTTAAAGGGGGTGAGACAAGCTCTTAATGATATTTTTTAACAAAACCAGTCAAATAATATTAATATAAATAGAATTTCTTTTAATTTATTAAAAATATAAGTTTATAGAGCGTTTATTTATGTATGTGCTGTTACACATCTTGTGCTTTCTGGTTGACCTACACTAAGTTCAGGATTTGGACTATTAGATTTTTGGGCACTACATACAGAAAACGTGTGTGTGGGAACATGATCAACCAAGACAGAACTATACCCTGTTTCATCATTCACTTTCGAACCTTTCACAGAGGTGGGCTAATGAAAGTGTTACATATTCAACATACTTCTGTAAAAAGAGAGATGCTATATACATTTACCGCTAACTTGAGAAAGCAGACAGAATCTACAACAAATTTTAGAATTTCTTTGAAAGTGTGTTAATTAGTAGGGTTAATTTCATTACATATACCACTGTTTAGTTGATTCTTTATAAACAAAAACTAATTTCTAATTTAAGAATATGACAACTACCAAATGTCATTATGTGCACTTCAAAAGACACATAAAGATATGTCTAAAAGGCATAAACAGTAAAATTTATCAGAATGACAAAAGGACCAGCAGATGAACAATTTTCAGTTATACATTATGAGTCTGCACATCAAGCTTTTCGAAATTCAGTGTGATGTATGTATGGTCTAAAGCAGATTTTTTTTAAATTTGCTAAAATACAATTTTATTTTGATGTAGGTATAAACAAATTAACCAATCTTATAAATATTATAATCAGAAAACCTCTATTGACGATAGCTATGAAGAACTCTTAACATCCATTAAAGATACTGAGAAATGTAGGATATCTTTGTACAACAGCAGACATTTGATGTTTAAATGAAAATAAAAACTTTTTTTTTTTCCTTTCGTACCAAATAAATCGTCCATACAGCTCTGTTTAAAACTAACTTTTCCTTAAAATGTATTATTAATTTGAATTACAATATTAAGTTCTACATGGCAATATTAATTTGTAGTTGTATACATGTACATTCATAGTGGTCACAAGGGGTAACCACCTAATTTTTTTTATTAATAAAATTTAAAAAAAATATGCTACACAGTGTTATTTTTTAATATGTTTTCCACTTCTTCTAGGAACTTTAAGAGTACCAGTTATTTTTTTTGTAAATTCGTGACTCAAAGGGTTAAATCAGATAAAAATTGGTTAAGAGGAGAGTTCCACAACGCCCTCTTCTCTTCCTTCTATAGACAAATGGTTTAGTTGGGAGAATAGCACACTCCAACATTATTATGTCTGCAGACCACACTTCTGTTATACATGAGGTGGACAATCTAAGTGTTCTGTTTTGAACAAAATGATATAATGGCTTGATACAAAAAAATTCTTTAAAAGTAAATGTAAATAAAACACAAATAATTGACTTTGGCAACTATTGTCAATTGTACAAGATTAATATACAAATTGAAAAAATGAGCGCATTTACCTATATTCTAGACTTCAATGGCAACAACACATTTTTTAAATACTTGGGATTCTTTATGGTGTATTATTGTATTTGAGTTATACGAATCTATACGTTTCGATAACACTTAACAGTTATCTTCATCCGTAGTAATACTATCTTTCACAATTTTGAAACTTAGGGAAAAATCTATAACAAAGAACATACTCAGCAATTTATTAATCTTTTTTAAGAGACATCCACAGCATTTCAATGAACAAATTGTCGGCCATAAATATTCAATTAGTAAAACACATTTTTTTTTAATTTAAAGAGACAAAATAAAATAATATTCACACTAGAGTAAGAAATTCAATTATTTGGATTTTCAATAAGATGTCTGAAGAACTCAACGTGTTAGAGTAGTTTCAAAATGTTGTGGAACTCGCCCCTACAAGCGCATATGTTTCAAACGCGTCAAAAGTATTCTACAAATATGCTACTATTCAACTTATAAATATAGTCTTTCGCTTTATTCACTTCACGTTGTATTCGTATGTTGCCGCTTGAGTTTATTCCTTCTGTTTTATACAAAATCTGTCTTTTTCAAGAAACTTTTTATTATTTCATCGTTATTTTGTTGTCCGAACTGCCAAGTAAACGTTTTGAACATGAGTGGAGTAGTTGTTCACAGTCAAGCTCGTGAAATTACTTATAAATTGTATGAATTTTTGAAGCGAGAAAAAGAATCAAAAGATTTTATTATCCCTGTCGATCGTGTGTATGAAAGATTAGCAGAAGCAAGAGGCATATCCAAAAGAACAATTAAACCCATTACACAGGAAGGCAGATCGAAACCTGAAGGAAGTAGATTTGGTTCACCTCGTAAACCAATAACCAAACCAGCACCTAGATCAACCATCGAGAAGTTTGATGAAGAAGTTGTTAGAAGAATAATTTACAATTGTGTATAATCAAAAGCAAAAACCAACAATGCAAAATATGTTCGCAGCTGTCCAAGAAGAAGGGATACATTTAAGAGGAAAATTAAGCAGCTTTCGATCGATTGTGAAAAAGATGGGTTTCAAATGGCAGAAGACTAAAGACAACAGGAAGGTCTTGGTGGAAACTTCCGCAATAAGGGCGAAAAGAACCACATTTTTAAGAAAAATGAAAAAGCACAGACACGAGGGTAGAAACATCATTTATAGTGACGAATCATATTTGCACAGTTCACATGCGAGTTCGCATGGATGGTATGACAGCAGTGACAAGGGAGTAAATGCACCTGTTTCAAAAGGACAACGCCTAATAATGTTACATTGTGGTGGTGCTAAAGGATTTGTACCAAATGCATTGTTGATGTTTAAATCGAGATTAAAGTCAGGAGATTATCATGACGACATGAATTATAGGAATTATATTAAGCGGTTGACCGAAAAACTTATTCCCAATCTCGAGCCTAATTCTGTGTTAGTGGTTGATAACGCATCTTACCACAACATATCTACCGAGCCTAATCCAACATGTGGTTGAAAAAAGGGTGAAATGCAGAAACGAACGTGGGATTGCATTTGAACAAAGTGAGAGAAAACCCGAACTCTATGAGAAAATTAAACTTCATTGACCAGTTTATAAAAATTATTTAATCGATAAGTTGATGGCTGAACATGGTCATTCTGTGGTAAGGTTGGCACCCTACAATCCAGAGCTAAATCCAATTGAAAAACATGGGTTCAAGTAGGGAGTAATATTACGTTTAAATTTCAAGATTTGTGGAACTTAGGAGAATAAATTTAAATCAATTGGTCATGAAGAATGGGAATCTGTGTGCAAACATACAGAAAAGATTGAACAAGAATATTTAGAAAAAGAAGGTTTTACTGATAAAGTCGAAGAGCTGATTTTTACTGTAAATACAGGTGAAAGTGATGAAGAAATTGATTACAGAAGTAGTGACAAAGATAGCGACAGTGAATTAGATTCTAACTAATTAAACTTCTGTAGTTATTTATTTTTGTATGTTAATAAAATTACATTTTAAAATGTTTTATCAATTTGTGATTTATTTTACATATGGGTATTAGAATTTGAAATACTTCTACAAAAATGTTTTCCGATCAAACCAGGAGTCTCATTAAGTTGTGAAACAGTAGTTATTTCAACGTTTGTTTTCTGTCCTCCTATTAGAAGTATTTCAAGTTAGAATATTATAATCACATTGAGAAGCTTCATTCCAGTTTTTATAGTACACATTTACACCTACTATTACTTCTAAGCATTATAGAACAAATAATTTTTCACATTTTCTAGTCGGCACAATAAACTAATAGTGTGAACTGAATAAATACTTGTCGTATTTGTAAGAACACTTTCTGACACATATTTTAATGTAATTACGCTAATTGATTAATTCCTGTTATTGGTTCTTAAAAATATAAATATTTAGACCTGCGATCAACGATGAGTTTTAAGAATTTACCTATTCGATCATTGCTAAGATTAACAACAAAAAATCTTATCAGAAGTTATTCTTATTTTCTGTCTATCTGTTGGATGTAATTAAACGTTTATAAAACGTTGAACTTCATTTTTGCAAATCCTTGATAAAAACAGCTGATGTTGAACAGGTTAGGTTATGTTTACTAACTAAAAAAATTATTTTAATGCAAATACATAACTAAATTGAAATTGTTACAAATGATCATTCAATAAAAATGTATTCAGTAGCGATATCAACCGTAAAAAAAATCGATAATTACTAAATTTATTCATTTGCCATATATTTTTAGGATGGCATTTTTGCTACCGAAGTTTCCCGATTGTAACATCGTTTAAGTTTTTCTAATCGTAGAAAATCGCACCGCGCATCTCGAGGGCCACGACGTTTTGTAACTACTCTAGCACCATCACAACTTTAAAAAAAATGTTAAAATTAATCTTGTGGCAAGATGTGATTATAGCGTACAAGCTTATTTGTACGCCTACGTTCACCTAATCGAGGAATTTAATTGTAATACAATTTGACATGTATACTTCGTCTACTCTTTTTGCTATAAAATTAATAGTTTCCCAGATCACTCATAAAAAACATTTTTTTGTAATTTGCTTCCATTTTGATTCTTTAATACACATATTAAGAAATGCGACGTCATCATCTCTGATGTCATTATAGTCATTCATTCACGGAAAATTTTACGAAAATTTTTAGGGTGGCAAATCTTCAACCGGGATTATGTCATGCATGTACCTCTTACGTATTTCAGGAGGAGTACATGCAAGGTTATCCTGATTATCTTCGATTTTCGTGTTTTGTGGCAGAATTTTGATAAAACAAAGGACGACTAGATCAAATTTTTACTTTTAAAATTAAGACATTACCAATCGCCACAAAAATCCCCAAATCAACTAAAGTAAAAATGTTTTTTTAAAAACAGGGCAAATTACAAAAAAATTGCAAAAAAAACCTGTTTCATAAGACAATGAAATACGAATTTAAGTTTAAAAAAACGAGTGTCGCAGCCACGAGTTTTTTAAAGAATTTCTGGCCTTATCAAACTTGTTTTTTAATGTACTAGTAAGGCATCGTACAAAGCACATTATTACACTACCAAAACATTTCACAGAGACGTCTAAAATTATTTAAAAAAGGTCTGTACACTTATAGCTCGAAACTTAATTATATTTCAAAATATTCACAAAAAAAAACTAGAAAATTTGTGAGCACTGCTTTCAAACAAAATTTGATATAACCGAGATATATCAATAGTACTTCTAATATCCGTACTGTATTATTTTAAATTCTGGTGTTTGTAGGCAACTACACCCAGGCAAAACACGTATGAAAACGGACTAGATTGTTTTAAAAATGTCCAATACAAGTGGAATTCCCAGTCGAATTTGTCGATACTTCACGAACAAACAAAAAATAAAAAATTCATTTTCTAAAGAACTTAGGTGCACGTTGAATATTTTAATATTCGTTTTATTATAATGACCCATAATGTAGCTAAGTGAAGTTCAATTTGAGATTTTCTAAGATGCTATATGAAATGCAGTTGCGGTTAATAAGACAATTAATAATTAGGTAATGGCCAAGAAATTTTATTTTTGCAAACAGTTTGCTTTTAAAAAAATTTAATTGGTATTGCAAACAAAAATATTGAAAATAAACGCAAATTTAAATTTTGTTAAGTAAATTTCATATAATACACGATTTGAAAAGAAAAAATAAACATAATATAATTAACTAGATTTAAAATAAACCGGTAATAACGACAATAGCGCCACCACGCATTTCCCATTATACACAAGAGTTACAGAAACAAAAGTAGATCAGTTCATAAAATTTATTTAGTATTGCAGTTTACATGTTTTTTTAGATAATATTTAGAAAATTTATTTAAATCATTATAATCATATTTATCGACTTTACTGTTTAATCGCTCGTTTTGGATTAATATAATAAAATAAATCAAAATGATTCCGAACCTTCTAGTACCGAATAACCGAAAAGTAAGTCCTACAGGTATGAATTGAAAATTTTCCAAGGATATACTCATGTTTATAATTTATATTTTTCTTTCAGCTGCCTTTATAATCATTCTTTTTTATATGATAATACTAATATCTTACTTGCTTTTGGTAAAATACGAGGAATGGCTAAGATACAGTCGAAGAATGGCTAGTGGAGATCATAATTAAAAAATTATTCACATTACGGATTTATAATATACAAATTGTAAATTGCAATATAATAAAAGTTTCTTATTCTCAAGCGTTTTTCTGTTATTAAAACTGTTAGCCAACAAAAAATATCCGACATTACAATATTGAAGTGATTATAATTTTAATCTAATATTAGTTATTTAACAAATTATTTTAAACAATATTAAATTGAATTATCAACATGAGAATTGTAAACTGACTAAGAACACAAACACAAAGCACTACCGCCTAAATTTAATGAAAAATGATTTCTAAAACTTTCACGACACTAAAATTAATCTACCTGGTCAAATACTGTAGAAAAAGGACACTACAAGATTAAATAGATGCGTTTATAAAGCAAATATTGAACAAAACTAATTTTCCTTATTCAAAATCCTATACAATAGGAACTACCAAGTAATATAGTTAATTCTTGATAAGTAACATTTTGCCATAATTCAAATTAATTAACTAATTAAAAAGAATTGGCAAATCCCAATAATTGAGGTTAAGTAATCGAAAATTTACCTAATATTTTAATTTATAGACACAAGCGAGACCTAATAATTACATTGCAATATATAAGTAACATTTTGCCTTAATTCGAATTATTTAATTAAATGAAGAGAGAAAATCCCAATAATTGAGGTTAAATAATCGAAAATGTACCTGCTTTAACAAATCCTGTCCAACAAGTTTTATTTGGTTGTGCAACAAATAACGTTTTTTGTATAGGTACTCTCCAGTTCACTTATTCAAAATTAACTTTTAAAGTTAATCTTTTACTGTATGTAATTAAAAGGTTAATTTAAAAAATTCAGTTAATAAAAATTAACATGTTCACGTGCATCGATAAGCTGTTGAAATCTATAAGCGCAAAAATAATTTCAAGGAGGATGCTAGGTATAAAATTATTAAATCATAGTTACGAGTACACGACACACAAGTATAATTGTCAACAAATTTTCAGACGTACTAAACTCGTTAATCATGTCTTCTGCTTATATCTAGCAGTCGTAACGTAATATTAAAGATCTAATTATTACATGATAGTAATATTCCATTCCATAATCTTATTCACTTTTAAAAGCTCTGTTCGTTGCGAAGAACTATTATGTTAATTCTTCTATATTTTCTCTTACGATAATTAAAAACGATGTAGCTGGTAAACTATTTATTTTTACACGTTAAATTGATACATAATGGATGTGTCCTCAAAAATTGTATACCTGTTTTTATATACCTTCAGGTATGCGCATCATTCTAAGACACATGCTAATTCCTTAAAGGGGGTGAGACCGAACAAGCTCTTAATGACAATTTTTAACAAAACCAGTTGAATAATATTGAAATAAATCAAATTTCTTTTAATTTATTAAAAATATAAGTTTACTATAGAGCGTTTATACATGTATCTGCTGTTACACATCTTTTGCTTTCTGGTTGACCTACACTAAGTTCGGGATTTGAACTTAACAATATTAAAAACCATATTAGATTTTTGGGCACTACGTACAGAAAATATTTGTGTGGGAACATGATCAACCAAGACAGAACTATATCCCGTTTTATCATTCACTTTCGAGCCTTTCACAGAGGTGGGTTAATGAAAGTGTTGGACAACAACAAATTGTTAATTAGTAGGGTTAATTTAATTACAAATACACTGTTTGGTTGATTCTTTATAAACAAATTAACCAATCTTATAAATATAATCAGAAAACCTCTTTTGGTGATAGCTATGAAGAACTGTTGACATCCATTAAAGATACTGAGAAATGTAGGATATCTTTGTACAAAAGCAGATATTTGATCAAGCTCTAAAAGGAATTACCTCGGTGCACTGATTGTCTCACTAGGTTTATACGTAGATCATTACATTATCGTACCTTGTTAAGATTATTTTTCTTTGTAGATAAATTACTCCTTTAGTGAAAAGGTCCAGTGTTGCCATGTTGTATGTTTAAGGGATCAGATACTTATGCTAAAATAATTGAACTCAGGAAATACATACTACAAATCACTAACTGGCACGTTGAATGATAAGGAACTTATCATTCAACGCTAATTGATAAAACTTTAATTAATAATGGAGCCAATATAGTTTCTCATAAATTGGACATTGGAAGAGGCAGAGCAGGGACGATTACAGGTAAAAAGTAATCGATTACAGATTAGTGATTACTCTTCAAAATTGTAACCGATTACAGATTACTTTTGTAATCGCAAAGTAATCGCAATACCGATTACAAAAACGGTTACTTTATTGGGTACTTGGGGAATGTTATGTTTTCATCTAATTCTAAGTCACACCAGGTTACTTGCGCTAAGTCTCATGTCATACGAGTGACCTTTGAGATAAACTTTCTTCATATTACAATTTAGCCTCTGTAACATATTACAGACAGATCACAGAACGAGTCATGGCCACTCAAAAATAACGCCCAAATGAGATGCGCACGAAATTCGTACTCTGCAAGCAGTGTTTAACGTTGTCAGCATTTATTTTTTCCGTATACTTTCTCTATCTAATACTGACCGTACTCGCGCAACTGAAAGAGGCCAAATTGTAATTTTGTTGGGTAGGAATCATAGGCCCCTCCACTGAAAGCTTCGCAGTTTGGCAGATAGTAGGAAATTTTTAATTTTGGAGAATGTTAATAATGCGATATAGTCTGGTGTGGTGATACGTGGTTTGTTCCATATAAATCCCGGGTTGTTACGCATGCGCAATACGAAAAAAGTATCTACAATTTTTCATAGAAGTGTAGCCACCTACTTTAAAAGTTTATTTTGTTTGTATTACGCATGCGTAACATTTGGAGTTCATCTGGAACAAACCTATTTAATATCAAGTATGCTATACTATCCAACATGAATAGAAAATTCAAGATACGCTTACACAAAGTAATCGTGATTTACACAAAGTAATCGCGATTAAACAAAATAATCGTGCTTGTTTAGGAGTGCGGTGATCATGATTACTAATTCGAAAACGATTACAAATTACACGTACATTGTAATCGATTACCGATTACTGATTGCTCTCTAAAAAAGTAATCGCCCGCGATTACTGATTACAGCAAATGCAATCGATTACTTTTTACCTGTAATCGTCCCAGCACTGGAAAGAGGTAATATTTAAGTGATTAAATTAATTTTAAAATTAGATATCTTATTTTTGACAGAAGGCATTGAATAAGGCAAAGTTTAGAGAAACTGAATTGGATTTCTGGTCTAATTCTTTAGAAATTGTTGGATTAGTTGCAGAGCCCACTGATAAACTTCAAATATAAATATAAGTTAATCAAAACAATTATTAATAAATGAGATTGAGTCTGTATTCAAATCGACCAAATCTACTCCTTCGGTAGGTACAAATATGGGATACTTATGCACCAATTTTGTTGGGAAAACAACCCAACATGTTGCTACAATGGATAAGAAGGATATTTTATGGTGTTAGGGCGTTGTAATCATTTAAGACCAAGGGTGCTGAAAATCCTTATTTATTCATCAATTTCCTTCGGAAAACTGTTAATCGCATTGCATCAAGGGTCAAGAACAATTGTTTATAAATATGAATTTGTTGGTCATCTTTTGGGTTGAAACGCATCTCTTCAATGGAAAAGAATAACATTTCATAGTTTTAGGTGTTGGTCATGATTTGCGGCCAAAGATGTCCAACTATTGATCAATTTCGTTGGGAAAACCGTCAAACACTTTGCTTCAGTGAATAAAACCTAATTTTACGGTTTTAGGGCGTTGGTCAAGGATGCCCAAAATCTTTATATATTCAATTTCAATGGGGAAAGAGCCAAATGTATTGACGCAATGTAAAAAAACTAATATTATGATGAAATGATGTTAGCCATGATTTGAAGGCCAAGATGCCCAAAAACTGTATTAACAAATTTGACTAGTAAAACGATTCAACATTCAAAATGGTAGCACGCTGAAAAAATGCTAGTACAGGAAACTTATTCCAAACTGAATTACTTTTAAAAATATTTCATAATGTATGCCCCAGTTGTCAATTTGTTGAAATCACTTTAAGCAGTTTCAGTCAAAGTGTGACATTATGGCAAAGAATCAATTTTGATTCCAAAAAGAATGCAATACATAAAGGGAAATATTTCCAGCTAAAAAAATATACTTGAAAACTGAAACAAAATATTTTCACTTATCGCCTTGTTTGAGCTAACCAAAGCATTTGATTGTGTTAATGCCATTGTATGCTCCAAAATTGAAAAATATGGAATTCACTTTTATCATCATATATGACCGACAGACTTCAGTGTATCATATTAAATACTCTCCTCTTTCTTCTATACATAATTGATTTACTTGAGAGAATAGCATACGCAAACATTATTTTTGTAGATGACACTTCCGTTATATAAGAGGCGGACAACTTAAGTATTTCGTTTTGAGCACAACGATGTCATGGTTTGATAAAAAACTCTTTAAAATTAAATGTAAATAAGGGGCAAATATTTAACTTACAATTCATCTATTTTCAACATTAATATACAAAATGAAAATGAATGTATCGTTTAAGAGTCAAGTTCATAGGCCTTTATATAGATTCTATACTTCAATGGCAACAACACGTTCATCAAACAATAAACAAAATCTCTACATATTGTTACTTATTAACAGGTCTTATTTGAAAATATATTGAAAATCGTAATCAATTTATTAGCAAATAGAAGTAATGGCTCGTTATTATTAAAATTTTCGATGACTTGTTTAGTTAAAATCTTAAAGAGGTTTTTAATAGACAATTTTAAGATTAATTAGATGCACTACACAAAATGTCTTTTTAATCACTGCTTTTTGAGTTACAACCGTTACTTACCTTTATTAAGTTAGTTAACTTATTAAATCCCCTATTTTTTTCTGATTTCACGGATATAAAGTTTTGTAAATCTAATTTTAATAATAATCCGTAAAACTTCAAAATTTAAAACAAATCATTTAATTAATTACATCGTTATGGCTACGATAAAACAGTTAAAAATAAAACAAGAACGATGGGGAAAATTCTAATTTTAAAGTAATTCTACAATTATTAACGTTTAATCTTAACACAATTCAATATCAAAATAAAGTTTTTATAATTTTTGAAGTTTTGCGGCTTATTATTAAAATTAGATATACAAAACTTTATATCGCTGAAATCAGAAAAAAATAAGGAATTTAATAAGGTAACGTTCGCTTATGGTTGCAATTTAAAATAAGGAAAGTTAGGGTTGTAACTCAAAAAGCAATGATTAAAAAATTTTTCGAGTAGTGCACCTAATTAATCTTAAACTTATCTATTTAAAACATCTTTATGATTTTACTGTCTTTTCAATAACTAACGAGCCAACGTTGAGTGAAAATTTTAACGATTTTCAGTTTTTCTCAAATAAATCGGAAACTTGGCAACAATTGTCAATTTTCTTGCCGGGTTCTAAATCTTCATGTAATTCTGCCCTTCTTTGCTAATTTAACCAACTTTGTATCTCTTATAATAACAAAGTTACCCATACAACATAGTGAGATTTTTGACACCGTGTATATAATATTTATTCCTACATAAAGTATGGAGTCATCCTTCTGGAAGCTAAACAAGTTACAAAAGCGATGTATTAGGGTTATGAAAGGCTTAAAAATTATTGACTCATGTCGAACTACTTTTAAATCATGTTTCGTTTTGACTCTCACAGCAAAATACATATACGAATGTACCCTATTTTTTAAGAGACATCCACAGTATTTCAGTGATCAAATTGTTGGTCATAATTACCCAACTGGTAAAAAACAATTCTTAAAATGCAATCAAAGAAAAATTAAATATTGTAAGCAAAAGGGTAACAAATTCAATGATTTGCATACTCAATAAGATTCCTGAAATCAAAGTGTTACCACTACCACTACTTAAAAACGTATTAAAAATTATCTTGTGGAAAGACGTGATTATAGTGTACGAGATTATGTTCACCTAATCAACGAATTTAATTGTAATACAATTTGACGTGCACATTTTTTGCTATAAAATTAATAGTTTTCCAGATCATTTATTAAAAACCATTTAAGGCGTTATATAAAATAGATTATTACATTACCAAAAATTTTCACAAAGTAAACGACTAAAATTTTTTAAAAAGGGTTTTGTATACTTATTGCACTAAAGTTGATTTGTTTTCAAGCTATTCACAAAAAGCCACAAGAAAATGTCTATTTGTGAACAATTCTTCTCTAAAGAAACCTTGATAGAACGGAGATATATCAATAGTAAATCTAAAATCCGTACTATATTTTTTTAAGTTGTAGGGTTTACAGACGTTTGGAAATGGTCGAGATCGTTTTAAAAATGTCCAAAACATGTAGAACGATAGAAGTTCCAAGGTCGAATCCATTTTCTAAAGAGCTTACATGCAAGTTAAACATTTTTATTATCGTTTTATTATACTGGCCATATCGTAGCGAGTGGAATTCATTTTGATGTTTTTCTAAGATACTATATGAAATGTAGTTCTGTATAACAAAATTAATACTTAAGTAATAGCCCGGAAATTTTATTTATGCAAACAGTTTGCTTTTAAAACAATTTTAAATGGTCCTCAAATAATTTCAAATAAAAATATTTAAAAAAAATGCAAATTTAAATTTGCCGCGCATCAAGATGTCTTCCGTCAATACTCATGCTAATCATTTTATGTAGATATTTTGTTAAGTAAATTTTTCCTATAATACATGATGTGAAAATAAAAAATAAACACAATAGAATCACAGTATACGGTATTTAAGTACACTGTGATAGAATTGACTAGATTTAAAAAAAATCGGAAATAACGACCACAGCGCCACCACACATGTCGCATTGTACATAAGAGTTACAGAAACAAGTAGACCAGTTCATAAAATTTATTTTGTGTTGCAGTTTACACGTCTTTTTTAGATAAGATTTAGAAAATTTATATAAATCATTATATTCACATTTATCGACTTTACTGTTTAATCGCTCGTTTTGGATTAATATAATAAAATAAATCAAAATGATTCCGAACCTTCTAGTACCGCATAACCGAGAAGTAAGTCTTACAGGTATGAATTGAAAATTTTCCAAGGACATACTCATGTTTATAATTTATATTTTACTTTCAGCTGCCTTTATAATCATTCTTTTTTATATGACAATGCTAATATCTTACTTGCTATTCGAAAAATACGAGGAATGGCTAAGATACAGTCGAAGAATGGCTAGTGGAGATCATAATTAAAAAATTATTCACATTACGGATTTATAATATACAAATTGTAAATTGCAATATGATAAAAGTTTCTTATTCTCAAGCGTGTTTCTGTTATTAAAACTGTTAGCCAACAAAAAATATCCGACATTACAATATTGAAGTGATTATAATTTTAATCCAATATTAGTTATTTAACAAATTATTTTAAACAATATGAAATTGAATTATCAACATGAGAATTGTAAACTGACTAAGAACACAAACAGAAAGCACTATCGCCTAAATTTAATTAAAAATGAATTCTATAAACTAAAACTGTCACAACACTAAAATTAATCTACCTGGTCAAATACTGTAAGTAAAAGGACACTACAAGATTAAATAGATGCGTTTGTAAAGCAAATGTTGAACAAGACTAATTTTCCTTATTCAAAATCCTATATAGTCGAAACTATTAAGTAGTATAATCAATTCTCGATAGCAATATATAAGTAACATTTTGCCATAATTCGAATTATTTAATTGAATGAAGAGAATTGGAAAATCCCAATAATCGAGGTGAAATGATCGAAAATTTACCTGCTTTAACAAATCCTGTAAAATAAGTTTTATTTGGTTGTGCAACAAATATTTCTTGTATAGGTACTCTCCACTTTGCTTATTCAAAATTAACTTTTAAAGTTAATCTTTTGCTGTAAGTATTTTAAAAGTTAATTTAAAAAATACAGTTAATAAAAATTAAGATGTTCACGTGCATCGATAAACTGTTGAAATCTATAGGCAAAAAAATAATTGCCAGGAGGATGATTGCTATAAAATTATGAAATCATAGGTACAAATACACGACACACAAGTATAATCGTCAACAAATTTTGAGACATACTGAATTCATTAATTACGAAGAACTATTACGTTAATTCTTCTATATTTCTCTTGCGATAATTAAAAATGACGTGGCTGGATTTAAAAAATACAGTTAATAAAAATTAAGATATTCACGTGCATCGATAAGCTGTTGAAATCTATAGGCAAAAAAATAATTTCAAGGAAGATACCAGGTATAAAATCATTAAATCATAGTTACGAGTACACGACACACAAGTATAATTGTCAACAAATTTTGAGATGTACTGAAGTCATTTATTATATCTTCTACTTATGTCTAGCAGCCGTAACGAATATTAAAGATCTAAATATTACATGTTAGTAATATTCCATTCCAGAATCTTATTCACTTTTAAAAGCTCTGTTCATTACGAAGAACTATTACGTTAATTCTTCTATATTTCTCTTGCGATAATTAAAAATGATGTAGCTGGATTTAAAAAATACAGTTAATAAAAATTAACACGTTCACATGCATCGATAAGCAGTTGAAATCTATAAGCACAAAAGTAATTTCAAGGTAGATGATAGCCATAAAATTATTAAATCATAGTTATGAGTACACGGCACAGAAGCATAATCATCAACAAATTTTGAGAAGTACTGAACTCATTAACCATGTCTTCTGCTTATGTCTAGCAGCCGTAATGTAATATTAAAGATCTAATTATTACATGTTAGTAATATTCCATTCCATAATCTTATTCACTTTTAAAAGCTCTGTTCCTTGCGAAAAACTATTATGTTAATTCTACTATATTTTCTCTTACGATAATTAAACATGTGTAGCTGGATTTAAAAAATACAATTAATAAAAATTAACACGTTCACGTGCATCGATAAGCTGTTGAAATCTATAAGCACAAAAATAATTTCAAGGAAGATGATAGGTATAAAATTATTAAATCGTCGTTGAGTACGCGACACACAAGTATAATCGTCAACAAATTTTAAGACATACTAAACTCATTAATCATATCTCCTGCTCTTACGATAATTAAAAACTAAGTAGCTGGTGAACGATTTATTTTTACACGTTAAAGTGTACATTATAATGCACAACGGACTGTGTCCTCAAGAATTGTATACCTATTTTTATACACCTTCAGATTTCGCACCATTCTAAGACACATGCTAATCCTTTAAAGGGGGTGAGACCGATCAAGTTCTTAATGATAATTTTTAACAAAATGAGTCGAATGACATTAAAATAAATCGAATTTCTTTTAAATTATTAAAAACACAAGTTTATTTAGCGTTTATACATGTATGTGCTGTTACACATCTTGCGCTTTCTGGTCGACATACACCAAGTTCGGGATTTGGACTTTTTCTTAACTTTTGAAGTTTTGCGGATTATTATTAAAATTAGATATACAAAACTTTATATCGTTGAAATCAGAAAAAAATAAGAAATTTAATAAGGTAAGTTTCGCTTATGGTTGCTATTTAAAAAAAGGTAAGTTAGGGTTGTAACTCAAAAAGCAGTGATTAAAAAATATTTTCGAGTGGTGCACCTAATTAATCTTAAAATTATCTATTTAAAACCTATTTACGATTTTACTATATTTTCAATAACTAACGAGCCAACGTTGACTGAAAATTTTGAAGATTTTCAGTTTTTCTTAAATAAATCGGAAACATGGCAACAATGGTCAATTTTCTGGCTGGGTTCTAAACTTTGCTAATTTAACCAACTTTGTATCTCTTATAATAACAAAGTTACCCATACAATGTAGTGAGATTTTTGCCACCGTGTATATTATATTTATTCCTACATAAAGTATGGAATCATTCTTTTGAAAACTAAACAGGTTACAAAAGCGATGTATTAGGGTTATGAAAGGCTTAAAAATTATTGACTTATGTCGAACAACTTTTAAATCATGTTTCATTTTGACTCTCATAGCAAAATACATATATGAATGTACCTTATTTTTTAAGAGACATTCACAGTATTTCAGTGATCAAATTGATGGCCATAATTACTCAACTAGTAAAAAACAATTCTTAAAATTCAATCAAAGAAAAATTAAATATTGTACACAAAAGACTAACAAATTCAATGATTTGCATTTTCAACAAGATTCCTGAACTCAAACTGTTACCACTACCACTACTTAAAAAAATGTTAAAAATTATCTTGTGGAAAGATGTGATTATTATAACGTACAAGATCATGTTCACCTAATCAACGAATTTAATTGTAATACAATTTGACGTGCACATTTTTTGCTATAAAATTAATAGTTTTCCAGATCATTCATTAAAAACCATTTAAGGCGTTATATAAAATAGATTATTACATTACCAAAAATTTTCACAAAGAAAACGCCTAACATTTTTTAAAAAGGGTTTTGTATACTTATTGCACTAAAGTTGATTTGGTTTCAAGCTATTCACAAAAAGCCACAAGAAAATGTCTATTTGTGATCAATTTTTCTCTAAAGAAAACTTGATAGAACGGAGATATATCAATAGTAAATCTAAAATCCGTACTATATTTTTTTAAGTTGTGGTGTTTGCAGACGTTTGAAAATGGTCGAGATCGTTTTAAAAATGTCCAAAACGTGTAGAACGATATAAATTCCAAGGTCGAATCCATTTTCTAAATAACTTACATGCAAGTTAAACATTTTAATTATCATTTTATTATACTGGCCATATCGTAGCGAGTGGAATTCAATTTGATGTTTTTCTAAGATACTGTATGAAATGTAGTTCTGGATAACAAAATTAATACTTAAGTAATAGCCCGGAAATTTTATTTATGCAAAACAGTTTGCTTTTAAAACAATTTTAAATTTGCCGCGCATCAAGATGTCTTCCGTCAATACTCATGCTAATCATTTTATGTAGATATTTTGTTAAGTAAATTTTTCCTATAATACATGATGTGAAAATAAAAAATAAACACAATAGAATCACTGTATACGGTATTTAAGTACAATGTGATAGAATTGACTAGATTTTAAAAAAATCGGAAATAACGACCACAGCGCCACCACACATGTCGCATTGTACACAAGAGTTACAGAAACAAAAGTAGATCAGTTCATAAAATTTATTTTGCGTTGCAGTTTACACGTTTTTTTTAGATAAGATTTAGAAAATTTATATAAATCATTATATTCATATTTATCGACTTTACTGTTTAATCGCTCGTTTTGGATTAATATAATAAAATAAATCAAAATGATTCCGAACCTTCTAGTACCGAATAACCGAGAAGTAAGTCCTACAGGTATGAATTGAAAATTTTCCAAGGACATACTCATGTTTATAATTTATATTTTACTTTCAGCTGCCTTTATAATCATTCTTTTTTATATGACAATGCTAATATCTTACTTGCTATTCGAAAAATACGAGGAATGGCTAAGATACAGTCGAAGAATGGCTAGTGGAGATCATAATTAAAAAATTATTCACATTACGGATTTATAATATACAAATTGTAAATTGCAATATAATAAAAGCTTCTTATTCTCAAGCATGTTTCTGTTATTAAAACTGTTAGCCAACAAAAAATATCCGACATTACAATATTGAAGTGATTATAATTTTAATCTAATATTAGTTATTTAACAAATTATTTTAAACAATATTAAATTGAATTATCAACATGAGAATTGTAAACTGACTAAGAACACAAACAGAAAGCACTATCGCCTAAATTTAATTAAAAATGAATTCTATAAACTAAAACTTTAACAACACTAAAATTAATCTACCTGGTCAAATACTGTAAGAAAAAGGACACTACAAGATTAAATAGATGCGTTTATAAAGCAAATGTTGAACAAGACTAATTTTCCTTATTCAAAATCCTATATAGTCGGAACTATTAAGTAGTATAGTCAATTCTCGATAGCAATATATAAGTAACATTTTGCCATAATTCGAATTATTTAATTGAATGAAGAGAATTGGAAAATCCCAATAATCGAGGTGAAGTAATCGAAAATTTACCTGCATTAACAAATCCTGTCTAATAAGTTTTATTTGGTTGTGCAACAAATATTTCTTGTATAGGTACTCTCCACTTTACTAATTCAAAATTAACTTTTAAAGTTAATCATTCACTGTAAGTATTTTAAAAGTTAATTTAAAAAATACAGTTAATAAAAATTAAGATATAGGCAAAAAAATAATTTCAAGGAGGATGCTAGGTATAAAATCATTAAATCATAGTTACGAGTACACGACACACAAGTATAATTGTCAACAAATTTTGAGATGTACTGAAGTCATTTATTATATCTTCTACTTATGTCTAGCAGTCGTAGCGAATATTAAAGATCTAATTATTACATGTTAGTAATATTCCATTCCATAATCTTATTCACTTTCAAAAGCTCTGTTCATTACGAAGAACTATTACGTTAATTCTTCTATATTTCTCTTGCGATAATTAAAAATGATGTAGCTGGATTTAAAAAATACAGTTAATAAAAATTAACACGTTCACGTGCATCGATAAGCAGTTGAAATCTATAAGCACAAAAGTAATTTCAAGGTAGATGATAGCTATAAAATTATTAAATCATAGTTACGAGTACACGGCACACAAGTATAATCGTCAATAAATTTTGAGAAGTACCGAAGCCATTAACCATATCTTCTGCTTATGTCTAGCAGTCGTAACGTAATATTATAGTTCTAATTATTACATGTTAGTAATATTCCATTCCATAATCTTATTCACTTTTAAAAGCTCTGTTCTTTGCGAAGAACTATTACGTTAATTCTTCTACATTTTCTCTTACGATAATTAAACATGTGTAGCTGGATTTAAAAAATACAATTAATAAAAATTAACATGTTCACGTACATCGATAAGCTGTTGAAATCTACAAGCACAAAAATAATTTCAAGGAGGATGATAGGTATAAAATTATTAAATCGTAGTTGAGTACACGACACACAAGTATAATCGTCAACAAATTTTAAGACATACTAAACTCATTAATCATATCTTCTACTTTTACAATAATTAAAAACGAAGTAGCTGGTAAACGATTTATTTTTACACGTTAAAGTGATACATTATAATGCACAACGGACTGTGCCCTCAAGAATTGTATACCTATTTTTATACACCTTCAGATATTCGGACCGTTCTAAGACACATGCCAATCCTTTAAAGGGGGCGAGACCGATCAAGCTCTTAATGATAATTTTTAACCAAATCAGTCGAATGATATTAAAATAAATCGAATTTCTTTTAATTTATTAAAAACACAAGTTTATATAGCGTTTATACATGTATGTGCTGTTACACATCTTGTGCTTTCTGGTTGACGTACACTAAGTTCGGGATTTGGACTTTTTCTTAATTTTTGAAGTTTTACGGATTATTATTAAAATTAGATATACAAAACTATACATCGTTGAAATCAGAAAAAAATAAGAAATTTAATACGGTAATTTTCGCTTATGGTTGCTATTTAAAAAAAGGTAAGTTAGGGTTGTAACTCAAAAAGCAGAGGTTAAAAAATATTTTCGAGTGGTGCACCTAATTAATCTTAAAATTATCTATTTAAAACCTATTTACGATTTTACTATATTTTCAATAACTAACGAGTCAACGTCGACTGAAAATTATGACGATTTTCAGTTTTTCTCAAATAAATCGGAAACACGGCAACAATGGTCAATTTTCTCGCTGGGTTCTAAACTTTGCTAATTTAACCAACTTTGTATCTCTTATAATAACAAAGTTACCCATGCAACTTAGTGAGATTTTTGCCACTGTGTATATAATATTTATTCCTACATAAAATATGGAATCATCCTTTTGGAAACTAAACAGGTTACAAAAGCGATGTATTAGGGTTATGAAAGGGTTAAAAATTATTGACTCATGTCGAACTACTTTTAAATCATGTTTCATTTTGACTCTCATAGCAAAATACATATACGAATGTACCTTATTTTTTAAGAGACATCCACAGTATTTCAGTGATCAAATTAATGGCCATAATTACTCAACTAGTAAAAAATAATTCTTAAAATTCAATCAAAGAAAAATTAAATATTGTACACAAAAGAGTAACAAATTCAATGATTTGCATTTTCAACAAGATTCCTGAACTCAAACTGTTACCACTACCACTACTTAAAAAAATGTTAAAAATTATCTTGTGGAAAGATGTGATTATAGTGTACAAGATTATGTTCACCTAATCAACGAATTTAATTGTAATACAATTTGACGTGCAAATTTTTTGCTATAAAATTAATGGTTTTCCAGATCATTCATTAAAAACCATTTATGCGTTATATAAAATAGATTATTACATTACCAAAAATGTTCACAAAGAAAACGCCTAACATTTTTTAAAAAGGGTCATGTATACTTATTGCACTAAAGTTGATTTGTTTTCAAGCTATTCACAAAAAGCCACAAGAAAATGTCTATTTGTGATCAATTTTTCTCTAAAGAAAACTTGATAGAACGGAGATATATCAATAGTAAATCTAAAATCCGTACTATATTTTTTTAAGTTGTAGGGTTTGCAGACGTTTGGAAATGGTCGAGATCGTTTTAAAAATGTCCAAAACATGTAGAAAGATAGAAATTCCTAGGTCGAATCCATTTTTTAAAGAACTTACATGCAAGTTTAACATTTTAATTATCGTTTTATTGTAGTGGCCATATCGTAGCGTGTGGAATTCAATTTGATGTTTTTCTAAGATACTATATGAAATGTAGTTCTGGATAACAAAATTAATACTAAAGTAATAGCCCGGAAATTTTATTTATCCAAACAGTTTGCTTTTAACACAATTTTAAATGGTCCTCAAATAATTTCAAATAAGAATATTAAAAAAAAATGCAAATTTAAATTTGCCGCGCATCAAGATGTCTTCCGTCAATACTCATGCTAATCATTTTATGTAGATATTTTGTAAAGTAAATTTTTCCTATAATACATGATGTGAAAATAAAAAATAAACACAATAGAATCACAGTATACGGTATTTAAGTACAATGTGATAGAATTGACTAGATTTTAAAAAAATCGGAAATAACGACCACAGCGCCACCACACATGTCGCATTGTACATAAGAGTTACAGAAACAAAAGTAGATCAGTTAATAAAATTTATTTTGTGTTGCAGTTTACACGTTTTTTTTAGATAAGATTTAGAAAATTTATATAAATCATTATATTCATATTTATCGACTTTACTGTTTAAACGCTCGTTTTGGATTAATATAATAAAATAAATCAAAATGATTCCAAACCTTCTAGTACCGAATAACCGAGAAGTAAGCCCTACAGGTATGAAGTGAAAATTTTCCAAGGGCATACTCATGTTTATAATTTATATTTTACTTTCAGCTGCCTTTATAATCATTCTTTTTTATATGATAATGCTAATATCATACTTGCTTTTGGAAAAATACGAGGAATGGCTGAGATACTGTCGAAGAATGGCTAGTGGAGATCATGTTCACATTCCAGATTTATAATACACAAATTGTAAATTGCGATATAATAATAGTTTCTTATTCTCAAACGTTTTTCTTTTATCAAAACTTTTAGGCAACAAAAAATACCTAACGTTAGAATATCGAAGTGAATTTTAATCTATTATTTTAATTGTTTAGCTAATTATTTTAAACAATATTAAATTGCATTATCTACATAACAACTTTAAACAAAAATAAGTTCGTATAAACTTCTATAATCCCAACATTCAAATTAATGTACCTGGTCAAATTCTGAAAAAAAGGGACACTACAAGATTAAATGGATGCGTTATAGCTTATAAAGTAAATGTCGTTCCTAGACTAATTTTCGTAATTCAAAATCTTATACAATAGAAACTATGAAGTAGTACAGTTAATTCTCGATAGCTAGAATCCCAAGAGAGTACAAA
The DNA here is from genome assembly GCA_036346205.1 of Vesta saturnalis. Classification (NCBI taxonomy): domain Eukaryota; kingdom Metazoa; phylum Arthropoda; class Insecta; order Coleoptera; family Lampyridae; genus Vesta; species Vesta saturnalis. Next base: position 749,893 of record JARFJB010001062.1, read on the forward strand.
ATTACTTCATGTTATATACAGTTGGTTATATTATTCATGTATATTTTGATTTATAGATAGCAAGTGCTACAAGATTAAATGGATGCGTTATAGCTTATAAAGTAAATGTCGTTCCTAGACTAATTTTCGTAATTCAAAATCTTATACAATAGAAACTATGAAGTAGTACAGTTAATTCTCGATAGCTAGAATCCCAAGAGAGTACAAAATTACTTCATGTTATATACAGTTGGTTATATTATTCATGTATATTTTGATTTATAGATAGCAAGTGAGGCCTCATGGTTAGAATGCAACATATAAGTAATTATTTTAACTCGTTGAAGAGAATTGGAAAATCCCAGTAATCAAAAATTGACCGCAAATCCTGTCTAATAAGTTTTATTTGGTTGTTCAACAAATAAAATTCTTTGTATACTCTCCAGCTCACGACTTATTTAGAAGAAAAAATTTAGTTCTCGGTTTCACGTAAAACAATAAAATAAATCAAAATTCTTTTATATAATCTCTCATAATGTAAGTTGCTTATTGAAGATATGATGACTATTTTAATATACCAGATATCTATTGCACACCATGTTCATGTGGTTAATGTGTATTTCAAAAAATTTCTGTTAGATTAAAAGAACATCAGAGATCAACTTGATCAACCTGAAGTCATGCCTTAGAAAATTTACAGGGAAATTCTTTTTTGTGAACAAATAACAGTTCCAAATAATAATGATTAACTGTGTATTTCTTTTAAAGTTAACTTTTCAAGTTATTCTTTTACTACACATTAATTTCAAAAGAAATACTGTAAATAAAAGTTACTGTGTTATGTGCATCAAGAAGCTATTGCAATTCACAGAGGATGATGATAGCTATCAAATTATGAAATCATAGTTACAAGTACATGACACATGTATAATCGTCAACAAATTTTGAGACGTACTAAACACATTAATCATATCTTCTGCTTATGTCTCGCAGCCGTAACGTAATAATACAGATCTAATTATTACACGTTACTAAATAATCTTATTCACTTTTAAAAGCTGTTAATAATAATTTTTAACATAACCAGTCGAATAATGTTGAAATAAATCGCATTTCTTTTAAGTTACTGAAAACATAATTTTATAGGGCATTTATACATGTAATTGCTGTTACTCATCTTCCTGTGTTTTCTGGTCGATCTACACTAACTTGGGGGTTCAGGCTTAACAATATGAGAAACCATACTTGAATTTTTGGGCATTGCATACAGCAAATAGTCATGTGGGAACTTCATCCACAGAGACAAAACTAGAGCCTTTCACAGAGGTGAGTTAATGAAAGCATTACATATTCAACACACACATGTTTATTTTAAAGTACATTAAAGATTTGTTAATTAAATTGTTTGGTTTATTCAACAAAAACTAATTTAATTCCAAGAATATGATGACTATCGACAGACATTATGTGCACTTCAAAAGACACTCAAGAGTCTGTTAATGATCATTGAGCAAGAAGCTTTTAGAAATTTAGTGCGGGGTATGTACGTTCTAAAGCAGATTTTCGTTGACTTTGACGTAGATGTCAAGATTTTCATAATTAGAGAAAACTTTTGAAAAAAATTGACAATATTTAACATCCATTGAAAAATGAAGGATATTTTTGTACAACAGCAGACATTTGATCAACCTCTAAAAGGAGTTACCTCAGTGTACCAGCCCACTCAGTAGACATTGTTAACTTTACGTAAATCATTTCATTATGTTGTCTTGCTAAGATGTTTTTTTCTTTGTAGATAAATAACACACTTAAGCAAAAAGGTCTATCACTGGTATGCCACAGGTTTAATGGAACATACTAATGATAAAATAATTGAACTCATTAGGAACATTCATAGTTCCAAATTACTAATTATTAAAACTGTAATTGATTATAGAGTCAATACAGTTAAGGTGTTTTCTCATTTATACGAAAATTCTGCAACAAATAAAGACAGGAATGTGTTTTTGGGACAATTGTTAGGTGTTCAACCACTTTCAAATAAAATTGAAATTAAACGAGGTTTGTGATTATATTAGTTTTAGAATTAGATACCTATTTTTGAAGGTGGTGCAGAAATCAATGAGTGATAATTTACATATTTTGGTTCCCATACCTGATATACTGAATTCAACTGTGAACAGGTGAGGATTACAATGACTGTGTGCCATCAGAATTAATTTTACCAGATCACCAAAGATATGTCTGTCATACATTATGTTTAAGTAGCTCAAATGACATTAAAGCAGCTTATTTCAGAACATTCAAGTAGTGATTATATTAAATATATTAAAATGGATCATGAAGGATTCGAAAGATGCTCAGCTGTATGGAATTTAACCCTTCGTTCTCCAAAGTGGCTGGATTATATGTAACAATTAGAAATAATTCTTCTACATATCCTTGTCCAATTCTCTATAGATTGTTACACCAGTTGAAGAGGCCATTGATAAACTTCAATAATCGTACATTTTATGAGGAACTTATTCACGAATTCACGTTTATAGGTAGGTTCCAGTTGTGCTACTTAACATTTTGTGCTCCACTTGTATCTATCCTGTTAAAAAGTATACAAAACTGCTTTGGACATTGTTTATCATTATCTCCAAAGTTTAATGATGCATTGACTGCACATGTAGCATTTAAGCTGTGATGGGGTTTAAAAAAAGATGTAAGTGATTCAAACCAATTATTAATAAATGAGATTGACTCCATGTTCAAATCGACTAAATCTACTCTTTCGGTGCTTCAATGTATAAGAATATTTTATGGTCTTAGGGTGTCGGTCATTTAGGGCCAAGGATGACCAAAATCCATTTATTCATCAATTTCGTTGGGAAAATCGTTAAAAATGGACAATTGTTTATAAATATGATTCTACAGTGTTGGACATTCTTTGGGTTCAAACGCATCGCTTCAATCGAAAATAACGAAATTTTAAGGTTTTAGAACGTTGGTCTTGACTTGAGGGCAAGAATGTCCAAACTATTATGATTTTACGGTGTTGGTCATCATTTAAGTTCGAAGATACCCAAACTCTATTCACCAATTTCGTTTGGAAAATGGCCAAACACTGCTTCAATGGACAAGAACGAAATTTTAGGGTTTTTGGGCGTTGATCATGATTTGAGGCCTAGGATGTCCAAATCAAATTCGACGGAATATGGCTAAATGCATTAATTTATGATTTTGGCAATGATTTGAAGCTATAGATGCCCAAATGATTTATGTATTAACAGATTTCGATATTTGTTCACCAATTCCGTTGGGGAAACGACCAAACACGTCAATGAAGTAAGAACGAAATTTTATAGTTTTAGGGCATTGGTCATGATTTGAGGCCAAGGATGCCCAAAATCTTTTATTTTGTGGAAACTGCAAAATGTATTCACACGAAATATAAAATTAAACGTTACGATTACATGATGTTGGCATTGATTTGAAGGCAAAGAGTGCGTAAAATGTTTATTAACAAACTTCACTGGTAAAACAGTCAAACTAATTGCATCAATGAACAAGAACTAAATGTTATGACTTTACACTGTTGGGCATCCTTTAGGTTCAAAGATGCCCAAACTATTTATTCACCAATTCCGTTGAGAAAACCACCAAACACATTACTACAATAAAAAAGAACGAAATTTTAAAGTTTTTAATGCATTGGTCAAGAAGTCCAAAATCTTTATTTATTTATCAATTTTGTTGATATGAACACACAGGTGTAAACAGTGCCCCTTTGGCCCTCACTGCACCTTAGTCAAGAAACAAACCATTGAGCTAAGAGAAACACTTTGGTGAATATCTGAATCTCTTTTGCTCTCTTATGTTGTTTCCTATGGTGCTGGTTATCTCTTTTCCGTGTAATTTTACAAGTATTCATTTAAGCAATTTCATCGATATAAAGGTGTAACTTTAATAGTTACTCGCATACATTGCCTGCCTTCATGGTGGTCAAGCTGGGCTACAGACCAAAGCGCTGCCTAAGTAAGGGCGCCGTAAATCAATCACATGGTAAGTCTGCTATCCCAAGATTACAAGTTCCCCAAAAAGATGTCTACTTTATTCTGATTAACCGCCTAGCTGGTTAATACACCAAATGTTATTACTTCAGCACATCACTTAAATTCCTAAATGTAGCTATTACGTTCAGCGTTATACATGAGTCTAGACCGGGTGTTACGGTTTGGCAGTGCCAATCGAATATCTGTTATTAAAAAGGAACAGGATTTCAAATTGGGGGGTTAATATGGCTATTTAAGTAGTATTATTGATATTTAGTCATCAACTATGGAATTTTGCAAAACCATTTTTTTGATCCTTTACATTCGTTTATTCAAAACCGTTAAGCGCACCGACTACATAAAACGAGCACCTTACCATTCGTGAATGCACTCTGTATTTAACGGACTAACATGCAGTTTTCCTAGAGCTGTGTAAATACATAAATATTGCTATTAAATTAGGATTAATTTGTTTACCAACCTAATTAAAAAATAAAATTTCAGTGTTTACTTTTATTTTGAGTACCTCCCAGACGCAACCTCATGTGGTGAATATGGGAAAGACCTTGGTGAATGCTATCAATTAAGGCAAGGGCCTGTGCCATAAGGGTGCCCATCACTCTTAAAAAGGATATTGACAGCAGCTAAATTATAGGCACCAGACCAGAACTCAGATAGATCCCTGGTAAGAGTTAATTAGTGGAAGGGTATACCAAAATTCAGGGTAATGGTAACCCTAAGTACTAAGACCACGCGCCAATCTGTTAACATGCTTGCTCTGATTGTCAGTAAACATATCCCAGTGCTGATGCCGTATCGTGATTAAGAGCTTACATAAGGATTAACTGCTCCAGCTGGTGCTTGTCTAAGCTTTAGCCCCGCCGTGATTCAGGTGGTTTTGGCTTAACCCCCGAACTAAGAGCAGACAACATAAAATCTAAGATGGAGTGGCCAATTCGAAGGATTGTGTGGCTAAATAGAAGACCAGTGTCTATTGATTCACACCTTAGGGCACCAGGCGCACCCCATGTACGGAGCTCTGCAACGGCAAACGTTTACTTCTCCGAGATTTATGAGATTAATATGGATCAGGAGCCAGAGAGCCCAAAAAGCTCGCAGAGGCCGGGAGTTAAAAAAACAAAGAAAAGGGTGAAACCCAGGAAGGTCTGAGCAACCGGTTTCTTCCAAGCCTAAGAAAAAAGTTAAGACTGGAATGCAAAAACGACATCTCTGTGACGATAGTACTCCGAAAAAGAACAGTATCCAAAAACCCTAGGCTGGTACTGTTAAAGAAATCAGGTCTTACAGTGAAATCTCAGAAATTCGAATAGCATTTACCCACGAAGATCTTGAATGTGTCCTCACTAAACACGGGCGGCTTATACAAACTTGGGTCCTAGAAAGGATCGACACTATGAACTGATGCTGATGCTTCAATCACATTTCCCTGGATTAACACTCATCAAGAAGACACCTGAAGCCGAGCAACACCTCTGGGGAAACACATTATTGGGCCCTAGCCACTCAAATAATGAACATAACTAAAATTAAGTGAATATTGAAGTTTCCAGCCATACGAATCTTCAAAATGGAATCTTTCCTTCTCTTTTAAAGAAATCAAAAATATATCTCGGTGATAGGTCTCAAAATATACAGTGGGTGGCCAACTTATTAGTTACACTTGCAAAAGTTACATTTTTCTCAGTTTCTATCGCTATAACATTTAAAATAGTGTCACTTTATGTAAGCTACTTTTGTTTATGGTTTAATCGAGCATTCTCAATACGAATAGACATAGTTCTCTTTATTTTCAAAATAAATAATTTAGAAAAATAAAAATAACGAAATATTTGTACAATTTTCTTAATATTTAATAGACCCTCCTTAAGCGTCAATTTCAGCTTGAACTCGACTGGGCATGCTCTGAATGCATTTTTTTACATTCTCCTTTAATTCATCATCATGAAGCCAAACTTTAATTAATCTCTATTAGATTTTGTTTATTAGTAGTAATTTCTTTGGAGACTTTCGTTTTAAGAAGCTCGATAGGATTCAGATCAGGAGAATTGCCAGGCCAAGACAAAACTTTGATTTTTTTCTGTTCTAGAAATGCAGTTACCGATTTGGATTTATGGCAAGGATCCAAATCGCATAAAAACACATTCCGAAAGATTCAGCAAACCATTCTTTGATTTGATTAATGAGTCTTCACTCCAATACTTTTTGTATTAATCCTGTTTCATCATTCCCTCTACAATTTATATGCGTCCTGTTTCCTTCCACTGACAGACCAAACCATGATCTTTTGGGGATGCTTAACTGTTTGAACAACACAACCAGGGTGATATTTCTCGTTCTGCAAATGCCGTACAAAAGAGGATTAGTCCATCATCATTTCGCGGTGGGACTCATCTGAGAAGCACACCTTAAAAACAATAAAAATGTATGAATATTAAATTGAGTGATAGTTGGAATGAAAAAAACTACGTTTTCCAGGTCAGCAACCGTCATGTTTCATCTTTATGGCTAGGGTCAGCTTGGTTTTTTTACTGGTCTGCATCATTTTAAATCCATCTCTCCTAGGCGACGCCTTGTTGTTCGCAGAAATGGAAACTCCAGTTTAATTTATCAGTCTAGTCAACTCTTTTTGTACATTTTCTCCTATTTTGTAGGCAAATGTCGCTGATTTTTCGCTCATCTCTAGGCGTAGTGAGTCGCTTTCGTCCACATTTTCCCTTTCTTTGGCTTGTTAAAGGTATTTGTTTATCAATTTTCGCCTTTATTCGGTTCACAGACAGCACATTAATGTTCAATAATGAAGCAAATTGTCGTTGGGACTGATTTGAATGTTGTAATGTAAAAACTTTTGCAATCTTTTCCATAGAAAGATCTTTGGCTTTTCCCACTTTTCCGAGTCCCCTCGTATTATTTTTATCTTAATACACTATATTTAGACAAAATTACACTATATTTACAAAAAAAAAGACACTAAGGTAATGTTATTTTAAAAGATCTAAGGGAAATAAATTAATAATATCCGCCAAAACAATAATATCATAAACATTCAGTTAAGACTTTAATCTCAGACTGACAGATAATGACGCCTAACTTCACGCTAATGTCTCCAAACAATGTTGCCACGCTGCAAAACGTTAAATAAATATCAAACCGTCAGGGCAAAGAAATAATTTTAAATATGAAAATAGAGAATTAGTTCTCATAAAAACAAAAAAACTATATACTGTAACTAATAATTTGGCCACCCACTGCATAATAAGTTGCCCCTGTACATACGGAAAACAAAAAATAAGAAAACATTTTCGATTCTGTGTAAAACTTTCATCCACGAAAACTACGAAACTGTTAAACTATTATAAAAGAAGGAAAACAAACATAGACTTTAATTTAGATCTTATTTACTTGTCGCATAAACATTACCATGTAAAATACATATAATGATAGGACTTCCACTAGTACACTACTATCAAAGTAAAAAGTTTAGTCACCCGACTTTAAACGTTTATATTTCGAAAACTATTAGGCCGATTTTAATCAAACAACTTGTATCATAATCGATATTTATTTCTGTATATGTGAACATAATTTGATATTTTTTGCTACATTTAGCTAAGTACTAGAGCGAAATATATTCGAGAAAACACCATTTTTCACCTCTCTTCGCGGAAGACCAATCTTTATGAATTAATAATTAAAAAACTAATTAATGGATTGCCTTCATTTTTAGGTGTATGCCAAAGTACACGTTTGCTTAGAAGTTGATGCTGATTTCATCTCTTTCTATAATTCAAAAACCGTGAAATAAAGGAAAAATGCCATGCTTGTTAACTCTATTCTAAGCGTTATACGCAATATTTTAACAGGATGCTGTACATTAAAACCACGGTGTATAATAAGTTAGGTGGACCGACTTACTCTAGCTTCGGTGCGTAAAAATGGTCCACGGGTCTCGTCAGTGTGCGATGGAGAGGTAGCAACAAAGACGGACAACAATCTTGGCGCGAAATGAACGAAATTGCATTTTTATCAAGTAATTAAGGGTTCAATTTTATTTAACTGCAATGGCTCGAAGGTATTGTTTTGCACCTATAATAAAGACAAAGTCTCTTTATTTCAAGTGCCAAAAAACAAATTAAATGAGTGGAGTGCTGATTCCTCGTGCCAAACAATTAATGACGCTTTGTGCGAAACACACTTTTTGAAAGAAGATATTGTGTGTGAAGTTGTCACAGAAACATATTCGGTAAGTTTTTATTATAATTATTATAACTTACCTACTCTCAAATTTAAAAATGCAACGTAATTAAGAAGTAGGTATGTAAGCTAATCAAATGATTGATAAGAGAGCGATCAATATTCCATTTAAAACCTGTCGAACAATGTACTTTATAAATTATTAGAATTATTGAAATAACGTGGGTATTGTTATTTTTTATAGTATCCATTTAAAATCCCACGTTTAAAACATAACGCGAAACCATGTATGTGGCTAAATTGCCTTTTTTATTTGACTAAAATGCCCGTAAAGAAGAGAACAGAAGAAAATAGATTAATTAAATTTCAGTGCCAAGAACATCGGGATGAAATAATATCAAAAGGGGTATATTATTACATATGTATGCGAGTTAAACAGTTCTATAAACAAGAAGAAGGAAAAGTAAGAAAATAATCGGCAATTGACAAAAAAAATCCAGGCTACAACGTTCCTAATATCTATTAAAGACTTATTTATTTAACATTCTTGTTTTTAGCTTTTTATCGTTGAAACGTAAACACCGGAATATACTTGTTTTTACCGCTCCTAGGGGCCTATTCTGTGACTTTTTAAAATTTTAAAGCTTCTAAAATTCAAAATACAGGTATATGATTGGTTGTTGCCATTGCAATAAAATTTAGCGACGTCTAAATTTTAGCAGAATAGCAATAAGAATTTACAAACAAAAATAATTTTTTTTTATTATTGATGTTACGTATTTTTGTTAATAGAGTCTTTTTAATTTAATACATATTTGTTTAAAATTAAATGTAATGAAATAATTTTTTTTTTAAAGTGCTTATTTTTGTACCTCACTTCTACATTAAATATTAATACCATTGTTTAAGTAAACGAATTTAAACACCAATACTTTCCGTCCAGTAAGCCAAGCGGGTTGTCTGTTCTTGTCTTAAGGCACAGACGGGATTCGCGGGACACTCGCTGAACGCCAGTCGGTTCACCTAACTTATTATATACCGTGATTAAAACCAATAGATACGGAAAGAGCGACTTTTTCTTAATTTATATAATAATTGCTAACCTAGGGATAGAATTAAATATTTCGTCGGACAAGGATAACGTCTAACTGCATGCAGAGGTAACAGGGCAAGAGAATTCAACGCGCGAATGGTTTAATACCCTTTAGAAAATCATCGATGTCTACTTTCGATCTACCACTTCTTTGTCTCACTCCCGACACTATACCAGCACTACTTGCCTCTTCTTCAATTGATACCCTTACAACACTTCTTTCACTAATCCCCAGCATTCGGCAATGCGATTTGTAACTTGATTAAGAATAATTGCATTTACGCGATTTTTTTCCGCTTCGAAGAAAGCTTTTACCTTTAGAACAATCTGTTTAAACTCGGCGGACATATGTTTAGGCAGTTTTCTTTTTGGTAAGAAGCTGCTACGATATCCGTATATACTCGTTTGTGTGTGTGTGTGTGTATGTATGTATGTATATATGTATATATGTATATATGTATATATGTATATATGTATATATGTATATATGTATATATATATATATATATATATATATATATACATTTCTAATTGTTTTTAAACATTTTTGTAATATTTCATAAACAGTTTGAGATACGGACTTGCAATTTGGGACACGCTGTGGCATGTTCTGGAGTAGTCAGAACATTTCTACCTATACCAGTGGCGTCCGTGCGTCCACCCAATTTTTGGGAAAAAAAGGTACGCCACTGACTTTAACAACAGTCAACTGATTTTATTTCGATAAGAGGCATAGCATTGAATAACGTCAATTAAAAATACACATACAAATTTACAGAAATTGTTCAAACTGAGAACCATTGCTCTGAAGGCACAACTCGCATCGACGAACAATGGACCGATCTAAATTCACTAAATATGGCATCATCTCATTGGAAGCATTTCTTATGCGATCAACAAGTTCATTCTGTGTGTTCACTGGAGTCGCATGAACTCTTTCCTTTAAAAAACCCCACACGAAAAAGTCTAATAATGTGATATCCGGAGACCTTGGAGGCCACGAAACAGGACCTGCTCTGCCCGTGAATTCTTACGAAAACATGACAAGCAGGATACCTCCTATTTGGATATCTTCATGTGTATTCTCTAACTGCTGCTCTTGAATTCCCGTTAGCAAAACCATAAATAAAATGGATATCCGCAATTTCTTGATTTGTAAAGTTAAAAGACATTTTAAAGATGTTTAATTAAATTAATAAACACTTTTAGTACTTAGTACATATTAGTATGTTACAACTGGCAGCACGTCAAAAAAAAAGTTAAGGTTTGCTATGAATTGGTGTTTCCATGGCAATAAACAATCGTAGTAATACGTTTTGAAATAAAATCAGTTGACTGTTAAAGTCAGTGGCGTACCATTTTTTTCTCGAAAAATTGGGTGGACGCACGGACGCCACTGGTATAGGTAGAAATGTTCTGACTACTCCAGAACATGCGCCATAGCGTGTCCCAAATTGCAAGCCCGTATCTCAAACCGTTCATGAAATATTACATAAAATATTTAAAAAAATTAGAAATTGAACACTCTGTATCTTGGAAACGAAGCGTTTTCGGGCATATGTTTATATGAACTTTTCTTCATATTTTTCGTTGTAGAATTAGCGCTTAAAGTTTGGCACGAATAATATGGGACACCCTGTATATATACATAAATACATATACAAAGTTGGTTAAATTAGCAACGTTGGGCAGAATTACATGAAGATTTAGCACCCGGCAAGAAAATTGACCATTGTTGCAAAGTTTCCGATTTATTTGAGAATAACTGAAAATCATTAAAATTTTCAATCAACGTTGGCTCATTAATTATTAAAAATACAGTAAAATCTTAAAGAAGTTTTTAATAGATAATTTTAACATTAATCAGATGCACTACCCAAAAAAAAATTTAATCACTGTTTTTTAGTTACAACCCTAAGTTACCTTTTTTTAAATAGTAACCATAAGCGAAAGTTAGCTTATTAAATTCCTTATTTTTTCTGATTTTAACGATATAAAGTTTTGTATATCTAATTTTAGTAATAATCCGTAAAACTTCAAAAACCAAAAAAAAAATCCTATTTTAATTAAATACATCGTTATGGCTACGATAAAACAGTTGAAAATAAAACAAAAACGACGGGAAAAATTCTAATTTTAAAGTATTTGTACAATTATTAATGTTTAATTTTAACACAATTCAAGATCAAGTTTCAAAGTGACCACCGTTACGTTGTACGCAAAATTGACAAAGTTTAACAACCTGCTTACATAATTAATCGCAATAGAAATCTTTTGTTTTAAATTATTAATATCAGTTGGTTTTTCTTTGTAGGTACACCTCATCTTTTATTGTTCCCTGGTAATTAGCATATTCTAGTCTTCTCTGTAAATCAGTTGGACATAAAGTATTTCCTACGTGGTGGCGTTATAGCTTTCGTTCATATTTCTTTAAGATAAATCTTGACTCTTTAGAAATACCACACTCCATACCTAATAGACGCAGTTGGTTTGAAATCTGAATATGCCAAAACATTGGTTTCAGTTTCAACGTTAAGATTTTTTGGTGCATCCTTTGGTTTGGTAAAGGATCCGTACATTTTTAATGTTTCTTCCATTTTACCAAAAATACGCTTGGTTGACGTCGTTTCATATAAGTTTGAAAGTATAACCCGGAAGCTATGCCTGAATCACGTTCGCATGAATAGTAGCAAAACAACATGCCGTTTCTTACTTCAGTGGAATACATTTTAGAAACACTTCTAAACGCACTTCTACGTTAATTATCAAAGCAAAACGAACTTATTAAGATTGATAAATGCAATTATTAAACTTAATGATATTTGACAATGTCTTAGACTATTATTCTTACTGGACGAGTTTCAGTTGTTTTATCATAGCCACAGCAATGTATTTAATTAAATGATTTTTTTTTTAATTTTTGAAGTTTTACGGATTATTATTAAAATTAGATATACAAAACTTTATATCATTGAAATTAGAAAAAAAATAAGGAATTTAATAAGCTAACTTTAGCTTATGGTTGCTATGTAAAAAAAGGTAAGTTAGGGTTGTAACTCAAAAAGTAATGATTAAAATTAGATATATATATATATATATATATATATATATATATATATATATATATATATATATATATATATATATATATATCCACAATATAGTATTTTGGCTCACTAACAAATAATATATTGACTAAAATTGAACGTACAAACATGTGTACAAATTTTTCATTCACGCCTCTACTAGATTAAAAACGGTTGCGTTTGTCATCCTTATTCAATAACGGTACATTTTTCAAAACCGCACAATAGTATAATCAAGAATATATTTTAAGAAAATATTTTTATATTTATGTTATTTCGGCAATTCCTTAATGTTTTGACAAAAAAAGTTTACTTACTTCACATAGTGGGAATTGGTCATGTTTGCCTGTTTGGGCTATTTACAAAAAAATGAAAACAATTTGTTACAATTTCTTTTTGGTAATAAGTTCAGAAAGAATCGAATTACCTAATTCTCGTATTTTATTGATTTGTGTTGGAAAATAAAAATATTTATGCAGGTTTAAAGTCGAGTGTGTTGAAAAATGATGCGCGCGCGCGCGTGAGTATTTATAGAGCCTTTTTGTAAATAAAATTCAACAGTTTTAAAACTACGCCAATTAAACACTTAGAATTTACATATTTTAACAACAATATATCAATTGTTAAATAGCAAACATTTTAGGCAAATCGGTCCCACCAATTTTGTTAAATACGCCTTCAAAGTGAAGTGACCAAACTTTTTACTATGATAATAGTTTAATATTTAGTTATGCACATACAGGTGTTTTACGTTAATGGCCATATACTGAATGTTGTCTTCTGTAATAGTGAGTGGAAAGCAGATTATAATTTTTAATTTTGTTACTGTATTAATTGAAATTGTACACTGAATTGTAATTGTAAACTTGTAAACTGTAAACTGAATATTATTATATCATACCTAAATTGTACGGTATTAAAATTATATTATTCAATGTTAAAAATGTTAATGTAACAATTACGAAATTGTATTTTGTATGTATAGATAAAATAATTATAATAAAGTATAATAATAATAAGTCGTACGTTCAAATCCTATTCAAGGAAAACTTTTATTTATGTATTTAATAAAATTAATAATAATTTTTAATTACATATTTACCTTTGAACTTATTCGTTCATAACAAAAACTTATAATAATATAATAATAATAAATAATAATAATCCAAAACAAATTAGAATTAAAAGAACTCTTAACAGAACTTTCAACAGAAGAAAGAGTAACAGAATTAGAAGTATTAAGAACAGCAAACTGGGACGTTGTTAGTCTGGCAGAAACCATAAGGCTGCGCAAAAGCATCATAGAAAGAAAGAATAGCACGATATTATATTACATAGACCAAATTAAGGGACAAGCCGGAATTGGATTTCATAGTAAGAAAAAACATAAGAAATAAAATAGAAGAATTCAAAAGGTACTCGACAAATTATTATAAAAACCTACAAGGGAAGTTACAGCAGATATTACAGACCTTAGTGAAACGAGACCTGTCCCCGAGCTCCAGAAGCACGAAATATGAAAGACAATTCAAAGATTGAAAACTAGGAAAACTCAGGTGTGGATAATATTACCAACCAAATGTTAAAATTTGGAATAGAAAAAATAATGGGAATATTACATTGGCTATTCAACGAAATCCTTAAAAACGAACATCCCAAAACTGTGGACGATATCAGAAACAATCCTGCTCATAAAAATGGAGACACAGAACAAATATCTAACTACAGACCTATAAGTCTCATTTCAAATATATATATAAAATATTCGCCAATATACTGCACAACAGAATCTATCGAGTGTTAGATATGAGCCAAACTCATGAACAAGCTGGATTCAGAAAAACGTATTCTACTATCGACCATCTACACAGTGTGTAATAATAGAAAAGCATATAGAATTCAATATCCCTAAATCTGACTGCAAGAAAGCTCGCTAGAACATCCATATACATGGCAGGCAATGGAAAAACAACAAGTTGAGACCAAGTACATCAGACTAATTAAGAATTAAAATCAACAAAGGTGTACATCAAGGTGACCCATTATCACCGGCTTTATTCAACGGTACCCTTCAAAAAGTATATGGAAAAACTGTGGAATTAGTATAAGTGGCAATTGGCTGACAATCCTAAGGTTCGCTGATGATGTGATAGTCATCGAAGAAAATGTTGGAAAAACGCTGAAGGAGTTATATGAGAAAAGCAGTGAAGTGGGATTAATGATAAACTTTTCAAAAACACACAACCAACACAGAGGATAAAGATATACAAATAAAAAACCAAGTAATTACAGTGGTAACAGAAGTGTTTTACCTAGGGCAGACAATCTCATTCGAAAATAAACAAGAAAAAAACATCGACTAAAAAATAAGTCAAGGATTGAGATCACATTCCAAGATGAAGAAAACCGTACTAAAGCAACAGATAGTGGAAGTAAGTGGTGTAGGGGACAGCGTGGGCGTGGACGTCCGCCAAGGGGTCCTCAGATATCATCAGCGAATGTTAGTTTCGACATCTTTGCCACTGTATCCGACTTCTTGGCAGTGACAAGAAAACAGCGTGGAAGGTGATTGACATTGAAGGTAAAACTCCAGGAAGGGCATCCGCTCGGATATATATATATATATATATATATATATATATATATATATATATATTGCTCACTATGGGTGATAGTGGGCCATCCCAAACTCTTGTTGGTAGAATTTGTCTTCTACCTGGAAATATGTAGTTCTAATGCATATTGTCAAAAGTTCCATTATTGTGTTTACCGAGAGTTGCGTGCGTTCGTCTAACGTTTCATCCTTTTCCAGCTTGTCCCTTATGATAGTTAGTGCCTTATCGGTAGACACATTTGTGAATAGACTCAAAATGTCGAAGCTTACCAATATTTCTTCGTGGTTTGGTTGGAAGTTTCTGATGGTTTCCACGAAGTGCTGCGTATTCTTGACCATAGACTCGGTTTTTCCCAATAAGGGTGTGATGATACCTAGCAGATAGTGTGCTTATGGGTGACAAGGTGAATTAATTTCTCGAGCTCACAATTGGTCTCTAAGGAATTCCTTGCTTATGAATCTTTGGTAGGCCGTACAGATGCGGAGGTTTGCTGTAGTGTAGGGTAAGTCTAGTTCTCTGGTAATCGAATAACTCCCCCTTATGTTTTGCCAGCGTCAGGTATATCCGTCTTTCGATTGATGGTGTGCGGTCTTTTGGTATTTGTTTGTACTCGCCCCCGTCTAGTAGCTCTTGAATCTTACTGTTATAAGTGTCCATATTCATTACCACAGTCGCATTTCCTTTGTCTGCCGGGAGAATTTTGATCGTTGGGCCATTCTTAAGGGAAACGACCGCTCTCCTTTCTAGCTTAAAGAGGTTAGGTTTAATTCGGCAAGATGAATCTAGGACTGATCTAGCCTTACTTCTGTATTCTTCGGCTTCTTCAGGATCTAATTTCATAGCTGTTTCTTCGCCTGCGGTTATTAAATCTACTTTCGGAATATACCTCGGTGTTATCGCATAGTTCAAGCCTTTGTCCAGAACCTGCATTTCGTTTTCGTTCAACTGTCGTTTAGAGATGTTTATGACAGTGTTTTCCCGATTGATGTTGGTTGGTTCTTTCTTTTCCTTAATTAGCTTTTCGAGTTTCTTCTGCTGAATTTCCATGTGCATTGTCCTATTGATTCTTTTTGTTTTATTTAGCGACGAGTTATTTCAGCTGATAGTTGAAGAGTCAAATTTAAAATCTGTACAAGATAACATAAACAAACCTGCAAATATTAGAAAGAGTGAAATTGAGTATCGGTTGTAAGAGATGGGAAGAAACCAAACAATTTTTACATTTCAACGATAACACTAAGTTTGTACGTCCTGGTTTACCTGGACACGACAAACTTTTTAATATTAGACCTCTTATAGAACAAATACGTCAACAACTATTACTTGTTCCCAAAGAAGAGTGTCTGTCCATAGACGAACAAATAATACCGACTAAAACAAGACAATCCGTAAAACAATACAACCCTAAAAATGATGATTTTGATATATTTGCTGGAAACCAAAGTAACGTCATTCCTGCTGGAGCATCTAATCTTGGAGCAAGTGGAAACGTAGTAAGTAAACTTAGTGCTACCGTTCCCCGAAATCAAAATTATAAAGTATTTTTTGACAACTGGTTCAACCGAGTTACAGACTGTCATATGCCTACATTAAAAGAGATGAAATGGCTAGGACGAGTATGTAAGAAAAAATTGCTATTATAGATGGAATAAAAGTCTCTTGTGTTTGTTGCTATGATAATAAATTAATCACTATGCTGTCAACTTATGTAGGTTGCTACCCTAGAACATCTCGAAGGCGCTATTTTAGAGAAGATCGAAAACACCGAGAAATTCTCTATCCTAAATCAATTGATGTTTATAATAAGCACATGGGGGGAGTTGACCTACTGAATTCTATGCTAGGCTTATATAGGATTCAGTTACGATCAAGAAAATGGTAGAGAATATTTTTCGATCTAGTGGATGTGCATTGCGAACGCATGGATCTTCTGGCGTCAAAAGAGTAATGATTATTTGACTTCAAGCAATACACTGCGGAGTATTTGTGTAAGGTGAACAAGAATAGTTGACAAAAAAAAACGAGGTCGACCATTGTCCAACGTTAGCGTTAATTCACCATCTTCTCATGCCGGAACTCCGGTAACTCAAACGCAAACTCCCAAGAGGAGACGACCAGCTATGCGTGCGGATTATCCTCTCAGTGAAGTACGTACAGATGCTATTGGAGACTTTCCCCAGTGGAATGATACTCAATTTTTGTGCTACAACAATAGTAAATTTAGATCTTTTATTACCTGCACTAGGTGTAAGGTAGCTTTATGTTTAAATAAAGACAGAAATTGTTTTTTACAATTTCACGAGTAAAAGTGTCTTCATTTTTATGAATTTTATATTTAGTGCATATGAAGCCTTTAATAATCTCTGTCACCTATTCACCTTTGGAGAATGGTACAGAAACAGACTGATTGCTGTAAATAATGATTGTTTTAATTAAATATGTAATTACAATGCAATGTAAATTACTAATTTTGCATAATATATTTATTAGTTATTTTATTATAATAGGAAAATCGTTCATTGATTCAAAACTCATATTGGATGTATGATCAGGATATAAATAAACCCTTAGTCTCTCATCCAATTTTATTCACTAAGAATGTTGATGCTGACATATGTTTCAGTCTAATATAAAAAGGAAGACCATTATCAAAGCTTAAATGCTAAAAAACACAATAATTTACACAATATGTAACTTATCTGATAACCTCTAAACATTACCTCAATAATTATTTGTGGACTATGAAACCACCTCACACAGATAGCGCCAATGTACAAATAATTAATATAATTTCGTAAAAGATTAAAAGTCTAAGAAAATTTAAAACAAAAAAAACGTGGTGGTTATGTTGGAAGCTAACCTTAATAATTAAATGTGAGCAACGTCAAGACGGTACTGCATTCGCATGCTCAACGGTAATAATACCAGAACAGAAAATAATACATTACCATTTCTAGACATTAAGTTAAATGTAATAGATAATAAATTTAGTTTCGAGGTCTACCGTAAGCCAACTCACACGGATAATATATTACCGTTTGATAGTAATAACCCCTATCAACATAAGTTAGCAGTCAAAAACTCAATGATTAATAGATTACTAACCATACCTATGTCATTAGACAAATTCGAGATAGAACTGGACACTATCAAAAACGTTGCCGAGAGCAATGGTTATGGGGAAAAAATAGTAAACAAAATACTAACAAAAAAACAGAACAAATTATCAATATTGAGTAGTACCGGTTTAATACCTATAGAAGCAGACGAAGTCACATATTTAGGCTCTATACCATACCTTAACAATATTTCTGAACCAATCCACACAGTATTTAAAACCTGCCAATACAATATTGCTCAAAAAGTAATTAACAACCTTACCAATGCAATCGGTAACAATAAAGACACCATACATAAAATAGATAAATCAGGGGTGTATAGATTGAAATGCCAGGATTGTAACGCTAGATACATAGGCATGACTAGCCATAACGTGAGGGTGAGGGTGAGTGAACACTTAAGAGCAATAAAAACTAAGAACGTACTCAACAATAAATCTAACTTTGCTACACACATTCTAGAGTCAAAACATAATTTTTATCACAATACTGACGTAAACGTTCTATAACAGCTCAGGCAGATACAGAAATCTAATTAATTACGAAAACCTAGAAATACACAAACATTTAAAAAACATGGCAGTGACAGTGTTGGACAAGGTAATTACCGATTGCCCTCGAATTTTGGCGAATGCAGTACCATCTTGACGTTGCTCACATTTAATTATTAAGGTTAACTTCCAACATAACCACCACGTTTTTTTTGTTTTAAATTTTCTTAGACTTTTAATCTTTTACGAAATTATGTTAATTATTTGTACATTGACGCTATCTGTGTGAGGTGATTTCATAGTCCACAAATAATTATTGAGGTAATGTTTAGAGGGTATCAGATAAGTTACATGTTGTGTAAATTATTGTGTTTTTTAGCATTTAAGCTTTGATAATGGTCTTCCTTTTTATATTAAACTGAAACATATGTCAGTATCAACATTCTTAGTGAATAAAATTGGATGAGAGACTAAGGGTTTATTTATATCCTTATAATAGGAAGTTTATGTGTCGTCCACTTATGTATGTATACTATTTTAATAATTGCAACATAAAACCTGTTTAAGTGCCTAATTTTTTCAGTGTTCATTGAACACAAACTGTATATAAATCTAATACATCTCATTTTTGCAAAAATAGAAATTCCGTCCCTCTGTAAGTAGATGTCTAATATGACTATACGTACAATGCTTCTAGACTTGTTAGGAATGTTCTTACTTATGAGTAACAAAATAACGAACTGTTTATACATATTTTTTCCCTAAAATAGTTTTTAAATAAACCAAAAAGTACTTACTTACAC
Organism: Vesta saturnalis; assembly: GCA_036346205.1. Lineage (NCBI taxonomy): Eukaryota > Metazoa > Arthropoda > Insecta > Coleoptera > Lampyridae > Vesta > Vesta saturnalis. Next base: position 769,331 of record JARFJB010001062.1, read on the forward strand.
ATCGTGTTTATAGGTTATGTTAGCAGTATTGTGACCTATACAAAAATAATTTAAATTCGTCCATTATAACAACACTATGGTGTGAATGATAATTTATATCAGCTATCAGTCACTGTTAAAATTTTGTTTGATAATAATTTTGTTAATTTGATATATTAAAACCACAATTGGAAAAGTTTAAGCAGTGACATACATCGATATTAATATCGACCAACAATAGTAACTAGTAGATTTATTCTCAACGTACGTAGCCTTAATATTACTTCGTATAATGTTGAAAATTAGTCATACCCAACTTAGTTTTAATCAAACTATAATGAGTGAAATCGCAGTGGATCTCTCGTAAAGTGTGTGTCGGTAAAATATACTGGTACTCCATATCACTAAAAAGATATCATGTTTTGGGCAGAGGGTAATCATTAGTTCCCTAAACAATCACATTATGTTATGTTGTTTCTCTTTTTCTCTATATTTTTGTTACAAATGTAACTCATATAATCCTGAATTCTATACATATGATTCTCCAAGTTACTTTATAGAATTTACCTGTTTTTGCTTACTCAATCTTGTCTGCAAAATCAAGGATTAAATGGTTGGCAAATTTATTTTTCAGTAGCGTGAACTCGTGATTAAATTATACAATTTACTTTTTGAATAAAGACATTATTATTATACTAATATAATACAATACCTCAATTGACAATAAAGTTTGCACAGTCATGCGCTTTAGTAAATGCCCACCTTTTCTAAGTTTAGGTTGTTTCTATAGGCTCCAGTTTTTAATGTAGAAAGAGGTAATAAGGTAGCTTTAAATATAGACAAGGACGTAAGTTTGGATTTTTGTATTTCAACTACAATGATGACGAAACAAGAATCTATTTGTTTACAATTGTATATGTCCCAACATAATCGCAAACTGCCTGAAGATGGCTGCCACCATAGTTGACATCTTATTTTACTAATTACAATTGCAGGGTTTTTCGAAGATTTAAATAAGTGCAACGTTATTATTTGTTGTTTATAGTGATAAGTATAACTTAAGTTTTATAATGGTGAGACAGTGCATGATATGTAGAAAAATGGACTATTTAAGTCGTAACCTTACATTCATCGGTAAGTAGGTACAATAACAACTATTTATTTAATTAGATGAATGCTCCAAGATGCATAAAGCAAAAGCAAAAATATTACAAGTGGACTGAACAACAGTTACACGACGCTATGACTGCGTACAGAAGTGGCAATATGGGTTTAAATGAATGTGTTCGTCAGTTTGGAATTTCAAAACTTACTTTAAAGAGACATCTGTCCAATACTAATACTTATGCCAAAGATACAAAACAATATAAAAGAACTGGAACAGCATTACCAGAACATATCGAAAAAGATTTAGTGGATCATATTCTACACCTAGAATCATTGATGTTTGGTTTAACAATAATAGATATTAGAAAATTAGCATTCGCAATTGCACGTAAAACAAAATAAAATGTTCATTTAATCAGGACCTTCGCATGGTAGGAAAAAAGTGGTATTATGTCTTCATGAGCCGTCACCCAAATATATCATTGCGACAACCACAGGCCACATCTATGGCACGGGCTAGGGGTTTTAACAAATAAAACTTCTACAGCTTTTTTGATTTATATGAGAAGATAGTGGAAGAAAATCAGTTGGACGTACCTCACATATCCAACGTGGATGAATCAGGTTTTTTCACAGTTCAGAAGAGAATACAGCAAGTGGTTGGCCAAAAGGGAAAGCCACAGGTTGGTGGAATAACAAGCGGGGAACGTGGAACAAATACCACCATTGTGTGTTGTGTAAGTCCAGCAGCATGCTTTGTACCGCCTATGATTATTTTTAAACGCATAAGAATGAACAAAATGTTAAAAAAAGGTGCTCCACCTGGAAGTCTTGTCACCGTATCCGAGAGTGGTTATATAAATTCAGAATTGTTTGTTCTATATTTTAAACATTTTATAAAGTATGTTAAACCAAGCAAAGAAAGAAAAGTATTGCTGCTATTAGATGGTCATATGACCCATTCAAAAAACCTTGAAGCGATTGAATTGGCTAGAGATTCAGGCGTTATTTTACTCCAACTTCCAGGCTATACCACTCATCGCTTTCAACCTTTAGATGTAGGAATTATTGGTCCAGTGGCAACTTACTATACCAAAACTCAAGATACATGGCTGAATACCCATCCTGGATCAACCATTACCCAATTTGAAATATCAGAACTTTTAAATATTGCCTATTGTCAAGCAGCTACAATTGCAAATGTGGTAGGTGCATTTAGGGGTTCAGGTATATGGCAGATAAATAGTTATGTTTTCAATGATGCCCAGTTCGAAGTGTCAAACCGCTTAAATGCTGAAAATAGAACAGAGCTAGAAACAAATGAATATGACAATGATGAACAGACTAAAGAAAATAATTCCCAACCGACTGACAATGAAGAACAAGAAATAGGTGTTGATGAGCCATTGCCAATTAACTCAGAATCTGAGAACATTTTTGAAGCAGAAAGAAAATCAGACGGTAATGAATTGGCTAATCTATATTATAGTCCTGAAATGTTATCTCCTCTTCCCACGAGAGATGAAAGAAAAAGGAAGCAACGTGCACAAAAAGCAGAAATTCTGACTTCCACTTCATACAAAGAGGAATTGGTAGGGAAGAAAAAAAAACAAAAAAGCTCACACAAAAAAATTAAAAGAAATCACAACAAATCAGACAATCCATCAACTTCTACAGGAATAACATCGCCAATTATAGAAGTTAATTACGACGAATGGTATTGTTTCATGTGTGAAGAAACACTTCTGGAAGATATGATTCAGTGCAATCAACGTAAGAGTTGGGTTCACGAAAGTTGTTCAGGTGTAACAGGCGGTGCTAAAAAATATATTTGTGACAGATGTTTGTAAGATCATTACAAAATAAATAATGTTTGTTTCTCAGAAATAAGTATTTTAACATAAGTACAATCACAGCTGGTTGAATTTAGGATACCTGAGGTACAACTTAGGAAACCGGTAGCCTATATTGTACCAAATGCAATACTTTTTAATAATGCAGTTTTTGGCTACTGATTATCATTTTAAAATTACCAATAAATTAGAAAATAAGAGTCCAAATATTGAGGTACCTGATTATACATTAAAGCAACACAAAATGCAGGCCACAGGCACAAAAATCTAGAAACAGGTACAATATCGGCAACCTTCCCTAAGATTTAACATCAATTATTTGCAAAGAGCCCTAGTAAGCAAAAATTAAAAAATTTCATATTTTTAACCTGAAGCACAAATACTGTTTGACACTGAAGCACAAATACTGTTTCACATTTTACTATAACTTTTTAATAAAAAAAATACAGGACATAAGCGTTTTTAATTGTTAATTGTTTGGTTACATTGACATTATTAATAACGATAGTCTCTGCAGAAATGTACGTCTATGTCGCTGCCAGAAAGCTATGTTATGTTGGAGCAAAACAATTTCTTATAAAATGATATGGAATGCTGGGTCTATTCTTGGTTAATTGTCATTATTCATCTCATGCAGTAGTTAGGCCTTGTTTCAAGACTAAACAATACTGAGGTGCGCATCGAATAAATTCGTAATTTGACGATCATGCGAAATAAATTCTTACTAAAAACATCTGCTGTATTAAACGCCGTATGGTTTCTGCTCAACCATTCTTTAGTGTTGAAACGATCTCTACCAAACTGTTTTGTACTGCTACAAAAATCTAAAAAATAGAATTTGATTTTACAACTTCATAGAGGTTTCATTTTTATTTCATGAACAAAAATTATTAATAATAAATCGCAATTAAGGAAAACAATCTTAAGAAAGAAGTTGTAATTAATGAATGACACAAAAAAACAATCCAATGACATTACTTAAGTGGGATTAGCATTAGAATCGTTTGAAGTTAAGACCTGAATAATTATTTCATTTTTCACATTACTCACTAATTAGTTAAACTAAGTGAGAATTATAAAAAGAAAATAAATGTTACTGTAATCACTTTTTCCTAGTTCGATTTGGTTGTATTTTGACCGTACATTATTATTGTTTAAAAATGGCTCTTAAACACTTTCAATTAAAAAGAGATGGCAGGTGTTTGACTTTAAATATATCCAAGTATGTACTTTACTGCTGAAAAAGAGAATGACAGTCCCCTACCATCGGTGTTTTCTGAACAATAAAGAACCACACTGACACTGCAGGGATTTGCCGTACTAGTTTCAAAAGTGCTACAATTACATAAACATCGTGCAAGTTTAGATATATGAACGAAAAAAGAAAAAGGAGCAAACGTGAAGATTTACTTCCATGTAAAAAAACTGATGTATGTATGATTACGATAAAGAAATCATTCAAACTGCGGGTAGAGATGAAGATGTTATTTCTACGTGGGATAACACCTTGACAAAAATAACATCTGAAACATGGAAAAATTGTGTTGAACAAACAAATTATTTAATTGAAAAAACTTAGAAAACAGAAAATATTATTGATAATGTTAAACCTCTCATCATTACCACAAGTGACAGTGACAATGAAAGTGAAGAAAACGGCAGCAGCTCTGAAGAAGAAGATTCTTAAATACGTATTAATAAATATATTAAGTACTATGTCTTAGGACACTTAATAGTTAATAAGTGATGATATTGTTCTTAAATTGGTTTATTTAGTTAAGGTTTAGTATTAGTCTAACGTTGATGTAAAAATTTAATTACTACATTGTTTTTATTGAATTAAGTGTTACGTTTAATATAAGCAATATTTCCTATTTGTATATACATTTTTTCTATCGATACGAAACAGTTTGGTAATACTGCATGAAACATTACATACAAACAATGCAAACTGATGTCCTTGTCTTTATTCAAAGTTTTCTCATATAATATATATAATGCCTACGTCTTTTCCTACATTAAAACTTGCAGTTTATAATCTAAAAAAGTGTAACATTTGATGATAGAATAAAAACATCTCTATCCTGCACAACCTCACTTGAAATAGTGCACTAAACCAGAATCTACGTCATGCATATTTCCTAACAAAATTACAATAATAATTATTAATAATTTGGAAAAATGTGTACTGATTACGTTGTATCATGTGTAATTGGTTGAGAATCGTAAGCATTGCTTTGTTGCTATTAGGTGTAAATTAAATATCAATATTAACGACAGCTTGAATTAATCTTGTAAATTATTGATATTGCTTCAATTTCTCCATTTTTACAATATTCTATTGCAATTGAATATATTTCTAGAATTAAGAATATCATGCAATTTTCTAAAGTACTGCATCTGCTAACACACTAGAAAAAATTACTGAAATTATTCTCTAAAAATACAAAAAATGTTTAATCAAACAATTTCCAACAAATGTAGCTTATAATAACCCATTTTCTTGAATAACTCAAATATTCAACATTCAACATTTTCCCACATTATTGTTATGGTGTCCGGAGATTTGATTTGAACAAATTAACTGGCTTCAAAATAATTACTTAAGACATACCCCATTAAAATCATTGCCAATTTGTGGTGGCATTCTTACACCTGGACGTGGACCAGCTGGATATCTAGGACCCATAAACGGTTGTGAAGACATCATCTGTGAATGAGGTGGTGGGGCTTGTGAATGTGGTGATGGTTGATTAGAAGGGTGTGTAGGTGGTGACGGTCTCATTGTAGAATTCTTAAAAAAAAAAAAAATGTTAATAAACATTATTTTGAATAAATTATTGGCATTCACCGGAAAAAATCCAGGTGGGATCGGTCCACCTGGCATGCCATCATTTGGTGGCATTTGGCCAAGAGGACTTGGTGCTGGTCCTGCATTCTGAAATTACAAAATTTGCAATGTATTTTTTGAATCTTTGTAAATTAGTAAATTTAATAATTTACAATCTTATAGATATTACTTACATGTGCAATTCCGTTCACACCATATCCGGAGTTGACAAAACCCTAAAAAATAATAAATTTGTACATCCTTGTATAATATATAAATGAGAAATTGTTTGCAGTATTTGTGCATTAACAAAAATACACTGTAATGTAACTTAAGTTACTGCTAATCTTCAACGTTATGTTCATAATAGGGTTATCGTCATACAGTTTACAACACACGATTTCTCTCTTAACCTGAGAGAACACGCGCCATTTAAAAAACCTAGTTTTAGTTTAAACGGGTGTTTCGTGACTATTCGGGTAAGGGCGGGAAATGGTCGTTTAGGAGTTCTTCAGTAGGGTAGTCTTGAAGGTGTTGTAGTGAATTTCAGTTAGTTAAGAACGGCGTGTCTGTGTACTATTGTAACAAAGGGTTTTGTGTTATAGATTTGAAGTTTAATGTAATATTTGTAGCCAATCTAGATATATCAAGCACTATTGATTTCCTCTAAAAAAACGACATTTTGATAACATAATCAAAAACTCTTCGAACAAATTGCAAACCACATGGAAGATTATTAATTCGTTAAAAAAGACATACTTCTCGTGACATTACGATCTTTGATAATGATGTTCCCATTACAAACTCTAAAGCCGCAGAATTGTTTAATGTCCACTTCTTGAGATATAATAAGAAACATAACACCTTACCTTCCGACTCGCAAAGACTCAATCTTATATCATCAGCACCTCAATCAATGTTTTTGAAGCCACTACATGACAATGACGTGTTATCTATAATTAACTCCCATGGAATTGATGAAATTGATTCCAGGATCTTAAAATTATCAGGACCTTCCGTTATAAGTCCTCGTTCTTTTATAATCAAGTTGATCTTCCAAACAGGCATATTCCCAAATAGTCTCAAAACGTCAATCATTAAGTCACTTTTTAAATCAGGAAATCCACACGAAATAGGTAATTATGGGCCAATCAGTTTGTAATTATGGGCCAATCAGTTTAGTCTCGTCGTTCTTGAAAATTGTTGAATAAGCCATTAATGAACAGTTAATTAAGTACTTACTAAAGTTTAAGATTTTGGACAGTTCTCAACATAATTTTATCAAAAATAAATCAACCAATATTGCGCCGTGTGAGCGTGAATTGATTACTTCTGTGGACAAGTGTCATCTCATGATAGGGATGTTTATCGATTTTTCCGCTGCTTTTGATAATGTTGATCATAAACTCTTACTGCAAAAGTTAAGTAGGTATAGAATTCGTGGAAATTCTCTAGTTATTTGAATCCTATCTATCAAATAGATCTCAAATTGAGGAAATGTCCAATGGTCATCAAAGTAACAGTTCTCCAGTGTTATCAAGAGTTCCTCAGGGATCCATCCTGGGATCATATCTATTTTTAATCTTTGATTTAGTTCCTTACCTCAATGACAAAGGTAAGTATGAGAACATCTTTGCTACCTGTTACGCGGAGGATACACACATTTTAATTAGATCTAAGAAAGCATGTGATGTGGTTAGACAAACAGAAGCTGTGGTGACAACAATTTGACTATAAACCCTATAAAAACAAAATTAATTGAATTTGGGAATCCACGCAATACGGTGCGCTTCGAGACTGTTGCTGGTTTTACAATGTCAAAATGAACCAAGATGCTTGGATTAACGATTAGGTCAGATCTTAACACATTGATGGACAGAACGTCTATAGACGTCTAATTTTAATTGATGTTATGCGACACAACGTCTATGGTCGACAATTAAGAAATAGCGGTTTGTGACAAAACGTCGGCTCACACATATAAATACCATTCGAACAAATTTATACTGTCACCACAGTAGCGTCTATTTCCTGTCTTTACAAATGAACGCGGCCCGACCTTCAGGCAACTAAATAGAGTAAAAAATGGAAATTAAATCTAGGGTAACCTAGGTTACCGTATATTTATTTCCATTTTTTTATTTGATCATATAAATCTACGGTAACCTAAGTTACCGTAAATTTAATTTCCATTTTTTTACCTTGATCATGTGCAATGCATAAAGTTCATTTGTAGAGCATAGAAAATAGACGCTAGTCTGTCACCACACGCACAGTGGAATATAGGTTACTGTCACCTAATTATGAAATTGAGCCGTTTAGAAGTGGGGATGTGAGTAACGTAAACCTGCGCCTGTCTGGTTAACACAACGTCAATAGGCGTCGGGCTCCCATTACTCAGACATTGTTTTATTTTTATTGTGTCACGGCGTATTCTGCAAACGTGAATTGAATAAGGTGTATATGGATATTTGCATATAAAAAGCAAGTAGTTTTTATATAATAATTTCTTATATACTGTGATTCAAAAACTTCGAAACTGGTGTATTGATTTTGTTATGTTTTCTATATTTGTTTGTACTTGATTCTAAAATAAGTAAAGAGAGTGTATGTATTCAAAAATAGCTGGCGCGCGTTTTGGTAATTGTCTGTTACGTAGCTAAATTGGAATGTTGCGGAAATTATTTTTTCGTGCTACTTACATTGTGGTGTAAAATAAGTTGCACTTTTCGGTGATTTATGTCTCTTGCGTAAATTATAATGGCGAATATTTTTTGTTTCATACAAACACAAGGCATAAGAAAAAAGAATCAACGTGTTCAGAAGTGTAGTAGACTGGCCAGACTAGTCAGTTTTTGACAATGACATTTTTATTTGGACGTTTTATTGTACTACTAATGATTTTGGCCACATCTATTCTCAAACTTGCTGTGTTTTCAGAATGAATCCATACGAGAGGGAGCAGCAACGATTGCTGCAACTGTATGAGGAATTTTCTTCGGATGAAGATGTCCATAATCCATTCAGCCACACAGAAGGCCAATATGGATCAGGCGAAGACTATGATCCTACCAATGAAGCATCGGACTCTGACGACTCGGAAAATATGGGTCACGAAACGCCGCCTATTCCGCTTACACCAGAAGATGTGATAGAAGCGGAAAATGACGAGTCAGATCAATAGGCGCTACCCCAGGAATTAGAGGATGAATGGGAAGAAGCTGTCTCGGATATTCCGGATTTCTCTTTTGATAAAAAGTACCAGTAAATCAAGATACTTCGGCTATAAACATGTTCCGAAATTTATTTACTGATGTAATATTAGACCTTATAGTTTCGTCAACCAACGAATATGGGGAAGCTTTGTCCTTGACAAATAGGCCCTTGACAAGAAATAGCAGGCGACAAGTGTTTCGTAAAACAAACAAAGAAGAAATAATGTAATTCCTAGGCCTTTGTCTGTTGAATGAGCAAATAAAATCGCCGAGTATGCGAAAAATGTTTACTCAATCTGATTCGTTGTATTTTCATCCCATCTTCACATATATTATGTCAGGAAGAAGATTTGAGCAACTGCTTCGTTGTTTATCCGTGTCACCACAAAAACTGGACAGAGTGAAGCCTTTAATAGATGCTCTGATGAGAATATTTCTTTGGACGAATTCCTACTGCTTTTTCGCGGAAGACAGTACGTTAAAAACAACCAAATATGGCATAAAGTTCTATGAACTCGCTACGTCAAATGGCTACTTGCTGAACATAGAAATATATTCGGGCAAGATTGAACCTGAACCAAGTATTTGAAATGCCCGGAAATTAGTTATAAGATTTATGCAGCCATATCTTATGAAAGGACATACGCTTTTTATGTATAACTATTAACTACTATAACAGTGTTGACCTTTCAGAAAAGTTACTCTCACACCAAACGCACAGTGTAGGAACATTGAGAATCAACCAAAAGAAAAATCCGAAACCAGTTACTGGAAGAAAACTCAAGAAGGGAGAACATTTCTGGATGAGGCAGAGAAAAGTGTATGTCTTGAAATGGAAAGACAAGAGGGACGTTCTCCTTATAACGACTAAAAATCATCCAGAATTGGTGGAAGTACCAAATAATCGTTACGGGAAAATGAAAATAAAACCTAAGGAGGTTTCTATATACATAATGAGCACATATCAGGCATCGGCCGAGCTGACCAAATGACCTCCTATTACTCTTCCATCTTCTAGATGTCACGACATGGAATGCTTTCTTTCTGTATCGAAAGTATTGTAAAGGTGGCGATAAACGTTATAGATATTGGACATTCCGAGAGGACATAAAGGTTATTGGCCTGAACGCAAACATAAAATGCAAAGATTTATTGCTCCCAACGCGACTCCATGACAATCGCAGATTTGCTGGTCAACCGATGGAACCTCCAAGAACCAATGCAGCAACTGGACATTGTCCAAAAGAAATCCTGTACCTCCTAATAGTACGAGAAAGCGTTATTCTTGAAATGCAGAGTATGCACAAAGAAGAATATCCGAAGGGAGACCAGCTATAGCTGTCAAGGTTGTCCGAACAAGCCGCCACTATGTCCAGACTGTTTCCAGGAAAGGCATGAACAAGATAATAGCATATAATAGTATAATATGTATTATAATGATAGTAATGTATTTTTTGAAACCTTTGTTACTTTTTATCCCATGCAAGACGTATCATGATGCCAAGGACGTATTCATGACGTCTACAGTCGTCCAATATCTATAAACGTTGTGTCACATTACATCTACAGATACATAAGTAATATGACACGACATCCATTGTCGTCGCCAAAATTTTTACAAAAAAATATTTAAAAACTGCTTTATTGCATAAACTATAAACGTTGAAATAAATTCAGCACTTTGCCTATTCTACTTTGCAAAATACGTAGTGTCACAATACTTGCTTACAAAATCGACGCACTGTCCATCAACGTGTTAATTGGTCCTCGCATATTGATCAGGTTTGCACAAAACTTTGCAGGAGTTGTTCCTCCCTAAATTTTCTCAAAACCTTCGTCAACCAAAATACTTTGGTTTTAATACACTATGCTCACTTTCAATCACACTTAGCCTACAATATTGTCAACTGGGAAGGAAGCTCTCACGCTCAACGAATTTTAAAAATACAAAAGCATACTGTGAGGATATGTGCCCTTCCATCTAAAACACCTTGTAAGTCATAATTCAAGAAACTAAAAATATTAACAGTTATTGAAATTTGCTGCTTTGCATACACTCACAAACAGTCACTTACAAAGTCGGACCATGCATGCGGTGCTAGATATAAAAACTAGGTAAACACAACCCTACCCTTTTTCAAAAGAATGTTGTCTTCGCTAGTTGCCAGATCTTTAATGCGCTCCCTAATGAATTCAAAATATTAAACAGTTTCTCTAGTAAAAGAACAAAACGTTATTTATTTTTATTATTAATACATATAGTGACGAAATTTTTTGCCATTTTTACATAGCACACTTTTTCCTTTTACTTTACGCCTTATTTTCGGATTATGAATTCTTGCGAAAGGAAACGTCTGCTGAAATTATGAGACGGAGTAGAGGGTGATGATGTAGGTGGATCCTCTGAAGACGACATTGACATTCTGGAAGCTAGTGACCACAACACACATTCAGAACAATCCGAAAATGAAGAACCGTCTATTGGCTGTGATATTTATTAATCGAGATTTACATGATGGTTTATATTATTTGGGAAACGATAGGAAGACTGTCTGGAGTAAACTACTATCTCAAAAGGAAAAACAAAAGCTAAAAATATTGTTACTCCGTCTGCTGGTGTGATTGGAACCGCGAAGGATGCTAAAACAATTTTGGATGCTTGGACATTATATTTTCCAGTTCAATACACGGTCGAATATTGAAAAACTTAAGGTATATTATAGTAAAGAAAGGGATGCAACAAATACAGATGCAATTGAACTTAAAGCTGTGTTAGGTTTAATTTACTTAATGGGTATCCTACGTTCTACGAACCAAAACATGGGGGATATGTGGGTGCAGGATGGAACTGGTGTGGAATATTGTACAACAATGTGATTAAGTAGAATTCAGTTTTTGTTGAGAGCACTACGTTTCAATGATTGGAAAGATAGAGCGCATAAATAATAAACTGACAAAATGGCTGCCATTAGAAAATTATATGATGACTTCGTACAACAGTGTAAATCTAGCTATTATGTTGATGAATATGTCACGATAGACGAAATGCTACAGTCTTTTCGTGGAAGATGTGACTTTCGTCAATAGTTGCTAACAAACCGCCTGCAAAGTATAGCTTGAAAATTTTCACTATTGTTGACGCCAAATCATTTTACACGTACAGTATGGAAGTGTACGTTGGTACACAGCCAGAAGGATCCTACAGGTCTAACAACAGTGCATTTATGTCGTACAAACATTAATTTGTCCTATTTTTGGATCTACGAAGAATGCGACGTGTAACAATTCCTCTAGCTACAAATTTATTAGTAAAATACAAATTGACACTAACAGAGGCCCTTAGGAAGAACAAAATTTAAATACCCTGAAAAACTACAATGAAACTACACCCGAGATATGAGCTTGGTATGATACAAATCGAAAGTAAATAAAATTGTATTATTAGTCTCAACAATGCATCATTCAGATGAGATCGACCCCGTCAGTGAAAATTCCAAGTATAATTACCTTCTACAACGCAACCAAGGGAGGTGTTGACATAGTTGAAGGGAAACTATTCGGATTCACGAAAAACTTGTAGATGGCCTCTCACGTTATTTTTTTCGTTGGTTAATATTGCAGGCACAACTACAAATACTCGCATGATTCGTCGAAAATATCTAAAAGCTTTGCTTATTCAACCACACTTAAGAAAACGCACTTTTCATCTCGTTGAATAAAGGAAATCCCATATGAACCAGAATCAGCTAAGTAATACGCCCTTGGAAGATGCCAATTCTGATCATGGAAACAAACTAGAAAATTAGTTCTTTACTATCATTATTCGTTGTCAACATAATTTTTTCTCTCATTAAGTTATAGTACAGTTATAAGTGAATTTAGTATAAGAAGTGTACTTTTTTTACTTTGTAAGAAATAAATAAAGATAAAAAAGTGATACTATTTCTTTCTACTAAGTGATGTCGAATAAATTTTTTGTCATTGCTCGAATAAAGAGTGAACCGGTCTATTAGACCGTGAGTGTGTCACCTCGTAACATTATGTGACCCGTGTTCTGACGGGTTAAAAACGTGTAAACTATGAGAGCCCTTTGGTGGTTACACTTCAACTTCCAATTCTCCAATCATTTCAGCGCTCAACTCTTCCACAACATAATATCAAATTACATACAACACTTGAGACAAGAAAAGGAATTAGAATTACTGCTATCAATATATGGTGCTTCCATAAAATAGACCACCATTGTTAACTTTTGAAAGATTTGCACAGATTTTTATAAAACTCGGCATGCTTAAATTAAAATTGATATATTATTTTTGACACTAGTATGAACAAAAAGTGCAGAGTGATGCCATCTTGGTGAAATATATTAAATGGAAAGGGGGTCACGTGACACTTTTTAAATATCTTTCAAACTTAAATTTGCGTTTTGATATAAAATTTGTAAATGGTACACGGTTGAACACTTTTCAAACAAGGTGCCACGTGATCTCCTATTGCATTAAAAAAATTCTCCAGGTGGGGCTGGCCCAAATTTTAATTTGCGTGTGTACTATATTTACAAATATCTAACCGTAAAAAAAATGTTGGGAGTCAACATCTCAAAATCTCGTGAATGGAGAGTTTTCTCTTTTCAAAAATCCAACCGTCACAACAAATGTTGGAGTCAACATATCAATACTATTTTCTCATGAATGAACGACTGCTCTTTTATTTTCGATTGCGGTATGATAGAAAATTTATAACTATGGAATTTGTTTCAACCAAAACGCACTAAGAAATAAGTAAACAATATTTAAAAATATTTGATGAGAAGATCGGATTTTGTTCTTGTGAAAGAGTACACGATTAAATTTGGATTTAAAGGCATCATTCAATTTAAAATTGTTTCAAGATACAGCAAAACCGTCATGTTAAGCTTAACTTTTGAAGGGGTCTGACCACAACGACAAATCAGCACAATGCCCAACTTCACGATATGACCACATCCCCAACTTGATGTTAGACTTACCGCTACACATAATCACAACACCCAACTTGTATGGTGACCATAACGCCCAATTGACCTCAACCCCCCAACTTTAAAAATGACCACAACAGCCATCTAGATCATAAAACCAAACGACGCATGAATTAAACGACCACAACGGCCAACTTCACAGATATAAATCGGCTTGAGTTCATAAAATTGAATTTAGTAATCGCGTAAGCATGGTTTGATGGATCACGATCTAATGATATAAGTTTGTTCGAATTTAACTATACGTCAAAATACCAAAATTGTACGTAACTAACGATTTTGATATCTTTTGTTAAATCTCCAGTCCAATAAATTTATTTCTCAAATAATTTTTAGTGGAAATATAGGAAGTTATCTTCATAATAACGTCATTAGAATGTTATTAGCTGATGGAAAGATCCGACCTTAATAGATTCAAAAAACATCCCTAATTTTATCTTGAGTTGTCACTTTAAAGTTGGGGATTGTGGTCAAGTTTGGCGTTGTGGTCATTCCAAAAATTGGAGGTTGTGATCGTCTGAGCGTTATGGTCAAATACGGATATAGTTCGGGGTTATGGTCGAGTATGATATTGATACGGCGCCGCTCATCGATTTTTAATACATGGTCAAGTTGGGTGTTCTGGTCATTCTTAAAGTTGGGCGCTGTGGTCAATATTAAAGTTGGGTGTTGTGGTAAGTCTAACAGCAAGTTGTGGTTTGTGGTCATTTTGTGAAGTTGGGCGTTGTTGTCATTGGACGATATGGTCTAGACCCCTCCTGAAAAGCGGTGCAAGTTTTTTAAAATCTGGCAAGGGTGAGTTAGAATTCAAAAATATTCTAGGTTATTTTTGACATTGGCATGCAGAACGATGACCACAATAATATATTTTTTTCCTGCAGTTTTTGTTTTTTTTTTTGTTTTTCCACGGTTGAATTTGGCTTCAACGATCCTTTTAAACGAAGTGCATAATCTTCTATTCGATTAAAAAAAATTCAAGATACCGCAGAGCCGTCATGAAAGGTGGCACAAATAAGAATTGAAATACATTCTTGGTTATTTTTGACATTTGCATAAACAAAAATGACGGGCAAATTTAAATTTAGGAGTGCACATTTTTTCACAGAAATCAAGCCGTCAAAAAAATAATGTTGAAGCCGACATGTCTTTGTGAATGGGGGATTGCACGTTTGTTTATCGCTAGAAAATTTGTAATTATCGAATTTGTTCAGAATATACTAAAAAATAAGTAAACAGTGATGTATTTAAAAAGAGTTTCATGAGAAGATAGTTTTGATACGTTGATTACAACAACGTTTGTTTTGATATTCTCCAAGGTTAGTTCTTTTGTAAAAAATAATACACGAGTGAATTTGATTTAATTTAAATTTTTTTAAAATTTTAATTCAAATTTTTTTTAATTTTAATTCAAATTTTTAGAAAAATCTAACCACCAAAAATAAATAAAATAGGTATGCTGGAGCCAACATATCAAAGGTATCGTTAATATGCCGACTCCAACAATTTTTTTTTCCGGTTTGTTTACACGTATACACGTTTGAATTTGGATTTGAAAGACCTTACGACCTTTATCTCCTATTTTTTATCCAATACGGCGTGCGTGAATAAGAATTAAATAAGGAATAACAAAGAGTAAGTGACTCGTCTTTTGAATAGTCTTCAATTAAAATTTACTTTTTTTACAAACATCCAACCAAAAAAATGTATGTGTTAGAGTCAACATATCAAAATTATCTTGACGTGAATCGGAAGTTATTGTTTTATTTTTTATTACGTTTTTATAAAACAAAAATTTTATTACGAAATGTTTCTATCAAAACGCACAAGGAAATAATATTTTTTTCTACGGTTCTTATTTATAAAAAAATTTGGATTAAAACGAAGTGCCACTTCAAGATGGCGCCGAGTCGCCATGTTAAAATACTGCATTGTGTGTAATTAACGTGGGTAAAAAATTATCTTTTCCTTAGTCTAAGGTCTACTTAAAAAACACTCCACCTTCCCCACAATAATATACTTGAATTTAACTATAAATACAAATGGTGTCATCTTCAGACCTTAAACTATATTAAAATGTAATATCCTATGTGAAAACTAACGAATGAATACTTACAAATACTTATAGATATATATATATATATATATATATATATATATATATATATATATATATATATATATATATATATATATATATATATATAAAAATTTAACACTACATTTGCATGGTTAAACCGCCTAAGGCGTGCATTTATTAAATATCAAGATGTGTTTTGATATGTATGTGTTAAACTTTTATATGTAAGTACTTGTAAGTATACGTTAGTTTTCACATAGGATGATACATTTTAATATAGTTTAAGGTCTGAAGATGACAATTTCTTGTTGAAGCTAGTCACCATTTGTATTTATTGTTAAATTCAAGTATATTATTGCGGGGAAGGTTGAGTGTTTTTTAAGTATACCTTAGATTATCACAATACCATTTACAGTCTGAAACATGGAGTGAGTTTGGTACAGTAGAATATGCTTTTCCTTAGTGGCAAAAATTTCATTTCTTGTATTTGGTACATTTACTTCTTGTTTTAAGGCGCGATTTTAGCGGACCGCATGTGCAAATTCAAACTTCGAGGTTTGACGCGACGATCCATTTTCTCAGAAAGATTACTCAGTCGCGGAATTTTTCCGAACAATATGTTTGTTTTTCTTTAATTCCCAAAGGTGATCTTTGAAGCCATGCAGAAATACAATTTTCGAATTCTTATCATTACTTGCTGTGCATGTTAAAATTGCTCAATTTAAAGAAGTTTGCAATTTTTTGTGAAAAGTGACAAATAAAAATGATTGGTAGAAAAGAAGATAACATAGGGCAGTTCTATATGAAAAAACACATCTAAGTAAATCAGGGTGTAGAGCGGTTTGTAAACACTGCCAGAAAGATATTTAAGGAATAGTACAAAACACTTTTTGACGAGGATTAATCACTTTTATTGTAAATCTAGTACTAGTGACGCACCGCACAATTGCACAAATGATTCGTTCTAGTTATTGC
Source organism: Vesta saturnalis (assembly GCA_036346205.1). Classification (NCBI taxonomy): domain Eukaryota; kingdom Metazoa; phylum Arthropoda; class Insecta; order Coleoptera; family Lampyridae; genus Vesta; species Vesta saturnalis. The sequence goes on from JARFJB010001062.1 coordinate 786,387, forward strand.
AATGATAAAAAAATTTTTTGTAAGTAAATTTTATTTTAGGAGTATGCTTAATAATTCAAATTTTAACAGAGCTATTCCTAGCCTACATATATATACACACACACACACATATATATATATATATATATATATATATATATATAACTTCTATAAGTTATAACCAGAAATAGTGAAATTATGCACAAAAATAAAAGTTTACGGCTTTCGGCGAGTTGAGTTTTTTTTCAGATTCAGACACTATTGTGATAGTTTTGTCAGCACGTCGTCTGTCTCGAGTCCCATAACAAACTTTAGACAATTTCCGCCAACAGTGTCAATGATTTCACACCCGGCCCAAAACAAGAAAAAAAATTAAAATGGGCCTACCATAAGAAATTTCGTAATTCGGACATCAACAACTGAGAAACATAAGATTCACAAACAAATAACAAAGACAATTTTTGCTACTAATTCGAATTTTAGGTGCATTGAAACTTAAAAAAAGCTAATGAGTGGTCGAACATCCACAACGAACCAGTAATATGTGCGACAGTAACAACTGAATCCGGCCCAGCATTTCTTTATGAAACTATTGATACATCAGGAAAACCTCACACTACTGAATATTTTATTAAGATATGCTGTGACTTGATTTCTTCATGTGAATCAAAGTACCAATGCATGGTAACATCACTTGTGGCAAACAACGCAGCAAATATGACCTGCACAAAAAAAACTGCGGAAGAAAGAATTGGCTCCAAAAAAATTATCACCTATGGCTGCTCCGCACATCTTTTGTTTGGAATTACTAGATCCCCGATAAACATCGAAGATATGGGCAAAAAGGTCTCTAAGCACGCTGATCAGTATCTTGGTCGCAGTACGAGAAATAAGAAGTTTGTAGAATAAGTTACTTTTAATGAACATTCTCTTTCATTAAAGCTTCCGTTTTCCCTATAAAGCCTAAACAAAGGAATAATAAAAAAAAAATATCTGTGGAGATATTTATACACCAATTATGTTGAGGTCGGCGAAAAATGAATTCACAGTTACCAAGAGCTAAATGTTGTGCCCGTCAAGATTTAAACTGAATGTTGCCTAAAATCTATATTTATATACCAATTTCGTTAAGGTCGCTGCAAAATGGGTTCACCTGATGACCAAGAGCTAAATTTTGTGTTCGTCAAAGTTTGGGCTAAATGTTGCCCAAAGTCTATATTTCTACACCAATTTCGTTGGGAGTCGCGGCAAAATAACAGAGCTAAATGCTCCGTGAGTGTTAGTTAAGATTTAGTCTGAATGTCCAAAGTCTATATCGGGTCAAAATTTGATTTCCTCGATGGCCAAGAACCAAACTCTGTGGCCCATGAGTGTTGGAGTCGCGTCAAATTTAATTCCCTCGATGGCCAAGAGCCAAATTTCAGTATTAGGGTCGAAGTTTGTCCAAAAACACATTTATACACCAATTTCGTTGGGGTCAATACGGTGACGGTACATTAAAAAACTGAAATAAATCCACAAACAGAAATTTGGATACGACTAGAATCAATAAAGTGGTGGCTATTAACTTTATAAAAATTTAATTTCTATAAAGAAAAAATCAAATAGTTTAATTATATTATAATACCCATTCATTACATAATTTAATAAATTAGCTGTATCTACTTTATCTAGCGTAAAAGATGAATTAGAAAAATATCCATAACTTCTAAACCCTTAGGTGTCGATTAACGTTAACTTTTCAATATTTCTATAATTAAAACACATCGTTTAAGACGTTTTCAAACAGTCCATCTACGAGATGCGGGTGTCGTACAAGCGAGTAAATTAGAAAAAAAAATTCACAACTTCTAAACTCTTAGGTGTCGACTAATTTAACTTCAGATTTCTATAATTAAAACACATCGTTTAATCAGTTTTCGAACATTCCATCTAGGAGATGAGGGTGACGTAAAAGTGATAAATGAAAAAACAATTCATAACTTCTACCCTGCCGAGTGTCCATTAATTTTTTAATTGAATTAATTGATACTGACCCTTAATTTCATGTTAATGGCCCTGTGTTTTCCCTTTAACTGCAACTTTTAAGGCCCTTTTCATCCCCAATTTTTAACACCGTTTTCTCTCCAGATTTTCAACTGTTTACTTTGCGGGTTGTATAACTCAAAGGATTAGCCTTTTTGACTTCATTCAGCTTGTTTCCGTGTTCCGTCATCCTGTTTACTTGTTATGACCTTGTTTCCGTGTGTGATTTAGGCTTAAGGTTCATTTGGTTTAGTCCAGTATGTTAAAGCTTGCTTTTATAATTAAGGTCTCTTTGACAGAACACGAAAGCTGGCTTCAGCGTCTTCAATGAGACGCTTTTTGCCTTATTTATATGTTTGAGTGAGTGCTTGTTTGCGAATGTTCGTTGGCTACCAGTTTTTTCTGTATGATTTCGTTTCTTTGGTGTTTCTTGCATATTTGGGTGTACTAAGATGTTTGCTGACTTGCTTCTTTGTTTGTGTTTGTAGTTTTACACGTATTGTGCTTGAACGCTTACTTGCTTCCTAGTTTCTTTGTTTGATTGCTAGCATGTTTGAGGGTTTGGGTGTTCACTTATTTACTAGTCTCATTGTTTGTATGTGCTTGTTTTTACCTACTTTTTGCATGTTCTAGTTTCTTTGGTATGTTTTCTTGCTTGTTTTTTGGCGCCATATTGAAACTTGTACTTGGCTTTTAATTTAGACCGAAAGGGAGGGATCATTAAATTGTACCACAAGGTGCCGTTGCGTAGTGCATCTTAAATGCAAATTACACTGCAAGATGTAAGAACAAGATTCAAGATGATGGACAAAGGTGTTGAATTCTACCAAATACACCTTAAGCCAAAAAAAAATAGGAAACTAGATGACCGAAAACCAAAAACGCGCGCAGAAACAAAATTGCAGAATGTCAAAAAAGCACACGCAAACACGATGGATGAAAAGCCGAAGACACGCGAAACCAAGATATCCTAAAAAACAAAACCGTGCAGAAAAACAAAGGAGTTGTGCCCATTTGACTTATGAAATCCACAGAAGATATGGCTATCCAAATTTGGACCAAAAATAGTAATAAAAGTACGGGATGAAAAATGGATTGTAAAAAGTGCTTTAAATGTTGCAATTAAGAGGAGCCATTGACAAGTAATTAAGAATCACTAAAAATCAATTAAAAAGTAACAAAGACTCATACTACCAAAACGTTATTGTCTTAATTTACCCTTTATTGTATATGCAAATCAAACTTTCATTATTTGTGTCCAAATGACCCCATTTTAGATCCATACAACCCTACGCACGTACGTGTATATACCATTAATTCTAATTTTTTTCTAAAAAAATTAAAAAAATGTGCCTAAATTTTATTTTCTTAAATCGCCATTCATTGCGTAGCGGTTGACTACCAAATCGAAAAAAAAAGTGTATCCGAGTAATTTGCTTATTTATTGTTGAAAGTTATTGCGAACTTCACATTGAATATGCACCCGAATATGCAAGATGTGTTGCTGGGAATCTATTGCTAACTTATTACGGGTTTAAACGGTGTGTTATTCTAAAGTTAAGAATTCAGAAGTTTTAAAGTTTTTTCTAATGAATTCCATTATACGAAAACGAAACCCTCATCCGTTTAAAAACGGCTTAACTGATATTTAAATTATAGATATTTATTCTAGACTTAAATCAGTCGAACCCTACGGGTTTAAAAGTTATAAATTTTTTTCGAATTCATCCTCTTACGATGCATTTTATTTATAGAAATATTATTCTAAAGTTGAATTAATCAACTTAAGAGTGTAGAAGTTATGAATTTAGATTCTACCAGTTTATAATATTTTGAAGATCTAGATTAATTTTATATATTGCAGTTTCAATATCACATGTACTAAAAGAATAATAAAATTGGCTGTCCTCGGCATACATATGACTAGACTAGCAAAGATTTTGCTCAAAATCAAAGACATACAGAATAAGTAGAAGAGAACCAAGTATTAATTCTTGTGGCACCCCCTGCTTTAATGAAAGAGAGGTAGACAATGATATTCTAGTACTCTGTTGCGTAAGTACCCGTTGTCCTGGTGACGATAAATAGCTTTGGAACCATTATATAACTGCAGTGGTACAACCCAAGAAACTAATTTTGACAATAACATTTTGTGATCCAACCCTTAGCGAACGCCTTAGAATAATCGAGCGAAATCAATACCGTCACCATACCTTTATCGATTTCCTTTAGCAAATCATCTGTAAAATCTACCAAGCACGAAATTGTAGCAGGTAGGAGATTATTAAAATCCAAATGGGTTTTTAGTTGCTCATAAATAACACGTTCTAATACTTTCGAAACTACAGGTAAAATGCTAATATGTTGTAAATCGTTATAACCAAAAGGTAAATCAATTCTTGGTATTGGGTGCACTAACGCTTGCTTCCAGGCCAAAGGAAACGTGCCAGAGGTGACTGAAAAATTGGTCAGATGCGTAATTGCATAAAACAAAAGGGCATACATAGTTGTATCATTTTTATGTCAATATCATCAACTCCACGTGAATTGCTATTTATGCTATTGATTACACTTGCTACCTTAATTTTTGTAACGGTGCCGAAAGTTAATTGATTCTTGAGATTGGGATGATTAAACTTGTCCAATAAATTTTCATTAACCGACATAGTACAGGGTGGCCAACTAAGAATGCGCGGTACTGTATCTAGGAAACTATCCATCGTAGAGGCTTGCGCAAAAAAACGTAATTACTAAAACGGCCAATACAAAAAACTGGAAAATATTTTCAAGTTTCTGAAATGGCCGCTAGGGGGCGTAACTGCAATCCTGAATCTAAAAAAGTGATGTTTCTGTGAATTCTGCTATATTAATCTAATAAAAAAATAACTGATCTTTGAAGTCGAGGATAATCTGAACTTTTTTTGTTTGGCACTTTTTGACGTATGTCTAAAAATAAAGTGGTGGGGGGTATTCAAAGGTTTCCTTAAATAACCCCGTGTATCTTCGAAACGGCGCGTTGAAAAGAGCTATTCTTGGGCTACAAATGTTATATTTGAAGTAAACAAGCTCGCGAAAACCGCATCTCGATATCTTGGTCCTAACCTAAAATATCGGCCGAAGAAAACTTTATACGAAAATATCTTAAATTTTTATTTTTTTTAACTATATTTTTCTGGAATTGTTTCTATTATGTAAGTTGTGGCCCGAAAAAGGACCGATTTAATGGAGCAAGGTTTTTAATGCCCCCGTAAATGCTCGAAATGCTGATCATCACTCTGTGCATTTCTGAGGTCTCTTATGGGTAGACAAAACTGCAGCTTCAATTTCGGCTCTCAATAGGTTACCTAGAAATTGCAATTATAAATGTTTGTAAATTTTTTCACCAGAATAAAGTCACCCTTTTTGAAATTACTCCGGGCAAATAAGCAATGCTAAAAGTTATACCAAAGGCCTATTTTTTGTTTGTTTAAATGCATATTCACTATAGATATATACGAAAAATACAATTAATAGAAGCAGGCAATGGAAACAGATACCTAAACAAAACATACATAATCCTCAAATTGTCAATAGTTGTCAATACTTTCGCGTTACTTTGAGCAATTTTTGTGCTTTCAAAATGCGTTTTACGAATAATGAAGCTGTTGATATGCTTGCGGTTTATTTTGAATGTCTTCAGAATGCCGCAGTAGCTAAAAGAGTTTACGCGGCTCGATATCCAAATCGGCGTCCTTGCGATGTAAGAGTTTTTCCCCGATTAGGCCGATATTTTAGGTTAGGAACAAGATATCGAAATGCGGTTTTCGCGAGCTTGTTTAGGCATCATTTAGCTACTGGTTCATGAAAAAAAGTCATACCAATGCATTTAATTTTTTTGCGAAAGTTAACCGTTTCTGTCAAAGCCCTCTAGCGACGACATGTGAAACTAACAAAACTTCAATTATTTCAACATTTTTAGCCCAAGAAAAGCTCTTTTCACTACGCCCAAGTTTGTTCGGATTAGCCGTTTCGAAGATACGGGGGGGGGGGATTTAAGGAAACCTTTGAATACCCCCCACCACTTTATTTTTATAGATACGTCAAAAAGTGCCAAACAAAAAAAGTTCAGATTATCCTCGACTTCAAAGATCAGTTATTTTTTTATTAGGTTAATATAGCAGAATTCACAGAAACATCACTTTTTTAGATTCAAGATTGCAGTTACGCCCCCTAGCGACCATTTCAGAAACATGAAAATATGTTTCAGGTTTTTGTATTGGCCGTTTTAGTAATAACTTTTTTTTCCGCAAGCCTCTACGATGTATAGTTTCCCGGATACAGTACCTCGCATTCTTAGTTAGCCACCCCGTACAATCTGAGATGAAAAACTTATTCAATTCCTCTGAATTTGTAAGTTCCATAGGAATATTTATGTTACCATTATTATAATGCATATTCAAAATTTTAAGTGATCTCCAAAGTTCTTTTGAGTTACATAAATTTTGATTAAGCGTGTGCTGAATGTACGCCCTTTTCTCCAGTTTATTAATTGCTGCAGTTACATAATTCTCATTTTTCTGCATTTATTACGCTCTTTTCAGTGATATACAACATAAGATGGGTTATAACAAAAATATTTTCTCAAATACAAATAAAAATTTTGATTAATTTTTTTTTTTCCAAATGTACGTAATTTAAAATTTTATTTTTAGCTTCAATTTTAATCATAGTACCGTGTGTCCCTATTCGATGGTTTTCCGGGGTATCTCAAGAACGGCTTGAGATAGGAAGTTGAGGTTTTCGCGTTCCTGTGTTACTTTTTTATGAAACGAAGGATGGACTAAAAACTTCCATGGCACGATTCGTTTCTGATATAGAGATTTTGAAAATTTGTCATTTTAGCACCCTGTCGTATCTCTGTTAGCAAGTAATATAGAAATAAACTGAGAACTGATACTGATAGATATTTTTACGTGGAATCAAGTGGCGTACGTAACTTTTCTTCAAAACAACCTAAACTTTCCTTTTTTAAATGGGACACCCTGTATATTTTTTGACAATCTGATTCCATTTGGCCTCAGTCTTCCATAAATACATATAACTAGTTATTTTCAACATTAAGATCAAAATTTGCGTTATTACAGGTTTAAATTTTTTAACGGTTGGTCGAGGCGGAAAAAATAAATCTTTTTTTTTCAAAATTTTATAGGATAACGTAGCCATAAAACATTATAAAACTAGGTTATAAAACGTTCAAATTGATCGCAATTGTGCCTTAAACGAGTTTCACACATTGTTCTGATCCGCCTTATTGCATTTAAAATAATAACAGACCTCAACTGTAATTCCATAAAAACCCTGTCAACGGCGTTGCGTACATTCGCCAGTTTGATATTGGATTCTATAAATTTTATTCTTAAGATATCCCCACAAAAAAATCTAGAACTGACAAATTTGGTGATCTATGTGGCCATTTTAGAGGTCCATTTGTACCCATCCAGCGACCTGGAAAGTTCAGTAGCTCTCTTTTTGCCTGCCGTGCTAAAACACTCCGGCACTTACAAGAGGATGGATAGCGGGATATTGATAGTTATAGTTTTTAACAATTTCAGCGTTGTGACCCAGAAGTGAGGTAGCTATAGTACTAATATGGGGGTTGGTATTATCAACTCTTTACACGGCAGTGCGGGAGAAAATTATTTTAGTGTTTGAATTAGCTTTATTTCAAGTTGATAGTATGTACCGTTACGGAGATGTAAGGGGGTGGTATTACCAGCCTTTTAGATGGCAGTGCGAGATAAATTATTTAAGTGGTTTAAACTGAAATTATTAAGGCAATTATCCGAAAATTGCTACTTGATAGTATAAAGCGTTTCCAAGATATAATATGGGGGTTGATATTATCAACTCTTTAGACGGCAAAGAGGGAGACAATTATGTTAGTGATACTAAAATTGTGTGGTAAATTCTAAGTCTACCATATGCCGCCCAACCTAGGTTAATTCGTCTTAGGAGTTCACATGTTTGATTGTCCCTACTGATTTTTATTTCGTGCCCCAAGTAGATATACATTTCAACAAGCTCTACGTGTATGTTTCCACTGGGAACTAGGTCTCATTATTTTTGTTTTTCTGTAGTTTATACTTAGACCCACCATTTCTGTTGAATTTTTTATTTTGTAGCATTACATTACTTTCGCCCAAATCGTCTGTAATTAACACTACATCATAGACGAAACGAAGGTTGCTTAATTTTTCGCCGTCTATGTTTATACCTTTGTCCTCCCAGTTTAAGGTTTCAAAAGCGCACTCTAGAACTGCCGTAAATAGTTTGGGGGACATGGTATCGCCTTGTCTGACTCCGCGTTTGATATCTATTTTTTGTGTGGTCTCATGCAATTTTATGGTAGTTGTTGCCTGTTTCTATATATTATAGATTATGTTGGTGTATCGATAATCTATCTTACTCTCTTTTAAAGCTATTAATATTGCATAAATTTCTACCGTATCAAACGCTTTCTGGAAGTCTACGAATATTAGTACTAGAGATCTATTGTACTCGATGGTCTTTTCGATTTGGAGATGGTCGTTTGTCCCATATCCGTTTCGAAAGCCTGCCTGCTCTCGCGGTGTCTCTAATCTACACATTAGTATGCGAGTGTATAGCTTGTAAAGATGATCAAGCAAGCTAATCGGTCTATAGTTGCCAAACTTGCTAATATCTCCTTTCTTGTGTAGGAGAATAATTATTGCATCATTCCATCTTGAAGCGATCTGTTGGCTGTGCAGGCATAGATTGAAAAGTTTTCCTAGTTGTTGTATTAATATTGATCCTCCGAGTTTTAATGCTTCAGCTACAATACCATCCTCCCCTGGTGCTCTGTTAATTTTCATCTTCGTTAGAGCGTGGTAAATCTCTGATTCGGTGATATTCGGTATGTCTTCTGGTTCTGTATTTTCTCTCTGTTATGTGCATTCAGGTCTGGATATGGGTGGTTGTTCGTATATAACTGTTGGTAGAATCTTTCCAGAATATGTATTATATTTTCTCTATTTGCTGTAAGATTTCCTTCTTTGCCCCACGTTACCACCCTGCAAATCTCAAAAAGCATACATTACCGGATATGAACCTCTTCTAGTATTTGACAGGCCATTTGACTCCAAATTGCAAAACAATTAAGATTTAAGTATTTTTTTTGTTTGAAGGACACAGTAACCTGACAAACGACAATCAAACATTGACATGCGCAGAAACGACATTACTTTTCGGTCGTCCTCAGTAGAAGAATATTCTGGTAAAGTATGAAAAGGTGCATTATCAAATTGTGTCACTTGTGTGTGATACTTACATAGAAAATGTGTAATCTAATTATATCTGTGAAATTAAATAGTGATTTTATTAAATTCCCTTTTTTTTATTAAGACCTGGTTGTGGGAAATAATTTTACTCATTGGGATTAATTATAATATGGAATTATTTACTGCGTATTATAAAATTAAAATTCTGCAAACGTACTTGTGAAATTTGTTAATCAATGAAGCTACGATGAAAGTCAAATAGCGTGTTTGCTTCATTATCTTAATGACCGTGGAACCTTTCGTATTAGCCTTGTTTATATACATTAAACAAGGGCATTAGTGATTTTTAACGACGTCCATTGCTATTCAATTTTGTTATGGTAAAGTTTGACATTTGTGATAACGGTAATAATACAATTGTATTTAGCAATATAAATAAGTAAAAGACGATATTTCTGGACCAAAAATAATCCCGTTTAGAAGTTTAAAACCACAAAATAATTTATACAGGGTGTACCGGAACAACTCCTACAAAACTAAATGAGTGATTCTACATAGAAAAATAAAAAAAAAAGTTCCTATAAGCTTAGGTCCGGAAATCATTCTTAAGGGAGCTACCACTAGAGTGACGTCACGAAACTGGTTTTTGCTTAATTACTCTGGAACAACTTTAGATTCACCTTTCAATTTTGGCATCCTATTTACCTATGATAATTACTGTTTTTAGTGATTAGAGACAAGTGGATATCATATACAGGGTCGGACTAGGGACAGGGGCCCTATACATTTTTTACTCTAACTTCTTTCGCTTGCATTCGATTATCAATTTTCTGTGAGAATATGATTCTCTGATAGTTTCCCCGTGAAAAGGGTACTCTTGTTAAACATCTCTAAAACCAACCGTTTTCAAGAAAAAACGTCTTATGTTTTTTAATACAACTTTTTATTTGTTATTTTGTATTGTATACATATCTTTTTAAACTTTATTCATTTTAATTTCTATCAATCATTTATTAATTCTAATTTATTATTAATGTAAAAAATAACGAACAAGGCATAGTGAAATTCTTTTATTTAAAGAACGCAAGCATTTTGAACTCGTAACCAAAGTGGTTCACACGTTTGTACTGGTACAGAGTACCCCTTCATTTGAGAAAACGCTACACAGAAAAATCGCACGGATTTAAGTCCGGCGATTGGCCATTGAAAAAAAATAAAAACAAATGAATTTGACAATTTGTAGAGTTACAATATGTCTTAAACTATTGACAAATGCGTCAGTTGTGATAATTGAATATCATTAATTGCTATTTGAATAGTTCCATACTTGCTTTAGTTTACATTTCTTTGAAAAACGGTTTCGTTACTATTGCAGAATATACAGATATGCATTTAATTTATGGGGAAGTTCAGTGTAATGCTCGAGAGGCACAACGTAGATATGCAGAGAAATTTCCTGAAAGAACACATCCCACTCACACCACCTTCATAGCCCTGCATCAGAGATTGCGGGAAATTGGATGTGTTTCCTAAAAAAAAATGAAACGGAAGAATTTGAAGAAGCTGTTCTGGTGGATCTCGAAGATAATCCAGGATTAAGTGTACGAAGATTGTCTGCCATGCATCCTGGAATTTCTAAAACATCAATTAATCGAATTATAAACAAAGAGAACTTATACCCATTTCATTTTAAAAAAGTACATGCTATGTTGGAGGGTGATTTCCCTGCTCGCTTAGCATTTTCCAATTGGTTGAGAAATAAAAAAAATTGAGGATCCAACTTTTTTTTCCCGCATCTTATTTTCGGATGAATCAATTTTCACCAAAGACGGGATTGATAATCTGACCAATTGACATCACTATTCATACGTTGGAGATAATTCTCATGTTGTGAAACAGACCAAACATCAGCATAGGTTCCGCATTAATGTGTAGATTGGAATTGTTGATAGCAACGTAATTGGACCTGTAGAGCGGACCGGTCGATTGACTGGAGAAGATTATTTAAATTTTCTTGAAAATATTTTACACACGGTACTAGAGGAGGTTCCTCTAAATATTCGGCAAGGCATGTGGTATATGCACGATGGGTGTCCTGTTCATTTTAATAGACATGTGCGTCAATTTCTGAATCAGACGTTCGAAAACCAATGGATTGGTAGAAGTGCTCCAGTTCAATCGCCAGCTAGATCGCCGGACTTAAATCCGTGCGATTTTTGTGTATGGGGTTTTCTCAAATCTAGGGTGTGTTATGTACCAAGACAAACGCGTGGACAACTTTGGTTGCGAGTTAAAAATGCTTGCAATGAGTTCCGGCAGATACAAACGGATCAGACGTTCCTTAAATAAAAGAATTGCACTATGCCTTGCAACCAACGGTCATTATATGGAGCATTTATTGTAATTTAATATTAAGTTTGGTTTAATTTGTTATTCGTTATTTTTAGATTAATAATAAACTAAAATTAATAAACGATAGATAGAAATTAAAATGAATAAAGTTTAAAAAAATATGCATACAATACAAAACAACAAATAAAAGATTGTATTAAGAAATATACGACGTTTTTTCTTGACAACGGTTGGTTTTAGAGATGTTTAACAAGAGTTCTTTTTCACGTGGAAAATATCAGAGAATCCTATTCCCCTAGTCCGACCCTGTATATGATATCCAGTTGTCTCTAATCACTAAAAACAGTAATTATCATTAGTAAATAGTACGCCAAATTTGAAAGGTGAATCTAAAGTAGTTCCAGAGTAATTAAGCAAAAACCAGTTTCGTGATGTCATCTTTAACACTGTCAGTGCGACGTCACCGATCAGTCTCGGACGCACTGTGCATGCAACCATTGCGATTGGTGTCACATGGTTAGTGTTGCCAACTCGAGGGATTTTTTAATATGAAAAGGAATAAAGGGATTTTTCCTCAAAAAAGAGGGAGTTTTTCAAAGCTCGGCACTTAACGACCATCACGATTTTTTTTAAATCATTCCTACCGGACATTATATCTCTCTTACTTGTACGATTTTAGTCAGATTATAGTCTATACTAGGACTTGCGCAATCGCGCATCATGCACCATACAGCTGATTCCTGATTGCACCACAGATTGCACTTTGCAGCTTTGCTTTGCAGTCGCACTTGTTACTTGTTGACTTGTTCAGTTGTGTTGTGGAATTGGAAACTGAAATGTGGAAGTGAGTGCAGCACACAGAGGGTACATAGGACGTAAGCGTGCATGCAATTGTGTGAACTGTAAGCTAGAGAGTAATATTTTGTTGTTTATTCTTCTGTTGAATATTTGTGTAAACTCTAACACCAATGTGAATAACGTCTTCAATGAGAATGAAGGAATCTCTACGTAGTAAGTGTACTTCAGATGAACCAGAAGTTAAAAAAACAAGAATTGTGGAGTAAAAAAATAAATGGTTAGAAGAAGATGATTTTAAACACTGGCTATTGCCAGATAAATCCTCACAACATAAAGCCAAGTAAGTAATTGAAAATATTATTCTTTAAAATTATTTTACCGATTCTTCAGATAGATAATGGTTACTCATTTTTAATTTTGTTTTAGGTGTAAAGTTTGCAACATATCAATAAAAGTGGGCAAAACTGAACTGCTCAGACATTCTAAAACTTCTAAACACATATATGGAATGAATGCAATTAAAGCCATTCGACTGCCTTAGTTGCATCTGCAGCGTGTACAGCTTTACCCCGAACCCCTGAAGAACTACTGCGAGGGATATATAATTATGTATCTGGAAGTGCAAAAAGGTAGGCTCAATTGCAGGAGATACAAGAATTCCTCAGAGCAGAGGAACATAAAATTTTAAAATTAGCTACCACCAGATGGCTTAGTAGACACCAGTGTGTTGTAAGAGTCTAAGAACAGGGGAACGTGCTACATTATTTTGGAATTGCAGTTCATGAAGATCGATTAAAAAGTGCAGAGTTCATTCACAGTGAGCTACAGAAATATTTACACACAAGGGTATTTAACATATTTGAAATATATCCTACACATATTTAATTCATTTAATGGACGTTTTCAATCAAAAAAAGTTTTAATTCATTGCTTGTGCTCTGAGAAAATATTGCGACAATTATGCAAAAATTATCTAGACAATGCCATAACACTTGAAAAATCCAAGCATTGCGTTGTACATTAGAAAGATCGATTTTAACATTTTATGTGACAAATATAACAATTGTATTCAGATTGACAAAACTGATATCGCAATTGAATGGGAGTGGCTTCCAAATTCTTTTTCTAAAGCTTAAAAATAAACCGATCGAGAAAATGTGGCTTGAAATATCAAAAAAAGAGAAATATGGCGATAATTCAGGGGGTTTCCTAATCTATCCAAACTAGTACAGTTGGTACTGACTATGCCACATTCAAGCGCAGACGCTAAAAGGATTTTCAGCATTGTGACAAATACAAAAACAAAAAAAAGGAACCGCTTAGGAGAAGAGGCATAGAATGCAATTTGTGTGATTAGAAGTAGTTTACAAGCAAATGGCCAAAATGCAGTATCCTATGAAGCCACAAAGGAGCATATACATCTATGTATTCTTCCAAAAAATGATATGAATGGTTCTTTTCTGTTTTGTAATAATAAAAATTACCTGTTTTAATGATTTGATGATATTTTATTGTACATTTTTTAATTGTCAAATATATTTAACTTTTATTAATGGGTTATAATTTTTTGTATGTAATATTAATGAATAGTGGGATTTTTTGGTCCAAAAAGGGATTTTTATCACAAGGGGAAGGGATTTTTATTCCCAAGAGGTTGGCAACACTGCGCATGGTAGTCTTTACGAAATAGGCCAGTATGAACTTAGCACTCCAGTAAAACGCACGTGTGTTCGTCAGCGTGGTACTTAAGGTTAGAAATTTTAAAATTTTTGCTTAGTTTTCAATTTTTATGATTGTGGACGTGAACAGGCTAAACTTGGCCTATCGTGCTAAAGCACTCAGGAACACTTAGGAGGATGGATAGAGGGATAATGAATTTCCAATAAATGCCTATGAACAGCTACCTTAAATTTTCTCATATCATAAGTGAGAGGAAACCAGGAACTAGGGAGATCATTCCAGAGTTTAGAGGCCGTGTAAAAAATGTGGATTGCGCCCGTTTAGTACAAGTGGAGATTTGTACTGCATACTGATGATGTGAATGAGCGAGTGTTTCTCGCAAAGATAGCCCGAGATGGTATCAAAGAATATAATTCAGCAGCACAATAGCCGTTGTAAGAACGATAATACAAAGAAAGAACTGAAACCATCCTTCTATGCTCAAGGAACTGTATGTGAGAAGTTAAGGACTGGTCATTTATAAGCCTAATCGCTCTCTTTTGAATACGATCAACGATATCGGGAGCGCATTAGGGAGCACTAACCTAGAGGGGAGAATTATATTCCAGATGGGGCCGAATTTGGGCCTTATACAGCAGAAGGAGTTGTCGAGAGGTAAAGTACTGCTTAGATCTAAACAAAAAGCCTATTTCACGAGCAGCTGTTTTGGTAGCTGACAGAAGATGGTCAACCCATGAGAGATTTGAAGATACAGTCATACCCAACAGAGTAATAGTCTGAAAACTTAAGAACTGAGCCATTCATACTTACAACAGGAAATGATCGATCTTTTTTGGCGGACACAAGGCAACACTGAGTTTTGTTAGCATTAGATTTAACTAGATTATTGCTTCCCCATTCGAGAATACGTTGAATGTCTTTGTTGATTGAATTTGCCATTTCAGCTTTAATTTCTTGATTTGACATAGAAGGTGGATTATCACTATGAGTAGACTGAGATGAACTACAGTGAAGAGTGCTATCGTCAGCAAAGCCATGGATAGGGTTAGTTGTTGAAGAAATAAGGTCATTTATGTACAGCAGAAAAAGTGTAGGCGCTATAACGGATCCCTGTGGTACGCCCGCGTTAATGCTAACTTCTTTTGAAAAAAGCCATCAACTACGACACGTATTCGTCTTTTATCAAGGATTGAGATGGATAGAAGTGCACCAGGTCCGTCGAACCCTAAAAGGCTAAACGAACGTATATCAACCCTAAAAAACTTACAGAAGATCTCTTAGCTGCTTTAGGAAGCAGTGATGAAGAAAATGAATACGATTTGCTTGAATGTAGCGATTCGAACTCTCCAAAGCTAAAAAGTAATCGGCACATAACAGCTGAAGAAACTGCAGAGAAGCAGGTGAAACCTTACCAAAATGGTGTGGCTAATTTGTAAAATGAGAAGAATGCTATAGTACGACTAAATAAAAGAAGAGGAAGGAAGAAAACTAAGAAAGGTGAAGAAACGATGAGGAAAAGAAAAAAGGATCCAAAGAATTGGAACAAAAATATAAGGAAGCGATTGAAAGCCCAAGGTAAGGAGTATTTTACGTTCAAAGGGAAAATGAGTATTAAAAGGAAATTGAAGTTGTTGACAAAAACGTTTTGAAAAATTTTTACTAGTAGAAAGACAGAAAATGTTGAGAGATTTTTGTAACCTCTCTTTAGAAGCACAAAATCAGTTTATTGCTAATTTAACTGAGGGACAAAACAAAAAGATCGAAAGAAAAAGGACAGATGGAAAAGAAAGTAGAAGAAATACTCACGAAAATATCATCTACTGAAAAATGCGGCTAGAATGGAAGTTTGTCCAATAATGTTTTTAACTAACTTTGATTTAACCTTTAAAAAAGTAACAAAAGAACAAAGACGTACAGAATATATGTAACTTACTGGTTAGAAAAAAAAACCTAACACCTACCAATGTGGCGCTTTACCGTCGAATCTTTGCCGAAGAATCAACTTGTCTTTTCATAACCCGGAAAATGACACATGTGGTACTTGTGAAATAACCTCTAATTTAAGTCTGCTTCGAGCGATGACAAAAAGAAAACCTGGCGGTGAAATGAGCACCTTCAGCTGGCTGATGCAGCATACTAAGAAAAACGGAACGATAAGCTCCGCTGCAAAACAATTTCAGAAATTGTCGTTGTTAATTTTGACCTGCTAAAATACCTTCCAGTCGCTCACCTTACTAAATATCATTTTACAACAAAAAATTGGCTATTTATGGAATGAAACCATTTCCAAAAGAGAAGGGCAAACAATAACATCATGTTTGCTTTCTTATTTAAAGGCAAGACGTTGACGAAATCTTTTTTTAGTGACTGTTGCTCTGAACAAACAAAAAACAACTACTTAACCCTAATTATTATAAGTTTTTTTATATTTAGAATTTACATCAGTTCTACATACATAAAGACAAAATTTGCATCGATTGGGGCTTGAACCTTGGTGGCGCAGTTGGTAGCGCGGTACTCTAGCAAAGTACAGGTCGTAGGTTCGAATCCTACTCGAGGTAAACTTTTTATTTATGTATTTAATAAAATTAATAATAATTTTTAATTACTTAACCCTAATGTTTATGACAATCCTTATAGTTTAAGAATTCAGGATGAGAAGTTATTATCAGCCACAAATTTTTAGTACCAGATCATACACATATGGAAACTAACACAATTCGTGCTTTAATAGAAAAAAAACTAAGAAGACGGCCACTGCTAGAGTCGATATTCCGAGAGACTGGCCAAATGTAATACACATGATCCCTTGAAAACCTCCTATGCTCGTTAATGATATACGTTTGAACGATTTTTTTAATTTTAAGCAACTTTTAACAACACGTTTTCAGCATAGAAAAATCAACAGCACAGATGATTCAATCTTATGTAATAAAATTAGGTGGATACAATACAGACACGATAAGTCGGATTCTATCTTCCATGGGTGCATTTATGAAGTTGTCGTAACAGAACAAGTTGGTGCATGTACTTTACATGAGTAAACACGATGTTCGTTGATAATTATGAAATGATTGATTTGATTCCAAGTCTTTCTTAAGCAGTAGTTGAAAATTTTGTTTAATGTAAAGCCATAGTGAATTTTGAATTGACGGCGTTCGTATAGAATTACCGAATGTTGATTTTACAAAACCACTGTCAGGGAGCTATCGTACCAAGAAAGTTTCTAGTAGAACTTGACAATTCAGCTTATGAAATGAGGATTTCTGATTGGTTAAGTAATTAACACGTTTGAGAGGTGATAGGAGAGAGACCATAACTGGAGTCCTTTTTAGTAGTTAACATCCAGTTTTGTTTGCGAAAAGATGTAGTGCAATAAAGTGACGAGTTATGGTTATGGTTTAGGAGACAGGTGTGTTATCCGTGTAAACTACGAGTGTTAAGCAGTTTAGTGTATCAGGTATTGCGGATATTAGGTGTATTATTAATCTAAGGAATATTTTTTTACCGTGTTGAGGACTTGCTTATTATTTTGTTGGCAGCACCTGTTCGTGTTATCGGTAAGTTTAAGTTACCCTCTAAGCTAAAATTGGAAATTTTTAAGACTTGAGACAGAATATTGCGTTAAAACATTATATCTTGAATTAGTATCAGATGTTGGAGGCTCTATAAGGTACATTTACGTCCCGTTACCTGCAAGGTAAATAAAGTATTTGGTAAAAAGATTTAATCTTGTCTTTTGTATTTTTATTTTATTGGAAACTAATTTACACAAGAGAATACCAACTAAGAATTATATAATTACTAGTGTGTAAATAGCTTTGTCGAAATAACATTGTCTGCACTAGCTGTGGGATTTTACCTATGAATTTACGTAGACACTTGAATTTTATTTTATTTTCGTGTGTTTAATTATACGATTATGGATAAGATAACAATATGTAGCTTTAAGCTTTAATTTTAAGTTTAACTTTCTTGCCTCTGTCTATATTTCTACTTCTGACTACATTACGTGTCGAGGCAGGAGACAAATAACTGTCCAGTAGTAGGACGATACCGTTAGTAGGGAGTGCTACATGTCCGGGGCACGATTTAGCCAGTAACCGGTCTGCTCGATATGGTATTACTCAAGAGAACAATACAATTGGCTCGGATCGACCTGACTACAAGGGGCGGTCAAGATCAAAACAGACAGGCCCCGTTGCTGACGAATGTGCAAGGAATGAGTGGCGAGTAGGAGTGCTACATGTCCGGGGCACGATTTGGCCGTTAACCGGTCTGCTCGATATGGTATTACTCAACAAGGGGCGGTCAAGGTCAACACAGACAGGCCCCGTTGCTGACGACTATGCAAGGAATGCGTGGCGAGTAGGTACGTGGAATGTTAGAGGAATGTATGGTGAAGAATTTGAAATTGCAAATGTAATGTACGAAAGACACCTTGATAAACATAAAAATGTGCATATGTATACATGGCAAAGAGGTGAATCTAAAAGTATGATAGACGTGATAGTGTATGGTGAACGGATTAGAAACCTGGTGAAAGACACAAAAGTAATGCGCGGATCGGAGTGTAGATCGGACTACTTTTTGGTTATATCGAAAGTGTGTTTAGGGCAAAAGTGGGTCTGGAGAAGGAAAGCAAACGTAGTGCGAACGTCCAGAATTAGGATAGACACACTATTGAATAATGGTGCGAAAATGAAATACGCAGATGCTGTGAGTAAAGAGTTGAATGGGAGTGAAACAGTGTGAAACAAACAAATAAAAGACGCTGACGTTGAAAGTGCATGGATAAGCTTGCAAATCTGTGTTGTCAATTGTGCCGTGCGGATATGTGGAAGGGCGACTGTACGTAGGCAGAAAAATGTGCTTGGTGGAATGAGTCGGTAAAAAAGGCGTACATGGCAATGACTGCTGCAAAAATAATAGATCGAGAAAAAGCGATTGTATGAAGTGTATAGATTAAGAAACAAAGAAGTGAAGGAGGCAGTGAGAATAAGTAAAGAGGAAGTGTGGGCTGTGGAAGGTGAGAAAATGCAGAATGATTTTGAAGGAAACAAAAAACTCTTCTGGAAATGGGTCAAAAATACAAAACGTGGCCCAAAACAGAACGCTGCAGGAGTGATGAATATGAGCAACGAAATAGTATGGGACGATTGTGAAGTGGGGAAATGCTGGCAAGAATATTTCGGAAAGCCGTACAGTTATGTGGAAAATAAGACCGCAGGTTTAAATAAGGAGAATGTAGAAGGAGTGGTGAATGAAACTGAGGATATTGGGATAAATGAGGTAGAGAAAACGGTAGAAAAAGGCAAGGGAGCAGGTGTAGATGAAATCACTGGTGAAATGCTAAAGTATGGGGGTACAAAGCTTATACGAAGATTGTCTATTCAATGTATGCCTTATGTGTGGAAAAGTGCCGAGGGATTGGAAGAGCGCGATCATTGTACTACTGTATAAGGGTAAGGGGAACAAGAGTGATTGCAAGAACTACAGAGGAATAAGTTTGCTCAGCGTGCCTGGTAAAGTATTTCGAAGAATTCTGATTGATAAAAGAGTACGAGAAACTACACAAACTAAGATTTGGGATTTGCAGGGTGGCTTCATGTCAGGGAGAAGGAAGATGTGTCGATCAGATGGTTGCTCTCCAGCAGGTGATCGAAAAGTGTTTAAGGGTAAAAAGTAAGTTGTAATGTGCGTTTGTAGATCTGGAGAAATCATACGACATAGTGAATAGGGAGAAGCTGTGAGAAATATTAAATGAATATGGCGTAGATAAAGGTCTCATAAATGGAATAAGGGCATAAGGGTATACAACGGTAGTCGGGCATGTGTTAGGGCGAGAGGAGGTGTGAGTGAATACCTTAACATTGAGCAAGGAGTGCCACAAGGCTGCATGATGTCACCGTGGTTGTTCCATGTATATATGGATAAATGTGTTAGACAAGCATGTACTGATACAAATGGTGTAATGGTTGGTGACGTAAATGTACGAGTACGAGTCTTGTCAAGTCTCAGTGCGCATGAGCTACAAACTGCTCTGAGGAAGTTTGCTACAGTCTGTGAGAGCATGGACCTAAAGGTAAACGTGAAAAAAACTAAGATTGTGGTGTTCATTCGGGAAGGTGAAAAGGAGAGTAGAGTATTTACCCTGCAAGATGAAATTGTAGAGCAAGTGGACGAGCTGGTATATCTCGGTAGCATGTTTACTGCAGATGATACAATGGAGGGCGAGATTGGACGAAGGATCAATGCTGGAAGGAAAGTGATTGAAAGTATGTGGATGATAATGAGAAACGAAAGCATGAGCCTAGCTGCGAAAGGAGCAATCTATAATTGCGTGTTTGTCCCATCAGTACTATATGGAAGTGAGACATGGGTAAGTTAAAAAAAGCACGAAAGAAAAATAAATGGCGTGGGTGTGAGATTCCTGAGAAGCGCATGTGGTAAAACGAGAAGGGACAAGATAAAGAATGAATGCATAATGACGGAGTATGGCGAGGAAAAAACGATGATGGTTAACATTAAACATAAAAGTAGTACATTGCGTTGGTTTGGTCACATTGAGAGACTGAACAAAACAAATATATGTGGGTGAGGTTAGAGGAAAGGCCGGGTCTAGTAGGCGGTGTAAAACTGAATGCAGTAGAATGTATGATAAAGGAAAGAAAGATAAAAAGTTTTAAAATTAAAAGGGAATGTCAGAATTGCGGAAGCTAGGGAGGTATGCGAAGATAGGAAAGCATAGAGAAAGATTGTGAATGAAAAATAAATAAGAGGGTAAGGATTGTTTTGCCTACCCCGCAAAAGGATGGCGTGAAGGTTAAGTTAAAGTTAAAAGTCAAGTTAATGTTTAGAGTGAAATTCCCATGATTTATTAACATTAAAACTTGAATTTGAATATATATTTTATTCTTGTGTATTACGAGTTCTGGTTTTGTTTTGTTTGTATTTGTGACAAATCGGAATTTGACGTACCTAATCCACAATATTGTTTTTTTTTTGTGTTTTGATGTTTACGCACAAAGACGTAACAGGTTGTTTACATCTGATTACGATCAAGAGTCGAGGGTCGAGGGTAAAACCACGCATCAAAAATCTGTACACTTATTGCTCATTAGCGCACTTTCCTTAGTAATTTTGCCATCCTCACGAATTCTAGTTAATACCAAACTAATGCGCGTAATGTGAGAATAATGCGTTAATGTTAACGTAATCCCTATAATGCCAAAGTAATATCTGTAATGCTAAAGTAATTACTTCGAATGCCAAAGTAATGTAAGTAATGCGAAGTTATTAATAATACTAAGAACATTTATATCATTTATTATGTGTATTTTAAATTTGTAAACTCAAGTATTAAAAAACGCACAAATATTTACAAGTAGTTCGTCGTTAGTCTGTTATGCTGCGATATAGCAAAAAAACATTTTATAAGTTTTATAGTTCTAGTGATTAGTAATCAATTGTGGTATCGTATAAGAAGCATAAGTAAACACTTTTCCTGTTGTGTTGAGTATTACTGCGCCATTATTAATAACTTTATATCACTATATTAATAGTAAATTTTTTTATGAATGTCCATTTTGAAGTTTGGCAACTAAGTTTCCTTATTTTGAAATTGAGGTCACAATTTAAATAAAGTATATGACTAATGTTTGTAAATTTTTAGAATTAATAATAGCGGATTTCTTAAAAAAGCTAAAAGTTTTCCATGGGTTTAGTGAACTTTTAAATAAACTCTTATACAGTCAATTTTACAGATTAGTACCGAGTGAATAGTTGCATTGCATTCCTGCTTACGCAACTATTAGATCGTATTCATGACGTATCCTGTACATATTTCAAGCAGTTGACGTCAGAGTGACATGATAGGTACGATTTTGACGAATGCCTTAGTAAGTATGCTAATGAAATAAATGATCGAAATTTATTAAATATCGAGAAAAGTTGTATGTTGAAATGTCCGTGTGTTGAAATGTCGGTGTATGGAAATGTCCATGGGGAAATGTCATGTGTTTAAATGTCGTGTGGTGAAGTCTCATAAATTCCTTGCAAAAAGTAGTGTTCCCGCGTTGCGCATGCAGTAAAATTGGTGGTCGCCAAGATAAGGTACCTATTTACTTATAAGGGAAACAAGGGACATTAGAACCAAGGTCCTTTCCATTGAACCAGTTAAAACCACGAACTTTGTCTGTACGGACTTATGTGCTGCTGGTGTACATTTGGTATTACATTATATTATCATTTATACCGAATGGCGTAAATCACTACACACTCAGGGAAATGTATGTACCTAAGTCGGTACTATGTACCTATGGGTGACAAGAAACAGGAAATGATACGTAATAAAAAGGAGAATTTTTGCTTTGACTACCGCATACGAATGTTATACAGAGGAAAGAGAGAGATCGTTTCGAGTCGACAGAACTGAATCTTTTATTTTCGATGCACCTCGCAATGAACGACGTATGATTAGTCCACGAATTGATTAACGGTAGTTTCCAGAAATATAATGTAGGTCAATCCAAAGAATATTACATCAACAGAACTTGAAAGTGTAGATTACACATCTGATACATGCGTTGCCAGCATGTTGTCTTGGAGCAACCGCTAAAACAACCCAGTGTAAATGTGTGGACCGCAATATCGATGCGTGGTGCAATTAAGCCGTATTGGGGGAACTCTCGCCGGAGACAAGTACTTGGCTGTACTTCCAGAGGTTACACCAGGAATCATCATGCGTATGGACAACTTCGATCAACTTTACTTCCAGAATGAAGGAGCTTCTGCGCATGCATTAGCTTGTACGACGTACCTTAATAACGTTTTCAGAGTGTGCTTAAATGTAGGGCCGCTAGTGCATTTTACAGAAAAACAAAAAAAAATACACTCAAATTTTTTTTCTATTTACAGCATAATAACAACGTGCCCAAGACAAAGATGAACAGAATGGGGGTCTTGAAAACGGTAAGAGATACGAAGGCAGTTAAATTAGAGAAAAGTTGTATAATTACCAGTGTGAAAAGGGCGGCTAATATTAAATTAGCAGCTAAAATTTCCGAAGATACCCGAAGTGAAAGACTGTTAAGTTGTATAATTACCAGTGTGAAAAGGGCGGCTAATATTAAATTAGTAGCTAAAATTTCCGAAGATACCCGAAGTGAAAGACTGTTCTATACCCATTTTTTTTACTACTGTTCCTTTCCTAATAAAGATTTAAGCAATTATAATTCTAATTAAATTGAATACGTCCCTAACAACAGACAAACAAGCTGATAAAGGGATTGAAAAAGTAACCCATTTATCAGATCTCGAAAACGGCACATATTATCACAATCAAATTTTCGGATTAGGTTGATAATAATCTTAGAATGATTAAGCAATAAAACTATCTAGATGCACTGCCGTCCAAGGGGTAGAAAAAAACACCCCTATACCATATTTCGAAAAGGGACACACTATCACAATCCAATTTTCGTATTAGGTTGATAATAATCTTGGAATGATTAATCAATAAAAATATCTAGGTGCACTGCCGTCCAAGGGGTAGAAAAAACTACCCCATTATCATATCTCGAATAAGGCACACACTATCACAATCGAATTTCACCCTTTATCATATCTCAAAAAGGGCACATACTATCACGATCAAATTTTCGCATTAGTATATTAATCTGAGAACGATTAAGCAATAAAAATATCCAGGTGCACTGCGTCCAAGGGGTGGAAAAAACCATCCTTTTATCATATGTCAAAAACGTCACATACCATCAAACTTTCGTATTAGTATGATAATAACCTTAAAATGATTAAGCAATAAAAATATCCAGGTGCACTGCCAAGGGGTGGAAAAATCCACCCCTTTAACGTATCTCGAAAAGGGCACACACTATCACAATCAAATTTTCGTATTAGGTTGACAATAATCTTAAATCACTAAAGAATAAAAGAATCCAGGTACACTGCCGTCCAAGGGGCAGAAAAGAACACCCCTTCATCATACCTCAAAAACGGCACATACTATCACGATAAAATTTTCATATTAGGTTGGTAATAATCTTAGAATGATTAAGCAATAAAAATATCCAGGTACACTGCCGTCCAAGGCGTAAAAAACACCCCTTTATCATAACTCGAATAGGGCACACACTAACACAATCGAATTTTCGTATTAGGTTGGCAATAATCTTAGAGTGATTAAGTAATAAAAATATCCAGGTACACTGTCGTCCAAGGGGTAGAAAAAACCATCCCTTTACCATATCTCGGAAACGGCACATACTATCATGATCAAATTTTCGTAATAGGTTAATAATAATCTTAGAATGACTAAGCTATAAAAATATCCAGGTGCACTGCCGTCATCAACCTAATAAAAAATTTTCATCGTGATAGTATGTGCCGTTTACGAGATATGATAAAGGTTGGTTCTTTCTACCCCTTTGACGGCAGTGCACCTGGATATTTTTATAACTTAACCATTCTAAGATTATTAAGAACCTAATACAAAAATTTGATCGTGATAGCATGTCCCGTTTTCGAGATAATGATAAAGGGTAGTTTTTTCTACCTCTTGGACGACAGTGCACCTGGATATTTTTATTGCTTAATCATTGTAAGATTATTATCATACTAATACGAAAATTTGATTGTGATGGTTTTGTGCCCTTTTAGAGAGACGATAAAGGGGTGGTTTTTTCTATCCCTTGGACGCCAGTGCACCTGGATATGTTTAGTGCTTAATCATTCTAAGATTACTATCAATCTAATACGACAATTTGGTTGGGATAGTATGTGCCCTTTTCGAGATATGATAAATGGGTGGTTTTTTCTACCCCTTGGATAACAGTGCACCTGAATATATTTATTCTTTAGTTATTCTAAGATTATTGTCAACCTAATACGAAAATTTGATTGATAGTATGTGCCCTTTTCGAGATATGATAAAGGGGTGGTATTTTCTACCTGTTGAACCGCAGTGCACCTGGATGTTTTTATTGCGTAATCATAAGATTATTATCATACTAATACGAAAATTTGATCGTGATAATATGTGCCGTTTTCAATATATGATCAGGGGTTACCTGTGGTTAGAGGCGTATTCAATTTAATTGGAATTATAATAGCTTAAATCTTTATTAGGAAAGGGACAGTAGTACAAAAATGGATATAGAACGATGTATGTCACTTCGGGTATCTTCGGAAATTTTAGTTGCTGGTATTGGCCGCTCTTTTTACACCGGTTGTATAATTTAGGTCATATTCACATGTACATGCAGTTTGCAAAAGTTCATTACTGTTTATCGTTTTTGGGTTTTTCTTTTTTCGTAATTCCTTCATTTATTTTAAAAGATTTTTAAAAACCTAAGGTACTTCATAATTGTCACTTTTTGAATTCTTTTAGATGGCATTTTTAAATTTTTTATTCGGCGTTTCGTCTCCGACAAACCAGCATCAACTTTATTTTTTTTATATCGCCGCAACCAACGAAAGGCCCTGTATTCGATAGTATTTTTTATTACGAATTTAACCATGTATTACACATTATGGGTTGGAATTCATTTTTACATTTTTCATATGATATCAGTTACTATTAGAAAACTTTGATAAAATAACACTTGTTTAACATTTTGTTGAAAGCTGTTTAGCTTAGTTTTATTGCGTTAAGATCGTTGTTGTTATTTGAATTGTACGTATTTTAAGTTGTTTGGATTCCATTACTTCGTGGATTGTTTTTTTTTTTTGGTTTTATTTAGTTAATTTATAATTATAATTAATCAATAAGTACACATATGGAAAGACGAAATTTTACAAACGAAGAAAAGTTCGAGATGTTGACATGCTACATCTTGTCCCACAGAAATTGTCTAATTACTGAGCTGATGTATTTCGATAAATATCCAGAACCAAGGCAACCATTTTTAAACATTTGGAATCTAATTTAATTTTTAATTACATATTTATCTTTGAACTTATTCGTTCATAACAAAAACTTATAATAATTTAAAAGAATTTGGTTAATTACAAAACATGTTCTATGTCGTCAAAAACAATCTGATGAAATAGCTGATACAGTTGTACAAGCCGTTGCTCAAAATCTTGAAATATCGACAAGACACATTGAAGGTAGTACAGCACAATTTTGATTTAAAATTTTTAAATAAGAATAAATTTCGAGTTACGGCCGGGGTCTTAGACCAGCTGATCAGGGGCGGCGAGCAGGTTTTTGCGAACGGTATACTAGAAAATGTGGCGAAGATGTAAATTCTCCTTTCAAAATAATTTGGTCTGATGAAAACATGATAACCAACAATGGAATTTTCAACCGACGTAGCCAACATTATTGGGAAAAACAAACTCCTTATTTAAAAAAAGAATCAAGACATCAACATAGAATTGGATTTAATATGTGGATGGGCATCTTGGAACGAAGAATAATATGACCTTTTATTTACCACAACAATTTAAATGCCGAACGATATCTGAACTTGCTAAGGACTGATTTGGAAAATGCCTTGGATGAATTACCTCTAGCAGTTCTTGTTAACAACTGTTAGTTTCAACAAGATGGTGCCCCAGTACATAACTCAAGAAATGTACGGAACTATCTGCTGCGGTTTACAGGAAAATGGATTGAACTTACAGTGCAGTAACTTGGCCAGCCCGATTCAAGTCCGTTGGATTTTTTCTGTGGGGTTACCTGAAAAACCAAGTATATGATGGGAGTTTTAAAAATGAAGAGCAGTTGTTAGTATCGGTTATGGCAGCAGTTAATACAATTTCGCCAGAAATGCTAGACCGTGTTTTAAATTCTTCCGTAAAGAGAGCTTACCTGTGTCTAGAAAATAACGGCAACCTATTTGAACAGTTATTGTAATTATTTAACTTTAATTAAATAGGTTTAAAAGATTGAAGTTGTTAAATTTGTACATAAAAAAATATTCAAAAACCATAATGTGTAATACATGGTTAAATTCGCAATAAAAAATACTATCAAACACAGGGTGTTTCGTTGGTTGCGGCGATATAAAAAAATAAAGTTGATGATGGTTTCCGGAGACGAAACGTCGAATAAAAAATTTGAAAGCGCCATCTAATAGAATTCAAAAAGTGCCCTAAATTATACAACTTTTCTCTAATTTAACCGCCTTCGTGTCTCTTATTGTTTTCAAGATCCCCATAGTGTTCATCCTTATCTTAGGCACGTTGTATATGTAGAACTCATACGAATAATTAAAATTTTCAATCTTGTTCCTTATAACATTTTTACGTCTACATACCATACAGATTTCCGATCAGCGGCTTGGAATTTATTTATAGAAAAACAAAAAATATGTACCTAAACTTTATTTGTTCTATTTATTGGGTAATGTATGTGGAACATATCAATTATTAAGCTTTTAAATTTTGAAGGCTAAACACCGTGTCTTAAAACATTTTTACCTGCACATGCCATACAGCTGGCAGATCAGAACGTTTGGATTTTTACGGGAACACAAAAAATATATACCCGAATTTTAATTTTGATATTTACAGTTTAATATAATGTAGAATTGGTACCTACAATTAAACTTTTCAATTTTGTTCCTTACAACATTTATACAAAAAACATGCACCTAAATTTGATTTTCTATTTACTGTGTGATTAATGTAGAATTCATATCAATAATTAAACTTTTCAATTTTGAAGGCTCAACACCATTTCTAAGAGCATTTTTATCTGCACATGCCATACTGATGCAGATCAGCAAGTTTGGATAAAAAAAAACAAGAAAAACATGCACCTAAATTTTATTTATTGGATAATTGTATATAGAATTCATACCAATAATTAAACTTTTCAGTTTTGTTCCTTAGTGCATGTTTACGACTACGTGCCATACAGATCTTAGATCACCAGTTTGAAGCTTTTTACAGCAAAACAAAAAAATATGCACCTAAATGTTATTTTTATTATTTATTGGCTAATGTATGTAAACTTCATATCAATAATTAAACTTTTCAGTTTTATTCCTTAGAACATGTTTACGTCTACAAGCCATACAGGTCTCAGATCAGCAGTTGGGAACTTTTTGCAGAAAATAAAAAAATATGCACCTAAATTTTATTTTTTTCTATTTATTGGGTAATGTATGTAGAATTCATATCAATAATAAAACTTTTCTTTTTGAAGGCTAAACACCCTCCACCCACAACGTGCGCATGCCATATAAACCGCATGTCAGCCAGTTTGGATTTTTTACACGAAAACAAAAAATACATACTCGAATTTTCTTTTTTCTATTTGCCAGCCTAATGTATGTAAAATGTGTACCCATACTTGAAGTTCAATTTTGTTCCCGAGAACATTTATATGTCTACATGGCATACAGATCTCAGATCAGTACTTTTGAATATTTTACAGAAAAACAAAAATATGAACCTCAACATTATTTTCTATTTACCGTGTGATTAATGTAGAATTCATATCGATAATTAAAATTTTCAATTTTGAAGGCTAAACACTCTTCCTTAGAACATGTTTATCTGCACAGATGGCAGATCAGCAAGTTTGGATTTTTTACAGAAATACAAAAAAATATGCTCCTAAATTTTATTTTTATTATTTATTGGATAATGTATGTCGAATAAATACCAATAATTAAACTTTTCAGTTTTGTTCCTTAGAACATGTTTACGTCTACATGCCATACAAATCTTAAATCAGCAGTTTGGAACTTTTTACAGTAGAACAAAAAAATATGCACCTAAATGTTATTTTTATTGTTTATTGGACAATTTTTGTAGAATTCATACCAACAATTAAACTTTTCAGTTTTGTTCCTTAGAACATGTTTACGTCTACATGCCATACAGATCTCAGATCAGCAGTTTGGAACTTTTTGCGAAAAATCAAAAAAATATGCACCTAAATTTTATTTTTTTCTATTTATTGAGCAATGTATGTAGAATTCATATCAATAATTAAACTTTTCTTTTTGAAGGCTAAACACCCTTTCTTTGAACATCTCAACCTACGCATGCCATATAGATCAGCAAGTTTGGATTTTTTACAGGAAAAAAAGACATATCAAGAATTAAACTGTTCAATTTTGAAGCTTAAACACCCTTTCTTAAACATTTTTATCTATATATGCCACGTAGATGGCGGATCAGCAAGTAGAATTTTTTTTTTACAGGAAAACAAAACATATATACCAGAATTCCATAATTAAACTTTTCAATTCTACATGCCATACCAATCTCAGATCAGCAGTTTAGAATTTTTTTTACAAAAAAAAAATATGTTCCTGAATTCTATTTATTGCGTAATGTATGTAAAATTCATATCAATAATTAAACTTTTCAATTTTGAAGACTGAACACCTTTTCTTAGAATCATCGCATATGCCATACAGATGGCAGATCAGCAAATATGATTTTTTTATAGGAAAACAAAAAATACATATCCCAATTTTATTTTTTATATTTATAGAATTCATACCCATAATTAAACTTTAAAATTTTTTTCCTTAGAACATTTATACGTTTACATGCCATACCGATCACAGATCAGCAGTTTAAATTTTTTTACAGAAAAAGAAAATGAATGTACCTAAATTTTATTTTTTCTATTATTGCGTAATGTATGTAGATTTCTACCAATAATTAAACTTTTCTAGTTTGTTCCCTATAACATTTTTACGTTTAGATACGCCTTACAGACGTCAGATCCGCAGTTTGGGATTTTTCACAAAAAAAAGTGTACCTATATTTTTTTTTTCCTCTATTTATCGCTTAATGTATCTAGAATTCATGTCAATAATTAAAATTTTCAATTTTTGAGGGAACACCATTCTGATAGCAGTGCCAATTAATGCGGTAATGACAAATGTGAACAAATGACAACGTAAAAACAGATGGGGGCTAGTGGCACTAATTGTTTGTGTTTATTATAATTCATATAATATACGTATAAAAAAAAGAAATGTTATGCATATTTATTGCTGAAAACTAATTGCTAACTTCACAGAGAGAATGGAAAGTCTATTGTACCACATATCTCCTGCTCTTCCAGATCTCAAATTCAGCTTTATTGTGAACTCAACGATTTAACTCCGTATCTCGCTTTATTCACTTGGTATGGCGAAGACAATGAAAAATAGATAATCGGTTTATGTAATTCTAAATCGCAATTTTGGAGAATGCAATATAAATGCGCTCGAGTTATTTTGCAGTTCATTTCTAAGCACTGAAGTGCATAAATGTGCACGTCCAATAAACTTCGCGGGTTCCGTAACGTACAAGTTATAAACATAGTGTGCATTTGCGTAAATCATTCTTAAGCAATTGGAGGCATGTTTTCCAAACAGAGTAACCGTAAATATATCAGTCTGGGGAACGCCCTAACATAATTTTTGTGTTAGTGTTTTCAAATACGTACCCTTTTTAGGTGCAAAATTATAGAGAATCGCTAACTCTCCATTGTGTGTTTTTTTAATTATAAATTGCGGAAAACCAAAACGATAACGAAAGAGGTAGATAAGTTGAAAAGTAACAATAACATTTATAATTATTTGTAAAATAATACTGATTAAAACCAAAAATAAGCAGGGCAAACACACCTGCTTTAAAACGCGTACGTATTTTATACAGTGTTGCCGCCGTCACAATACCCGAGTATTGATCGTTCAAGTCTTATAAAAACGGGATATAATTTTGTGTCTTTTTATACTCACATAATCATGGAACGCTTTTGCTTCTGATGAATGTTCGCACGTGTCTCTTCGTTCAGGTGCCGCACAATACAGGTCCCAAAATACACTAAAAATTATTTACAGAAAAACAAAAAAATGTAATATCAAAACTTACCACCACCAAGAATGTAGAAATCCCGGTGGTTCGCCTAAAGTTATATTTTTCTCCCATCGTATCTAGAATATATTTATTTATTATGTAACTGATTAAATTATACGAAAAGTGTTTTACCTCTGACAGAAAAGTCTGAGCCGCTTTTTGTGCCCCCACGTGAAGTAAATATTCGTAGACGTACAAAGCCAGCCTGTGTAATACTAATAATTAGTGTTAAATTAAGTGACACGTGCCATTTATTATGGCAACGTCGTTTAAATTCGACAGTGACGGCAATAACATTATTTTATAGCTGCCACGTGGTTTTGTTATTGTGCCAATCTTGTCTTAAAAACAAGTTCTGGTTTTAAAATGAAGTAGAGCGAGGTGGTGAAATCTCTTAGCGAAAAACTAATAAGAGTAATAACACTTACTTTTCTCGTGCTTGTGCATCAGACGGCACAGTCGACCCTTTTCCTTTAGCATACATCTTTTTCTATTTTCCTAAAACTGTAAAACAAGCTGGATTTCACATCGGTTTATTATTCACAAAAACATGTAGTTCAGAGGTTATAATTAATACGGTATTATCATGATGACGTTGATTGAAGGACGATATTACCAATAAAACATAACCGTACTCAATCACACACAAATTTCATCGTTCAAAAATAGAATAGCGTAAAAACTGAATTCGAAACGTCAAATAATTTTGGACGCCGCTAATCAAACCATCGCAATATTCTAACTGAGCATGCGTTTCCCGTTAGTTTAGACACCACGCATAGACCATTATTTGGCACAAAGCATTTATTCCAAAACCGATTACTATAATGCCCTTATTTTTAGCTTAAACCTTTCTCACTATTAATTTAAATATAATCCGTAAATACCGTCGTATTGACGAAACTTTCTATCTTACTCAAAGAACGATTTGCGAGTTACCGAAGCGAAGATACACCTTGGAGACGGAATGATTGTGTTATAAACTGATCATGCGCACTCACTCACGTACGGGGGGAATTACAAAATATTTTAATTATTACGAAAAAGCACTTTGTCTTTTTTTAATCGATCTTTCTTTTTTAAAACAAACAACAAAATCATATAAGAAGCGCTTTTAATTAAAAGAAAGTTATACCTACTTAAGAATCTAACGATTAAGTGAAATAAAAAACCTCTACGATTACTTTATAACAGGTTTGAATTTCGAAATTTTTTAATTGCAAATATTCAAAGTACATTTTTTTTTAATTACGTTGTTTAAATTCTCTATTTCTTAAGTACTAAGGACCGGTTAAAAGAGGTAGGAGGAGAAATAGAATGGGGGATGTTGTATTGTTGTGACGAAAGCGCAGACGGTACGAACCCTAATTGTTGTCGAAGTACAAAAACCGGAACCTATTACGTCTTGCATCGTAACCAGTGGCGTAGACAGAATTATTTTATAATCAGAGCGACAAAATTATTTAAATTTTTTAATTAGTTGCGTCTAATACTTACAAGTTCCGTTGGAGAAAAAGTGCATTAAAATGTATGCAAACGAATTCAAAATTTCACTCCACCTAAAGTCCTAAAGTCGAAATCTAGAAACATAAATTATTATTTATTGGAAAAATACAAGTGAAATAAGCGGGTGTCGTGTATAGATCAATACTTGAATAATTTATAGCGTTACGAAATCACTTTAAAACTTTTCACAAATTTTAAAACTGCATAGGCAACACATCATACACCTGCTTTCGTTAGATGAGGTATAAATCAAACATTTATTTGTCTGCAAACGTCAATACAATGTATAAAGAAAAGTAAACTTACAATGAAGAAGTAAATAAGCTTTTTGGGCACAAGACTGCGTGAAACTCGCATGTTCACAGTTGGACCTTAAGAAATGGAAAAAGATGTTAACGTCTACATAGCAAGAGTGGAAGGTTTCTTCACTTTACTTCGATATGAACTCTTTGTAGGTGTGTTCATTTACAAAAATCAACGTTCCGTTGTAAATAAAATTCAGCAGCTTTATATATTCTTTTATTTTGGGTTATTTAAATTTTTCTTTCATAGACAAATTGATGTGAGCTTCTGTTGACTATCGAGGAATATATTTTCGTAATATGATACATTATATTTGAGCATTTGCAAAATTTCTCTTCTTTTTTATATATTTGTTTACAACTGTCCTTTTTTTGTAACGATAGAACGGCACTTACTAGTAGTGTTAGAGAACTGAATGTTCAAAATATAGTAAAAGGTGCTTTACTTCATAACTGGACATAATCTAATTTCCAATTTGCTTATATGTGAAATTATTAAACAGTTATTTTTTTTTACTAATAACTTGTTAATAATTTACTTCGCATACAATTAAATTATTTGCAAGCAATTAAAATAATGAATTTTGGGGCGAGCGGGACACAATAATCACGTTTTCAAAAAATTGTTATTATGTTTAGTAAAATATGTGATATTTGGTTGAAATTTGTTTAGAAGATATTTGGAAATACTTGTTATTACTTGTACAAGGCATATTTTCAAAATGTTAATAACTGGATGATGCAAGATATGGAGATGTTTTTGTTTTTCTGACCATGAGAAGGATAAAATTAGCACAGAACCTTGTGGTCTTTTAAGTCAGCTAAATGGAGTGATTTACGAGACTTCTTTGCAACCTTTCCATAGCGTGAATATTGTTTTAAGTCGTACTCTTCTTCGGACATTGGTCTTTCAGTATCTGAAGTCATCTTCATGGACATGAAGCTATACATTCCCAAAAAAACAGAATCGTATAAGTCATTCACTAGATGGAGTGATTTACGAGACTTCTTTGCAACCTTTCCATAGCGTGAATATTGTTTTAAATCGCCCTCTCCTTCGGACATCGCTCTTTCAATATCTGAAGTCATCCTCATGGGCATGGAGTTATACATTCCAAAAAAAAAACAGAATCGTATAGGTCATTCTCGTTCCCAACCCTGGTTCAATAAGGCTTGTGCTGATGCAATATCTTTGAAAAATAAATCTTATATTAAATGGAAATCTAATAAAACCGTCGAGAGTCATACAGAATACATAGGTGCTAGAAATATCTGCAAAAGTGCAATCACTAAAGCTAAAAAAATATTTGAACAACGAAAATGCAATGAACTAGCTACATCTCCTTTTGGCAGTAGTAAATTTTGGTCTTTAGCTAAAGCCATTAGTGAAAACTTTGGTACATCTTCACCCCCCCCACCCCCACCCCCCGACATCTTTTGACGGATCTGCTGTTGCTGATTATGTAGACAAATCCAATGTTTTTGTAGATTGATTTGCATCAAACTCGTGTCTCGATGATTCTGGAAATATGTGCTCCTAGTCAACTCTTCTTCGTATGCTATGAAACCGATTCATTTTCGTTATAGGCGACCGGCCCAGACGGTATCCCAACTACAGTCTTAAATAAATGTTACCCCGAACTAGTACCAGTCCTATCTAAGCTCTAGTCGATCTCTATGTTTTCTGGGGAATTTCCTTCATCATGGTATTGAGCAAATGTTGAACCTATTCCCAAAAAAGGAGATAAGACCGATCCCTCGAACTACTGACCAATTGCCATCACTTCCATTTTGTCTAAAATCATGGAAAAGGCCATCAATCAGCAACTGATCTCGTTCCTTGAAACTAATAAACTCCTTAGTGACCATCAATATGGGTTTAGGCAGGCGATTTTGTTTCATATGTGACCCAGGTTTGGAATAATACATTAGAACAATCCAGTAAAACAGTCTGCTGTACATCAATGACCTTATTTCTTCAACCACTAATACCATCTATTGCTTTGCTGACAACAGCATTCTTCATTGTAGTTCATCTCAGTCTACTCATAATGGTAATCTATACCTTCTATATCTCAAGACATTAAGGCTGAAATGGTAAATAATTCAATCAAAAAAGGACATTCAATGCATTTTCGAATGGGGAAGAAATAATCTAATTAAATTTAATGCTAACGAAGCTCAGTGTTGCCTTGTGTCCGTCAAAAAAAAAACGATCACTTCCTGTTGAAGTATGAATGGCTCAGATCTTAGGTTTTCAGACTCTATTACTCTGTTGGGAAGGACTGTACCTTCAAATCTATCATGGGTTAACCATCTTCTGTTAGATACCAAAACAGCTGCTCGTAAAATAGGTTTTTTGTACAGATCTAAGCAGTACTTTACCTCCCGACAACTCTTTCTGCTGTATAAGGCCCAAATTCAACCTCATCTGGAATATTATTCTCACCTCTGGGTAGTTGCTCCCAAATACGCTCTCGATATGGTTGATCGTATTCAAAAGAGAGCGATTAGGCTTATAAATGACCCATCCTTAACTTCTGACATGCAGTCCCTTGAGCATAGAAGAATCTTTATAGTTCTTTCTTTGTATTATCGGTTTACAATGGCTATTGCGCAGCTGCGTTACATTCTTTGATATCATCTCGGGCTTCCTTTGCTAGCAACACTCGGTTCGCTCATTCACATCATTGGTATTCAGTACGAATTTCCACTTGCACCAAATGGGCGCAATCCACATTCTTCTGCACTGCTTCTAAACTCAGGAATGATCTCCCGTTTTCCTTTCACTTAATAACAGTCCAACTAGTATAAAGCAAATTAGGGTATATTGCACTTACCCCACATAATTACGTCCTGAGGCAAGTTGGCTCTATTCCGTTTTCCTCAGATAACGGTCCGTACATATTTTCGTTAGAAACCACACCCGTCCTCTAGTAAGAATGATTTACAATTGGCAGTATATGCAATAAAATCCAAAAGTTTAACAGTCTATCGAACAGCAAAATAAATCCAAATCCATAAGGCAACTTTATGTAAGCACTTTAAGGGTCAAACGGATATGAAAAGCAAAACTATGGACAAACCACTAATCTCCTTTTGAAGTTGAGCAAAATATGACCAGTAATTTCATTATCATGGAAAAGTGAGGCTTTGGTTTATCAAAACAGAAACTGCTTCAGCTTATTGCAAAGTACGTAACAGAAAATAATATATCCACGCGATTTTAGGAAGGAATGCCGGGAGACGATTATTTCGCAAGATTCAACAGCGATTTCAACCCAAGTCAAAAAAAGTCTCAAAGTGTTGAAGTCGCAAGAAAGAGAAGCATAGATCTCTTTATAATAAAAAATAAAGAAATAGGAAACGGTTCGCATCGACAAAACTTGTTTCTGCCTAGATCCTTCCAGAATTAAGGTAATTAGTGAAAATGGGCCTGCAGCAACCGGTGGACCAGGCAAGGAAAATATCACGGTCTTGATGTGGACTAATTCCACTGGAGAAAAACTACCTCCACATATTGTGTTTAAGGGTACAAATATCTCAGCCACTTTGCATGATTTACTTGGAAGGAGACACTTTTCTTTGCCGTTAATTTTTTAAAACATGGTGCTTTTGAACGTCCAATTATCCTATTTTATGGTAAACATAGCTCAGATATTAGCGTAGCAGTTGTAGAAAAGGCAAAAGGAAGTAATGTAATAACAAAATTGCCTCCACATTCTAACCACATCCTTCCATCGATGTATTTGAGCATATTTAAGCCATTTAAGATGATGTGGGATGAATCAAATGACAACAAAAGTATGATGGAGTGTAACTTCCAATATATACATTTGATAAAATCGTGTAAACTATTTGAAAAGAGATCTGTTCAACAATTATTATTGAAGCATTCGCAAATGCTGGAATTATCCCGTACAACAATAATGCTGTTCCCAAAGGGAAGTTTGGACCAAGATACCTTTAGAATATAGTGTCTTTAAAACCACGCAGATTCTTTTTTAATGGTAAAATCTTGAAGGGTAACCAAATATTTCATTTTCCAATAAATAAGCATTCACTATGTTGCAAGAGAAACTACATTTAAACATATCTGTCGTACGGTTTGATAAGGAAAGGAAGTTCTTTTTGAGTGCATTACTCTGGCAGATATGACATTTTGCTAGCATAATGCTACAAAGAACATAATCATGTGTAAAATCCGTCTATTAGCATATTTAGTTCGTTAGTAACAGGTAATTCGTATGCTAATTTCCGCGGGTTTTTAAGTGTGAACACATGATGTAAAATTGGCAACGTTTTCGAATATTTGCATAGGTAACCGGTGCACTTCTCTATGTAAAAATATACTTCTAACCGTGTAATTTGGAGTCATATGTGGACAGCCCTATAAAGTAAGACTTCCCCAATTTACATTTTCTGCGTTGGCACTGCATTTGTAAGTAACGCCGTAATGTTGTCCGAAGGATAAGAAATCAAACGTCATCACTTTACCCAAAAAACACCTTCTGTTTGTGATTACTTTTACAAGTACTTTATTTTAGGTTTATTAATTATAATATTTTTCGTTAGAATTCGTTAATTATTCATGATGACATGTTTACTCTATCTTATCCATTTTTAAAGGATTCCATTTTCTCAGTAATTTCATATTTAATAATTGTCTGTAGCCCTAAGTAGTAAACGTAATAAGTTTCTATTGTTTACGAACTAGTTGTTTTTTCAATTTTGTAAAATGTAATAACTTTTTATGGTAAATCCTTTCTTAGACAGGTTATTTGTTGAATGTCATAAATCCTTCTACTCACTTCTAGCAATTGAATCCCTTATTAGTTTCCAAATCCTTAAAATAAATACAACCTCGATAATCCGGAAATTACTTCAACACTAATGAAGTCATTTCCACGGTTCCTATTTTTTCAAATCTAACCAATCACAATTCGCATCCCTTACCACAGTATTTAGCAATCCTATTTAGTGCCTCCCATTTTCACCATTTCTTAATTCAAAATTATATTTTCAAGCGACAGTAAAAATATGTACCTCTTACTACAAACACCCTTTACTCTATAAATTGAATGTAAATTTTAACATGTATGTAACTCAAGTGTAACATTTTATTTGCTAAATTATTTATAAAGGTGTAGAGTAGTTAATATAATTATTAAAATTATCTAACTCTCTTCTTATTACAAGTATACTTGACTAATACGAATTAAAGCGAAGTTAATCCTTCAGGATAATTGTGGAAGCACGTTATCCATCAAAACAATGGTCCTTCGAGCTGGACACGAGCTTTTAAAGTAATTAGTGATCTTCATTCATCAAATTTCGTTGAGTTCATCAACATCTTCATGTGAAGCATTATTTACGCCAGTACCCCGTGAATTAACTTGAGCCAGTGGTAAGCAGACAGCAGTTTTCAACCAGGAAGCCAGAGAAATTCATAATTCGAGGTACCGTAAGTGATATATATCCTATTCTCTTATACTCCTTTATTTTATCATTTACCATAAGCAAGCTTCAAATTATTTTTTAAATCATAATTTTATTCATTTTCCTGTGCTCTCTTACATATTAAGGTAAAATGTCTAAAGATTTAAAATTCAAAAGAGGGCAGCTTAAGGCCTCTGTAACCAGATTGAATAACCTTTTAAATTCATTTATCGTTAATGATTCAAATATTAATCAACTTCAAAAAAGACTTGAAAATATTATACCATAATTACAAGAGTTTAACATATTACAAAACGATATTGAATTAGTTGATCAATCAAATTTTAATAATGAATGTTTAGAGCGTGAAGATTTTGAAAACACTTATTATAATGCGATATCTAAAGCAGAATCAATAATTAATGCTAATTTAACTACTGTTCAGTCAGATAAGGGTTTGTCCAATAGTTGTAACCCAAATTCTCTAATCTCAAATGTTGAACTTCCTACATTGGAATTGCCTAAGTTTAATGGAAACTTAGAAGAATGGATAAAATTTTATGACGCTTTTATTTCTCTTATTCACAACAATGAATCATTGTCAGATATTCAAAAATTTTATTATTTAAATTCGTGCTTAGGTAGTGCGCCTAGTTTAATAATTCATTCATTAGAAATCACAAATGCAAATTACTCAATTGCTTTGGATCTACTCAAAAAGCGCTTTGACAATAAACGCTTAATAATAAAAAATCACGTCAAACCATTATTCTCTTTGGACCCTATAACGAAGGAGTCACATGCAATCTTGCGTAATCTCATTGATAGCTTTAAAAAACACATTCGCTGTCTATCTGGTTTAGGCGAACCCACTAATACCTGGACACATTACTTAATTCATCTAATCTCTTCTAAGTTAGACATAACTACTCATCGTGAGTGGGAAAAACTTAGCTCAAAGGACAATTTAAACTCATTAGATGATTTAATTAACTTTATCAGTGAAAAATGTAATATTTTGGAAACCTTGCAGGCCAATTAAAATACTTCCCTTACTAACAAATTCGAGAAAAATCGATCAAGATCAAACACTAATGCATTGTTATCAAGCAATTTAAATTCATTGCATTGTGCATATTGTGCTAAAAATCATTTAATCTATAACTGTTCAGAATTTCTGAATTTAAGCGTAAATAATAGATTTATAAAGGCCAAGCAAATCGGACTTTGCATTAACTGTTTACGCAACAAGCTCATGCAATGCTGGAGGTTGCAAAAGCTGCCAGAAAAAACACAATTCTTTACTTCATTTTGATTTAAAAACAAAAAATTCTTCTTCTAATCAGCAGACAATTGACCAAGCTACGCCGTCTACGTCTAATGACGCACTTTCAAATCAAAATCAAACAACGACGTTAAGTTCGTTAAACAATTGCAGCTCTTATAGCAACAATGTACTTTTGCCAACAGCACTCATTCAAGTTTTTGACAATAAGGGTAACACAATTCAATGCAAGGCCTTATTGGGCAGTGGCTCACAATCAAACTTTGTTAGTCAAAAATTATTCAATAAACTTAAACTACTATGCAAACATGTTTCTATGGATGTTACGGGCGAAGGATCAGGCACTTTAAGAATCACAAATTATACAAATATCAGCTTCAGTTCTCGTGACAGAGGCTACAAAGAAAATGTTGACTGTTTAATTATACCCAAAATTAACAACTTCATGCCATCTGTAACGTTTAGCCCTGATTCAATGAAGATACCGTTAAATTTAATGTTAGCGGATCCCACATACAATGAATCCAGCGAAATCGATATTCTACTGGGTTCCGGAATATTTTGGCAACTACTGTGCGTAGATGTCATACACACAAGTAAAAATCAACCTGGTCTTCCTAAAACACTGCTTGGCTGGATTGTTTCTGGAAGTCTGTCTTTTTCTGCTCAAACAATTCCCCAATGCAACTGTTCACAGAATTTAGAATCGCAAATAACCAAATTTTGGGAACTTGAGGAAGTATATTCAGCCGCAAAACATTATCCACGGATGAGCAATATTGCGAAAATTTATTTTTAAACTCAATAACTCGAACTGACGAGGGTCGATTCATAGTCAAGCTGCCTTTAAAACCAAATATCAATTTAGGGGAGTCTAAGCATAACGCTCTTAAACGGTTTTATTCTCTCGAACGTAAATTAGAACGTGACAATCATCTAAAGCAGCAATATCACTCATTCATGCGGGAATATGAAGATCTAGGTCATATGAGCAAATCAAACACAATTATAGCAGCAGTCGACAAAAATGAATTTTATCTTCCTCATCACGCAGTTTTAAAACAGTCTAGTTTAACAACAAAACTACGCGTTGTTTTTGACGGTTCTGCGCTTACGTCCAACGGAAAATCACTTAATGACTTTCAATTGGTAGGGCCTAACCTTCAAGACGACTTATTTTCCATTCTCTTGCGGTTTAGAAAACATCCTATTGTTTTGGCCGCAGACGTGTCGAAAATGTACAGACAAATCCTTGTACACGAAGCTGATAGGGAATATCAAAAAATTTTATGGCGTTATTCTTCGGACGAGCCTATTCAATCCTATACCTTAAACACAGTGACGTATGGTACTGCATCGGCGTCATTTTTAGCAATCAAATCTTTGGAGCACACTGCACACGAACATATGTCAACAATGCCTGAAGCAAGTTCGGTCATTCTTAGTGATTTTTACGTGGATGACTTGCTAACCGGGGCAAAAACAGCAGCTGAAGTAATAATCTTGAAAGATCAAATATCGCAAATTCTCAAAACAGGTTGCTTCGAACTAAGAAAATGGGTCTCAAACGATCCCGACATTTTCAAAAATCTGCCTGACACAACGGAATCTTCGGTTTTATCTTTTTCGGAAGATGAAAGTTTTAGAACCTTGGGCCTTCAGTGGAACGCTGTAACTGATCAGCTTCAATACATTATAAATTTCTCAAACCCAAACAAGCGCGTTACCAAGCGTACTATTCTCTCAAACATCTCTCAAATATTTGATCCTCTGGGCTTATTGGGTCCTTACATCATAACCGCAAAAATAATAATTCAAAGGCTCTGGCAACTTAAACTCAATTGGCATGAAACTATTCCATCTGAGCTCCACAATTCATGGCTGCAATTCACTAAGTCATTAGCAGACTTGCACTTAATTAAAATTGGGAGATTCTTATTTTCAAAAAATCCCATGGCCATTGAGATGCACGGCTTCTCGGATGCATCTACCCAAGCCTATGGTGCTTTCATTTATATCAAGTCAATTGATCAAAGTAATCGGGTTTCTTGTAATCTGATCTGCGCCAAGTCTAGAGTAGCTCCATTAAAGGCCACTACATTACCGAGATTGGAGTTATGCGCTGCCTTATTATTGTCAAGGTTAGCACGTAAGGTAATTTCGTCTCTTAAAATCAAGTTTGACAGTATTTATTGTTGGTGCGATTCCAAAATTACTTTATCATGGATCGCATCAACATCCAGCAATTGGAAAACCTTTGTTGCCAATCGCGTATCAGAAGTGCACACTCTTTCTGACCCAAACGATTGGAACTACGTAAGCACGCATGGCAACCCCGCTGATTTATTGACGCGGGGACTTAATATCACTCAGCTAATAAATTCAAATTTATGGTGGCACGGTCCTGCTTGGTTGCTGGATTCGAATCGAATTCAATCTCAATTAAAACATCCTAAATCGAATCCACCTCCAAGTGACTTGCCTGAGTACCGTAAACAAACTATTTGCAATACATCCGCAGATAAGTTTGATCTTACCCACAAATTTAGCAGCTTTACAAAATTAACCAGAGTAATAGCATATTGTATTCGATTTATAAAAAATTGTAGAATATCCACATCCGAACGAATGGTTAACAACTTAAACGCTAGCGAAATAAATGTTAGCATCAATACATACAATAAGCGCCATCCGATATTGCTACCACCCAAACATAGGTTAACTTACTTAACCATTAAGTATTTTCATTTAAAGCTATTACACGCAGGAATGCTACAAGGGTTATCAAAACAGTTATACATGAATACATAATTTGCTTTCGGGCAAGGGGAAAACACTCCTTCCCCCCACTTATGGGTAACCTGCCGAGCACTAGAATCACACCATCCCGACCATTTCTAAATTCGGGTGTTGATTACGCGAGTCCAATTTTGGTCAAGGACAAAAAATCAAGAGGGTTTAAATTAATTAAGTCCTATATCTACCTGTTCATATGTTTCGCTACCAAGGCAGTTCACATTGAACTGGTCTCTAGCCTCACAACTGAATGTTTTTTAGCCGCTTTACGACGATTTACGTCTCGTCGCGGTATTTGCTTGAACATATTTTCTGACAATAGTACAAATGTTGTGGGAGCAAACTCAGAAATGAAATCGCCATATAAATTTTTACATTCTAGCATATCAGAAATTAATAATAATATATTACAAGATCAGATAAATTGGCATTTTATTCCCCCAAAATCTACCCATTTTGGTGGACTTTGGGAAGCCGGCATCAAATCTGTGAAATATCATTTACAAAGTACTAGCAAACGCTCATTTAACATATGAAGAGTTATACACTGTTTTGACGCAAATTGAAGCTTGTTTAAACTCTAGGCCTCTGACTCCGCTCTCAAATGATCCATCTGATCTTAACGCATTAACTCCTTCTCATTTCCTTATTGGCGAAACAGTTACTGGTATTCCTGACCCATGTTTACTGCACCTAAATGAAAATCGACTATCGAGCTTTCAGAAATGTCAATGGCTCAATCAACATTTCTGGCAGCGATGGCGTAAGGAATATATTTCTACGTTGCAAATCAGATCTAAATAGAAAAAGATCACTCCCACATCAATCATCCCGGGTACCATGGTGATAGTGCGAGATGACAATCAACCTCTCTTGTGTTGGCAGCTTGGTCGAATAATGGAAGTTCATCCTGGCTCAGACAACATAGTGCGTGCAGTGACTATTAAAACGAAGTGTGGTATATATAAACGATCAATTCAAAAAATTTTCGTTTTGCCCATTGCGGACAATATGCAAACAAACAAACAAACATAACATTTCAAGAGGGCCGGCATGTTTGTGATTACTTTTACAAGTACTTTATTTTAGGTTTATTAATTATAATATTTTTCGTTAGAATTCGTTAATTATTCATGATGACATGTTTACTCTATCTTATCCATTTTTAAAGGATTTCATTTTCTCAGTAATTTCATATTTAATACCTTTATTTTTGTCTGTAGCCCTAAGTAGTAAACGTAATAAGTTTCTATTGTTTACGAACTAGTTGTTTTTTCAATTTTGTAAAATGTAATAACTTTTATGGTAAATCCATCCTTTCTTAGACAGGTTATTTGTTGAATGTCATAAATCCTTCTACTCACTTCTAGCAATTGAACCCCTTATTAGTTTCCAAATCCTCAAAATAAATATAACCTCTATAATCCGGAAATTACTTCAACACTAATGTAGTCATTCCGCGGTGGCTATTTTTTTAAATCTAACCAATCACAATTCGCATCCCTTACCACAGTATTTAGCAATCATATTTAGTGCCTTCCATTTTCACCCTTTCTTGATTCAAAATTATATTTGCTAGCGACAGTAAAAATATGTACCTCTTACTATAAACATCACTTTACTCTATAAATTGATTGTAAACTTTAACATGTAAAATGTAACTCAATTGTAACATTTTTATTTGCTAAATTATTTATAAAGGTGTAGAGTAGTTAATATAATTATTAAAATTATCTAACTCTCTTCTTATTACAATTGTGGAAGCACGTTATCCATCAAAACACCTTCAAAAACATTTTTTTTGTCGTCTCTTCGTTTGCTTTCCAATTCCGGTCTTTTTAGCATCTTTTAGTGGCGTAGTTTAAATTATTATTATAAAACGCAAAGCGGATGCCAGTGTTAACCCGAGAGATATAGCTATTGTAGCCAAATGTTAGCCCATAACAAAAAATTGGCGCGGGTGTCTAAATGCCGTTCAAGATGAAACGTATGCGTTACCTTAAACACCACGTTTTCGTACCTTTATGCTAATAACCACAACTCCTTTGATGGCTGTCGAAACCTGGTTTACATTCAGAGTGCGCGCGCATTAATTACCTAACATTATTAAAAAATTGTATGAATGTGCGGTTATTGTAAATGGCCTTCTAACTGAAATACCTTTTTCTCTTCAATACCAGAACATTACTACAAAAGTTATAGTGAGACTTAGGAATTATT
Organism: Vesta saturnalis; assembly: GCA_036346205.1. Lineage (NCBI taxonomy): Eukaryota > Metazoa > Arthropoda > Insecta > Coleoptera > Lampyridae > Vesta > Vesta saturnalis. Next base: position 830,888 of record JARFJB010001062.1, read on the forward strand.
TGTAAGACGCACGATAGTGACTTTCGTAAGTTTTTTATAGATATTTGCGAAATAAACACGAAAAAATTCAGAATATTCATTTTAATTGTTAAACAAGTATAATAGTAGCTTGTAAGAATCAACTTATATTTATTATAGTTTTTGGTGATATAACATAAAACAGTTGTTATAGCCTTGATGCCGTCAAAAGTTGCAAATGGTTATAACCATTATACCTCTTGCCTAGCGATGATTTTATTGGTTTGTATTGTTTCTTTACTGGTAGTTGATCATTTTCAGTCACTTATTTTGTCAGGAAAATCGAGTACAGCGTCGGCAACGTTAAGTCGAAAATCCAGCAAGGTCATAACATTTTTCTCGCACACTTATTCGCCAAACAATCTCCATGAATTTACCAGTGCTAAATCTAAAAAATGGATGGACTTTCAATGTGCATTTCTTTGTCTTGATAAATGTGTGATAGTATTCCATCTGTTCATCTAGTATATCAACAGCACCGATATGTTGATTATATTGTTGAACTACCTTCGGAATAGACACATCCATAAAACTTTGTTTTCTTTTCCCAACGTTTCACAGTATTAGAAGCCGTAGCAGAGGTACAATTTGATGCCATCAAGACGGATTTGTTGTCTTTCGATTTCACAATCACTACGGGGTCTCTCACATACTGCTCATTTTCCCCACAAACCATCTGTGCATCTTGTTTGACTTTAAGAGCTGTACGATCCGGAATACGGTTGTGCATTATTGTGCCCGTGCTATGTAACCCCAATTTAGTCATCTCTTCTATTAGTGGTACAGTGGTGAAATATCTACCATGATATACGCAGCTACCTGGAGGAACGCTCTTACAGGATTACGGATGGACCCAAACCCAATGATGTTTTGGCAAACTTTGTTTTTGCTCCCTTGTAAATAGCAAAATTGAGCATTAACCCTTTACTGGTCGTTAACACAACATTTTTAAGCCCAACTGGTCGCGGTTTATTTTTCACTACTTTACGTAGAGCGCATCGTCCATTGAATGGGATCATTCGATAGAGTTATACGACGGAACTCGTTCTAGTTTGTTGCAAGTACTATGGACCCTATCGTAGGTTGCACTCGCAGTTATTTTTTTATTCTTCTGTTGGCGTATCGTGATCTATGACATAAAGTGCATTCCGCAAGGTAAGAAATCGATCACGGGTCATTTTCTCACAAATTAAATCTAATTTTGTACCAGCACGCCAGTACATGGACAGGCTGGGATAGAGAATACAACCCATGACGATGTGAACACCAAATAATTTTGCAATTTCAGCCCCCGTTGTTTTGGGTTCTTGGCCTGTTTGACGCATGTAGCACAGATTTGTGCACCTAGCGACCTCACCATAAAACTGGTCATCAAAATAGTCCCGAAAATAATCTGTTGGAGCTCTAACTGGTTGTTTTTGTAATTTTGGAAAGTCATGAAGAAAGGGTATTTTTTCCTAGTATCTCCAAGTGAAGGTTGCACTTTCTGTAACACTTGATTTAGTTTGCTTCGAGGTAGAAGGTAATTCAGGCTCAATTATTTCGTCTAGTGAGTCGCTGTCTGACTCATTGTCTTCCTCTGCTACCTAGTCTATAACACGTGGCCGTGGTTCCAAGTCTTCGTCGTGGAATTCTTCAATATCCGAATTATTTCCATCTTCCAATAACTCCCAAATTTGGTCGTCAGACAAGACAATTCCTAACATTGAAGAAAGGGACACATTTATTAACGTGATAATCATAAAATGTAATACTAAAAATAGCAAATAACATTATTCGTAATTCTAATTGTGACCAAGAAACTATGTTCGTGCGACTGGAAATTTCTGAGTAATTTTTTTCTGAACATTGATACATAAACCATAATGTTGAAAAAGCGGTTTTCAATGGTTTAGCAACACAATAAATGAGAAATAATAATTAATCCGGTACAAAATATATAAAAATAAAGTACTTACCTTTAAAGTGTGTCGTCATCAAAAAACACTGCCATCTTGAAGATCGAACCATTACTGAATAGACGCAAAAACAAAATTCTGGTCAGTTTAACCTAGCCAGCAGAGACCCTCATGAACGATCGGTGTCGGTCTTGTTTGTTAAAATTAATTTGGGTAGGCTGTGGAATTTTTCAAAAATACTCTCACGATCGTGGCTTCTCGGTTGCAAAGGGATACACAATTATTTATTAATATATTTGCATATTAAATATTAAAAGTCACTTATTAGATTCTTGTAAAAAAGCTATTTCGTATGTAGCGATCAAAATTTTCTACTACGAATAATATTAACTGATTAATTAGATAATTAGCAAAGTGATGAATTGAATAACATTCAGTTAATCCGTCTGTATTGCAAATCATTATGTAAAATAGCTACTCAGTAAGTGTTTTGTTAGTTTACGTGTTAAACAATGCGCGGTACTAAGTAACGTAAATTCGTATTTAATTATCTAGTTAACAACTTTTAAAGAGCAAGTAAGATAACAGGTAATAATGTTCGATACATAATGTATTAAAAGATATTTCGAATTTAAAGTAAAGTGGCATTGACCATCTGACGAAATCAAAATATGATTACTATGTAGAACTTAATACTTAAGCCGCTGATTAATATATATATATATATATATATATATATATATATATATATATATATATATATATATATTATATATATGTTATGTTCTACTGTTATGTTAACTACAGTAATAGGGCTTAAAGGTGTTCAAGGGACTGTCCTATTGTCAACTATGTGTCCTTCTTGTAAATCATTTTGTTTTTAGTGTTTACAGTCACTTAACTCTGTGGGCATTATTGTTATTATTGTTATCATTATAATTATTATATATTATTATTATTATCATTGGTAGTACACATAATTAGTTACTACTCACGTTGATGGGTTGATTATATATTTATATAAATCTTTGTATATGTGTAATAGTATATAGTTTGCTCTGTAATTGGCTTTTGCTGTTGGGCAATAAAGGTTATTATTATTATTATTATTATAGTCAAAGATCGATATACAGTCTCTTCCCGGAATGATTGGTTTATCCTAGGTTTGACCAAAGCCTTCGGGTAAACCCCGAAATATATTCCAATTTCGGCCTTTGACTAAAGCATTTTTAGTCAAACCTAGAAGTTCCTAACTTTTCAGTCAAACGTCGAAAGTAAAATAATTTGTTTCGGGCTTTTCCTAGTCGATCGTAGAAGCGACCGGTAGACTCGGTCAAACGCGATCTGTACTGCACTTGTAACATGTTTAAACAGGTTTATACGCGTCTCTTGCGGTGTTCCGATAAATTATTTTGTCATTTCATGTTTATACATTGAGCGTGCGGGTGTGGTTTATACGCGTCTCTTGCGGTGTTCCGATAAATTATTTTGTCATTTCATGTTTGTACATTGAGCGTGCGGGTGTGTAAGGTTAAAGATGATTGAATCAAACAGTATTGTTACTGAAACCGTGGATAAAGACGCTTTAAAAGTGAAGTTTAAAGAGAAAATTTCTATTTTGAATAAAGATAAGTGTTCATTTCATATAAGAAATAAACAGATGTATGAGCAGATTATCTGCGAGGTAGAATCAGTTAATTTGCTATAAAGAAAACGTCTTTACAGTATTGCCGCCTCAAACGCTACGACGTTGTGTGTTTTGGGGACAACAAAAAATTGGTCAAGCCATTATCAGATGCAACAAATATGCAATACTACGTTACTGGACCGTTGTCACTAAGAGAGGAAGAAAATGTTTAACAGTTGAGATTACTTCTTCAGGTGTGGTGTGTTGTATTTGCCAAAAAGAGAGCTCAGGTGCACATACGTGCATAACTTGTAATCAGGTCGTGCATGTTGTGTGCGTTGACAGCACGCTTGGTGCATACTATGAAGGCTTCGGAAGTTAAGTTACATGCATGCGTTGTGCACAGACAGAAAATATAAAAATAAATAAAGAAAAGGCGATTGAAGGTCTTCAAGCTCAGGCTAATGTTATGGAACAATTAACTCAACAAAAATTTCCGCCAATCGTGATTGGAAAAACTGTAACCATACTTATTCCCAGCTTCGATAGAGCAAAAGGAGATGCTCGAAATGTTTTGGGTATCATACAAGATAAAATAGTTGATGGTTTATACAGAGTAGGGACGAAACACGGAACAATAAACACACTTTTTTCGAAGACTCAAAAGAATGCAAAGAGAGTTTTCTTAATTTCGAAGATGTGACCGACGTTCAGCTGTCTCTAAGAGAAATCAGTGCAAAATATTCTACATTAGGGGGCCAAGGCTTTATAAAATGCCGCTGCAATAAAAAATGCTCTTCAAAATGATGTAAATTTAAAAGATCTCACGTACTGTGCAATTTTAAATGTCATAATGCCTCACCATGTCAGAATAAAGACTAATTTTTTATTTTAATTACGACAATAATAAAACAATTAATAGTTAATATGAAAATGTAAACTTTCACCATTAACACTCATAATAAAATACTTATCTTTTTTGAGGTCTTTAATGGTGTACTTTAAATTATACAATCTAAACGTTTCGATAACACTTACAGTTATCTTCGTCAGTAGTAATGTTTGTTAAAAATTGTTGAAGATGTAGTAAACAATTTTGTCAAATTTGAAAAATTTAATTAATAGTTAACCTTAAAGGTAAAAAATGTGGCCCAATTAACTGTTCATCGATATTTGCTATCCATACTTTAACGGAAAACTGATATTGATGTCTAGATTCTGTTATTAAATGTGGATTATCTTCAACCCATATATGCTTGTTATGTTAGATTTGAATTTATCTCTTGAGAAACTAGCTTCGTCCGGAAAGAGAATTTTTAAACAAACAAAAAGGATTATCGACTTTCGTTCGGTAAAATCATTGGGAAAAAATCATTCTCGGTTCGAAATCTCTTGGTAAGAGAGCTTGAACCCTCTGTACATGGTAAGGATAACTGTTGTTCTTTTAATATCCTCGATACAGTTGATCCATCAGTATTTAATTCCTCTGCAATTTTCCTGATACGTGTTTCAGGTTGCGCTTCAATAATGTTTGGGACAGCAACTTCTAATTCTGGTGTTCGAACTTCGCGATGTCAGCCGGTATCAGAACTTTTCTGAAAGTTCCAGATTCATGTAGCCTTTTATCAAACCTGGTAAACGGGATGTGATGAGTACATCTACGATTAGGATACACGCACACAAGTGTATTTTTATTTGCTAATTTTTATTAATCTTGCAAAGTATTCGTGTGTTTTTACATTTTCATCTACTATTTACATTTAGCCATATACATCCTATCCTAACTTAACCTACACTGTCTTCTTCCATCCAATCCGCTCCCCTTCCTTTTTCTTCTAGTACCTCTTCTTCCATCACTCTCCTCTTCCTTTAACTCCTGGCATTCTTTCAACTTATGTTTGATCGTCTCTATCTCTTCACCGCACAACCTGCATTTTATATCTTCATCCCCTCTCCAATATATGTTTTCCCTCTCTTCGTTTCCACATCAAAATCTTGATATCATTTTCTTATTTCCCTCTCCCCTTCCCCTATCAAATATCCCGGTATCTCTTCTCTCTGAATGTTCCTATAGCTTACATTATATTTTACTTCTTTCACCTTTGTTCATCTTTCCTGCTTTTGCACATCCCTGTCTCTTCTTATTATGCCCTCTCTCACGCTCACTCCTTTCCATCTTAGTCTCTCCACTTCTTTATTCGCATACCCTGCTCTTTCATAATATTCTTTTTCCTTCTCTTGCACATATTTTATTCTCCCTACTTTTATTTCTTTTCAGAATTCTTGCAGTATTTTACATTCCGTTCTTTCTCTCATTTCCTCCTCGTACCTTATTACTCTGTTTCCCGCCTCTGTCCTTATTTTTTCTTCTTACACTTCCTCTCTGATAATATACCCCGGTGTTATTCTTTCCAGTCCCAGTACGCACTTACAGTATATTTCTTGTAGCGCCTCCACCTTTGTATACTCTTTGGCACCCCCACACTTCCGCTCCATACAGCACGACACTTTTTATTAGTTTCTCAAATAATAGTTTCCTTTGCCTTAAGTCCACCCCAAACAGTCTTTCTCCCACACCCCACACTTGCCCTGTTATATTCTTTCCTTTTCTCACTCGTTCTTTTATATGTTCCTCATCATCGTTGTCTTGCCTTATCGTGTATCCCAGGTATGTGAATTCATTTACCTGCTGCATCTTCTCCTCCCTCCATTTCCACTCCTCCTTTTTCATCCCCCTTTTCTCAATACCATTACCTTCATTTTGCTCATATTTACTTCCAGATATTTTCAAGTTTCAAGTAGCTGTATATCGTTTTTATCTCCTCCTTCACTTCTATTTCTTCCTTTGCTTTTAATACTATGTCGTCTGAGTATGCCAGCGTCCACACTTTCATATTCCCCAAACCAAGCCTCTCTCTTGTCCCCTTAATGTCACCTCCAGGTCACCTGTGTATACAGCGAACAGGCTTGAGATCAATAGACATTCTTGCCTCAGTCCCTTCCCTGTTACAAAGTCCTCGCTCATTTTCCCATTCACTCTCACCATGTTCCTCGTTTACTCATAAGTTTCCTACGCCCTTTCTATCAACCTTTCATTTATCTGTTTTTTTCTCAGGTATTCCCACAACTTTTGCCTGTTTACTACCTGTTATCTATACTATCAGGGCAGCTCAGGAATTCCTACTGGTTCAATTAAAGACTCCAGATAGTTTTAAAGAGCAAGTCCATCCGGATTTGTCTCTTACAGCATATCCATCAGACAAATTCTCAAACGGCCATCTGGAAAAGATTTTTAGAAAATGTAGCCAACATTCCAAATGGAACTGATGGCCACGGTTGGATAATTAATGAGGATTGCCAATTGGACATTAACTGAATGATTGTCTAACGTGCTCCAAATAGTGTGCTAATTTTATTACATTGGACTATTTGAGGGAGAGTCAACCACAGGATTGTAGTACAATACACTTCGCTGTACAGCAGCATGCAAATGTATAGAGTCCAATAACAATATAGTTCTTCAGTGAGCGAAGGGAATCATACTAGTTTACGGTAATTGCCACATTTCTTTTGTTAATTAGGTAATGGATTTGATTTTTTTTAAGATTAATATAATGTATAATTTCGCTAAATGGGTTTATTTCAACAGGCAACATTTATTAATATTCAAACTGCGCATGAATCTCGGATTTTTTGATTAATGTACCAAAAGCGTGGTTTCTACAGCTTGACATAAGGACAAATAAAACTCATAATGTTTGAGTATTTCTTTGATTCAAATACTACTTCTGAGTAGTAATTAAGATACTTATCGTCGTAATCGTGTATTTTAAGAGGCGTATCTTTCACACATTTAAAGGTTTCGATATAGTTATCGTCCTTAGTAAATTATAACAGTGTTAGAAACAAATTTATGGTATATGAAAACCCAACGATATGTAAATGTATCTGAAAGCCGACTATGAGACTTAATTTTATTTTAGTGAAGATTAGCTACTTAATAAATTAAATATTATTAAACTGTCTTGAAAATGACATTCCAGAATACCCTCTAACGGACAAATGTGAATGGTTTTACCTCTTTCAAATTTTTCTCAACTCTGTACTGACATGATCTGATTATAATTAATATTGTTAAATTATTTTTTGATTGTGGTGTCTTTCTTTGTTAATCTTTGTCCGTTACGGAGTGTTCGGAATGTCATATTCAAGATGGTTTAATATTTAATTTATTAAATTACTAGCTAATCAACATTAGCGTTGATAGTTGGCTTAAAATCATTTACTGACGATGATAACTGTAATTGTTATCGAAACGTTTAAATTTGTAAAAAAAAAAACATGTACCTATTAAACTACACAATTGCAACCCCAAAACATAAGATCTTAATTTTTGTGTGTGGTGAAAATTTATTCAATTCTGTTATGGGGACTAATGTTTAATTTACAGTAAATGAAAATACAGCCTTCAACAAAAAAGATATTTAAAAAGTGAATGTATAAGCTCTATCTAATTGATAAGTGTATTTAGAAACTATATTCAAAACTGTTTCAAGTAACCATACTCAAATGGAAAATAATTTTGCACCACAAAACATAATAGGCAACTCAGGTATCACTTACCATTAATGATCTTTACTATTTACAGTTAATAACCCTATTATAAGTAACAAAATAATAAAACTCTCAATTTATTTTCTGTACATTTATTAATTTAATTTAATTAATTAAATAGAAAAACACTTTGAATAAAAAACATCAATCTTATTTCGAACGATTTTTATCAATATTTATTTATCTATTATGCACAACACTATTTATGTATGTGAATTATGTTAAATTAAATAACTATCCTGAATATTTTGCTGGCGGCGCCTCCTTGAGCCTAATATTAGGGTTTGTCCCAACAGTCTTATTTGACACATATTCTTATGAACTTCCTGTGAAACTCTTGACAACTCTCAACTCAAAAATCTGATACTTCTCACTTAAGTTAGTGTCCCAAAGTAGCAAAGTAGTAATTACACCATAAACAGTCCGTTTGTCCTGTAGTAAATATAAAATATTTACAGTAAGAATAATTCTCCTGCTTCAAACATTTCTTGAAGATTAACATCCACCGGACCTGAGAGAAGTTATTTAAAAAATATAAATTCCCGAGTTCATCTCCTGTGTAGAAATCCACCGCTAGTAACAGTTAGTCGTGATGAGTTTTATTAGGGAAAAAACCCAATAATATGCAAACATTTCTTGAAGATTAAGAAACTTTTGACAACTCTAAACTCAAAAACCTGATACTTCTCACTTAAGTTAGTGTCCCAAAGTAGTAATTAGGGGAAAGTAGTACGAGTTGATCCCATGAAGTAAGATGATCCTATCTAATTGCAGCGTTGTTATTAATGCCATCTAGTTGTATTCTTTGGTAAAACGTAGCCTTATACACCCACGTGCGTCTGTCGATACGTGATAGCGGCGTGAGTGACGTAGTACTGGTTTTTACGACAAAAATAAAAATAGTAAGCTGTTGATATAAGGTAAGGTTGACTTTAAGGTTAAATAACTTTTAAGTTAGGGTGGTGATTGTATGGCTGTCATTTTTGTGGCTTTCTCATATGTTCAATGTTGACTTTGCGCAGCGAAATAATTGTGTAGTGCTTATAGGTTACGTTATCAAACAATGAATAACAAAAGTTGAATTCGGGGTAAGATGATCCCAGGGATCATCTTGTACCATGACCTTCTATATGAATCATTAAAACTTACAAATTTCTTATTTCAAAGTCATAAATAGCTTGCAAAACGGACATAATGTTTACTTTATGTAATTAAATAAGTAGGCTAATACTGTTTGATCTTGCTTTTGTAGATTAAAAATATAAAATGCTAAATAAACATTTTCTTTTTGTTAAAGGTGATGCCGCGTGATTATAAAAGAAAAACCACTCGAGGGGGGTGGTCGGAGGCATCAATGACAGCAGCCCTGGATGCTGTTAAAAATGGCATGGCATATAAACGAGCGAGCAAAGAATTTTTAGTGCCCGTTATGTCATTAAAACGACGAGCTAAAGGAAAAAATAAAATAGCTATTGGCGCAGTAAAATATTTAGGTGGAAGAAAAACAGTTTTTACATTCGAGCAAGAAATCGAGCTTGTGAACCACATCAAAGACATGGAGGCAAGAATGTATGGGTTAACAAGAAAAGATGTGTTATCATTGGCATATCAACTTGCAGTCAAAAACAATATTTCGCACCCATTCAAGAGAGAAAAAGCAGGAAATAACTGGCTAAAAGGATTTAGGCAAAGACATCCGGATATCACCCTTCCTGCTCCAGGGTCTACTTCAACTGCTCGAGCGCGAGCCTTTAACAAACCCGTAGTAGAAAAGTTTTATTCTACATTGAAAGACATCCAAGAAAGGAAAAACTTTCCTTCCCATCGAATTTATAACGTAGATGAGACGAGCATGTGTACGGTACCAACTAAAAACACAAAAGTATTTGCAAAAACTGGACGTAAACAAGTAGCACGAGTTACATCAGCTGAAAGAGGGCTGACTACAACAGCTGTAATTTGCCTGTCTGCTTCTGGAACGTTTGTTCCACCGATGTTTATTTTTCGAAGAATCCGTATGAAGATTGAGTTGATGGATGGTGCACCACCAGGGTCCATATGGGCATGTAATTCATCAGGGTGGATGAAACTGGATGTTTTTACACATTGGTTTGACCATTTTTTACGCCACACGAACCCTTCCGAAAATGATCCAGCGTTGCTGATTCTAGATGGTCACCTATCTCATACAAAAAATTTACAAGTAATTTTAAAAGCACGGGAAAACCACGTTACTATTGTTTGCTTGCCACCGCACTGCACACATAAACTCCAACCTTTGGATGTCAGTGTTATGTATCCCTTGAGCGTTTTTCACAACCAATCACTAGAAAAATGGATGAACAACAATCCTGGTAGGCCAGTGACCGTTTTTCAGATAGCAAAGATTTTTGGTGAAGCTTACTTAAAAGCTGCAGTTCCAACAGATGCTATCAATGGATTTGCTAAAACCGGAATATGTCCTTTTGACCCCGATGTGTTTACCGAAGCCGATTTCATTGCTGCTGCAACAACTGAAAATGAATTGCATGAAGAAGGTCCGGGTTCACCACAATTGCCAGATGTGGAAAGTGAACGGCATAGAACACCATCGCCTATAGTAGAAAAACAACTTTCATTTCGTAATCCTTTATCACCGTTGCCATCCACAAGCAACGCAATCAACCGCAGTGAGTCACCATCATACCTAAATGATAGCAATCTTGGATATTTTGTCATTTCAACCGCTCAATTAAAACCATTGCCAAAAATAGTTGGCGAAAGAAGTCATGTGAAAAGGAAGACCGCGCATACGGCAATTTTAACCAGCACACCATATAAAACTTACTTAGAGGAAGAAACTAGCAAGAAAACCGGAAAAGAAAATAAAAGGCCACAAAAGAAGCAAGTTAACAAAAAAAGCTGTACTTTCAGAAAGGAAAGGGAGTAGGTAAAGGAATGTCAAAAAAAAGGAAGAAAACTTCAAATGCCTCCGAATCTGAATCATCTGGAGAAGAAGACGTAGAATGTCTGTTTTGCACGGACACGTTTTCCAAAGATAATCAGGGTGAAGGATGGATAAGATGTTGTGTTTGTGAAAAATGGGGTCATGAAGCTTGTGCCGGGATAGATAGCGATGATCCAGATAACTTTATTTGTGATTTATGTAGCACAACACCAAGCAAAACGCGTTGGGACTTTTAAGAGAAACAAACCAAGTTTTTTTAATTTTTTGATGACATCTTGTTGAAGATTCTTTAATGTTGACTTTCAAAATGATTGTTGTCCCAAGTATTTTAATTTTTTTTATTTTTGTTTTATTATGAATTATTGTTTGTTATTTTTTTTTGCCGTTCAGTTTATAAAACCTTAGTTAAAATAAAAACATTGTAAGCTCAAGCCGATTTTTGTTTTTATTTACCTTATTATTCTAAAATCCAAAACAGGGGTAAGATAATTCCGGGGATCATCTTGTCCATACCGTAGGGATCATCTTGACCGCCGGGGTGTACAAGATGATCCCTTGGCAAACTTTTTAAAAAAGGAAAATATTATAATGATGCCCTAATGAAAACATTTTTTTGAGCATGGCAATAGTAATATAAATAATGAAGGCAATAGGAAACTTCTTCATATCTGAATTGTATTGAATATTGTTGAAATTACGTCCATTTTACCTTAAGGGGATCATCTCGTACACCTTTCCCCTACACCATAAACAGTCCGTTTGTCCTGTAGTAAATGTAAAATATTTACAGTAAGAATAATTCTCCTGCTTCAAACATTTCTTGAACATTAACATCCACCGGACCTGAAAGAAGTTATTTAAAAAATATAAATTCCCCAGTTCATCTCCTGTGTAGAAATCCACTGCTAGTAACAGTTAGTCGTGATGAGTTTTATTAGGGAAAAAACCCAATAATATGATTTTTAAAGAATAAGAAACTTTTGACAACTCTAAACTCATAAACCTGATACTTCTCACTTAAGTTAGTGTCCCAAAGTAGTAATTACACCATAAACAGTCCGTTTGTCCTGCAGTAAATATAAAATATTTACAGTAAGAATAATTCTCCTGCTTTAAACACTTCTTGTAGATTAACATCCACCGGACCTGAAAGAAGTTATTTAAAAAATATAAATTTCCCAGTTCATCTCCTGTGTAGAAATCCACCGCTAGTAACAGTTAGTCGTGATGAGCTTTATTAGGGAAAAAACCCAATAATCTGCAAACATTTCTTGAAGATTAACGTCCACCGGACCTGAAAGAAGTTATTTAAAAAATATAAAATCCCCCGTTCATCTCCTGTGTAGAAATCCACCGCTAGTAACAGTTCGTCGTGATGAGCTTTATTAAGGAAAAACCCCAATAATCTGCAATCCAAACGTAAACATTTTCCTGATAAAATAAATTTATTATAAACCGCCAGTCCCATTAGGTATTGCTCAATTAGTATAAAGACCCGCCGTTATAACTCTTTTTAAATGTTTCCGAAATCATGTAATTTATCTTTTATCTGGCCAGAGAATATCCAAGATCCCTCCTGAACATAGTCCAGTATCCACAGTCAAATTAGACCTGATTCATTATTTATTAAGGAACGTGTCTAAGTAATTTACATTCTAAATCTAAATCTCATCTCTCCATTAAAAAACACGTTCCGTTAAATCATAATCTAACTACAATAAAAACAAATCGCTATGCATAATCCAGCGAGCGTCCTAGAGATATTTTACAATAAAGCGAGACTGCATTCGCTTTAATATTAAAAGGAAGGCGATTGAATATAAAACCCTTTAACAACCACGAACGCATTAACAGTTAACAATTCGTATTCTACATAATTTCGCAATTATGTAAATGTTTCCCTGTTAAAATAGTTTAGAAATTAAGAATAGTTTTTTTCTGTATACTAGTAAGCGTAAGTGTAAATATAAAATTAAAATGTAAATATAAAAAAGCGATTTACCTGCATTCTTTAAAAAAAAAGATGCACATACCTACTTTTGTATACAATATAGCCACGACCCTGTTAAAAATAGGTAAAAAGTAATTGAGTATCAAAAGCGTTTATTTTACAAAAGTAGCTGTCATTTTTAAAAAATTCAACACTTTTCCAGTCTTTTCAGTTAAAATTAATTAAAAACCGCTGTAAAATTTATTTAAGTAGGTACTAAAAACCACTTAAATGGTTACTAATTAAATTTACATTCTTTAACCTTACCTTGTGGAATTCCATATATAAAGCACTAATGTTTAAAATACAATATAAATCCACAATTTGTTTTATATAATTATTTATTTCTCTACGTTTTTCAACACAAGTATATAAGTAAAATAACAAACAAGTAGTTATGGTAACAAATCAAATCAAGAAGGTAAAACAGCAAACTTGATTTAAATTATAATTCTATATTTAAAATATCTGTTAAAAACTTACAAGTATATTATGTAGTAGTAATCTTATGTTTTGATGTTACTAGTACGTTATCTAAAATATCCCCTCAAGAATGTGTGTTTATTAAATAATTTTTGTTTAATAATGCTGAATTAGTTACGAGTGGTGTTTTTTCAATGATCTCTGTGTTAATCAAAATTATTTCATTCAATAATAATATCTACAGAAAAATGGTTTACCTATGGGCAGTCCAATTTCGCCCATTTTAGCTAATATATTTATGGGTAATTTAGATCAAACTTTTGAATTAAATGTTTCTGATAAGATTGTATTTTGACTTCGTTATGTTGGTGATATTTTAGCATATTTTGACAGATCGTCAGATTTCATTGATGAGTTTTTAATTAATATTAACAATTTACATCCCAACATAAAATTTACACTACAGAAAGAATAAAATAGAGCCATTCATTCTAGAGTTAAACATAAAAATTAATACAAAGAATAAAGCTGATTTTTGCATATTCAGAAAACCTAACATACAGACATTACAATTCCAAACGATTTATGTCACTGTAAAACACATAAGTTTGCTACATATTGATCCTTGGTACATAGAGCAATGTCATTACCATTAAACTGAACAAATCCAATACAGAAATATCAATTATAAGACAAATTGCAGTTACGTTTCAAATATAATCAACACTTGATTTAAAAATTAAGAGTGCAAATTTTCTATCAAAAACATTTACCCAGTTACCACAGAACCAACAGAAAATAAATAGGTACATATCAATTTCATATTTTGGAAAAAAATCAGAAAAAGTAGCCGACATTACAAAAGAACAAGAAGTACAAAGTAGCTTTCAAAACTAACACCAATGTTCTTAAATGTTTATTTAATGCCAAAGATTCAACTAACAATATTTTGAAGTGAGGTATTTATAAATTAAACTGCATATTCTGTAATTCTGGTTATATTGGACAAACACTTAGGAACTTTGATATTAAATACAAAGAACACATTAGAAGTTACAAATATAAACACACAGACAAATCAAAATATGCCAAACATTTAATAGTAAATAATCACCATATGACTTCACCAAACAACATTAACTTTTTTTCATTTTTGTAATAAAAAAGACAAAGATGTTTTGGAAGCATTCGAAATTTATAAACATAAATCAGAAATTAATACACAATTATAATTTACATCAAGTTTACGGTTTTCCTTAATGATTTGTTACCATACCTACTTGTTTGATATTTTACTTATATACTTTCTCTTGATAATGATACATGTTGTATTGAAATTATATTGTATTTAAAATAGTAGTGCTATTAGACAGTTACTAATTGGTTATTGTCTGAATGGAGTGCCATTGATCATTTTACAAACAAAGTTATTTATAAATCAATAATTTGGATTGTGTAAGACGACCAAAACAGTATAACATTTATATTTTTGTCTTTTTCCCACCTAAAATTAGTGTCTAAGCAAATATTTCCGAGGTCACTGCTTGATAACTATGGAAACATTTAGTTTTTGACCACATAGACAATGGCAACGCCGTTTTCTTTAATGAATTTGGTGTATAAAGATTTTCAATATCTTTAAATCTAAATAATGGTTAACACCATAAAATGTCGTTCTTGTCTATTGAGTCAATATGTTTGGTCGATTCCCCTACAAATTTGGTACAGATACAGATTTTGGGCATCTTTAGATTCACTTTTGCCAAGGTCCAAATATTACATCATTTACATTATGTATTTTTTCTCTTTTTCCCTCTTATGACAACTGCATAACATTACTTTTGGTCAATGCAAGTAACAAATACTAATGGTTATAATTAACACCCTATTCAACAATGACAATTATAAAAGTATCGTCTCCAATAAAACACAATTTACAAAACAACTCCACGTTTCTCAATTTATTTTCAAACTTCGAGAATGACAATGACTTAAGTACAAAATATATTAAATGGAATAAACTTATGAAAAATACAACTGTAATATAATTAACTTATGCAATATAAAATATAGTAATAATAGAATAACGTTAGCTAGCTCTAATTCACACAACAAACATTAATGTTTAACCTTTAAATACTCTTACAGTCATATCTAACGTGTATTTGTAAAAAAGTAAAACTTCCAGCCAAATATCTTTAGATGCAAATTTTCAACAAAGGAATAATTAAAGGTCAAATTAAATGACAACAGTATATAAATGTTAAAGCAAAATAACACTGAAAAATGTACACCTACAAAAACTTATACCCAATATTGATTTCTACGCAACATTATATTATTTCTAAGTTGGCACGAAGGATCAGATGCATCGCAACTACTCCAGTCATCCAAATGTTCGTCAATGCCGTAAGGATAACGAGCATGTGGATCACTTAATGGAGTAACTTTGCATTGTGGAAGAGTGGAAGGAAGTGAGGTACTGAATGCATCATGCATGTGTTGTTTTATAGGAGAAGGTGAGGTCATTAAAGTTTCAGGCGGTCGCGGTAATGGAATGGGTTGAAGGGATTGACTGTCCTTCGTGAGTTCTGGTTCTAAGGCGCGACATTTTATTATTACAATTACAGTGACTCCAAGGACAATTACTCCAACCACCATACTAACTGTAATCAAAAATATTACACAAACAGCCTTAAATTATTTACAATAATTACCAATTAAGAAATAGTCTCTAGTCATGTTTGGACTTGCAACGTGAGTTGCTCCATCCCGCCCTGCAGGGTCACTTGGACTTGATAGTGTTGTATAAATATTTGAATGAAAATTAGATTTAATGGATATTCTTAATTTTCCCATTGCAGGTTGGAATATGGTAGCTGCTAAAATGAAGTGTAATTCGTCACTAAGCCCATCCCAAGCAACATCCACATTTTTGGTTATTAAATAAATAAGGCCACTTTGAACTTCTTCGTGAGTAAAACTGCTTATGGGCGAGTCAAGTACATTTCTTGTTTGTCCAGAACTACGGATAATTTTTCGCACTTGACCATACTTAGGAAACCCAACTATACTATAATGTGGATTACTATTTGTTAATTTAGCTAAAGGTGTTGCATCCAAAACATTAATACCCAGTCGATTACTTGTGCCAGTGACAATAGTAAAATTACGTATTTGCATAAGTGGTTGCACTTTCACTATTACATCCACAAAATCACCAATAGTTGTATTGACTACATTTACACCAACATACACTTTAACACTATCATTGGCCGTTGTCATATCAGTTTGCATATACATAACTTCTGCATTATCCAATTCAGTTTGCTTAAATAATGTGGCTGGTGCATCTTTTGCATAGATCATCCCATGTTTTGGGCCTTCCTTTATTGTGTACAGTATTTTGTGAAGGTCAGCATTTGTTTCGATTGCAAATTGTCTTCGTGACAATAGAACAACATTTGAACCCTGTTGAATATACACAGGAACTCCCATAGAAACATTAAATAAAATTGGAGTTACTTGAATGTTTAAAACTGTATAATCATGTCGAAATTTTCCATCCCACACTCTTAAATGAAAAACATCAGTAAGAGACACTCCTTCGTGAATGTACACTAAGTGGCCCTTATCAATATCTTCTTGTGAAAAATGACTAATTGCAATCCCATCTGGTAATAAAATTAAACGGCCTTCTGACGGACCAGTAATTATATCATAAAGAATCTCGACTGGGACAGTGTCAGGATCTTCGGTACATAATTCCATACGAGTGATAGTGTGATTCTCACCCTGAACAACAGTAAAATGAGGTGCTGGAGTTACCAGCTTAAAAGGCTGATCATTTATTGCCTGAATTTCAATGGGGATAGTGATATTGCACAATATTATATAACCCGGAATTAAATATATTGACAGATATATGTTATCGTCTAGAGTATCAGAATGATCGTGTTGATAATAGACTTGTCCATTTTCTAATTGTTGCTGTGTAAAAGTAGTTAAGTTTGATTTATTTTGTAGAAAAACTTGACCATGTGCAGAGTTTACTACAGTGGATGCATGAATAATAGGTGCTTTAAGACCAGCATGACTTTCTAAAAATGAAACCACTCCTGATAAATTCAATTTTATACTAGTAATTCCACCTTCATCAACTTTTACTTTTGGAATATTTATATAAGCGTCCAAACCTCCAGACGACACTGATATGTCAATTTTAAATTTCTAAAATAAATCGGTAAATTACTACATTAGGTTAACCTTTAATTACCTTATTCAGTAACGAAGGGGCGAGATGAGACTCAACATCAAAACTAAATGAGTCATCAGCATATAAATCTTCAAAAGGATGAGTATGCTCATAAAAAATTTTTCCTTCATTTATGTCAGTCTGTGTAAATCCGTTAGTAAGTTGAAAAATATTGTCCTTTTTACTAGATCGTGTAATTAATCGGCCCAAACGTGGAAATTGAGTAATTCTGAAATATATGTTTCGCTCTGGATCAGATACGGTAGCTAATAGATTTTTCGATGTAATTATTTTTTTTTGTAATGGAAAAATGTGTAATATTGATTTTTCCACTAGTTTTAGTTCAACTGGTTTTGTTCTTATCAAAAATGTGTAACTACCCTTCATATGCACCCCATCGCTTACATTAAAAGTAAATTTTGCTTCACTACCATCTGAAAATAAAAAGATTAAAAATCAATTTGTGTATTATCTGCCATTACACATAAGAGTTTGTTTGTACATCTAGAAAGGAGCGGTATAATTTTTAACCTACATTACAAAGTATTAATCATTTCTCCGTGGGCAAATGTATTAATCTAAGAAATATGTCAAACGATACCCTGCATTTGACATTGAATTTGTTATTGTATACGAATGCAAATTAGATGACAAAAATCACGTTTAGTAATAGAATAAAAATAGAACACTCACCATCTAACGCAGATTTCTTGAGAGGTTAATACCCACCTAATTAATTTGATTATTATTGATAAACAGTTTCCTGAATCATGGAAAACTGCTCTAGTAATTCCCCTTCCCAAAGTAAATAACCCAGAACAATATAAGGACCTTAGACCTATCAGTCTGTTATCAGCCATTTCAAAAATCTTCGAAAAAATAACAAATTATCAAATCTGGCATTACTTATCTCAAAATAAGATACTACCAAAATTCCAATCAGGGTTTCGGCCAAAACATAGTTGTACGACAACCATCCTTAATGTACCTAACTGATGATGTCCTAAGAGCCATTGATCAAGGTAAATTGGCTATAGTTGTATTTCTGAATTATAGTAAAGCTCTCGACACTATTAATCATGCAGTTCTTATATCTATTTTAAATTATATTGGTTTTTCAAATGATGCCATTGAACTGATTAGAAGTTATCTATCTGGAAGATCTCAGAAGGTACTTATAAATAACATGTACTCTAGTCCCAGGCTGTCTTTATCTGGTGTACCACAAGGCTCTATTCTAGGGCCCCTATTATTTTCTAGTTACACTAGTCAAATCTATGACCTAATGAAATACTGTCAGAATCATGTGTATGCAGATGATACACAGCTGTATTTAATTTTTGATAAAAAGGATTTAATAACATCAGTCAATAAAATCAATGAAGATCTCAAAAATATTTTCAAAATCTCTAAAGCACATTCTCTTTTCTTAAACCCTACTAAGTATGCATGCATGCTATTTGGGAAGAAAGGTGATGTAATTTATTTTCAAGATCAAATAAACATTTTAATCGATGGAGTAAGACTTCCAGTTGTAGATTCTTATAAAAATCTTGGAATATATTTTAACAACTCTTTTAGATTTAAAAAGGATGTAAATTATCTAATTCAACAAGCATACGTAAGTATGAAATTAATTTATCCACACAGACATGCCTTAAACTTAAATATGAAAAAAAAAACACTATGTGATGCTCTTATTTTGTCGAAATTTACATATGGCTGCCAGGTATATGGACCTTGTATTGATCTTTTAGATAAAACTCGTATACAGAGGGTCCATAACAGTTGTTTAAGGCTCGTCTATGGTATACGCAAATACGAACATATATCCCACAAATTAAAAGTAGAAAAGTTCAATCTCTCACATTATACCATACAATATTAACTTATAAGGAACCAAATTTCTTTTCGAACTGATGTGAATAACATTAATGCAAGGAGCAAAGGGCGTATTAGTCCACCAGTTCATAGAACTGTACTGTTTGAACGGTCCTTTTCCTTCGACATTTATAAGAAGTATAACTCTGTTCCTAACACACTTAAAGATTTAAAATTATCTACTTTTAAAAAACAAATCATTAAGATCTTCAATTAATATCATTTCCTTACGTAATTAAACTACTTTCTTTTAAGAAACAACATGCAGTGACTTATTCTCGTTTAAGTTCAAGGTTTAAGTGGAACAGCAAGAAGCAAGATGTTTTTGTTGTATTCTTGAACTTCACCTTGTGGTTGTTCAGATATGTGTATAAGCACTCTGCTATTATTACTATTACAGTAGAAAGATTAGTACTTTGTTTGTTCTACACATTCTTTGACTGAACAATAAAGACCTTTATTATTATTATTATCATTATTATTAATATCGATGAGCCATACCCCCAGTTTGGCCTGATTTATAAGATATTATGAGAATATAAGCTGACCAGAAAGATAAACTCTAGAGCACAGGTGAAGATGATAAAGACGTTATATGTTTCTTACAATGACAATCTTACTTTTATTCCAGAAAAATTACTGTTCCTTACAAAATTAAATTACACCTTGGGAACGAAGGAACAATCAGATTGACATATTTGAAGGTAAGGGTGCATGTAGATCAACAGTAGAAGATCTAGTCCTCAGTAAATTGCTCAATTTAAATTTTGAATGATGCCAAGCATGATAAGTGTGAGAGAAGAGGTCTAAACACAGATAAAGTATATAAAGTGTACAAGTTAGATGGAGGAAAATATGAGAGTGGAAGAGAAAAACTATGATTGTGTTAGCCAAGATTCGTCCACACTCAACCTAGGAGTCTTTGAGAGCTTGAGTGTTAATGTGCATGTGAATAGGTGGACTTCTGATCATTTATTTAAAGAAAATTTACAGGTCTCGCATCTGATGGTGTTAAATACAACTATGTTATTACCCCAATCAGTGATTCATTAAAGGCTCTGAGCGAAACTTTGAATTTGTTTTATGATATACTCGACCCAGAAATAGATAAAACATACTCGAGTGTCAATATATACCAATAAAGGAACGCTGTGTATCATTTTTAAAGGAAAACAAGAAAACTTCAGTAGGAGACAACCTTTTTTAACAGCTCTGCTCAAAGGTAAAAAGAAAGTCATGAAAAGATAGCTTGAAACAACTATACTGGAATTTAGTTATCCTGGATTTGTTATTTTACCTAGTACAGTACTGTACTGCTGTAGCCAAGGCACTAGCCTTGACAAAAGGTTTGTTGCGTGCATAAAAGAATAAAGCAATATTCCTTAAATACATCCTGAATAATGCAGACGCATCGCCCCCCCGCCCCTTGAAGTTAAATGCAGCGTGTGCACCGATAGCAGTATTGAATATACATTCAGACTAGAACCATGTGTTGCATTACTTTGTATTCAACATCATCCTTGTTTAGGAATGCAGTAATTACTGTTATGCATTCATTAAAATAAAAACTTCGATTAATTATCACTTTTAGTAATTTATGTCAAATTTGTAAAGAAAATGTAATCAACAAGGATAAACATAAGGTCTTCTTTTTACGTTTATTTCCTTTTCATTGTTGCTATTATTTATAGAAAATAAACTGTCACTTTCCTCATAAAGCTAAATACATTTCCCATTTATCAATGTATTTTATTTCCAGTCTACCTTTACTCCCAAACCAAAAGAAGTTAGCTTAATACAAATATACAGTACATTATTAAAGATCATTTTGTTTCGTAACCAAACTAGTTTTAGATTCAAAAATAAGATCAATCAATTGTGCCCGCACAAGGTTAAA
Organism: Vesta saturnalis; assembly: GCA_036346205.1. Lineage (NCBI taxonomy): Eukaryota > Metazoa > Arthropoda > Insecta > Coleoptera > Lampyridae > Vesta > Vesta saturnalis. The sequence continues at coordinate 852,438 of JARFJB010001062.1, forward strand.
CTTATCAGCTGCCAAACATAGAAGCCAAACTTAAGAACCGAAACGCTCATAGACGTTTGTCACCACACTGTTACTAATCACAAATGACATAATCATGTATATGACTGCGAGATTCACATATTAGATTCATATGGTAGGTATGACAAGAAAAAAAAAAGATAAGACTTTAGCTCAAATGTAATTGCAAAATATTACAATGTAATTAAAGCGTTTTTCAGTTTAAAGTATTGATCGGTATTGTTATAAATTTCTTCTAGCTTAGAAAAAGGTAGGGTTAGGGGTTGAGCAGCAAAACAAGTACGCAGATAATTATGTTTCAGGTTTTAATGTACTCGCCAATGTTCCTCAAATTTAAAATTTAAATTGAATTATTAACCCTATTAACAGCACAACACCACTTGTTGAATTCAATAAAACTAGCCGGATATTGCTTGAACCTTGCCTGTTATATCGCAATAATATTAAAAGAAATTAATACCACATAAAAACAAACATTGCATAATCAACTTCTGTAGCAGTGGAACAGACCCTTAGATTTCTCAATTTTATCATTGAAGCTGTATATCTGTACAGTATGTCCACATTTCGATGGGATTGAATGGATAACTCTTGTAACACCTCATGTATGACCAGACAAATTTAATTTTATTTCAATTTAGTATAAGAGATTTATTACTCTGCAGTACCCTGTATAAATGCTTTTATGAAAATTACATTGTATATTGTAGTATTAAGTTGTATGTAGATTATGTTACGTGTGCGCAGAAAAAGAGACGCTAACAAGGTGCGAAGTCAGAGTCGGTGATAGAAAGCGAACGCTGGTTAATCTTTAAAGCACAAGCAAGTGCTGCAAGTCATCCATAAACAATTATTAATAACAGCCATTAAAGTGTTACAATGAACTAAAATGCTGTATAAAAATTCGTACGTGCGATATTTATATTAGCAAGTGCTGTTCCTCCTGGAGAAGTAAATTGTCCATTTACTACAAGAAGCTTTTATTGTTAATTCACCTATCTTTTGTAGTATCAACTGGCTTTCGTTTGTTTGACGCGGGAATCGCATCCAAGCAACGATACAGGTAGCTGCCACCCTTCATACGACGGATTTGCTTAAGCGAAGAAAGATCACGAGCTTAAGGCAGGTGTTTGCATGTATTTTGTTTAATGATATTAATTAAAAGCGTGGCACAATAATTTAGTAAACGTGTCTCCATTATTGAATTGAATTGATATCGAGAGGATTGTTACGTCAGCTTTCGAGTATATGTTTAGTAGTAGCGTTAAACCGACATGCCCTTGGTTCACGCATCCTGGTTTTCTTTGTAATGACGATTTAAAATTGTTTTGTCTGCTGTTTTGAATAAATACATTAAAGATTCATTGTTATCATAAATGCATTAAAACATCCCAGAGGTCCTGAAGAGCAAAATTTTCTCATTGCGCTGAGTTATTAGCCGAGGCACATCAAGAATTAATGAACATTCATTTCAATTAAAAAAATTAAAAACATCAATTTAACAATAAACAAGGAAGGGGGTCGGCTACAGTAGGCCCGTCAAAGTGAATACGATTACACTCTCTGAATATTAGAGCTAGATACTTGTCAGGGAATGACTGTAAATCTATCATGGGTTGACTATCTTCTGTTAACTGCTCGCAAAATAGGCTTTTGTACAGATCTAAGCAGTACTGTACCTCCCAACAATATGAGTTCTTCTTTTCCTATCATTGCGTTCAGGTCCCCTAGCAATATTAGCGTGTCATGCTTTGGGATATTCTCACATGCTCCTTCTATGGTTTCATAGAATATGTCCTTTTTTTCAGTTGATGCTACTTCAGTCGGTGCATATACGTTTATTAAATATATTTGCTATCTGGTTTTTTACTCTTAGATATGATATTCTGCCATTTATTTTCCTGAATTCCAATATTCGTTTCCTACATTTTTTATTAATCATGAACGCTGTTCCGTTACTTCCTTGTTTTTCCTCTTCTAAATATAGTATTGAGTATTTTTCTTTATCTATTCGACCTTCATCTCTCCATCTCACCTCTTGTAGTGCTAGTATGTCTATTTTATATCTTCGCATTTCCCTATTTACCTTTTCCATAGTTCCTATTTCTAATAGTGTTTTTATGTTCCATGTTCCTAATCTTGATCTTTTTATTTCCACCGGTTCCTATTTGCGTATTTAGCTTTTGGGTTTGGTTTCGTTCTTCTCCGTTGGAAGCTCCGATAGCAGGCTTTGTGTCCATAGTCTTGCTTCCGGATTGCTTCGCTTGTTCCGCTTCTTGTGCCACTCTTTTATTTGTTTTCTCTGTGGTTGGTTGTAAAGATCGAGAAATCAATACATGAAGCGCAAATTAATTATTTTAATTTATTCCTTTATGTTACAGAAAATGCTCCGATGTACTTAAAATAGTTAAATTTCACCCCTTCTTCCGTAATCAAGAAATTGTTTAAGATTTCGATGCAAGAACCCCACCAAAACAACACCTCATTTTTTTGTCCAATCCCGTCAGACCGCAAATTAGCGCATTATTTTTTTAGTCCAATCACGTTAGAGTGCAGACTATATAAGCGAAACCGCGACGCGAGATTAATTTTCTTGTTGACTTCTGCCCTGAAGTAACTATCCGATCTTACCGCTTCCGTCATGAGGTCTTCACCGACCTACTTAGCCGCCGAATTTATTTTACTTCTACCTGTCGGCCCACTTGGGTAAGTTATAAAATTTTCTATCACATTTATCCGACCGGGTTTCAGTTAGAAAATTTCTTTCCTGCCTTTGGTAAATTACAAATCGATCTTGTCTGTAAAACACCGCAATACCTTATACACTGAGATTTCCCTGAAGCGTAAGCCCGCAGAAAATAAATACCCTTACACAAAATCCTCCTCTTTGCTTTTAGGATTTCCCTGAAAAGTAATGAGGTCTCCTAAGGGAATTATCCCCTAAGGCGTATGCCTGTAGAGGTGATTCTTTTACCTTTGCTTGTCCGAAAGGCGTAGGCCTGTTCGATCTAGCATCCTTCTACTTAACCAATGGAGAGTACGCCCGTTTGGCTAAGTAATCATTTTCCTAAATACAGATACCGAGCATAAACACGGCCGAACTAGGGAACTAGTACATAATTGCAGACAAGAGATCGTAAAATAATGTCCAGAGGCCGCTCTCGTCAAATTATCCTGTTTAAACCGGTTACAATCCTGTCATTAACACAAGCAGAGAAATCCTGCATCTTTTATCCAGAATACTTGTTTCCGGAAAATAATTAAACTCCTGTAAACTTAGGCCAAATTTCTATTCCGTTTTCCGACTTTCGTCTTTGCATATTTTGTGAGAAGTGATACTCAAGGAATCACTTAAAGAATCTTAAAATACCACTTCCTGAAGGAAAATTTAAATCAAATAAAATTCGCCTAGAAAGTAAAAGTTAATTCCTGCCTTCTATCTTAAATAAAAAAAACGAAACTATCACACTTTGTAAAAACCTAGAAGAAAGCCCTAATGATAACAATCTCCATACATCGTTAAATGTACGATCCGTGTCAGGTTTTAAATTTGTTTGCATTAAATAAATTGCTAAATAAATAAAACATTATTGCAAAACCAAATGTCCCAGTTTATTAAATACAAGAAATATTCATTTTAAAGCTGATGTCTTAAAACATTTGACCTAGTGACTGATATTTACATAAAAGTGTCATCACCCCTTTTGTTACATTCCCAGAAACTGCGGTTCGTAGAATTTAAAGTAAACAAATAGTATTGATTTTTCATTTTATCCTTGAGAATAAAACGGTGAAGCACCTGGTGGTCTTAGTCTTTTCCTGGAGTCTGATACCCGTAGGCTAAGTAAAATATTTAGAATTGTAATTTTGATATGTGTATATATATATATATATATATATATATATATATATATATATATATATATATATAGTGTGTCCGAGATTCAGCATGCATGTATTGCTATATTCGTTAATATTGAAGATAGAATGTCGGTTAAATGGGGAAAGTTTTAGAGAATTTTATGGCTATCATCATGGTAAAGTCAGATTTGAAGTAACTTTTTTTGTTTTTGAAATAATTGAAGAAAACAAAAATTGTGCATTTTCTACTACCCCCTGTAGCTCTTTTATTTGAAGTCTGACAACATTTTGATTTGTACATTATTATGACACTTTTAAAAGACAATTTAAAAAAAAGTACCAAAATTTATCTAGTCATTTGTTTTTGAAATACATACACTAACTATTGTTTTTCATCTGGACGCCATCTTATTGGATTTTTACATTATCGAATAGTATTTTTTATCACCTTTTCAGCGATGTATCACATGATACGAGAATTTACTTCATGGTGTTTCCGTGAAACAACAATTTACAGGTTTATATTTACTTTGTGTGTTCCAAACATGCCAAAATCGGACGTTAGATTTGTGTAAGTATATTTTTGATGTAATACAATATTATTATTTGTTTTTGGTATAAAAAGTATAACATATATACCCTAACCTTCACCTATATGTTTTTGATGTTGATCTAGTTATTATGTATTTTTTATAAAATAGCTCGTAAGTTGCCTGTGATCATTTGATCACATTTGATCACGCTAGGCGCTAATTTAGGCGATGGAGACTCAATAACAATATTATTATTCTTTACTTTTTTTTTACTAGTGGGATAACCATGGAAGAAGCATTGTTGATGATAAGTGACGAAGACCAGGAAGTGTCTCAGATATTTATGGAACCCCCGGAATCAAATGTGCTTACTGATGAAGATTCGGGAGACGAAGATGGAGGGCTCGTAGATAATTTATTAGTCGTGCCGGTGCCGAAGTCGCCGTAAGTAACCAAGAAGAACCACCTGAACAAGACGTCAGTCATACTAAAAAACAATCCAAGCTAAAGAAATCAAGAAAAGCTTGTGTCGAGACAGAATGAATAGAAGGAGATCTAATTCAACCACCGGTCGTTTTTCCAAATTCAAGTTATGGTAGGTATAGAGAAATGAGCCCCTATGATATCTTCTGTGAAATTTTCAATAACGACGTCTATGAGCTTCTTATTCAAGAAACCGAAAAATATGCGGCTTCAAAAAATCATCAAGAAGTAAAGGTCACCAAACAAGATCTAGAAGTATTTTTAGCCATTCTAATTTTATCTGGATATAATTCCAAACGCAACTACTGGGATTTGCAAGGGGATCTGCGCAACGAGTACGTCTATACTTCTATGAGAAGACACAGATTCCTTACTATTTCAAGATTTTTACATTCTCCATCAGACAACGACAAAATGTGGAAACTAAAACCACTTATGGTTATGTTACAAAATAGATTCTTAGAAATTTACCACCCAGAACAGCATATCAGCTTTGATGAGTCTATGATCGAGTACTTCGGTAGACACGGGTGCAAGCAATGTATTCGAAATAAACCAATACGGTTTGGGTATAAAGCTTGGTGCCTGAATACCCCAACGGTTACCTTATCAACTTTGATATTTACCAAGGTAAAAACCCAAACGGTGTCAACGAATATGAAGAAAAATTCGGAAAATGTGCGGCTCCCTTGATTCAGATGCTAGATATGTTTCCACATAAAGTAAAAAACCTTCAAATGTACATATATTTTGATAATCTTTTCACAAGTATGACACTACTACAAGAACTACGTAATAGGAGGTATCACGGAACGGGAACAATACGCGAAAACAGGATTCCCAAATCCTGCAATATAAAAAGTAACAAGGAAATGAAGAAAGCAAATCGCGGAGAGCATACTTCACAATTAGATCGTAAAAACGGAATTCTTGTGTTGAAGTGGATGGACAATTCAGTTGTTGCGGCAGCATCTACAGCTTATGGTGTTGAACCGTTGACGTTTTGCACCCGTTATTCTCAACAGCAAAAACAGAGAATCCATGTTGCTCGGCCAGCCCTTGTTGGACAATATAATAAATACATGGGTGGTACTGATAGGATGGACCAAAACGTCGCGTATTACAGAGTTTCTATTCGTGGAAAAAAATGGTGGTGGCCTATATTTACGTGGCTATTAGATGTCTCTGTACATAATGCCTGGTTGCTGAAGAAGAAAGCTGGTGGGGAAATCTCGCAACTGGAGTTCCGAAGACGAATTGTTCAAGTCATTCTTACCAAATACAAAAATGATCCCAAGGGTTCTGGTCGTCCACGAGGATCAAAATCCAGTTTGGACAACAAAGTTCCTAAGGAAGTTAGACTGGATGGTATTCGGCATTTCGTTGAGTCTTGCAACCGGCGCAGATGTACTGCACTAAATTGTAAAAAAACTGTTCGGACCCAATGTGGTCAATGTGACGTTGGACTGTATATAGAATGTTTCAGATCTTTCCATTTTGAGTAACTTGTTTGTAAACATTTGTTTGTTTTTTGTTTTTTTTTTCAATTAAAATTAAATATTTAAAAATGTAAATTTGTACCTCATTGGCGCCTAGCGTGTTCATATGAACACGGGGGTTAAATTTAACATCCCCTTGAAAATATTTGTTTACGCAAATTTTATACCGTTAGTACATCATATTTATGAGAAATATGCAATATGACACAAATTGAACAAAAAAAAATAATTCAGGTGAGACAACTGCAATAAATAATTGGTATAATTGACGTTTCAAGTGGTTGCTAAGACATGCTCATACAGTTATTTTCAAAGCAATGTGAGTTTTTTCATATTAGCGTGAATTCTTAAAAATCGAACGATGTGATTGGCTAATCTAGAGTGATTTCTTTGCAAGAAATCATGATGTCAATAATTTATGCTATTAGTCAATTTAATATGCAACAAGAATAAACATGTTCTTTAAGTCGTAGAGAAAAGTGTTTTATTGATTGTTTTAAAGAACAATTCTGTAACTATGTTAGGTCACCAGAGTGACATCAAAATCTATCATTTATATGCATCATTTGACATATTTCACATTTTCAACTTAAAACAAATTAAAATTAGCGCTATAATATATTTCAAAAGATGTCAGGAAGGGTCATCTCATAAAAATACGGAAAGATACTTTTTTCACGACTTTAGTCTGGAAAGTCACCTGGATGACTTGTGAGCCACATAAAAGAAAAATTTGTTTATCCATTTGTTGTGGTAATTTACTAGGTACTTCATTAAAAAAATACGGGTAAAAAATAATTTTGTACATTATAAAACCGCATAATTCAAAAACATTACCCTACTGTTCTTAGAACATTTATTTACTTTGATGTCTAAAGGCCACAACTCCCTGGTTGATTAATTCCTGTGTAAAAAATCGAAGTGAAGAATCTGGCTCCGATAGTATAGAAACATTTCCCCACCAACAACCAAGTATTTGAAACACCAATGTATCTGCTGGTATATCAGAATCAACAGCCGCTACAATAAGAAATAAAACAGCATTATTAATTAGTACTAAAATCAAGGACTTACCCAACATTTCATTTGTAATAATCGAAACTCCACCTTCCCACATATTCAATCCTGTATTATTTACGATAATTGGTTTTTGATCATTGATTGGAGTAACATTAACATCAATCGTTAGCGGTAAGCTCTTTTTAGTATCAGTTACACCAATAACAGTAATTTGGTCATGTAATTGTTCAGAATTATCATGTATGTATTGTATAGATCCAGTAATCAATTCCTCTTGACTGAAATTACTTAACTTATTGTTTCTTCCCCGATTCTCAAGAAATCCATGTGATGGTTGCTTTATAACGATATACTCGGTTACTTTAGATTTATAGTAGTCAGTATGGACAAATATTTGGTTTTCTGTTAATATAGTACTACCTCCTTCATCTACATTTATATTGTTACTACCCAAATACAAGTGTTCGGGAATAATTTGTATTTCAAGGTAAACGCCATACAACCATACCATACTGTTTGTTACGTTAAATCCGATGGTATCAGTCGTTTGGTTTGATCGAGACTGAACATACACAAGACGATTCTCATTTATTAGAGCTTGCGTAAATGTTGTCACAATCAAAGATTCATTTGTTTCTTTATCTGCTACAGGTACAATACTAAGATACCCATTATTAGGATACTCACTTATTATGTACATAATCGCACCTGCTGGAACATCACTAGATTGTGATACCTACAATTAGAAATTTGTTAGCAAATTTGAATAAGCTTAATGTAATCAAAGTGACTTAGTTGCCTATCTCTTAATGTAAAATATTTGCGTGTTTAACTAAAATTGGATCTACCATACATTTAGATAAAAATAACCTTAAATCCAAATGTAGATATTAAAATTTCTTAACTCATTTATAGTTACGGTAAATATTGATGTGGTTGATTAAAACCAAACATGGTCACCTCTGGTGATTTAATAACATGTACAGTAACAGAAATTGCATGTAAATTGCAGTAAAGGAAATTTCTTAAAATAGGTGATATTTTTGCTTGTGCCACTTCATAGTGATAATGATAATGAATTGGGTAGTTGCAGCAATTGTTGTATTTAATTTTCAAAAGGATTCATTATTCAAACTACGAATAACAAGGTGAAACTTAAAAGTTATGAGTTTATTTTACAGAATTACTTTTGGCGTCTGAAAAATTTTATAGAGTTTATTTAATTAAAATTAAAGTCCCTATGTAATAACATTTTTGAGTTTAATGAATAAAGTTTAGCTTGATTAAGTGCAGACCAAACTTCAAAAGAGATTTTATTTTGAGGTTGGTTAAGATTTTCCGACAAAATTTAAAAATAATTTTTGTAGTCAGGTAATTAGGAATAGGCTGTATATGTCTTTTTTATTATGATAATATTATACACGGTGTTTCAAAAATGTCTGCCAAAATTTCTAGGACGTATTCTGTGTGTGAAATTAAGCTAATTTTGTCAAATAAACATATGGTCCAAAGGCCACCATTTTCGAGACACACAGTGTTGAAGTTTCAAAAAAAGGAGCGTTCCCTTTTGATTTCTCAGGAACTATACACACAGACAATATGATATTACGTACATTACCCACACGCTACACGAGTTATACACTGATGCTTGCGATACTCAATTATTCGATACACTGGCGGAGATACGGCCAGGTCGAAAGGGTTTTTCAGGTTGAACTTCTACGCCACTGGATATACTCAAATTTTATTTCCATTTCCGTATTTGTCAACTCATATACACGCGATTTTGTGATTTCACAAGATAAACAAGAAAATTTTATTGCATATACTTCATAACGTACGCCACTGGTTCACTACTTCGATCGAGAAAAACATCAAGGGAAAGACAAATTCCAAATAGGATTTTTATTTAAATAGCGAACCAGTGGCGTACGCTATGATGTACATGAAATCAAATTTTCTTGTTTATCTTGGAAACGAGCCGTCAAATCATAAAATCACAAGTGACCTTATTCGTGCATACATTATATCTTGTAATACGTATTGTAAATAATATATGTTGTTATGTATCATAAAAATTCTAATAAACTTTGTTGAACTGAACTTGATGTACTTCAATAATATGCCTTTTTACCTACTACCTAATCTTGAGTGCATATTGTATGCGGATAATGCAACTTTAATTTCTACAAATTGTGGTTTTAATGTGTCTTTTAAAAACTGTAATGATGGTTTAAACTCGGTAACTAAATAGTATTTAGCTAATATATTAAAACAAAACTCAAGGAAGACAACGCTTATGCATATTTCATTAAAAACTGTAACTTGTGGTGTAACCTTTATACCAAATGCCAAATTTCTCGGTTGCGTTAATGATGAAAATCTGAGCTTTAATCAATCATCAAGAAGCTCAGTACATCAATTTTTCTTTTATGTAGGCTTGCCAGTAATGTGTCTACTAATATTGTTAAAATTGCACATTCTGTCCTTATACAGTCTACTGTTACAGGAAATTTCCTATAACAGTTAAAAAAGATTTGGAAAGCTTACCTATAAATTATATGTTAGAAAATTTTAAATAGTAACCATATTTGTCACAGTTGTCAATTTTTAATATTAATTTTAGTACTTTTTAATGTAAAATTTATATCCACTGACAACCGTAGTCGTAATATATGGGGAATCTTGATACTTGTTTTTCTTTTTTTGACAGGCGTACTATAGTGGAGGAAGGAAAAGAGAAGGAAAGTTTATTAAATATTCGTCAAATAACTTTATATTAATAACTTATAACCAAAGCACATCTCTTTCCAATACGGTAAATTCGAACATCAATATAAAATCGATAAAACCGAAATACCTCTTGTAATTTTTCTGCCAATGAATTTAACAAATATTTCATAAGTATTGCATAGTCTTTGACTTGTGATCTTTAAAATTTTAATGAAATAGATACCAGCATACCTTACACTTCACACTTGAATTTTAAATTTACACCAGTTTTATGTGTCACTATATGTGATATTGTCCAATCCCTAAAATTAAGTAAAGCAAGAGATATATCAGGGCTTTGCACTTATTTATTAAAGACTGATGTATCCAATTTAGCTTTACCATTAACGAAACTAGTTAAATTATGCATACAAGAATGCACTTTTCTGGATGTGTTAAAGATTGCTTTGTAACCACTATTTAAAAGTGGGAATAATAATTCAATGTCTAATTATAGGCCAATACAGTTTGTCTTCTTAAAAGTATTTTAAAAATTTCGTTACAATCAAATTACATGTTACTTTGAATCATCTAAGCTTTTCAAGTTAAAGTTATGGAAAGGTAAGTGTACAAATGATACAATACTTAATTTTACGGAATATGCCTTAGATAGTTTTGAAAATGAAGAATTTTGTTTATCACTTTTCTTAGGCTTTTATAGTGTTAATCATGGCATCTTAGTCAATTATAGGCTAAGAGCCTATAACTTTCATCCAAGCAGCATACTACTTATTCAATCTGATATTGAAAACAGGTTTCAAGTGGTAAGTTATAATGGGATCTCTGAAAAGATAATCTCGGCGTCCCGCAGGGTAACATCTTGAGCCCTTTACTCTTCTTGATTTATATAAACAACTTCAAAAATTTGTCACTGTGTGTAGAAATTGTGGTGCAAGATTATGTTATTCTTAGCTCTGTCATATTATGTTATTAAAAGTTTAGGTATATTCAGTTAAGAAGTTTGGGAAGCACTGATTTAGTTATGATTGCATGGTTTATTTGGCGTTAATTGAGTTTATTTGAAATTGTGGTAAATTTTTATGACTACTACGTTTTTTTTTGTAAAGATATTGGCGGTTGTGTTGTCGGAGTAGTTCTTTACGTTTAATTCTTGTAGTAGAAATAATTAAAGAAAGTAGATTTTAGTATGGTATATATTGGATAGTTCTTTTAATTACGTCACCGGAAAGTGTTTCTTTTGAAGCTAAGATTACTTTATAAAGTCCTGCGATTGTCGAGTCAAGATTATGTGATATTTTGAATTTAGTGTAGATAAAGAATTAAAAGTAGGTGACTACGGTTTGTATAATGTGTTATGTTAAGGTTGATTTTCCAACGTATAGTGACGACGAAAACATAAAGTTTCTGTTATTTGCGTTATAGCATGATGTTGCAAGTTGGTGATGTTGACGTATTCTCTAGATCCTGTATATGAAAATTGTTTGGTTTTTACCGCGCGTGCGATTTGAAGTAATTTTAGCATTGTGATCCGTGAAGTTTAAGATGGCGAATTCTGGAGGAATTGTGAGAGAAGTAGGGCACTGCGTGGCGAGCAACGAGTTAAGAAGGTCGTGCGTCAGATAATACCTGGTGGTAGAGCGGTGGCGTTAAGTTAAACCTCCCTTATGTGGGGGTGTATCTGACTAACGTGTAGAGTGGTTAAGTTTTGATAGATGTTATCCCGTTTCGAATTAGCGTATATTTTAGGAAGAGTTCACAGATCACACCTTGTTTGTGTAGTTTCCCAGTGCACTAGTATCACTTAGGGAAAAATAATCGTAAACGGCTTTGTTAAAGATTTAGGTAATTAAGAGAGTTGATTTAACGAACGGAAGTGTTAAGCGGTATCAGTTGGGTACCCGTGTTGGTTGTAATTATTGGAAGTAACTTTAACGCTTCAAGAAATTATGCCGCCGAGCCTTCCTGGCGGCAAATGCATTCAGTCATCAGTCATTGCAATAGAATTTTTAGTGTTGCAAGAAATATACTTGAAGAGTGGCCAGCTATCGGGCGGACAGGAAAAAGCAGGTCTGAGGTCCGGAGCATCCCCTTAATGTTCCTACTTTGGCATCCTGAAGGTGTAAGGTAAAACTATTCAAGTGCTTATTGTTACTTTGGGTTACAATAAATATAAACGTTGTTTGTTTAAAAGGAAATTATTGAATATTTTTACTTAAACATTATCAAATACACGTCACCCGTTTTGTATTTATAAAGGTATAGGTTTATTTGATATACACATATTTACTAAATTAGTTAGTCATTTGTTCACGTATATCTTGTGTTATTAAATTTCTTTTGTTTAACGTTAACTGTTGGTGACGTGTATGTTCGGTTTGTGATCATTCCTTGTTAGGTATAATCAAACAAAAAAGGGCATGTGCCACCGATCTTGAGCTCTCGAAAGCGCTTTTGAGGAATATTAAGATTTGTCTAATTTTAAAGGTTTAAGGAGCGAATTACTTTCAAATCACAACCGGCAATAAAAGCGTTTTTTGATACATTGAAATGGATTGTTTACTTAGACGATCGTTTGTTTTAAAGTAATTTAATAGACGTTTGCTAAAATGAATTAACCTTTTCTTTTTCTTTATTATTTGTGTGTGTGTGTGCGTGCGTGCGTGCGTGGGTGTGTGTGTGTGTGTGTGTGTGTGTGTGTATGTGTGTGTGTGTGTTGTGTGTGTGTGTGTTGTGTGTGTGTGTGTGTGTGTGTGTGTGTGTGTGTGTGTGTGTGTGTGTGTGTGTGTGTGTGTGTGTGTGTGTGATGTGTGTGTATGTGTGTGTATATGTGTGTATGTGTGTGTGTGTGTGTATATGTGTGTGTATGTGTGTGTATGTGTGTATGTGCGTGCGTGTGTACGTGCGTGCGTGTATGCGTGTGTATGCGTGTGTATGCGTGTGTATGCGTGTGTATGCGTGTGTGCGTGCGTGTGTGCGTGCGTGTGTGCGCGCGCGTGCGTGTGTGTTTACGCTGTTTACGCTGGGGACGAAGGTAGTTTTATTTGAAACTGAGAGTAAACTAAAGTTGGTTTCAATAGTTTAAAAATCTCTTTATTTTATTTAGTGACAATATTCGAGGTGGAATTTAGTAAAAATGTATAAGTTGAGTGTCGAAAAGTAAGAGCTCTATTGTAGTATTTTGGAGCATTAGGTTTCAGAATCGACCCAAAGGGAACCGCAGGAGAGCGAGCCCTAACCGTTGGTGGCATCAAAAGTAGGTTTAAGCATTTTCCCTGTTTTATGCTGGTGCACCCCTTTTGTTTGCGTACCTTTTACCCGGATTAAGACAGGGTGGCGCCCAAAACATTATCCGGTTAGACTTACCGTTTTATCGTAACTACAAAATTTCAATAAAATCCACGACCTCACGACGAGCTAGTTGGCCCTTTTAGTTTTTGCGTGTACACTGTTCTAATGCTGTTTGAGCCCATTACAAACTGTTTAGATAATAAAACCCACAAAATCCTATTTGCAGATGATATGACTTTGCTAACTAAAGTTCATCGTTAGATATAGAAACTCAGCATTCTGATTCTATACAGTCGAAGGCCTTTGGTTGGTTGATGGGGAATAAAGTATGTACTTAATGAGAAAACACAAAAAATGTTCTTTTGTTTAAGAGATATCAACTGTTATAATAACCTATCATCCGTAACGTTTTTAGGGCTTAATTGGTATGTGAAACTAAGTTGGATAAATCACATGAATACCTTCGCTGCTACGTTATTTATCCAACTCTGTTTCTACATATGTGTTACGAACTATACACTTTGGTATGTGCTATTCGATCATATCTTATGCTATACTAGTTTGGGATCACTTGAAAGGCACTAACTTTGGTTTACAATGAAGGGCTGTACATATTATTAAGGACTGTAATTATACAAGGTGTAGATAATAGTAACACCCGAAATTGGTAGTTAGAACTCATCAAAACAAACAACCGTTTTTAGTAACAAATTTTGATTTGGGACCTCTGGTGTTCTTAAGATTTTTTAACAATCGTCATATCTTCCTTATTCAAAATGATATTTTAAAAATCCAAAGACTAAAATCGGCATTTGATTTTCTAAAACATTTGTATTTACAATTATTTCATATTTTGAGAAATAACAACATGGCGGCTAATTAAAAATTTCAATTGATGATATTTGGATTATTCAAATATCATTTATCCAAATGGATAACCATCCATGGATTTTTAAAAAAGAAACATTTATAAAATGCTTGAATTGGCTACTGCAACATTTATTTGAAACATCTTTTCATATTTATGTAAGAAATCTTATTAAATTTCAGATCACTATTAGAATAATAACAAACTAAAAATACAATAGAAGTCAAGTAACCTTGTGTTATTGGAAGATCTAACACAAAACTACTGAATACAGAAGTATAACAACTTATTTTTTATTGAATTAATAATTTATTACAAATTTTCAAAATGGCCACCATTCGCAACAACACAAGCCTTGTAACGCGTTTTAATATTTGCGGAAACTATTAAAAGAACTGCCTGCTTTTTTTTACCATTCTCTGCTGCAGCAACGATTGTTGCCACTAACTCTTCCTGTGTATTTACTGGTGCATAGTATACAAAGGTCTTGATATAACCCCAAAAAACAAGATCTAGTGGAGTTAAGTCTGGACTCCAGGCTGGCCACAAAACTGGACCGTTTCTCCCAATGTACCTATTTGGACATTATCTATGCAGCAACGCCGTAATTTCCTGTGTACTGTGTGCTGGCGCGTCATCATGTTGAAACCCGAATCGTTGCCTGATGTTTAATGGCAAATCTTCTAAAAACCTGGTTGTTGGTGATGTGAATATCTTCTTCGACATAATCTTCGCATTTAGTTTCGCTTCCTCCAAAAGCAAAAGAATATCAAGAAATTCTCCATTTTGGTCTTCATTTTTATGCGTGTAATTAGAGCAAAAAAATAATTTATACAAACTACAAAACAGCTAAACACTAATTTATAGAAAACACCAAAAGACTAATACCATACAACAAAAGACTAATTTTACAAAACAGCAAAAATGACGTTTCTATAATCGGCTGCGTTTGTTTTATTTTTCAATAACAAAAGGCTAATTGACTTCTTTTGTATTTTTAGTTTATTACTATTGTAATAGTTATTTGAAAGTTATAAAGATTGCTTGTGTAGATATAAAAAAATAAATAAAAATAAATGTTGTAGTAGACAATTCAAGCATTTTATAAATGTTGCTTTTTAAAAAATCCATGGGATGATTATCCAAATATCATCATTTGAAATTTTTAATCGGCCGCCATTTCGTTATTTTTCAAAATATGAAATAATTGTGAATACAAATGTTTTAGAAAATCAAATGCCGATTTTAAGTCTTTGAATCTTTAAAATATCATTTTAAATAAAGAAGATATGACGATTGTTAAGAAATCTTAAGAAGTAGAATAACTACAACCAGAGGTCCCAAAGCAAAATTTGTTACTAAAAAAAGTTGTTTGTTTTGATGAGTTCTAACTACCATTTTCGAGTGTTATGACTTAGTATTTACAGTCTGTAGAGATGATTGTAAGGAATGCTTTGCTCAACTGGGTATACTGACCTTACCGCGCGTATTTCTTTTGGATTGTTTAATTTTCATTAAAAAATATATACAGCTCTTCACTCAACATAAGGATATTCACTCTTACGAAACGAAGTAACGGCAATTTATATATATATATATATATATATATATATCTATAGAGTACAACCGAGCGCCGTCTGTGTAAAATCTTAGGTTCACTGAGGCTCCAGCGTCACTCGGCCTCCTATATACGGAGCCTCAGTGACCACCCCTTAGAAACGCGGGAATTAACTACTGACATGTCCTGGAATCGTTTCCCGCAAAAAACGGGATGGCGCCAACTGGGCCATTTTTGGTCTCCCGTATAAATCTTAGTCCAGCTATGTTCCGTAGCGCCGCGCTTTGATCGAATATGTATATTGCATAAATTATACAAAATATACTTCCAGAAGATAACTGGGGTTCCTTTAACTTTGGCAACGGTGTCTGTTATATCGTGGCAATTAACTTAATTTTTACGAGTTTCGTAAGGGGTCTATGTCTACTTAATATATTAGGTATGCGTGTGTTTTATGAATAAATATATTGTTGCTGAGGATTGTTTTGAAATTTTATTCTGAGTTATCTTAAGATATTAAAAACAAGATCGATGGAATTGTCAATTTTTTTGAAATAACCTAGACAAATTCACATTTTTAGCTTCCAACCTACATATACATAGCTCATTTTACAGCTTTTGGAAAGTTTCGCCAAGAACGGCCATAATGTCCGGATGTGTGTGTGTGTGTGTGTGTTTGGATCTATGTTAGTATTTACGCTAACTCCAGAACGAAAACACCTACGTACTTACAATTTTGTATTTAAGCTTGTTTTAATTTTGCTTGGAAGAAATCCAGCGTCGGGGAGGAGGGTTTATTAGGGGCAGTTTTTGGTTTTTATAAAATATTTCAGCTGCATATTTCAAACAGATAAAAATACCTAGGTATAAACATATTGGTTAATTAGTTATCCCAAAAAAATTATAATTAAAATTATTTGATTTATTTTAATTTTTAAGTTAGCATCTATTAACCTCTGTCAAACATGAAATTTTAAACGTCTGTTTGACATAGATTATTGTTTTGTTTTTACAATGTTGCCTGTTTTCGTAATGAATTTATTATAAAAAGGGATACATAATCATACTAAAAATGTTATTAAAATTATTTCATCTCTTTTAATTTCCATTTTGTTGGATGGAAGGTCGTGTGGTGTTCCTTACCAGATATTAAGAATTGTGTATCAAAAACAAGTTATTCTCAACTACAACTTGATTTTGAGGTTGAGATGTTTTTTGTAACTCGTTGGTTTTTGCTAAATATTGGAGTGTGGAAGCGTCTGGTGTATTGATACTGAATGATTGGTTTTTGAATATTTTTCCCAATAATTTCAAGATTGTGAAGGATGGTCTAGTATCCTGATGGTTAGGTTTTTCTCTTATTTATATGCTAGGTGGGTTTGCTACTTTGATGTTGTGGGCATTTATGTTAATGTGGTTGTTTTGACTGTATCGAACCCAAGTTGCTTTCCCAATAGCATTGACCTGGGGCTTAACGGTTCTTTAGGTTTTGCAGTTGATTTTGTTTGTGGAAACAGTCTGATTTTTTAAGCTAGGGCAACATGTATTCTTAGTTTAAGGAACTATTCATTATGATTAGTAAGATTTTATGGATGATCGAACAACAGGTTATGAAGACGGGTTGGTCGAGTTGTGTAGTTGAATAATCGTTGTCCCTGACTCTTCCAATCTATTTGTTCATTATCTTAAAAAATGCCGATTTTACCCGAGAACAAAACGTTATTTCAGTTTACTAAGTTCCAATTTTTGGTGGTGTCGCGCAAAAGTTAGTCTATTCATTTCCAAGATAGACTCGACATAAACAATGATAATCACGCGATTTTCACGTGAGTAGCCGTTTATTGGGCGTTAGGTTGTAAAAATGCAAAAGCCCGCGGCATTTGGGGTTCCATTCAATCGTTTCGCTTTGGACCATCACATGCTGGCGGCGCGCTTTTGTTTGCATCGAGTCTATTTTGGAAACGGATAGACTTTAACTTTAGCATGCTTTGACTATTCACTGGTGAACTTGAGGTGTTCGTCTTCACATTAAATCAACTTCATCTAGTCTGCTGATCATTTAGTGACATTAACGTTTCTTCCCTCATGGATTCTATTTGCTGCATCAACAGAAGTTAAACGCCTTTCCCGTAAAACTGTGGATACCAAAAATCGATCATCGCGTTCTAATTTTGCTCTTCCTTGTCCAGATTCTAGTTTCTTTGTGTAGGTGCCAGTTTCATTAATACGTTCGACAACGCTATAGATTAATGAAAGACTAAAATTTAGAATGTTACTAACAATGCTGGTACCGACAGTCCTGAATATAAACCCTTTTTGCCACATTCATCGGAGGTAGATCGAAGTTTTATGAATAAGACTTTTAACAACTATTCACTGATATTAATTTCTTTGCATATTAAAGCATGTTATTGTTCCTATATATATATTCCACATGAACTGACTACTAACTTATATTTTGAATAAACGGTCATTTAAAATCATAACCGATTCGACCTTACCGTTCAACTTCTTACGTTAAAATTGCTAGAAAAATATTTTTCTATTTTATGGCAGCGTAGTTGCTCGTTAATCGCTAGAAAATAAGATTAGGTAATGTGATATATTTATTTTTGTTTTTACGTTAATAAGAAGAAAGAGAAACGTAAGGCGAACGTTATCTTTGACCATATTAAATTTTATGCATATGAAGCCAAAGTTTTTCGTGAAGTTGACTACAACAATACTGCTAAACTTTGTATATCACGTAAGTATACTTGCAAGGGTTTACTGGGCGCGCTCAATAATTAGGTATTTGTAACGGCTAAACAAAGTTCCCGGGTTTATTATTTTGTTACGACGCATGGCTTCATGGCTACCTAATTTTTGTTTTATTACGAATTACGATTGCCCTGTGAATACAATGTATCAACTTCGCAAGCGTACAAAAGAAATTGTGGCTGCAGCAAAAAATATTGCAACACTATCTAATGGTAAGTAAAATTAATATTAAGTAAAATGTATATAGAAAAATTGTATTAGGTTAGGTTATGTTACGAAATAGTAAAGAACCGATGGCACTTCTTTGTCTAGTGGAAGTAGGAATCCTAGCACCGATAATGCAATACAATATTGTTTCTATGAGTACCTTTACTAAATGCATCTACTTAGTAGTTACTAACCGTGTTGATTAAATATTTCCGCTTAAAGTCCACACGAATAAAAGCTTCTCTAACAAAGGATAATGCTCGACATTTTCCACTTCTTTTCCACATAGAAAATACGATCTTTGCAGTCAAACGCTATTTAGTTCAACAGAATTATTGTACCCTTAATGCTATAAATAGTATAAATCAAAACCTTACTGTTATTTATGAATTGCTCTAGTATGTAATAACATGTTTACTTTTTAATGTAAAAGCTGATCTAAGAAGTAGGTTCTAAAGTGGTTTATACCTAGGCCCGGATACTCCGTGGACGCGTTTGCGTTCATTTTGCGCATAACGTCACCTTCAGAGTTAAAACCATTCTCGCGTATCTAAAAATGTATGGAAATCCAAGAATAAATAAATAGGAATATTTTGAATTTATTTGAAATGGGTTAATTTGGTGGATGGAAAATAATTTGGTGGAGCTTTGACTAATAAATATAATATAACAAACAGATAAATATTAACCTGTTTATGTTCATAAACATAATAATCAGAGTAGGTTAGGTGAAAAAAGGAGGCTTTTTGTAAAATTTGTATTGCTTTGTAGCGACAAAGTTTGTGAACAACAAAATGATGAAATGCTGAAATGTTATCGACGAGATTTTTTTCATTTTTTTGGCAAAAATCATTATACAAAAAATATGTGCACAACACGTCTTAAAAGTTCTATTTTACGAATTTGTCAAAATAAAACATCTTTCAAATCTTGTTGTAAAATATATGTGTATTGAAATCAACTTTTATTAAAGTTTCAAATTGCACTACGAAATGAAAGAGCAAGTTACAATTTTGCTACTGATGTTTTACAAAAGGCCCAAAAATAAATTACCTAAAAGACCAAGTTGAACAACTGATTGTCAGCTATGCCACAGTTCGAGTGCACGATATAAACATCTTTTCAAGTTGGCGGCGGAGTGTTTCCCGTCACATTATTAACCGCCTTTGTTACTTAGTTTCTTGCAAAATCGTCTTTACAAATGTTTTGATCAGTCGTATAATTATTATTTATACGTTTGTAATTATTGCTATTTAATAAAATGCTTTTATTTTTTATTGAAAATGTATTTTCTTCAAACGTCAACAAACTGTGACATTTCGTTACTGGACAAACAAACTTAGTGTCATTTCTCTGACGTCTACATCAAGCGACATTAAAAGTACTTTTAATGAAAAAACAGAATACGGACGTCAAATTTTAACAGTTCAAAACGCGTTCTTTTTTCATATCGCATATGCCCTGGATATATGATGTATGTAAAACAATGGAGCACACCGTCATTAAAAGTCTTAACGCCACTCCCAGCGACATTAAAAGTAAATTGGCGGAATATTATGACATTAAATAAATACCACATTTTTAATCATTTTAAATTTTCGCGACGTTTGAAGAAAAAATAGCATGTGTTATTCGGAGCAAAACGTCTTTTTGTGGTTCTTCCGTACTGTACTGTATGGAGTCGCCACAAAAAGTCCTACTTTTGCTTCACATAAAACAATATACTATTATTAGTTATTAATTGCGTATATGTACATACCTAGTACATAGTTACAATATTTTAACTCCTCTGTAATAAACATGTAGACATATAATAATATAAAAGAATTTAAGTTAAAATCCCGTGGATCCTAACTATTTCATTTTCATGTTCAAAGGTAAATTGTTGTCATCGGCAAATTCTGTATCGAAATTGTTGGAAATTAGTAAATTCTAAGATGTGTTTAATTGTTAAATTTGCTAAATCTGCATGAAATATAAATTTTCGGCCTTTTAATTAATAATTAACTTTTCTCGGTAGTCGACTTCGAAATGTTTATAAAGCGTCATGCGGCTCCGTGTTAACAATATTAAATTTCGCTAAATCTGGGATTGGATAGCAAATTTGTAATTGTATCTGCTAGATATCGATTGTATGTCGCTAATCTTCTTATCATATTATTTAAAATTCCGCCACCCCCTCAAAATGCCAGCTTTGTAGAAATAACAACATGAGTATGAACTGATTAGTGCAGTGTCCCTTTGGAATAACTCTGAGAGTGACGTAGTCGCGCAATATCCTATCTTTAGTGTTTATATGGTGGTTTTAACCTAACACCATCTTAAAGATGGAATAATTTGATTGAACTGGATATTTTACTTTCGTGTTTAGATTAATTTTCTCTCTATCGTTCTCTCATGTTAACTCTCCGTTCAAAAGATGCAATAAGTAAAGTAAATCCCAGTTATCAACATTTTAAGAAAATTTTGAAGTTTTAAATAGGTTATAATATATAAAAAAAATTTTTTTGTAAAATACACAGTATTTTATTTAATTATAAAAAATGATCCAAATTACGATGTCCTAGTTATCGTCAACCACTGTCCGATGTTTCGTCATACCTTAGTTCTAGTTACTGTCATACTTGTGTTGATTCAATTAAAACAATACTCACATCAAATTTTAAAACCTTTAATTTGGATTAAAATATAGGGAAACTAAACGTTCATATATGCACGACTTATTGTGCTGTTATGATTGAGTTTCCGAGGGGGTAGGCGAAAAACAATATATCCCCTTTTATATAAATGTTTTCACAGGAAATAATTTTTTGCTCGTACAAATAAATTTTAGTCCATTTGTTTACGAAATAAAACATCATAGCTATTAGGAAGTGTCACGATAATAAGGATTGTATCACTGCTGCTGTCATTATTAACAGATCATATTCAAAAGCATTACAACACTTAATGGTTTTGTTCGACTATTTTAATGTATAACTTACAACTGTAAAATTGATATTGTTTTCAGATTTACCTAATAATGATGACACTGAATGTGAAAACTGTGATTGTGATTACATCTCTCCAACAATGAGCGATAAGAGCGACACCTGGTTTTCCGACTTTGAGCCTAGCGATGATGACAACACATACACAGAACTTCAACCAGTAGGATTTAACAACTTTTCTTTAAGTATTCACCATGAACCTGAAAATGAATATACCCATTCTCTCAACCATTTTAATATTGATGAATTAGATCATGACGAGTTGCCGCAAACAGAACCAGTAAGTACTAGATTCCAAGAAAATCTAGATTCTGAAGTAGTACTGGAACCAAAACCAAGTTTTTCAATTCCTAGAGGAATGAAGAGAAAACACGACTGCGTTTATTGCGATGTTATGGTAAAAAATTTTGCTAGACATCTAGAGAGGCAACACAGCGATGAATTTGAGGTACAAGCATTTTTATCAATAGAAAAGAATAATCCAAAGCGTAAACAGTTAATAGACAAAATACGAAAAGAAGGTGACTTTTGTTCCGGTCAAGCAATTGCAGTACAAAAGAAAAAAGATGAACATAAGACAAAAGATACTGAAACAAGTGGAGCTGATGAGCAAACAAATATATGTGAATTACTTCCTTGTGTCCATTGTAGAGGATATTATGCAAGAAAAACCTTAAGAAGACATGCAAAACGTTGTCATTTTAATCCAAATATAAACATGTCAAAACGTTCACATCTCCAGGCAGATGGACACACCATGATGTCAAATAATTTTGGGCCAAATGATCCACTGCGTACATCAGGTGTTCTTAAATCACTTAGAGCAGATGAAATATCTTTGATTGCTAAGCGAGATAAAATAATATGCGAAGTTGCCAGAAAATACATCAGGTCACATAAGGAGAAGCATCTAGCACTAGTCGCTAGGAGATATATGAGACGTTTGGCCACACTACTGATGGAGGTACGAAAAATTGAAAGTGACAATTCACTATCTCTGCTGCCTATTTTACATCCATCGAAATTTAAATCAATTATATCTGCAACTCGCATTATTGCTTCTTATGATTCTGATAGTAAAACGTTTAAGTCCCCTTCATTAGCTCTACAGATGGGTACAATATTAAAAAAGGCTATTGTAGCAGCCTATTCTCTAGAAGTCCAAAAAAACATTGATTCGCCCATTTTAAATATTTTAAATTCCATTAAAAAATTAATTGAAGATGATTGGGCTTGTGAAGTATCCACTGAGGCCGGACGAAATTTGCATCTAAATAGATTTAATAAGCCCACATTATTACCTATGGTGGAAGATATTGCCAAAATGAAAACTTATTTAGAACAATTAATATTAAAAGAAAAGCAGAACTTAAACGCAGACAATAAAAATGAACTAGCCTATAAAGTTTTGATGGAGGCTACATATTGTAGTTTATTGCTCTTTAACAAGCGACGTGTTGGAGAACTTCAACGTATATTACTCGATACTTACATAAAAGTTCAAAATGATCATCCCTCAGGAGATTTTGAAAAGTTGTTATCGCCCACTGAACAAATTCTTATTAGAAAACTAAAATGATTGTCGTAAGAGGCAAAAGAGGAAAGGGTGTACCGGTTTTATTTGACAAAATTACACAAGATGGTTTAGAGTGCGTCATTCAGAACCGCGGTAATTTTGTTGAAATTTCTAACCCTTATTTATTTGGTGCACCCCATTCTGTCCAATGTATTAGTGGATACCATGTATTTAGAAAACATATCAATCTAGGCCTCGGCAATTCACAAAAAGTATCCACACTTACGTCTACCAAACTGCGCAAGCATTTAGCAACAATTGCACAAATACTTAAAATGGGTAGTGATGATTTAGAGCAACTCGCAACCTTCATGGGTCACACCACAAAAACTCACAATGAATGGTACAGGTTACCATCAGATATTTATCAGACGGCAAAGGTTTCGAAAATATTGCTTCTGTCACAAAATGAAAATATAAATAAATATAGGGGACGTGGTTTAAATGACCTAGATGACATTGGTGATGAAATAATAGAACTGCAGGATAGCGCTTCTGAAGACGAAGAAGAATTGAAAGAGCCAAGACCAACTATAGCATTCACAACTACAGAACAAATATCAAAAACAAATACAATTGAAAGTTTTGCCAGTGCAAAAGAGCATAGCAAAAAAACATCGAAAAAAGGGTTTTAAAAAGTGGAGCCGCGAAGAAAAATGGCCACAGAAACCTTTTTAAGGCGCACATTAAAAAGAAGAAACCTCCAAAAAAAAATGAAGTTTTAAGGTTAATTGCTGAGAATCCATCGCTCTTTAAAAATAGAAATTGGACGTCAGTTAAAGTTTACGTGTGCAATCAATACGCAAATCAACAGTAAAATTTCAATTGTCATTTTTTTATTATTTCCTTACCGTTTCCATTCTTTAAAGTAAATAGTGATATGGTCGTAAATGTTAATAAAAAATATGTATACCAGTTTCTGAATAAATAGTATCAAAAGATTATTTTGCGTTTTATAGCTTCAAAACAATAATAATATAATAACAATTTTCTTTATTCGCAAAATCATTTAAATAATATGTACTACATTCCACGGGCACGCCCATAAAATGATAAAAATACCGTTTATAATTCATACCTTTTTTTTCCAAGTGTAAAACTCAATGCTAAAAGAAGCAGCAACAGTGTGCGGAAGCCGAGTAGAACCATCTCGCCTTTAAAAGGGGCTCGAGTTGCATATACAGGCGACATAAAGATAAAAGCTATATACGTGGAGTTTCAGTAAACTTATAGGAGAAACACGTCAGGTTAACCTACAATAATAACGTCATTATACACCGTGTATATAGATGGAGTTTTGGTTGACCGAATGTGAAATGGAGTCTGGGTGAACCGCTGTAGCTATATATATATATATATATATATATATATATATATATACATATATATATATATATATATATATATATATATATATATATATATATATATATATATATATATATATATATATATATATATATATATTAATTGTATTTTATTTAAAATTAACTTTTAAAGTACACACAGTAAAAGATTAACTCAGTGGGACTTGAACCCACGACCTTAACTCTACAGTGGGGCTCTTCCATCTGAGTTATCGAGGCAAGTCACAATCGATTCAAATTTAAACTGTATGTACTTCCCTAGTCACGATGTATTATATATATATATATATATATATATATATATATATATATATATATATATATATATATATATATATATATATCATATATATATATATATATATATATATATATATATGTGTCCGCAGTGCGACAATGGAGGATATCTCCTTACACAATAGGGATGGAAAAAAGTTTAAATACAAAAGCTTTTCAGTATTCAAATCCACATTTAAAGAAAATATTTTGGTTTATACAGGGTATCTCATATGAACTGGAGAGCATGCAACTTCATTTTTTAATAGAACACCCTGTATTTTATTACATTTTCTTTTTCTATAAATTCTGAATCGGTTTTATTAAGGTCTATTATCGTCTAAAATTAATAGTTTTTGAGATATTTAATGTTTTTAAAAATCACGATTTTGACGTGTCATTGTACAAGGGCATACTTATTTTATTTGGTATCCTTGAAGGAAAATATTTTGCAGGTTACTAGTGCATAGACACACTTATAAAAATTTGAAAATATTATACAAGGTGTTGCCAAACTATTGCCGAGGTCATAATCTTCAAAACACAAAATCTCAATTTTTTAAATGGAATGACATGTTTTTTTACGGAAAAATGTTGATTAAGTAATAAGCTAACTTTTTTATAAAACATATCCTATACCTATCTTTCATAGTTATTGAGTTATTTTAGTTTTTGAAATCTATTTTTTAAAATACACACCTAACTTTCAAAAATGTATGTTAGTTGGCCATGGTTATCATGGAGACATTAATAAACAAATGTTTGTTTGACAATGACAGTTTAAAAATTCAATTTAAGAATATTGAAAAATGTGAAAAATAATTTTATTGGCGTAAAACTTCGTTAACTCCATCTAATAATACTAATAACAAGTAAACAAAAGATGCAAAAAAACAATTTAAGTTATACATTTTTAAAACAATGTAACTAAAAATCATAAAATATTGTTCTATGTGTCTGCCCTGATGTTCCTCACACAAACGAATTATTTCAACAAAAGAATTGCTTACTTTTTGAAGAACTTCTCTATTTATGCCTTGAAAAACATTTCTTATTCTTTCTTTCATGTTTTCCTTTGTTGTGGGAGGTATTTGGTAAACTTGATTGTTTACAAATCCCCACAAAAAAAAATCAATTTTGTAATATTCGGGGATCTAGATGGCCAAAAAATTGGCCCTCTCCTGCCAATCCATTTATTTGGAAATTGCAAATTTAGATGATTACGCACAATACCACTAAAATGGACAGGCGCTCCATCCAATTGGATCCACAGTTGCCGTAAAACTTGAAGCGGTAAATTATCAAGGTAATCTTGTAAATCGTTTTCCAAAAAATTTAAAAAGGTTTCACCATTAACTGATAAAAAAAAATGGGGTCCCAAAATTCTTGTTCCAATAATACCAGCCCATACGTTAAGTCCATCTATGTTGATGGTCTAATGGCATCACATATCTTGGATTTGTACCACTATAATAATGGAAATTATGACGATTTACAAATCCATTTTTGTGGAAGGTAGCTTCGTCAGTAAACAATACGTAATCAAAGAAGTCCTGTTTTTTCCTCTATTATATTTAATGTCCAAAGGCAGAAATTTCTCCTATTTATAAAACCCTGATCCGTTAATTCTTGTACTACTTGGATGTGGTATGGATGAAACTTTTGCTTGCGAA
The DNA here is from genome assembly GCA_036346205.1 of Vesta saturnalis. Lineage (NCBI taxonomy): Eukaryota > Metazoa > Arthropoda > Insecta > Coleoptera > Lampyridae > Vesta > Vesta saturnalis. The sequence goes on from JARFJB010001062.1 coordinate 879,148, forward strand.
TTATTTTATTTATCGTTAATTTTCCGATATTGTTGTTTAGTGCGATTTGCCTGCAAGAAGCTTGCGGATTTTCCACGACGGCTTGCATGACATGTAACTGAGTTTCCTCGTTTGATGCAATAGTTGATCGTTCGCCATTTGATTCATAATTGATGTTTCCATTCCTGTCAAACCTCTCCTTGAGCCTTTCAAATGCCAAGCGATTTGGATGTCTTTCTGTATTTGGACATTTTTGAGCGTAAATTCTACTCGCTAATAAACAATTTCCGTCGGATGCGACAATGCAATAAATCATTTGTATCAATTCTTCTTTTGAAAAATTCATTTTAGTATTTAAATATTGTTTAAGTTGAATGTTTAAACTGTCAGTGTCAAACAAACATTTGTTTATTAATGTTTCCATGACAACCATGGCCAACTAATATCAATTTTTGAAATTGAGGTGTGTATTTTAAAAAATCGGAACTGTGGTTACCTAGACTTTCTCGTATACTAACGCAATTATAGTAGAGTGAAATAAAAATAGGTGTCTGTTAAAACACTTTTAAGTAAGGGAAAATGAAAATCAAGACGTCTGTGCTCAATCGCATAGGCGATCGTTAAAACCAATAGAATATTTCACAAGATCTGTTTGCGTAACACAAATCGGTTAAGGTAAAGTACCACTTCCGGTACACTAATTTTGTTCAAACATCATATATATGGGTGTCACCTAATATAACTCACCCGTGTCAAATTCGAAATAGAAACGTTCATATTTTAGAGTAGTTTATTTGAAGTGTGACACAAAACTATTAAGGTCAAGTGCCACTTCCGGTACACAGATTTTGATGTTATTTGGATGTGTCGCCTAATATAACTTACCTCTGCCAAATTTGAAACAAATACGTTGATATTTTGGAGTAGTTTATTTGAAGCGTGACACAAATGTGTTAAGGTAAAGTGCCACTTCCGGTCCCCGGACCTATCCCAAAATTTGATAGATATCTACGATTTTGAAATATTTCATTTGTCTAGTTCAAATCGTACGAGCGCTATCGTGTTTACATGCAGGCACATACACACACACACACACAAAAATGCTTTTTTCGGGAACCTCGAAAACGTCCAGAACCATCAAAATCTCGAGGTCGATTACAATGCCTTCTCTATACTACGTATACGAGAAAGTAAAAATATATTTTAAAAACTAAAATAACTCAGTAACTATGAAAGATAGGTATAGGACATGTTTTATAAAAAAGTTAGCTTATTACTTCATCAACATTTTTCCGTAAGAAACATGTCATTCCATTTAAAAAAATTGAGATTTTGTGTTTTGAAGATTATGATTTTGTGAACAGTTTTGGCAACACCCTGTATAATATTTTGAAATTGTTATAGGAACACAAAGTAAGTGTGTCTGTGCACTAGTAACCTGCAAAATATTTTCCTTTAAGGATATCAAATAAATAAGTATGCCCGTTGTCAACGACACGTGAAAATCGCGATTTTTTTAAAAAAACATTAAATATCTCAAAAAATATTAATTTTAGATGATAATAGACCTTAATAAAACCGAATCAGAATGTATAGAAAAAAAAGAAAATGTAATAAAATACAGGGTGTCCTATTAAAAAAAATGAAGTTGCATGCTCTCCAGTTCATATGAGATACCCTGTATAAACCAAAATATTTTCTTTAAATGTGGATTTGATTACTGAAAAGCTTTTGTCTTGATATAACCCCAAAAAACAAGATCTAGTGGAGTTAAGTCTGGACTCCAGGCTGGCCACAAAACTGGACCGTTTCTCCCAATGTACCTATTTGGACATTATCTATGCAGCAACGCCGTAATTTCCTGTGTACTGTGTGCTGGCGCGTCATCATGTTGAAACCCGAATCGTTGCCTGATGTTTAATGGCAAATCTTCTAAAAACCTGGTTGTTGGTGATGTGAATATCTTCTTCGACATAATCTTCGCATTTAGTTTCGCTTCCTCCAAAAGCAAAAGAATATCAAGAAATTCTCCATTTTGGTCTTCATTTTTATGCGTGTAATTAGAGCAAAAAATAATTTATACAAACTACAAAACAGCTAAACACTAATTTATAGAAAACACCAAAAGACTAATACCATACAACAAAGACTAATTTTACAAAACAGCAAAATGACGTTTCTATAATCGGCTGCGTTTGTTTTATTTTTCAATAACAAAAGGCTAATTGACTTCTTTTGTATTTTTAGTTTATTACTATTGTAATAGTTATTTGAAAGTTATAAAGATTGCTTGTGTAGATATAAAAAAATAAATAAAAATAAATGTTGTAGTAGACAATTCAAGCATTTTATAAATGTTGCTTTTAAAATCCATGGATGATTATCCAAATATCATCATTTGAAATTTTTAATCGGCCCATTTCGTTATTTTTCAAAATATGAAATAATTGTGAATACAAATGTTTTAGAAAATCAAATGCCGATTTTAAGTCTTTGAATCTTTAAAATATCATTTTAAATAAAGAAGATATGACGATTGTTAAGAAATCTTAAGAAGTAGAATAACTACAACCAGAGGTCCCAAAGCAAAATTTGTTACTAAAAAGTTGTTTGTTTTGATGAGTTCTAACTACCATTTTCGAGTGTTATGACTTAGTATTTACAGTCTGTAGAGATGATTGTAAGAATGCTTTGCTCAACTGGGTATACTGACCTTACGCGTATTTCTTTTGGATTGTTTAATTTTCATTAAAAATATATACAGCTCTTCACTCAACATAAGGATATTCACTCTTACGAAACGAAGTAACGCAATTTATATATATATATATATATATATATATATATATATATATATATATATATATATATATATATATATATATATATATATATAATTGTATTTTATTTAAAATTAACTTTTAAAGTACACACAGTAAAGATTAACTCAGTGGGACTTGAACCCACGACCTTAACTTTGCTACAGTGGGGCTCTTCCATCTGAGTTATCGAGGCAAGTCACAATCGATTCAAATTTAAACTGTATGTACTTCCTAGTCACGATGTATTATTATATATATATATATATATATATATATATATATATATATATATATATATATATATATATATATATATATATATATATATATATATATATATATATATATATATATAGTGTGTCCGAGTGCGACAATGGAGGATATCTCCTTACACAATAGGGATGGAAAAAAAGTTTAAATACAAAAGCTTTTCAGTATTCAAATCCACATTTAAAGAAAATATTTTGGTTTATACAGGGTATCTCATATGAACTGGAGAGCATGCAACTTCATTTTTTTTAATAGAACACCCTGTATTTTATTACATTTTCTTTTTTTTCTATAAATTCTGAATCGGTTTTATTAAGGTCTATTATCGTCTAAAATTAATAGTTTTTGAGATATTTAATGTTTTTTAAAAAAATCACGATTTTGACGTGTCATTGTACAAGGGCATACTTATTTTATTTGGTATCCTTGAAGGAAAATATTTTGCAGGTTACTAGTGCATAGACACACTTATAAAAATTTGAAAATATTATACAAGGTGTTGCCAAACTATTGCCGAGGTCATAATCTTCAAAACACAAAATCTCAATTTTTTAAATGGAATGACATGTTTTTTTACGGAAAAATGTTGATTAAGTAATAAGCTAACTTTTTTATAAAACATATCCTATACCTATCTTTCATAGTTATTGAGTTATTTTAGTTTTGAAATCTATTTTTAAAATACACCTAACTTTCAAAATGTATGTTAGTTGGCCATGGTTATCATGGAGACATTAATAAACAAATGTTTGTTTGACAATGACAGTTTAAAAATTCAATTTAAGAATATTGAAAAATGTGAAAAATAATTTTATTGGCGTAAAACTTCGTTAACTCCATCTAATAATACTAATAACAAGTAAACAAAAGATGCAAAAAAACAATTTAAGTTATACATTTTTAAAACAATGTAACTAAAAATCATAAAATATTGTTCTATGTGTCTGCCCTGATGTTCCTCACACAAACGAATTCTTTCAACAAAAGAATTGCTTACTTTTTGAAGAACTTCTCTATTTATGCCTTGAAAAACATTTCTTATTCTTTCTTTCATGTTTTCCTTTGTTGTGGGAGGTATTTGGTAAACTTGATTCTTTACAAATCCCCACAAAAAAATCAATTTTGTAATATTCGGGATCTAGATGGCCAAAAAATTGACCCTCTCCTGCCAATCCATTTATTTGGAAATTGCAAATTTAGATGATTACGCACAATACCACTAAAATGGGCAGGCGCTCCATCCAATTGAATCCACAGTTGCCGTAAAACTTGAAGCGGTAAATTATCAAGGTAATCTTGTAAATCGTTTTCCAAAAAATTTAAAAAGGTTTCACCATTAACTGATAAAAAAAAATGGGGTCCCAAAATTCTTGTTCCAATAATACCAGCCCATACGTTAAGTCCATCTATGTTGATGGTCTAATGGCATCACATATCTTGGATTTGTACCACTATAATAATGGAAATTATGACGATTTACAAATCCATTTTTGTGGAAGGTAGCTTCGTCAGTAAACAATACGTAATCAAAGAAGTCCTGTTTTTCCTCTATTATATTTAATGTCCAAAGGCAGAAATTTCTCCTATTTATAAAACCCTGATCCGTTAATTCTTGTACTACTTGGATGTGGTATGGATGAAACTTTTGCTTGCGAATTATTTTATTTATCGTTAATTTTCCGATATTGTTGTTTAGTGCGATTTGCCTGCAAGAAGCTTGCGGATTTTCCACGACGGCTTGCATGACATGTAACTGAGTTTCCTCGTTTGATGCAATAGTTGATCGTTCGCCATTTGATTCATAATTGATGTTTCCATTCCTGTCAAACCTCTCCTTGAGCCTTTCAAATGCCAAGCGATTTGGATGTCTTTCTGTATTTGGACATTTTTGAGCGTAAATTCTACTCGCTAATAAACAATTTCCGTCGGATGCGACAATGCAATAAATCATTTGTATCAATTCTTCTTTTGAAAAATTCATTTTAGTATTTAAATATTGTTTAAGTTGAATGTTTAAACTGTCAGTGTCAAACAAACATTTGTTTATTAATGTTTCCATGACAACCATGGCCAACTAATATCAATTTTGAAATTGAGGTGTGTATTTTAAAAATCGGAACTGTGGTTACCTAGACTTTCTCGTATACTAACGCAATTATAGTAGAGTGAAATAAAAATAGGTGTCTGTTAAAACACTTTTAAGTAAGGGAAAATGAAAATCAAGACGTCTGTGCTCAATCGCATAGGCGATCGTTAAAACCAATAGAATATTTCACAAGATCTGTTTGCGTAACACAAATCGGTTAAGGTAAAGTACCACTTCCGGTACACTAATTTTGTTCAAACATCATATATATGGGTGTCACCTAATATAACTCACCCGTGTCAAATTCGAAATAGAAACGTTCATATTTTAGAGTAGTTTATTTGAAGTGTGACACAAAACTATTAAGGTCAAGTGCCACTTCCGGTACACAGATTTTGATGTTATTTGGATGTGTCGCCTAATATAACTTACCTCTGCCAAATTTGAAACAAATACGTTGATATTTTGGAGTAGTTTATTTGAAGCGTGACACAAATGTGTTAAGGTAAGTGCCACTTCGGTCCCCGGACCTATCCCAAAATTTGATAGATATCTACGATTTTGAAATATTTCATTTGTCTAGTTCAAATCGTACGAGCGCTATCGTGTTTACATGCAGGCTACATACACACACACAAAATGCTTTTTCGGGAACCTCGAAAACGTCCAGAACCATCAAAATCTCGAGGTCGATTACAATGCCTTCTCTATACTACGTATACGAGAAAGTAAAAATATATTTTAAAAACTAAAATAACTCAGTAACTATGAAAGATAGGTATAGGACATGTTTTATAAAAAAGTTAGCTTATTACTTCATCAACATTTTTCCGTAAGAAACATGTCATTCCATTTAAAAAAATTGAGATTTTGTGTTTTGAAGATTATGATTTTATGAACAGTTTTGGCAACACCCTGTATAATATTTTGAAATTGTTATAGGAACACAAAGTAAGTGTGTCTGTGCACTAGTAACCTGCAAAATATTTTCCTTTAAGGATATCAAATAAATAAGTATGCCCGTTGTCAACGACACGTGAAATCGCGATTTTTTTAAAAAAACATTAAATATCTCAAAAACTATTAATTTTAGATGATAATAGACCTTAATAAAACCGAATCAGAATGTATAGAAAAAAAAGAAAATGTAATAAAATACAGGGTGTCCTATTAAAAAAAATGAAGTTGCATGCTCTCCAGTTCATATGAGATACCCTGTATAAACCAAAATATTTTCTTTAAATGTGGATTTGATTACTGAAAAGCTTTTGTATTTAAACTTTTTCTATCCCTATTGTGTAAGGAGATACCCTCCGTTGTCGCACTCCGTGTATATATATATATATATATATATATATATATATATATATATATATATATATATATATATATATATATATATATATATATATATATATATATACATATATATTCATGATAAATTACATAAATCTCAGAATAATCATTATTATTGGGCCCCCAAGTTTTTTAACCATCTTCAGAATGTAATTAGGAGTATGCCCCTCACTAATTTTAAAGTTAATGTATTTACATTTACTCTTAAGCAGGTGGCGTATGGTGGAATTTTGTTTTGGAGGGGCAAAAATAAAAATTTGAAAAGTTACCAAAATTATATTTTTTTATATAAAAGATCGATTTCTTCCATCTTTTTTTGTGTGCAAAACAGTCGATGACAAGTTCGTTGAAAGTTGTTGTTTCTTCTAACAATTGTTTTTCGATTGAACACATACCTAAAGCACTTAGTCTGTTATTTTTCATGGTGCTTCTCGTAAATGTTTTTATTCATTGTGCAAATTATTTTCAACAATTTTAGAGATTGTGGGAAAACATTTGATAAATTATGGTTATAAAACCACTGTAATAAAACTAAAGCTGCCTCTGCTTTGTCAAAATCTGGTCTACTATATATATAACAACTAATTCATGTTTTAATACATTAGCATCTATGTTAAACGTTGAAGCTGCAGTTCGAAGTTGGTTTTTTCTGGAAATTTAAATTTATGTTTTGCAAACAAGCCAGATTGGAATAAAGTTGCTACAGATAGGTGTTCAGTAAAAGCAAAGCGGTGAGTAATGTTACAAATGATATCAGACTTCTTTACCCATGGTTCCATTACCATCCCCAAACGGGATCTTTTATTTGAATTTTGAACTGTAGATGCTTTCATCATGTTAGACTCATTATTACTGATTAAATTTCGCGTAAGTTGAATAGGTTCCTTATACATATTTATGTACAGCTGCATTTTAATCGCGTCTATTTTACGATTTTGTAACTGGTTAAATAAGATCTAACAATGTGGTATAACTTTGTTAAAAAAATTTAACCAATAATTGAAATCGGGATCATTACAGATTACAAAAAAAGATACAGACCTGCTTATTTTGATTTGCTGCTCGTTCCAAGACTAAAGTTAATTAGTCAGCGTAACAATGAATATAATGTGCATTTTTATAAACTTTTTAATTTTAGATTGCACAATGGAATGTTTGCCACTCATCACTGCACCACCGTCATAGCTTTGAGCTATTAATTTCTCGGGTATCATAAATTTTAATCTTTTCAAGTTCGTTTAAAATAATTTTGTTTATTCAATCAGCTGAATGACTTTCTGGAGTAATAAACCCTATAAATCTTTCATACATACGGCCTTTTAATTCATAGCGAATTATTAAAACCATTTGTTACAATGCAGCACAATCTGTCGTTTCGTCGAATTGAATTGCTATGTAATCAGATTTAGCAATTTCTTGGTAAATTAAATTTAAACAAACTTGGTAAATAGAATCCAATAATTCATTTTCTATCGTTTTGGGTACACTCGTAAAAACTCTATTTTTCGATTTTTCTTATGTTTCTTTAAAGTTATGTCAATTTCGGCCATCAAATTAATTAAACCTCAAAATATACCCTCACTTTCATCGTATCCTCGTAATGCAAGTTCAACCGTGTCACAAAATTTTATTGTGTCCATCAATTTGTTAAGAACGTACTGTTTTTCCTTACATTGTCATTGTACAATTGAATATTCATACCATATGTACTGTCCAATTGGGTCATAATGTTAACTTTTCTGAGCATGGAAAGTTTCACACAATTAAATGTTTTAAATCTGTAATTCCTCTTTTTATCCAAGCTGGATCATTGTGAGGTGATTTAATAATTAAACATGTATAACAAAAAAATGCATTCCGTACCTCACAACCATGTAGCATTTTTATATAATTTTTGAGAAAATTTTCTAGTCTCCGTTTTGTTAATTTTTTTATTAAGTTCAGATATACTTAACTAGATTTGGTGTAGCTGGTATAGAATTATTTAAAGTAGTTTTAATGTCATTAATTAATGTATTTTCGCCAATTAATTTAATTATTATATCTACCGAAATAGTATTTATTTTAAATTATTCGTTTTTAAACACTATAAACGTAACCACTTAATTTACAAAATTTCACGTTTCGCATAAAATATCCAATGTCAATCAAAGTTTAACTTAAGAGAAAGGGATACGGGTAACACAAGCGTATTTTATCAAAGGCCCTTCCTAAGATGGTGGGAGTTTGTAGTTTTCTTGTAATAGAATACGGACGGAGCATATAGGCTAAACTTTGTGGCACAGTGTAATCTACCCTATTAAACATTCTCGCACGCAAATATCGTTTAGGTAACATTCCTAAACGCATATATGAATAAATTCTGTAAGGTAATAATTAGAAATTATAATTCACTATAGTGGCAGCTTAATAAATAATTAATTAAAGCAAATTATAATAATTTTTTGTTTTCTTTTTCTTAATTTCTGAGAGGGCAATGCCCCATTCTTCTCCCTGTACTAACAGCCACTGCTCGTAAGCATTATATTTTTAGCATTGTAAGTGTTGGAATTATGACATATGTAAATACTTTGGTATATAAGTATGAATAAATAAAAAACGGCAATTGCAGGCAACACCAAAAATATTTTTAAACTATTTACGGAAATTACCAAATTAGTAATAATATAAAGATGTTTGACTGCTTTATTAAAATGTGAAACAATTCATCTATGAAGACTTTTTGGGAATTTACTGCTTTATCGTTACGTCATTAAAATCTTATTGGCACGCAATTGATGAAGAAGTCATTCCCAATTTACTTTAAAACCTGCTAATACTTTATTTTTTTACCTCTAAAATTGATGCATCAATAACAGCACTAGTTGATTCTTCAACTGTTAAAATACGAGAATTTTTAACCACCAAAGGATGCCAGTAACTTGGTGGTAACATCCAGATATTCAATTGTGTAACATTTACAGCATCTTTACATTTCACTCTAAAGGTAACTTGATCTGCAGTAACAATGTTGCTATCATTCTCGTGAGCATAAAGAACATGTCCACTATTTATCATTGCTTGAGTAAAACTTTCAACTTCCTAAAATAAGACTTACTTAACAAAAAAATAAAGCTCAACATGTTTTATTTCATTTAATGAGGGGAAAGGACTTCGTAGTTGGTTTAGCCTCAACTACAGATTAAGGATGGATGTGGTTAGGAGGACCAATCTGAGTAATTTACGCACCAATAAATTTGACGAAGTTATAATTTTTCCATGCAATGGTTTTGTAGTGATTTCGTAAATAATATCATCATCAGTAGCAAACAAATTTGTTTCGATAAAAAGATGGCGACTTGAGATAATGGCCCACTGTCCATGTTGCGTCAATAATTTTTTACCATTTCCTATTCTTACAAATGGCGCAGATGCTTGAATCTCTAATATACCATCAACATAAAATTGGCCATCAGTTACCCATAATTTTCCACGTCCATACTTAGGACCGCTATGCTTAAAGAGTAATACCCCATCATCTAGGTCTTTTTGTGAAAATTCAGTAATCCTTATAGAAGCATTTTTTAACTTATAGAGAGCTCCATTTGGTAAATCTTTGTATGTGTAAATTATGTCTGAAGGTGAAGTGTCACAATCTAAATCTGCATATTTCAGATCATTACCCGTTAGTAATTTTTGTCCATTAACAACAACTTCGAAAAGTTTGTCAATAGTACGATAAGGGCTGTTATCATTTTTCAGTAGAATATCAATGTTAAATACTTCGCTACATTGGAAATCGTCCACTTGTGATTTCGAGAATGCAAAAAATTTAAATGAGTCATTCTTAGTCTCAGAATTATCATGTACATAAAACAAAGTTTTGGTTGATAGTTCTTTGGTGGTAAAGTAATTCGTTCTATTTCGTAAAATATCGCCATTCTTAACTTGTAGATAACCGTGTTTGGGATAACGTGTAATGTTATATTGCAACTCGCTTATTAATTTACTAATAATATTCAAATGTAAGAGATCCAGAACAGCTTTACCACCTTCCTCGACTTTCAAATTTTTTAACACAATTTTTGCTTTCGATAATGTATCTTTGGTTGGGAAGAATTCAATTGTGACATTTCCGGTTTTATTTTTACATCCACGTGTCAGTACAGTGTAATCGAAGTTATCACCTATATAAGAATAAGATTTGTGAAACAGGCGATAGTTTATATTATTAGCTAGAATATTTTCCTGAGTAAAAGTATCACCAACTTCCATTTGATATTTAGAATCTGAGAGAAACACACTACCATATTTTGGAGTGTCTGTAATTATAAACAATATCGATGTGCTTGATGATGTGATCGGTTCTGTTTTATAATTTAATTGTGCTTGAGTAATTGTACTTTGTTGTACATCATTCATTTGTAAAGAATTTGAGATGGTACTAATTAATTCGCACTTTTTAAAGGTGATTCTAAACGTGTAAATGGATGAACTATTTAAAGTTGTACGAAACTGTAAAAAAAACCAAAATAGTACCGACAACTAACGTTAGATCACACTTACCTGAAATTCGTCATAATTAGGCCTGAACCTTACATGGCGATATCTTACTCGATGACGTCTCAAATCTTCACTTGTAAACGTTGTTGTCTTCTTCCAAACATCCAAATTCGTTTCAATCTCAACCACACCTAATTGAGGTTCTTGAACGATATAGTATTGAGCTTCGTCCAAACTATGAGGCACATTTGAAATAAAACTCAAATTAAAAGATGTTATAACTCCAAAGCCCTCATGCATAACTGTTAACCCTGTATTATTCTGGATTCGCCAAAATTGTTGAAAAGCGGATATTCGTAATTTTGCAATTTTACTGCTTTCTATTCCATCAGACACTCTTAATGAGACATAAGAATCATCAGAGGCTGTAGTGTGATGTACAAATACTACTTGACCATTATCCACTTCTTCCTGGGTAAATGAATTTATTGATTTCCCTGAATTGTGTAAGTGTTCTAAATGGCCAGATCCTGCATCAACAACGCTATACACTAATTCTTCGGTCGGACTATCAGAATCAATAACATTTAGTAATTCCCGATTGATTACCCTCTTCATCCCCTACAAATACAAAATTTTTTTAATAGATATCAGATATTTTATGCACTTCTTATAAGTTCAGTGACATGATAATTGAGCAGCAATAGTGCACGCAGGCTTTAAAAGTGAAAGGGATTAGTTTACATGATGTAAAACATAGTCAAAAAGTAACTAATCACAGTAGCATACACAATGCTGTAGTAGAGTACAATAAATCCGCATTAAGGCGATGGTAATGTTAATGTATGTTGTGCTGCCAGTTGTTAAGAGTGGTACTGTTTAAAGACTATACGCCAACGGCAAATGTTAAAGTTAACTTTTCAATAAATATTCAAAAATAAGAAGTTTATAAGAAACCTCCTCAATATAATAATGTTAATATAAATTCAAATACTAGAATCCATCAAACTCGTAATAAGTAACTGAGATGTTTAATATACATTTAATAACACCAATTCAATTATTACACGAAACACTAATTAAAATGTTTTTATTCGTTAAATTTTTAATTACCTCAGTTCCATGATCGACAATATAAAATTGTTATATCATCTTAATCAAATTTAAGAAGCAGAGGATTGTGCTCAGAAAGATTTACAATCCAAAACGTTATTATTTTCTTACAGTTCACTTAATAATTTTTCAAAATTAATTATAAGAATCCTTGTTTTATTATAAACGGTGACCTAGTTTGGCAAAAATAAATTTAATTAAATAAACTCAAACTTACTTATAAAGTTAGTCAAAAACCTTACTTTAAAGTTAAAAACTCAAATAAATAATATTAACTTCAATAAAAATTCAATTCAAAAATATAAATGGAAGTCCTTACAATTACAAGTTAATCGCAATCAGGAGTGATATAATGGTATATAACTGCACGTGTAACAATAGTTCTTTTGCCCTACATGGGTTAAGGATATCAATGTTACCTTAGATAGAAAACTGAGCTTCTGTCACCATATAACATTTGTAAGTTAGCGATAAAAATGTTAGCATTTATAATTCGAAATTGCAAAATGTTTAATACCACGGCTATGAAATTATTATACTACAGCCTTCTTTCTTCTAAAATAGAATATTGTGCGATAATACATAATCCATATTACAATTTCTTACAAGTTCGGTGACTTAATAACTTTATTGGGGAGCAATAAAGTACGGTACGCAAACTTTGCTTTATTCCAGTAGAGTACAATAAGCATTACAAGATAAACTCGCATTAGAGCGATGGTAATATAAGTAAGTACACACGTGGACAAATTTGGAGGAATGAAAAAAGAGTGTCTAGAACAAACAATATCGTTACCATAAAAATATTTTTAACAAGTTGTAATTATGGCATAACAGTTGCGAGTTCCAATTAGTTTTTGCGGCATTCTACCCAACTTTTTTTGCTTGTTGACGGGGGTAGACCAGTGGGGTAGTTAACTGACTACGATACCACGGTCCCACGTTCGAATCCCGGTTCGGGCATGGGCGTTTTGTACGTCTGTAGTGGGTTAAGTAGGGGAGTAACCTTCGGCTAAACTTCGCCCACTATGAAAGTAAAGGCTATAAATAAAAAAAAATTAAATAAACCGGGAAAGAAGGGTATTTAGTATAATTTAAATAATAAAGAGCAGTTAAAAAGTTAATTTTTTTCACATTCCTATCCACTTAGTTTTAATACCAAAACTGTTCAGAGAATTGCTCCTTCGGTAACTAAAATTCTGGCGGTCATTCCATTACGAAGTCCAAGTTGCTAGAGCTGTGATTTTGATAGAAGGGCGTAATTTCAAAGAAGTTGCAGAAATGGTTATTGTATCAAAGTCCATCGTTTTTCATAACATTAGACGATATCGATGGGCTGGGCTGCACAAAATGTTACGTGACAAAGGTCATAAACGCAGTACAACCTACAGATATGACCGCATTATCATTCTTTCCGCGTTAAGAAATTTCACAGCTTCAGAGGCACAAAATGAAATTTTGCATGTTTGTTGCTCCCAGAACAACTAAAAAAACTCAAATAAACCAGGTTAGGTTCATCTACCCTTCCAGAAGGCTACTGTTCCTCCCAGTACACCGAGTCGCACGGCTAGCTTTTGCCAGAAACGATCAAAAATGGGTAAAGCGGGATTGAAGCCGTGTACTTTTTCCAGATAAATCCAGATTTTTTCTAAAACCAGATGACCAACGGGTTACGATATAAAGACAACATTGTTGAAACCGCAGCATATTGTGGAGAGTTCCTAATGATTTGGACAAGCATTCCTTTGGTAGATCGCACGAACCTTCATGCCACTGATGGTGGAACTATTACTGCAGAAAGGTACACCCTGCCTGACATTCTAGACATACATAGACCAAAACTTCCTCCTTATGCGCGATAACTCTCGCCCTCATACGATTGTAGAAATGAAGCGTTATCTTCAAGAGGTTAATTTGGAAAGTGGTTTGGCCAGCGCGTTCACCAGACTTAAATCCCATACAGAATGATTGGGCCTACCTTGACAAGCAAATAAAACAAATACATTTTCCCCCGAGGAAAGTACAGGAATTAACGAATGGGCTTTTTAACGAGTAGGATAGAATAGCGCAAACTTTCATCGATAACTTGAGAGAGATTCCTAGTAGAATCGAAGCTGTAAAATGAACTAAAGGAGAAAACACAAAATATCGATGTTTGTTTTTGTCTTTCTTTTCTGTTCATACATTCCAATGTTATGTTAAAATGATAATAAAAATACTTAGGCAAGGTCTAGTACATTACATAGTCAGACTTGTACACTATATTAGAAACAAGGACGAAAATGAACTGCTTTTTGCGTTCCTCTAGATTTGTCCACCAGTGAAGATGATGTGCCAGCTATCAATCAGAGGTAAGATAACAAAGTTTAAATACCATGATCTAACAGCAAATGTTAAATAAGTAAAAATCCAAAATCATAAGATGCCATCAGTCATTGATTCTTTGATAAATATCCAGAAGGAAGATATTTATAACCCTCCTCAATAGTATAAGGTTAACATACATTCAACTACTGAAATCTATCGAGCTCGTAATCCGTAACGGAGACATCAAATATAGAGTAACACTCTGGACTTCGTTCGAAGGTACCACCGAACCGCTCTCTTTTTCAACGAATGGAAGAGATAAGCGAGCGATACTACATTTTATTCACTTATTTAAATCATTGATTTTCGCGACTTATTCATGGGCAACCAGCTATGCTGGTATTGCAACAATAAATACTGCTGGCAGGATTGTAACACGTCTTTAGATGACTTCCAAAACCCTTTCATCCCGATCGACTACCATATACACCTGGAAACCGAAATCAGCCGACGCGTACATGCACGCAATTAACCGGTAGACATTTGTTAATTGTTACACGATCAAACGCGTGAGGGCTTACCAAGGTAAGCGGGTTGCCAAGCTAAATGCAGTGGAAATGGGCTTACCATAAAACAATAAATAACAACATTCCATCCTCGAAAATAGTCCTTAGGCGCCAGCACAATCTGAAATTTCTCTGAAATAAATAGTCCTAGGCGAATTCTTAAGTGAATCCTACCTGACTGTGGAAGATAAAACTGTAACCTACTCGATAAAATCATACACAATTCAAGTTCAAACATTCAAGTCGTACAACACCTTTTCACTTTAAAAGGGCAACATTGCCGTGGCGTAACATTTACACCAGACTTGCATAACGTTCATACCTTATCAATAATGCATCCTACTCACAACACAACACCATATATACCCAGAACGTCCAAATAATCTCACATAATGAGTTGCAAACGCTACTCCGGCGACATGGCCGCGTGTCTGCCGAATAAGAACCATACTGGCTGCACCGGTATCCGTACAAAAATAAAAGTTTCACACGACCGCCAGAAGCTTGGGCAAAAGCTAAGGTTCACCCTGAGTCTAGCTCAATAACAATATACTGAACTGGTACTTTCCAAAGCACTCTTCTTTCAGTTAGTTCATTATACATTCATAGCTTAGTTTTTATCTATTATTATTAGGATTAACTATTTAATTTTAAATACTTTAAATTTAATCAAAATGTTTTTGTCTGAAATTGTTTTTGATAGAAAATAGTTTTGAGCAGGTTGTTGCTTTTTTTCTTCATAAGAGAATTTTTCCATGAAGCATAATAAATTTTTAAAAAATAAGGAATACATTTTTAAATTTAATCAAAATGTGTGTTTTAAACAAAAGAATGCATGTTCTTTCCAAAGCACTCTTCGGAAAAACGGTTTTTTTCCATATTTTGAGGGAATTTTGAAGTTGAACCATACCATATGATATATCATTGTAATCAACAAAAAGAGCTTCATTCAAAAATGTAAAAATCCAACATGGCTGCCATAAGAAATAACAAAGTTAACTACTATAACCTCTAGATCTAGAGTACCTTGAAATTTTCGATAACATATCTCTCGTAAAAGGGTGCCTTAAAAATGTTTCAGTTTAAAACGTCCATCTTTTGCAGTTTTTGGTATAAAATGGAAAATTTCGGTTTTTTGAAAAATCTCGGCATATTATTGAGAACCAAAACGCACAACTTTGCCCTAATTTAACCGACATTGTATCTCTTCACATATCTGTGATCCGAGCTCGACAGGCACCCTAACATACACACACACACGCACGCACGCACGCACACAAACGCGCACGCACGCACACACGCACGCACGCACACACACACACACACACACACACAGGCACGAGATTTTCTTTTCTAAAATTGTTTTTCGAATTGTTTAGGCCACAAATCGTCGAAAAATGTAAAAAAGTGTTTGAAAATTTAAACCGATTACATAGCTTTCTCTTTATACGTACGTATATAAGAAAGCAATTAAATCACTGTTGTAGCCTGTATAACTTTCAGTTCTTGAAAATGACATCCAGGTATCGGACAGTTTATATCCATTATCTCTCTTCAAGTTGTTAGGCTGTTTCAGAATTTCAGAAGCTTTTTGAATCTTCATTCCTGTCGTTAGCAAGAATTCTTGTGTTTTCATATTTTATATTGTGCAGAGTGTTTAAGGCGTGTTCAGCAATTGCTGATTTAGTAGGATGAAGTAAACGTAAGTGCCTTTTGCGTTCTGTTAACCTGGTGTTAATGCTTCTTCCAGTTTGACCAATGTAGACTGTACCACAAGGGTACTTAGTAAACACCACATGTATACAGGATGGCCCATTAGTGTGTGGACGGCAAATAACTTAAAAAGTATTAGAGATAGTGAAAAACTGTCTTCACAAAAATTGTACAGTTTTTAGAGATGCACAATCGTAAAATATTAGTAAATATACAGGGTCGTTCAAAAACGTGTGCCATACCAAACATATTTTTTTTAATGAAACACCCTATATATTTTTCTATGTTTAAATTCGACTTTTTTTCCTGATTCTAAAAATATACAGTTGTCATGCCTTATATCGAATGGTTTAATAGATATGACCATTTTTTATTGCAATTACAGTTTAATTTAGTTAATTACAATTTCAACAATTGAAAATGAACAATAGTTCTGATTATGTAACAAAATAGTACATATGCTCTATTTTTCAAAATTACTTTCAAATTTTGAGTTCTTTATTTTTTATACAGGGTGAACAAGAATATCTATTTTTAAATTTCTCAATTTTTTCAAATAGAACACCCTGTATATTATTGCATATTTGGAATCAGCTATCTTTCGTGACTCTAAAAATGTATGCATTTGATATTTTATACCGTAGGAATCAGAAGTTATGCCATTATTTTATGGAAATTGCGATACGTTGAATATTAATACATGTTAAATTGTTTCAAGTTTTAAACAGAACTTGGATGCATGTAAAGAATCGGTGAAACAAGTCTGAAAGAGACCGACTTTAATTGAAATAAACAAGTTAAACCCAAAATGAAACCTTGCACTATAAATTTAAAATAAAGTCGTTACTAAAATAAACTTTTGTTGTACAAATCAAGCTTAAGTGACTAATTGAACTAAGTAAAAAAAAAGTTTGAAAAAGGAATAGCAAAAAATTAGGTGTACTTAGTTCAATTAGTCACTTAAGCTTGATTTGTGCAACAAATAGTTTTTTGTTTCATTAGTACAAAAAATGTCAATTTTCGGGACGAGGAAGAAGTTGCTGGACGACGCGAAATGAGTCCAGTAATTTTCCGAGTCCCGAGAATGCATTTTTTTGTACGAATAAAACATAAAATTTTGCCTCCAGCCGCTTTTATCGTTTATATTCAGTCATTTATTTGTAGTTCACTACGTTTTTGGAAAACCCTTATTTATTACGTTATCAGACATTAATAATACACATTTTATAAAGAATGAGTATTATTCTACTTTTTAGTGAAAAAAAATTACCGTGTATTTAATTAATATTCATTAGATTTTACCTGTATAAATTTAATTCAAATGTGACAGATAGTGAAATAGTGTGAAGATAGATAATGCCACGGGCAACAGCAAAAAGTTGATTTGTGTTTATAGAAGACTTTCACTCAAAACATTTAAATAAACTTACACTTGCTAAAAATTAAAATAAAAAACAAAATTATATTAAATCAATACTTATTTATAACTGAAAACGTCGTTTGTGATGAACATGCGAAAATGTTAAAAATGTGTTTATTGAAGCTATGAAATCCCACAAACGTCATTCACACGAAGTTGATATTTAGAGAAGGTTAACTTACTTTTTATACTAGGACAAAAACTAAACTACTTTTTGTACAGTTGCCATGGAGACCCGAAGAATCCTGAAATCAGCCACTTTTGGTATGAAATACTGTCACAATACAGTCTTATTTAGGTGATTGGAGAAAAAGTTTATTTTAGTAATGACTTTATTTTAAATTTATAGTGAAAGGTTTCATTTTGGATTTAACTTGTTTATTTCTATTAAAGTCTGTCTCTTTCAGACTTGTTTCACCGACTCTTTACATGCATACAAGGAGTTCTGTTTAAAACTTGAAACAATTTAGCATGGATTAATATTCAACTTATCGCAATTTCCATAAAATAATGGCATAACTTCTGATTCCTGCGGTATAAATTATCAAATGCATACATTTTTAGAATCACGAGAGATAGTTGATTCCAAATAAGCAATAATATACAGGGTGTTCTATTAGACAAAATTGAGAAATTTTAAAATAGATATTCTTGTTCACCCTGTATAAAAAATGAAGACATCTCAAAATTTGAAAGTAATTTTGAAAAATAGAGTACCATTTTGTTGAAATTGTAATTAACTAAATTAACCTTTAATTGCAATAAAAAATGGTCATAACTATTAAACCATTCGATATACGGTATGACAACCGTATATCTGTAGAATCAGGAAAAAAAGTCGAATATAAAAGTAGAAAAATATATAGGGTGTTTCATCAAAAAAAATTATATGTTTGGTATGTCACACGTTTTTAGACGACCCTGTATACTTACTAATATTTTCCGATAGTGCATCTCTAAAAACTGTACAATTTTTATGAAGAAAGTTTTTCTCTATCTCTAATACTTTTTAAGTTATTTGCCGTCCACACACTAATGGGCAACCCTGTATAATGATATCTGGTCTTTAACGGAATTCGAAAGATTTCGAATATTAATACAGATTTTCTAAGCTACTTTTTTATTATGCTTTTGTAATATTATACCAATTTTATTCGTTGTGTTTGCAATGAAGAAGCCATTATTTATAAAGACCTTTTCAAGATGATTTAATTCATGTTGTAGTTTATCTGGATGACAAATCTTTATGGTAAGGTTGTACAAAGTTCGCATTGTACGAAACTTTTGTGCTGGATGATGATGTGATGAAGCATAAAGACCTTTTCAAGATGGTTTAATTCATGTTGTAGTTTATCTGGATGGCCAATCTTTATGGCAAGGTTGTATAAAATTCGCATCGTACGAAACTTTTGTGCTGGATGACGGTGTGATGAAGCATTCATATAATGATCTGTGTGAGTTGGCTTACAATATAAGGAATGTGGTTAGGCTTCCATCTGGTTTTCTTTTAATTAAAACATCAAGAAATGGAAGACAACCATCTTTTCCTTTTCCTGTTGTAAATTTAATGTTTGTATGTTGATTGTGAATTTCTTAAATAACATAATATGGTCCGGTCCTGGCTAGTGGAAGAGTACATGCTAAATTCTGTTTACGAAATAAATTACCATTTAAGAGAGATCTAGAAGTGTAGGTAGTTTGAGGTCATAGCTAAAGTGAAAATAATGGTGTAACAGTCCACTGCAGATAACCAAAGGGATACTAAACATAATTAAAGTAAGATAATTTAAGTTTTTAAATAAAATACAAACATAACCATATACTCAAATAAAGATAAAAGTCAAGGTCCGACGGGACGATCGGCCTGTGGCTTTTGTAAACGTGATTGATAAACAACATATTTCATTTATTTAATAACTCAGAAATATATCATTTAATTTTTAATAGAACATGTCAGGATAAGTTTTAAATTTAGAAATAATAATGGAAGATGAAGGAACACGTCAATAACCACATTCAAAAAACTTAAAGATGTAACAGAAACAAAACATAAAAATATAATAGACCAGGCGAAAAAATGGAACACGAGAAAGGATAAAAACTTAAAGAAGAACAAAGGAAAGAAAAATAAAAAACAGAAATTTTGGAACTTGGAATATCACTACACTAACAAACAAGGAGATAGCAATAACCGAAGAAATGGACAATGACAAATTTCAAATATTAGGGTTAAGCGAAACAAAAAAGAAAGGATACGGTACCATAAAATTAATAAACAAACATACATTATTTTACTCCGGGGCAAAACTTCAACAAAGAGCAAAAAAGGAAGTAGGAATAATAGTTACCGAAGAAATAAACAAAAGGATAGTAAAATACAAGGTAATCAATTCAAGAATTAGTATAAAATTAGATGATATTATCAACTTGGTGCAACTTTATGGACCTGTAGAAGGAGCAGCGGAAGAAAAGATACAAAAATTCTATATATCAGAGAGGAGAATGAAGGAACAATACTCATGGGAGATTGGGACAGCAGAATAGTGAATGACTACAGAGTGATTCATTAGTGCGATAAAGTCCAATATCTTCTAAATCCTCAAAAATATTTAAATAAAATTTTGTATTGTATTGTATTGTAGCCAATATTAAGGCTTATATTTTGCAATTGTACAGCGTGTTTTGGAACACCGTGCCAGATCAAAGGTACATTTTTTTAAATGAGACACCCTGTATTTTACTTCAAATTTGAATTCTGCTTGACTTCGCTATTGCAACAATATAAAGTTGTAATAGGTTATACAGTGTAATACAGAAGTTATTGCAGAAGAAGCTACAATGAAAGTTTTACTAGCACTTACGAGCATCCGTACAATCTCAAGGGAACAAGAAATAAGTTACACCTCAGTGTAAAGAATTCTGTCAAGAAATCATATGCATCCTTATCACATTCAATTACAACAGGAGCTAAGAGGTGATGATTTTGAGAAGAGGGTACAGTTTTGTGAATGGGGACTTCAAAAAATACATATTTTCGACTCCGTGTTATTTGGTGAAGAGGCTACATTTCATAAAAATTGAAGTGTAAATAGGCACAATTTTCATTATTATTCCACACCCTGTCCTTATCATATCATCACCCACAGTCAGACTAGGTAGTCTATAAATGTATGGGCTGGTATAGTCGGTCACTACGTGATAGGACCTTATTTCTTTGAAGAAACGCTAAATTGAGAAATATATTTAGATTCCTTAGAAAATCATTTGCCAGTTCTTCTTGAGGACATTCCCCTTCGTACACGTCAACAAATGTGGTATCTACATGACGGAGCTCCTGCTCACCAGAATGCGCACATTCAGGGTCAATTGGATGATATGTTTCCTGAAAGGTGGATTGGACGAACGGGACCAATTCTCTGGCCACCAAGATCACCAGAGTTAAATAAAGTTGATTTTTTCTTCTGAGGTTATATTAAAGATCAGGTGTACAAAATGCCACTACACCATACGATATGAAAGATAGAATAAGGCAAGCTTTTCAAAGTGTTAATGTGCAAATACTTAGAAATGTAAGCCGATCTTTTGAAGACCGTCTTCAACCCTGCACTTTGAGCATCTTTTATAATTTTATTTTTGAATTTTTTCAAAATTTTAGTTTATTTGTAAGTTAATTGATGTGAATGAATTCTGTATTGCTGGATTATTTTTAAAACTACAAAAAAACTGGCTTGATTTAAACTTCCTTAGCTTAAATGTTGGTAAAACTGTGGCACTTCCCTTTTTATTAACTGTTGTTGGACAGCCTCCGGAAACTCATTGTTTAGATTCATAAAATGGGTTGCTCGGGACATGCTTGCGAATGCCATCAAATTCGACTGGTTAATAACGTCAAGTATTTGGGTATTATGGTTGACAGAAGCCTGCGGTGGGACTGCCATATTTCTTACCGGTGCAGCACTCTTAAAAGAATGATATACAAATTTGTGCAGCTTAGGTTCGTGCTCTCTGCGGAGCAGGTGAGAATGGTATTCCTGGCGCTGGTGAGGTCCGTAGTTGAGTATGGGATTGCGTGATGGGGCCACTGTGGACAGACTGTGTTGGAACCGCTAAACCTCGTATATAAGAGACTTATCAAAACCTGTTTGAAAAAACCCCTCGGGTATCCTACGTCACTTTTGTATACAGAGTTGCGAATGTTAAGCATTTCCAACCCATTTAAACTAAATACGTTCCCCGTGGCCCCGGCCCTCAACTACGGCACTCGCAGACAACTGCGTACTCCCTTAAATGAACCTCGCAGTCAAGCCTGTTTAGCTGAGAAACACGCGCCCCGATGGGGACCCAGACTCTACAATCTCCTGCCCGGGGATATATCCTTGTCACTTGGATATGGTCATTTCTGTGGTACAATAGAACGTCTTATCAAATCAAGACATTTAATGCTCATTATGTTACCACTCTGAGATTACATTAATACATACAATGAATTAGTACATACAGCTACAAAGTTTAGGGCTTATTGCCTCAAGTTCCTGCTTAGTTTTATAATAGAAAGATAAACTACTTCACTTAGTTACTTATTATTATTGTATTAAAAAAAGGGGAAAGGAAAGGGGGGGGGGGCACGTATTAAGTTCAGTTCGACAAGAACTCCTGGACACGCGCGGGCATTGCCTTTGTGTCCATTAATTTCCAATTTATAATTATTTAATGTTTGTGTTTGTAAAAATTTTTATGGAAATAAAAGTTTTCTGAATTTTTTGAATTAAATTTTAATCATAAAATTGAAATATCACAAGAACTATTCAGTATTGGTATACTTAACCAAATTGAAATTATAGTACAATAACTTTTATTCTTTGATATAAAATGCAGGGTGACCCATTCAAAAAAATTGTGAAACCGATGTATTCGAGTTTGGACTCACCCTGTATACGGTTTCTTAGATATGGAAGAAGGTGTAATGAATTATTACACTAGACGACCATCACAGACGTATGGCTGTAAAATATTAATTTTAAATTGTGCAGTTTAAAGTATACGGGGCGTTGAACTTATTACGATTTTCAGGAAAAAGTGGTCAGAACTTTTTAAATGCACTGTAAGCTATTACAACTTTATATTGTTGCAATAACGAAGACAAGCAGAATTCAAATTTGAAATAAAATACAGGGTGTCCCATTTAAAAAATGTACCTTTGATCTGGCACGGCGTTCTAGAACACGCTGTACAATTGCAACTAATTTTAAAATATAAGCCTTAAGACTGGCTACAATCTCTTTAAATATCTTTGAGAATTTAGAAGATAAACAGAGATTGGATCAAATCATAGACTGGTTACAGCAAAAGGCCGTTAAGAGAAAGAGGAATAGCTACACAAATTAAAAAGTAAGGAAAACACCAAATTATGACTGATAAGGAATTCCAAAGGCTAGAAAGAGAAAAAACGGGCTGGACATTAGAGGAAAAATGGACAATCCTTATAAAGAACTGCAGAAAGTATATCTGGAAAGAATAAATACAATACAAAATGGTGAAACAATGATACTAAAAGACTAATAAAAGAAAAAAATTGTTTGGCTAAAATACCTACAATCCAAAACACAAACTGATAAAGAAGAATATAACAGGAAGAGAAACACAGTGAAAGTAGTCGTCAAAAACGCGAAAAGATAAAGTTGGAGAATTTGGAGAAGAAATAACGGAATTACACAACATAGATAACAGAAGATTTTAGACGAGAATAAGAAGACTAAGAAAACATAGTAGGAAAGTAATAAATGTAATAAAGTACAGTACAGGGGAATTAGTAACAGAAACAAAGTAAATACATAGAAACATGGAAGGAACACTTCACCAAAAAATACTTTACATCAATCATGCGCGAAATTTTAAACAGAGAAGAACAAACTGATCAGATTTTAGGTATCAGGAAGGAAGAAGTAGAAAAGGCAATAAAAAGTATCAACACTGGGAAAGCCTGAAATGATTAAATGGCTAGGAGAAACAGGAATAAACTGGATGTGGATAATATGCAAACGGCATGTGAAAAACAAAGAATCCCAGAAGACTGGCAAAAAAAATCTCATATTGCCTATACATAAAAAAGGGGACCATACAAATTACGAACATTACAGACCAATTAGGTCATTGAAAAAAAAATTATCCATTGTTTTTTATGTATTTTAAAATTTTACCATAAATTATATTAATAGTCGATGCAAAAAACTCTTAAAAAATTTATTTTACTTATAAGCAATTTAAAATTAATAAAATTTTAAAAAGAACACGCGATTACAAACGCGCCACGATTGGTCGGCATGTTTGTGACGTCATAATGTTAAATTAATTCTCAATAGTACAGCGTCAACGGCTTCTACATGTAAATTGACTAAAAATATCCGAAATTTAGTGCAAAAAATTATTTATAATAGCTTGTTTAGTCATGTGTGATGAAGTTTACGGTTAGGTTGACAACTAAACTTGTGCGGTACTACATCAATTTTAATTTTTGCTCTATTTCCCATTGTAGTATAGTAAATATAATTCTCCATGTCTTCTTTCAGCTAAAAAACATCAAATCGTAAGTATTATTTAAATGACATTATAACAACGAAAGAACCACCATAATATATACTTTTAAAATTTCAATTTCGTATAGTACATAACCTAGCACGTAATTAAAATATAAAATACTAAATTAAACCGAAACCATTCAATAACCGTGTACAAATTTATTATTTAATCGTTTTAAATTATTCATAGTAATTTTTTTGATGCTATGATTTTTAAAAGTTATGATTCTGGAGTTTAGTTAACAAATTTTATTATCGAATTCAATTTATTCAATTTATACGTTACATAAATAATTATTAATCACTATATTATTATAAAAGCACGATAACCTTTAAGGTTTGACATTTTTGATATATTTATCAATATTGACGATAATAACAAGATTTAATCTATTAAAAGTCAAAACACTGTATCAGCTGTATGCTACGAAATAAACATTGTGACGTCACACGCGCTCTGGTTTGTTCGGGAACTTTCCGTGTTTCCGGTACTGGGTTCAAAAATGTATTGTTAATGTAATATAACCTTTTAATTAGAGCGAAAAAATAGTTTTGTTATAAAAGGTATATATGATCTTTCCATTTATTACAAAACAAATTATTTTCAAAAACCCAATTTGTTTAGCACAAACTGGATATAAACTATAGACCAAATATTGGAACAGAAACTAAGAGAAAATGTAGAAATCACACTAAGTGATGAACAAGCAGCGTTTAGGCAGGAACGACAAACGAGTGATAACATATTTATTTTATGGAGTATAATACAAAGAAAAATAGAAGCAACCGAGGAACTTTTCCTAACGTTTATAGACTTAAAAGCTGCATTTGACACAGCAGACAGAAGTGAAAACAATTTAACAAATGCAATAAGAAGTACATACGAAACAGTTAAATCATCAATCCAATTGGAAGAACAGAGATCAGAGGAATTCGTAATATAAAGATGGACAAAGCAGGGAGATAGTCTTAATAGTCATAATACTTGTGGATAAAATCATTAAAAGAATAAGGAATAACCACAACAAATTAAACAGTTTTTGGATACAGAAATCTAGACCCAATCCAATTTAGCAGCCTATTATACGCTAACAATGTAGTATTATAGCAAATAGAAAAAATAAAATCTATACCAAAGAGATTGAGGACATGAAAATGTAAGTCAACCTAGCCAAAACAACGGCAATGATTGTTAACGAAAAACAAACAATCAGAATGAAATAAGAAGTATATGTAAAAACAGCATACTGGAAAGAGTGTTTGAATACCGAGGCAACATAATAACAGAGGATGGGAAAATAGATGCCGAATTGACAAATAGACCTAATAAATCAACCAAACTATATTACTAGATAAAACAATAGTAGGACACAAAGGTATAGACATGGAAGTGAAAATGAAAATCCACAATATGATAACCGTCCCAACAATTACATATACGTGCGAGAACTGAACCTTAAGAAACAAAGATGAGCCAAAAGTAATAACCATGAAAATGAAACATCTACGAAAAATTGCGGGAAAAACCAAATGGGACAGAGTACGAAACGAACACATAAGAGCAATAACAAGACAAGAATCAATAATAAAAAAAATTAAAAAAAACAGCTTAACTGGTACGGACATATAATCAGAATGCCACCAGAAAGACTTACAAAAAAAAATGGAAGCAGGGGAACCATTTAGGAAACGAAGAGGTCGGCCCAGAAGAAAGTGGCTGAACGAAATCGAAAAAATAGCAAGACAAATGGGAAAACCTACTGAGGAATTACAAACACTAGCAAGAGATATAAAAGGTTAGAAGAAATGGATCCATGACCTTGACTTCACTTCCAACGCCTGAAAAGGCACAAGAAGAAGAAGTATGTTGATTCTACGAAAAAATACGGCCCTTTTAAACCCATACCAGATGTGATTATTAAAACTCGTAAAATCGTAAACTTAAAGCGCAAATACCACTCTTTTGTCTTGAACTCAAACAGGTAAACATTTTTGCAATAACAATGAATTATAGAGAACTAATAAAATAACTTATTTTATCCCACGGCAGCGCGGGGCATAAAACAATCATAAATACGTATCTGTAACTGTAGAAAAAATAGACCAGATGTGATTCATAAAAATGTACAGCCCAAACCCAAACGTAAGCATTGTCATAAAAATCATTTTATTAGCTTAAATGATAAAAATAAATAACTAGATCGAATCCACAATCCAAAGTATAAAAAAAGCAAATAAATAAAATAAACAAATAACTACCTCTAATTTGTAATCAAAATTCTAAACTAAAATGATTAAATACTTTTTCTTTTCTAAAATGAATAAAAGTACGTCGGGTACGTAATAATCTAATTTAAATACGAAGCTTTTGAACAGATTTTCATCGGTTTGAATATTAATAATAAACAAAAATAATAATAATCTAAACAGTGAATTTTTGTAATGTGTGAAATGGTTCTTTAAATAAATAAAAAAGGCGCGTAAGTAATATCTAGGATTGCTATATCATTGAATTTCCACGAAAAAATATGGCTCCTTTAAGCCTATGCCAGATGACTGTTGAAACTCATAAAATCGACTACCTGGTAAGTCTTTGAACATTTTTCTTTGTTCTCAAATTTAGTTAATCCAACTTTTATTTTGGGTACTATATTAAATTTTTAGTTTAATTATAACGTTATATTTCACATTATTTTATACTATATTTTTCTTTAACAGCAAATTTGAAATTTAATCTAACTTTTACCATTGTTACTATATTTAATTTTAATTGTAATTAATTGACACCAAAAGTAGATAATTAAAGTCGGGAGGGCTAACAGGGTCATTATCGTTATTTATTATTAGTATTACCCTTCAATTAAATAAAAGTGAAGTTAAAAAATAGAAAAGTTAAGTTTCACGATCATAATAAACAGATTTGATTAGTTTGAAATGGCAATAATATGCAAGTTGGAACCTAAATTATAAACCAAAATAACCAATTTATTCCAATCTTAATGCTGTCACCTACGAAACTAACCGTAAACAAATTGGGATACTATACAACTTATGCACGCTCTTTTTAATTAGGTTAACTAAATCCAGCTTTGTTTTCAGTACAATTACTATACTCAGCAATCGTACAAAAAAAAACATTTTTTTTTTGTATGATGCAAGGTAAACTAATTAATGTTTGTGTTCAGCTCTAATATTCTACAACTCCATAGGTGGAAGGCACGTATACCCCATGCCGCCCGGTGCAATATCATTACCTTTATCACGGGCTCCTTAATATTGGTGCTCCAATTTTCTGAGTTCGGTAAAGGCTGCCGGTCACTATCTCCTTTATTCCTTATGTACTCGCCAACACGCACTAGCCAAGCGTGGCGTTTTAACGGTTAAACCCTTAAAATGACGAGTTCTAAAACAGACGCTATACCCCAGGTAAATAGGGTGAGACGCCCACACTCTCACATCGATTCGCCGATCCGTCCCAAGGATTCTGGGGGGACAAAAATTCGTCAATGCCAAAATCAAGACTAAGAAGAGCAAGATCTGCCAGGAATAAAATTATGCCCCATTCGGGCCGGACTGAAGCGACCTCGGTCACCGAAAGTACCAACAGTCGGATTCATTACTGCAACATACGGGGTATCAGGTCGAATCTTAATGCTGTTCACCAACACCTTGAACAAGTGCAACCAGACACAAGTCTCCCCTGGAAGCACTGATTCGCCCGAGATGCAATTTCCCAGATACAACGTCCACTCTAACTTTCGGCTTAAAGGCGGAGTATGTGCGTATACCAAGGACAACGTAGGTTGTAAGAGGATATCCACTTTGGAAAACAACAAATTTGACGCGATGTGGTTCAAACATTCTGAGCCCCAATTTGTGAAATTCTACTGTTGTTTGTATAAGTCTCCCAAAGATAATAACTTCCAAGATCTTTTGATTACCTTAGTCTGAAAATAGACTACCTCTTATCATAGTTTCCATCTTGCGGTATTTCAATTTTGGGAGATTTTAATGCCCATAACTCCAATTGGCTTCAATTTTCATCTGCCACTAATCCCGCAGGTTAAACTGAGGAAGCATTTGCTGTATCCTGCGATACAGCAACAACCAAAATTCCTGACAACCCTAATCATACTCCACGTCTCCTGGACCTATTCCTTACAACTAACACACTTGTATATAAAACAAGGTCCTTTCCCCACTTGGTCAATTAGACCACTGCCTAATCGAAATAACTTTCTCTATACCCTTCCCCTGGCGTGAGTATTGCTTTAAACGATCCTCCTCTTCAAACATTGCTCTTTCAATAACTGAAGTTATCTTGATGGGTATGGAGTTATACATGCCCGTTCCCAACCCTGGTTTAATAGGGCTTGCACAGATGAATTATCGCAAAAGCATAAACTCTATACCAAATGGAAATCAAATAAATCTGTCGAAAATAACGCCGACTATATTGCCGCAAAGAATTAGTCTCATGTCCTTTGGGTAGTCGTAAATTTGGTCATTAGATAAAGCCATAAGTAAAAACTTTAGTACATCTTCATTTCCCCCCATGACGTCTCGCGACGGAGCTGTAGTAGCTGATCTGTTGTCAAAGCCAACCTCTTTATCGATTACTTTGCATCAAATTCATGCCTCATTGATTCTGGTAAAATTGTGCCTTCGCCCAAATCTACCCCATACGCTATGAAACCAATCCACTTTCGATACATTCCTAAAATCAATTATCAATAAACTTGACTGGCCCTGACATCGTGGAAGTTG
Organism: Vesta saturnalis; assembly: GCA_036346205.1. Classification (NCBI taxonomy): domain Eukaryota; kingdom Metazoa; phylum Arthropoda; class Insecta; order Coleoptera; family Lampyridae; genus Vesta; species Vesta saturnalis. Next base: position 908,604 of record JARFJB010001062.1, read on the forward strand.
GCAAATGTCCAACCTATTTATAAAAAGGGCGCAAAACCGATCCCTCAAATTATCGACCAATAGCTATCACTTCCATATCGAAAAATCATGGAAACAGCCATCAACCACCAACTACTTTCGTTCCTCGAGTCCAATTAACTCCTAAACGACCACCAATTATGGGGTCGTTCAACGGGTGATCTTCTTTCATGTCGCCCAACTTTGGAATAACACATTAGAGAGGTCCTGCGAAACAGTCGTAGTAGCGTTAGATATTTCAAAGGCTTTTGACCAGGTTTGGCACAAGCGCCTACTTGCCAAGCTCACTTCGTTCGGCTTATCCGATACACTCATCCTCCAGCTTTCTTGACAAAAGACGTATACGCGTTGTGGATGGCTTTTTTTCGAAACAAACTACAATTAAAGCGGGCGTACCCCAAGGATCAGTGATGACTCCCACACTTTTTCTGCTATACATAAATGACCTCATTTCCTCAACAACTAACCCGATCCATTGCTTTTCAGACGACAGTAATCTACATTGTAGTTCTTCTCAGTTTTCCCAAAGTCTAGTCAGGACGTTAAGGTGAAAATGTCATCCTCAATCAACAGTGACTTAGAACGTGTCCTTACATGGGGAAGGAATAATCTACTCACGTTCAACGCCGACAAAACTCAATGTCCGCCAAGAAAGACTGCTGTAAATATGGCTTAGATCTCAAGTTTTCAAACTCTATTTCTATGTTACGGATGTCCGTATCGTCGAACCTTTCATGGGTTGGCCACCTTTCGTAAGCCAGCAAAACAGCTGCCCATAAACTGGGCTTTCTATACAGATTTAAACAGTACTTCACATCGCAACAACTTCTTTTACTGTATAAGGCTCAAATTCGACCTCATCTGGAATATAATTCCCACCGCTGTGGTAGTGTTCGCCAATACGCCCTTGATATGGTAAATCGCATCCAAAAAAGAGCTATAAGGCTTATAAATAACCCGTCTCAGAAGTCAGAGACTTTGCCATTCCCTTGGCAAGTGTGCCTCCGAAATACAATCCTTAATACCTTCACAGGTCATCTTCGCTAGGAACACTCGGTTTGCCCATTCACACCATAATTACGCACTGAAAATTCCATCTGTAACACTAAACGGGGGCAATCTACATTTTTCCACACGGCGACCAAATTGTGGAATGCACTACCCAGTTCCTGTTTTCCTCTAAACTTTGACTTAAGTCAATTTAAGGTAGTCATTCACAAACATTTCTCGGCAGCCTAACAATATCTCTAAACCCTCCCAGTGTTCTCGAGTGCTTTAACACGTTAGGCAAATCTTAGCCTGTTCGGGAATACTACAAGTACATAAGTACTATAAGTACAAGTTTGCTCAATTGTAGAATTTAACTTAATATATTGACTATCTCCTAAAGTTGCCATGACTAATAAGTTCAATTCTGTATTTGTAAACAATGTTAACTCTCCGAGAATGAAAGTTCCACCTAAGGATGAGGTAATCGTTTCTGATCAATTTTATCTTATAAGTAAAAATTATTATTAATTTTATTAAATACACACATAAAAAGTTTACCTCGAGTAGGATTTGAACCTACGACATGTACTTTGCTACAGTACCGCTCAAACGAACTGAGCTATCAAGATACAAGCCCCAATCGATGTAAATTTTGTGTTTATGTATGTAGAACTGATGTAAATTCTAAATAATAATAATCAGGAAAAGCAGCGCTCGTAAAACATTAGCATGTTCATTTAAAATTATAAAGCCTAACAGAACTGAAAAGTAAATATTATAACACTCAAGATAATATATTAATTTCGTGATTTGGCATTCCCGTCATTTTGTATACTTACATAAACACATTTTAAAGAACGTGTTTGTGTTTGTTCTTGTTTAGCTTGACTTGAATTTTTGAATGAATGAGAATAGGTACTAAATAGTAGACAAGTTGTGCGCACGCAGATTTAAAATGTGTAAAAGCTTGGAAATACGAAACTCCCGTTTGCGCCAAAGTGAATTTTTTAGTACTAAGATTACTAATTAGTGTTGACTCTTGCTTTGCAACAAGAAATTAGAATCGGTTGCATTTTCATGTATCGAGTCGTATTGGATCTGCGTGCGCACAACTTGTCTAGTATTTAGCACTAATTTTAGTCTCGTGTCAAACGGATCTAAGAGTACAGTTTCAAGTGCTAATCTACAAATTTGAATTATAAGGTAAGAGTTGTCTTTTAAATAATTTGGTTTATAGGTGTTGTTGTTCAAAATACAATGAAAAATATGTACCGATACCGTAGTCTTATTACGCAGAATTTCTAAGTAGACGATTTGTATCATTTTTTAGTTCATTTTTCAATTGTTGTTTTCTGGCAAAGGGTTAGAGCAAAATAAAAACTAGGAGTTTTCTATTTTATGGAATCATATTTTGTTTGTACTGCTGGACATACCAAAATATCAGTAGGTATTTTTAGAAATCATGGATATAAGAAATCTTTTTAAGAAAAAAAACTGACAGTAACAAATCGAAGCCTTTTGAACCATTAGAAGTAGAACCTAGTACATCTACTAACATAGTTACTAGCTTAGCCGTAGTGAGTGAAGGTTTTGGATCATTACATTCTGATGTTGATCATGTGTTGATCTGGTGTTTGTGAAAATCGTACTGTTGATATTCATCCTTTAGATATAGGAAATTTTATTGGAAAGCATGCTTCTATTTCAGACGAAATAAGATGTGCGTTATTGAGTCGACATTTTGTTCCGGATTCAACTTACGATTTTAAAAGGGGCTCAGATGGAAAAAGAGTTTTTCGTTACGAATGGTTACAAAATTACTATTGGTTAGCTTATTCCAGTAAACTTAAGGGTGGACCGAATGTAAGAAGAGGGGTTTTTGGATCGTTCATTGTACAACCTTTCAAGAATTACAAAAATTTCCATGACAATGCAAAAAAAAATATGCGTTCGGAATGACATCGTTCATCGACAATAAAAGCTGTAAACTTTCGACATGTTATGGAGGGTAAAAGTACTTGTGTCACTGAACAGCTCAGTAGCTATGAACGGGAACAAGTCAAGTCTAATAGAGACAGACTTATGCCAATCATTTCCACCATAATTTTTTGTGGTACTCACGATTTACCTCTCCGTAGTAAAACCACTGGAAATTTTGATGATCTCCTAAATTTTAGAGTCGAGAGCGCAGATTTAGTATTAAAAGATCATTTGGAAAATTGTGCAAAGAATGCTAAATATACTTCTCGCCAGACTTAGAATGAATTAATTAACTCTTTGAAGCACAAGATATAGGATTTTTTCTAGACCCTTGAAGCACGGAATAAGTTTGAAAAATAAAAAAAAAAAACGTTTATTTAGGTAATTGATGACATTTTGTTGATTCAATTTTTTTTATGGTCAAAATCATAAAAAAATAAGTGGTTAGCTCAGGTAACCACTGTGCATCTGCAGAAGGCAAAATAAAGATAAGGTGAAATATTAAAACATTTTTTGTGAAAATTTTGAAAACAGTCTTTTCCTTTTCGCAAGCACAAGGGAACGTTGCATGTGGAACACATCCAAATGGTGCATGCTGGACACCGTTTTGATGTACTTCTCATTGGCTGGTGTCGGGCCGATTCTAACCTTATGTTCTTGCTCACGTAAGGTTTATGACTTTTAACTTAAACTGAATTACATTTAGGACCAGGGGTAGTATCCATTGGACAAACAATAGATTTTGCTAGCAGTCCTTCATATACAGCTCGACGAAACTCTTTATTAGTTAGTTTTTCAGATCCAATTTCCTTGTGAATTATGAATGAGTTAGTAATAGCGGCATCCAAAAATGAAAAAATAGTCGTAGGTACCATTTCTTACTCTTTCGATCAATTTGGTAGTCGTCTTTTAACCTATCAAAGTTGTCAACGAAGTTCATATTAGAGTCGTAATCTCTCAAAATTTGAGGACATGGAATATCAGAAATACTACCATCTTTTTCCTTTCTTTGAACAGTAAGAGTCTGATGAGGATCATGGAAATTGGACAAAAAATGTACTACCTTTTTATCTTTCCACTTGAAAATCGGAATGTCTTTATCTCTTTGACATCTGTAGGTTTAAAGGGATTACCTTGCTGAGTAGCTAACAAATTGGTTTGGAAACAAATGTCTTCTAACAAACTAAGGCGAAAAAACATTGAGAATATCTCGAATGGAGTCTTCTCCTCTAACTCCATCATATGGACAGCAGGACCATTCTGTTCCCTAAAATCAGGCACTGGTAAGGTACTTCTTGGTGACTTATCCCAATAAGGTTCTGAGGCTAAAGTAAAAATATCCAGTTGATTTTGATTGGCAGGAGTTCCTAATGATGTGGAAGCAGTAGGCGAATTAGGCACTGAAGGATCATTATCTTCTGAATTTCTCGATGTTACAAAATTTATTAGTGGAATGTTATCATCGTCACTATCGTCAGAATCTTCACCTTCCGATGCCACAATACACAGCTTGAATTCGTCTTGTCCTGGTAAAATCGATAATGGTGAATCGTTCGAATCATTATCAGACTCAACTTCGGATCCTAAAGGGAAACCTTCATCGGAAATGGTGAGTAGATTTTCTAGTTCTTTATATGTTAGTCCTTTAGGCATGTTTTGCACCAGAGTTTTTTATTCAGTTATAAACTAAGTAAAACCGCAAATAAAGCTTAGTTCTCAGAGTTTATATTGTCAAGCGACACGAACCTAGCACAATCAAAATTAAGTATTTCAAATTTCCACATTTTGATTGGGTTAGGTTCGTGGCGCTGGCGACAATACAAAGCTCTGAGAACTAGGCTTTAGAGTCAAATCAAATTTTTACTACACTGAATCACAATTGTTACGATAAGGTGTTGTGATTCAATGATCCCTTAAAGAAGTTTATAGAAGAAGTAATTTGCGATTTTTTTTTTGTATTTACCATAGTCCGGACATGCCATGTAAAACTAATTACTTAGCATTGAAAATGTAAAAAATTTACTAAAAGGTATTCGAGTATTTGAAAACACTGTACCTTTACAACAATGTTTTTTTAGTTGTTTTCTCCTATTATAAAAATCCAATCATTCCAGACTATGACCAAGGACAGAAACATCACAATTTTCCTATTATAAAATTACAGCCACATCCACAATTATTTCATAAAAAATAACAAAATTACCTCTACTATAAAACTTCTGTAAGATACCAGGAATGCGTCGAATCACTATGCCCATCTTTTTTAATTCAATCAAAACACCAAACGTCCAAAAAATATAGATCCAAATTGCAATATACAATGAAAAACTAATAAACACAAACACGGAAAAAAGACAACGTAATTTTTTACCGCCTAATCACATTATAATGCCTGTCACTTCAAGTTAAAACAATAAATTTGCAAACGCTATTTGTGGCGACATCTATGAACTGTTTCTCTAACTACTTTAGGCGGTTTGCAGGATTAACCGTCGTGCATAAGTGCATAGCAATAGTCTGAATTTTCTGGTTGTTTACAGTAACCACCATGCTTGAATGGTCGAGAAATTGGTGGGTTTTTCTGCTAACCACCGAGCTTTAAAGAGTTAAGATTTGTGGTGATATTATTCGAGAAGAAATTATTACAGAAGTGTGTAACAACCTTTTTTTTGTGGTTGTATTAAAAAGTACATTAATTTAAGGATCGTTCATTTATTTGGCGTAATATTAGAAAAGTTTTTAATTATTAATATGTAGAATTGAGAATGGCAATTTAATTGGCATTTCCTAGAACAAATCTTTTGGGTGTAATATTACTTAAATAGTTTTAGTTCCCTTTCTTAAAAAATTGGATTTATATTATTGTATTCGCGCAAGCGTGAAGATTTTTAGGGGAAATACACTTGAGTTATTCTGAAAGCTTTTTTTTAATTCACTTAATGCTGAATGTTAACAGCAATAAGCATGATTTTTACTTAATTTTTTATATTTTGGTGCCATCAGAATTTTGGTGGTAAGTTATTTTTTTTCTCATTATATTTAAAACTAAAGCTTTTGCTTTTTTTTTAGGCACTTTTAAGTACTTACTTTTTAAGTACGCACCTTTTAATTACCTTTTAATCACTTAATTTGTATACTTATATTGCACTTATTTGCACTCCTATTTGACTAATAATCTTTAATGGCACGTATAAGTCAATATTTTACTGTACTATTATTTTCAATGGCAAGTTTTACTTGAGTTACCTTTATAACGCAAGTTCTACATACTTTTACAAATAAATTTGGCGAATTAAACTTCAAGGAAATTCCATATTTTAAGGATAACTAAGCAAGACATTGACCTCACCATATGAACCATTCTGCTTCATAGTACCTGTCACAGTGTATGTACAGAACCGTTAAAAGGTAAAGTTTTTTTATAATTTAGTATAGTTTATGACTTCTGAATTTTTTCGTTTTCAAACATATATTAAATAAACTTATGTATAACTTGTTATTTTATTTTCATTTGTGTTAATTTGTTTATAGTATTCAATAACTAGGTTTTGTTGTTCCTAGATAGATATATAAAAAAAGACAACATGGCGCTCGAGAATTTATCATTTTTTCATAATTTTTAGATAACATTTGTTTTAAATTAAGGATAAGTGAAAATAATTAAGCTGATGAAAAACATGCAGTATTTCAGGTGCGTTAATTGAACCCTCCCATCTTAATCAACCGATGAGCCGACGGCAGTAGCGAAAATCATTTGGTAATTATTTTTATTAATAAAATTATTTGATCAATTTATTACATCATCGCTTTTGTTTTAACATTATAAGTTGACGCCATTTAATAATAGTGTTTATATACTTTAGCAGCCGCTTATAAGGTTACAAGTGAACGCCAGTGAAGGTTTTTCATTATTAGCGGATGAATCTGCTGATATTTCTGGTGTTGAGCAGCTCTCGATAGGGCTAAGATTCGTGGATAAAAATACGTATCTGAGGAATTCTTGGGATTTTATGAACTTAGGTCCATGAATGCAGACGGTATATCATCATTAATATTACAAACTTGCGAAAATTATGGCTTAAATATGCAAAAGTTGGTAGGATTAGGTACTGATGGTGGTGCAACAATGGCAGGCCGCGAAAACGGAGTGCAGAAAATAATTCGTGAGAAATATAACAAAGCTCTCTTTTTTCATTGGGCTTCACACAGACTTAACTTGGTGGTCAACGACTTAAATAAAATCCACGATGTACAAAATTCAGTAGCTATTATAAAAAAAGTCATTGACTTTTTCCGCGAAAGTCCATATCGGAGAAAATATGTACCCAAATTGTCATATTTTGTGAAACTAGATGGTCTGTCAAGTATAAGTCTATTCGAATATTTTCGAAATATTTTGAGGAAATAAGAGACGCCCTAGAACATTTATCATATATTAAATTAAAGCTGAAATGGCAAATTCAATCAACAAAGACATTCAACGTATTCTCGAATGGGGTAGCAATAATCTAGTTAAATTTAATGCTAAGAAAACTCAGCGTTGCCTTGTGTCCGCCAAAAAAGATCGATCATTTCCTGTTGTAAGTATGAATGGCTCAGTTCTTAAGTTTTCAGACTCTATTACTTTGTTGGGTACGACTGTATCTTCAAATCTCTCATGGGTTGACCATCTTCTGTCAGCTACCAAAACAGCTGCTCGTAAAATAGGCTTTTTGTATAGATCTAAGCAGTACTTTACCTCTCGACAACTCCTTCGGCTGTATAAGGCCCAAATTCGGACTCATCTGGAATATAATTCTCACCTCTGGGTTAGTGCTACCCAATACACTCGCGATATCGTTGATCGTATTCAAAAGAGAGCGATTAGGCTTTTAAATGACCCGTCCTTAACTTCTCACATACAGTCCCTTGAGCATAGAAGGATGGTTTCAGTTCTTTCTTTGTATTATCGTTATTACAACGGCTATTGTGCTGCTGAATTATATTCTTTAATACCATCTCGGGCTATCTTTGCGAGAAATACTGGGTTCGCTCATTCACATCATCAGTATGCAGTACAAATCTCCACTTGTCGTACCAAACGGGCGCAATCCACATTTTTCTACACGGCTTCTAAACTCTGGAATGATCTCCCTAGTTCCTGCTTTCCTCTCACTTATGATATGAGAAAATTTAAGGTAGCTGTTCATAGGCATCTATTGGCAATTTATTATCCCTTTATCTATCCTCCTAAGTGTTCCTGAGTGCTTTAGCACGATAGGCCAAATTTAGCCCGTTCAGGTCCACAACCATAAAAAAAAAATATATGATGGAAATAAATGGACGTACACGATCGAAATCCAACCAGTTGTTATGCGCAATTTCCACTCCTAAATTTATTGTGTGTTTGGATATTATTTCTCACTATAGTGCCAAATTGGAGCCTGTTTGTTATATTTTACAAGTAAAAACAATAAACCTATTATCGACGAAGAAACGTATTCAATTACTTTTATCACAGGGCTGATGCAGAGAATTACTTTAAAGATATATTTCAACAATGTGTATTGGACGGAAGAAAATTTGACATTGGTATTAGAATACCTAGATTAGTTGCAACGCAAACACAAAGGGCTAACTACTCTAGTGATAGTGCTGAAAATTTTTTCGAATTTCTTGATTTACTCCATATCTGGATTCAATTACACAGTCCACTGAAGTCCTATTTTCCCAAGAGACGGTGTGCATTTGCTCTATTTTTCACCCGCAATTAAACATACAGACAGAAACATTTAGTTTGCTAAAATCAAAGATTCATATCTCAAAACTGTATGAAATTGAAAACTTGAATTGTGAAGCCGAAACTTGGAAAGAAATGTGGGTTTCAAAAGTAAAAAGAAACGATACTGACACTGAGCTCGAGGTTGTTGTATTAACAGATAAACATTGCCAGTTTTTTCCTTGCATCAAAAAAGCGTTACAAATGTTTTTAACCTTACCTCCTACCACAACAATTGAAAGATCTTTTAGTACGTTCCGACGGGTATAAACCTGGTTAAGATTAACTTAAGAGAGACTTTCTGGTCTCTGTATGCTTAGCGTTCAGAGAATTTGTGAATACAAATAAAGACACATTTATTGAAAAAGTAATTAATAGATTTGCTCAAAACAGAAGAAATCGTTTATTACTTTTGTCGGATTAAAAAAATAACATGAAAGTTTGTTTTTTATAACCGTATATATGTATTTTTAATAATAAAGGTGTAAAAGTTTATTTTACTTTGCCCCCCCCCCCCTCTATATTTGACTTCCGGCGCCACTGTACGAACTGACTTATTTATTGAAGCTGCACTACTCAGTATACGACCGAGCTGGTAGCGTAGTGGTGATACGATCTGCTTAGCATTCGGGAGGTAATGGGTTCGATTCCCGTTACCGTCTACCTTGTATGAGGTTTTTTCAGGGGGTTTTCCTCAAACACATGTAGCGGCATGGTCACTGCGTATATGCACACCATGTGCGGCTGCTTAGGCGAATGCTGGGGTAGTATTTTCTCCCTCAGAACCCTAACTCCGTTCCTTCCGATCCTATCCTGACCACACCCATCCTTAATCCCACCATGCATGTATACGTAATGTATATATGTATGCTGGGAATCCATGATTGTGGCTGAAGGAGCTCGGAAAGCTCGATCAGCCCGCCCTCCCCCTTGGGGAGGGAATGAAATACGTGGCATTTTCCTTTTCCGCAGTATACGATAAATTTAAGCACAACAGTGTACATAGTTAGGAAATGAATATTTTTCCTTAATTATTTATTGAACCCCATTCAACCTCCACTCATAACCGACGCAACGTCATAACTCTGAGCAATTAATTTATTTGGTGTATCACCAATTAATGGGTCAATTTCTTTTAAAATGCAGTCAGATTGTAACAGTATGATGACCTTGAGGTTATATAAAATTCCAAAATCTTTCTACCGGAGTATCATAGACAATATAACGCCAAACAATAACATGTTGCAAATTACTCAATATGTCGTAGTTTCATCTACGATAAGGGCAACATAATCATCTATTTTTAAATTACTTTGGCATGATAAACTTCAAGAATGCACTCCAATACTTCATTTTGTGTCGTTTTGGATGTCCCTTTAAACAAAGGAGATTTTTTAAAATAATCTTTTAAATCTTTATCTAATCAAGAAATGCATTGTATTAGTTCCCGAAATACTCCTTTATTTTCAAATATTCTGCTTTCATCATGTCCTCGTAATGTTAACTCTAGCACTAGTTTTAATACATACCTGTTTTTATCCAGTCGTTTGTCATGCGCCGTTACATTCTGTTTATAATCTAAACTTAACTGGGTTAATATATTTGATTTTCCAAAGGTAAACAACTAAACACATTATGCAAATGTGTGCTAAATTTGTAACTCCATCTTTAGCTACCTCTGAACAATACACATGAAAAACAAAAAAAAATGCATTTCTCATCACACTCACAAATCCAATTGTTTTTTAAGTACATACTTCATTTAAACTTTCTGGTCCAACATTTGATATTTTAGTGCAATTTTGTTTTTTTAATAAAATCAAATTAGGCGATGGTTTACCTGATTGTATTATTTCCAGCTTTTCCTCTAAAGAGTGCGTGAAAAACCGATTTATTACAAGATTAATTATGTTATTCATCACTAGAAACTTATTGCCACCAAACTTATTTACGAGGATCCAACGATGTGTAACAGGTAAACTCATTTCCGATAGGCAATCTTACAATCGTTGTGCCGATACTGAAGAGGCACTGTTGGGTTTCTTTTATAATTTCGATTTGCCTATAATTGGCTCCTCCGACTTTGATAAAATGTGGACTGTATTCTCATAACACTTAGGTTTATTAAACAAAGTATTAATAATTACAACAAAAGATGGCCATGATATTAATAAAAAAATACTTTTTGACGCTAATTAATTGATTGATTGCAAAAACCAGTAACAAGTCATGTCAAAAAACCGTCAATGGTCTGTTCCTTGCACACTTCTCTTCAGGCGTGGGCGCCTGTCATGCCGACCGCCTGGAAAGGGTCACTTTCAACACTTAAGCTTGCTTGCCGTCTGTCGGTAATAGACAAATTTTCGAAATCGTTAGCTCGTAGGTCCCGCGTACCGTACGCTCTGTTACTACCAAACCACCAAAGCATCAACCAATGATCCGGCGACCTTCCAAAACTTCCACTTATTTCTCTATTGCAACTGATGCAAGTACTCAACACTCCATCGGGACCAGAAGAGCCGGATCATTCTTCTAATGTGTTGGAGTCTCTTGTTGAAGTTAATGGTTGTTCCTTGAAGGTTTACGTCAGAAAAGGGTTTGTCCACATAAAAAATTCCCCCGGGGAATTGCTTCAAGGTCGTTAGGATCTTGGCTAAAGGCGACCAGGCGTCTAGAATTTAATACGATCTCTACCTGCGTGAGCAACGTATAGAATTCCTCAAAATTCAAAGTAATATTCATTACTCGATTCAAATGTATCTTAATAGACTTAATGACCGACTCCCAAACACCAGCAGTGTGCAACGCGAGGCGGTATAAAGTGCCATTTAACTTTAATTTAATTTAAATAATCATGGAAGTCTGTAACAGTCATTATGGGCACACACGAAATTGGTACCATTATTTGAATAAATGTACGAAGGTTCAGTGATTAACTCTATGTGTACAGCAACCAAGACTTGATTCATTTACGCGTTTTCAATTTTCCAACCTTAATGTCAAACGAACCAGCACAATCAATTTTAGTTAAGTTGATCTGCCTATTTCCACAGTTTTTTTTTATAAAGCGACGTTTCGGAACTGGACTCTGCTGCCGCCATCAGGCTTAGTCCTGATAAGGACTGATTTCGCACTTGAGTCGCATTCATATATTATGATTTTTCCCAAGCACTTGACTACTCGCATTTTCCAACTTTGGTACCTTTCACTTACAAGTCTGACACCTTTACCGATGAGTCACTGAGTAATCCTATATATATATATATATATATATATATATATATATATATATATATATATATATATATATATATATATATAACAGTGTCCCAAATGGACAATGTTTCTCAAAATTCTATTACCATTCCAGAAGTGCTATTACATTTTATCATTTGTTTTTGCTTTTATTGTAAATGATCGCAAAAGTCTGTTTTTTCGTTCAATAAATTTTATCGATAATATTTCCTAATTGTCAAGCTTGTGCTTTTTCATAATTATTGAAGCATTCAATTGCCTATTGATGGAGGTATTAATTAGTGAACGTCAAAAAACTTGAACGTTATAGTGAGCCATGGCCTAACTAGATCAACAATTCTTTGCGATTTACAGGCAACTAAAATTTTTTTCTTATTTCAGTATTCATTGAAAAGAAAATACCATATTGTGATACACTTTTGAAAAGAAGAAAAAAGAAAGCTATAGTCATTATCTCGAAATCTAAAAAAGATATTCTTTTGTTTTACTTTTTATTGTACAGTTCTGTCAAAATGCACCATTTTGGTTTTCCGGGATTTCTTGAAAAATCAAAAACAATTGATCAAATGTAACAGAACTTCTGCAATGGTAATAGAATCCTGAGAAACATTGTCCATTTGACCAATTTTGCAGAACTTATAATAACAGGGATAGCCATACAGTCAGCACCAATTTGGGTCACAGTATATATATATATATATATATATATATATATATATATATACATATAGATAAATATGTATTACTTTTTCGTGGTTGCGCAGTGGTTTATTGCGCATGTTGCGCCGTAACCTACTGCCCAGGTGAATTACGCCTAAGCTTTTCGTACATTATTGGGATCCATACGGTTTTCATTTCTACACTTATCGGATTTTCTGCTAGTGCGATGTACGTGGCTTCTTTGAGTTTCCGGCGAGTTGTATTTTCGTCCTTTGCCACTATCTGTATGTTATCACATTGGATGCGGTGGACGATGGCAAAATACAAAGGGGAATTCTCTTAACCCACCCCACACTACAGCAAACCTCTCCATGTGTACAGTCTACCAAAGATGCACTAGGAAGCAATTCCTCTGAGACCAATTGAGAGCTCCAGAAGTTCTAAAATATATTGGATTACTCAGTGGCTCCGCAGTAAAGGTGTCAAACTTGAAAGGTGCCAAAGGTCGAATCTGATAATCGTCGAGTGCTTGGGAAAAAATCATATTTTCATTCGACCCAAGTACGAAATCAGTTTTATCAGGAACGAGGCTAATGACGGAAGCAGAGTCCACTTCCGAAACGTCGCGCTATAAAAACTGTGGAAATAGGCCGATCAACTGAACTAATATGAGACCACAGTTACAAAACACTTATAATACAGAAGCACAGTAAATGCCACAAACTGAAAAAACTCTTGAAGGCGTACTCTTACACTCGGTAAATGACCAATTTGTTGATTCATGATAGTGGGTTTTACTTCAAAATATTTCAAACATTTCGTAAGAACTCCTATTCACATGCCCTCTCTTCAGTAGAGAGATAGATCACTGGGTAGTATTTCCTCTAATAACTAAAATGTCTCATGTATTCAACTCACCAACAACAAAAAAACAATGAGGTGATTTCGTTGCAAATTCTCCTGAAATTATACAACCCAGTTGTGTATTTTGAAGAATTGATATCTTTACCCAAATTTACTTGCCCTACACAAAGTAAACTGAAAAATAGCTGTTCCCAATTAGCATGTTAACAGACCTGGATTAATTAAACAAAGGATCAGCCTACTTTATATTATTCAGAATATTTAAGTAAGAAATATTGAATGTATCCCCTGGACTTTTGTTAGTTATTTTACCAATAACAAAGAAAAATAATTTGATTTTAAAATTATTGTGCATTATTGGTATTATTTATTTATTTAAACTAATATTTAATTTTTTGCATCTATTTTACAATATTGTAAGAGTTTTTTTTATTTTTTAATTCAAATGCCACTTCAATTTTCAAATGCAGAATATGCAGACATAATTTTTGTATACGGATTCTGTAATGGAAATGCTGCTAGGGAATACGAAAGAAGATTTCCTGGTCGTCGCGTTCCCAGCCATCCAACGTTTGGATCTGTTTTTAGTTATTTGCGAAAAATGGCACTTTCACAAAAGCAAATACAGAAAGAAATGTTGATGATCTACAGGACGACAATATTGTTCATACTGTTCTTGCGAATCCAACAACAAGCACCAGGAAAGTAAGTCGAGAACTTATTGTTATCCAAACAAAAGTAAGTAGTCTTACGAAAAAATCGTTTACACCCATACCATATCCAAATAGTGCAGCGGCTACATCCTGGAGATGAAATCCACAGGTGGTAATTTTGTAGGTGAATTGCAAATCAGAGAGTAGAACTATACAGGACATTGTTCATAGACGAAGCACAGTTTACAAGAGATGGGATAAATAATTCTCGTAATGCACATGTGTGGGCAGAAGAAAATCCCCATGCTGTTCGAGAGTTCCGTTCCCAGGTCAGGTTTTCTGTCAACGTGTGGATTGGTGTAATAAATGATCAACTGATAGGGCCTCACTTTTTTGAAGGTCCTCTAACAGGACAAGTTTACTTAGAATTTTTACAAAATACTTTGCCTAACTTACTTGTCCACATAGGAATACGAGAGATGTATTTTCAACATGATGGGGCGTCGCCTCACTTTTTAGTTGCAGTAAGAAATCATTTAAACAATATTGGAACAGGTGGATCGAACGTGCAGTTCCTATTTCATAGCCTCAACGGTCCCCTGATTTCAACCCTGTAGGCTATTATGTTTGGGGACGATTGAAAGAGTTAGTTTATTCGGAGAATATTAATTCCCGAGAACAACTAATTAATAAAATTCTCCTGTGTACGAATGTTGTTAGAAATGATCCTTTGACAATTCGCAAAACGATAAGACATTTAACAATTCGGCAGCAAAAATGCGTAGAGGCTGCTGGGTTTCATTTCACAAATTTACTATTATTTATTATCACCATTTTCCTGTTTACATTCTAGTAGCTATGGATATGCTTTAGTTTGAGTTTATTGTTATTGGCTACAATTTAGTTATTGTTCTGGAATTAAATTAAAATGAAATAAGACATGATTACCTTGATACATATGTATTTCTTATAACTATTGTATTTGCAAAAATAAAATGAGGAGTGATGTTTATAGCTTAATAATTATTAGCAATTGTAACTATTTATAAATTATTGTGCATTTGTGTTTTCAAATTATTTGCGTTTTCGTGTTACGTAGTTTTAATTTTAAAATTTCTTAGAGTCGTTTCTTATTACTTGTTATTACTATGCGTTGCAGTTTATTTATCATTTATTGATCTGATATTTAATAAAAAATATTTCTAATGAAGATGTTGCAATTTTCAATTTATTTGAGTATTTTGAATATTCCAGCTACGTTCTATAAAAATGTACAGGGTGATTTTCTTTTAAAAAGTGTTTAATCCGGTCCTGGAAACAACACAAAGGGACAGTAACAATGTAGATAAAGCAATGTTCACGTATTCTGTACTTATTTTAGTTAAAATATCTGCCACTGACAATGTTTCTTTTCAATTATTACATTATTATGTGATATGCCATGGCGGATTTACAATTTCACCCAAATTTGATAGTTTATTAAAAATAAAATAAAAGTGTGACAAAAATGTCACACACATGGTTTTCATTGTCTTTTTGTGTACTTTGAAAACCACTAATTACAATTTAAAAAAATCATATACAGGGTGAACTTTTTAATATGAACAGGCCCAGTTAATTTTTCCGAAGCCGGTCCTGGAATTTCTAAGATTTGAGAACGCCGATCGAATACTACATAATAGTGTAATGTTTCACCAAAAAAATCTAATAATTCGTGTAGATATAGCCAAATGAATCTTTTATCAAAATTGATAAATCACCCTGTATATTAATAAAAAAACGGAGTTGACACTTTTTAATGGCCATATGATATTCCCCATAAGGGACTCTATATATGGTATAAGTATGTAAAGTTCGTCATGACTCACCCTGTATATGTGTTTGCAGGGCAAAGTTAAAATTTTATATTTAATAAATACGTTTCTACACGTTTCTCGAGGCGGAATGTTGAATATCAATCAAATAATATTTAGAATTTACATCAGTTCTACATACATAAAGACAAAATTTGCATCGATTGGGGCTTGAACCTTGGTGGCGCAGTTGGTAGCGCGGTACTCTAGCAAAGTACAGGTCGTAGGTTCGAATCCTACTCGAGGTAAACTTTTTATTTATGTATTTAATAAAATTAATAATAATTTTTAATTACATATTTAACTTTGAACTTATTCGTTCATAACAAAAACTTATAATAAATAATAATAATGTATAAAAAATAATAAGTTGTTATTTTTTGTATCAATTACATTAATAGATCACATAAACATACTTTTTTGAAGTTCACCTGTTCTTATAGTCGCGACAGAGACATGTTTATAAACAACAGTGGGTCTTTAAGTGCAGTTTTCTGTTCCGACTTTCTTACAGATTTTTATGAGGAAAACTTAATAAAAGACGTAGTCGGAGAGTATGCTAATGTTTATTTAGTGTGAAAATTAAATATTAATAAAACAATTTTTTTATTAGTCAGGCACAAAGCAACTTTACATTTTGTACAAGAAATCCTTGAAAATCCAGTAGGGCAACTTTTGCAACGTGATTGTTTTTCTGCCATGAAGAGTAATCGACCAAAATTATCATACCTCACGTCATTGACTGGTAGAACTACAACACGTTCATGTTTTTTTCCCTTTTGCCTCTCATGCCTTCGATAAAGCAGCCAACCATTCACCACAGCAACTGCTAAACACCAGTACACAATTCTCATGTACCACTTGGGTGAGCGTATGTTTATTCTGTACAGTTCGATAAGCATATCGCACAAATCAACCCCGTCCATGAGTTTATTATATAATTTCGCTGTATGTGGTCTGTCGACACTTATGTGTTTTTTCTCCTCTTTGCTCCAACGTCTACAAACATCAATCTGTTCGATAGCAGTGAATGTGGAAATGAAATTTAATACTTTTTCTGTCAAACCAACGGATCAAGGATATATTTTCTTGGGTTCTTACCATATGATCATATGACCCACAACCATTTCGTTTTAAATCAGTCTCCGACTTAAGTGGACAATTGCCCATTCTTGTAGCTCTTATGGTACCTAGAAATAGGAATCCTTTTTCTTTTAGAGCTTTGGCAAGCGTCAGCGAGGAAAACCAATTATCGGCGAATATTTCGTAATTGTTGTTGGGGGGGTATGTGATCTGTCAAGGCCATTACAATATTACCTGAAATGCCCAGACCATAGTCGCTACATGTATTGTTCCCAACATAAATCTTGAAATCATACATAATTCCAGATGAGCCAGCTGCGGTAAATCATTTATATCCCCACTTATGTGGCTTATTTTTTATGTATTGCTTGGCGTCTTTCTGAAGCAATAGGTACAGCCCGTGTGTTTGATTTATTTGCTTATTCTGCTTGAAGTAGTAGATGTATTTGCAACATGAGATGTGCTGGGAACGGGCATATTTTTGGTTGGAATTTTCTGTAAAAATACACAACTAAGTATAATTATCCTAATAATATTCCACAAAAATAAATTAATACCTCAACTGCTGCTTCAAGCTCTTGCTCTTGCACTACAGTCTGTAATATATTCTCCGGAATTTCGTTAGGTTTAGTGACACAATCTATTTCGTCACCATCATCGTTATCGGACTCTAACTCATCGTCAGAATCAGTTCCTGTCTGAATTGGCAAAGCTAGTTTTGTATAAAACCCTTCTTCACTTCCATTTTCTATAAGCGCACATAACTGCCAAATTTCAGAATCAGAAAGTTTATTACTCATTTTGGCATAAAAAACACTTCACTTAGCACTTATAACACACAATTGCACATAAAATGTTTATAACCAATGTATACTATATTACAGTCTTCAAGTCCCACTGTTGTATATTTACAGCAACACTGTTTGCGGACGGTGCGTTGTACTAATACAACCTATAACTGGCAAAACTATCTTATTCGCTTTTGAACAAAATATTTTTATTTTCAGATAAAAACACACCACCCACGAAACAAATGCAAACAAATCTTACAAGAAATAAATTTGACATACATCAAGACATGCAACTAACTGAATCCGAAGAGACGTTTAGAGCCATCTAGTGACTAGTAGCCGAACTGGAATACTGTTGTTTAGAAACTACAATGGTAAAGAATCACCTAAATGGAAGTCTTAGGATTATATTCACTATTAAATATAATGTTGTATATTTGCAACATTCGGATTAAATATGCCTGGTAAAAGAATATAGTAACTCTACATACGATAATATTCAAGTAGAAAAATTATAAAACAAAATCGTATCTTTACTTACGATGTTATTTTGCGTGAAAGATAAGATAGTATTTCATGGTATAACGCCTGACATGACGATTCCTAGATTGGATCCCGCTAAAATAGTATTGTTTCCCGCGAATTCATGTAATCTGTCTGGCAGTTATGACAGGTTGATTAGTTAGCCATAGTTCCTTGTGGAACTTTATCCAAAGTAGTTTTGTATGTGTCCTCTGGTTAATTTTGGTGCGTGGAAATTTTGAATAGTTGCATTATGAGCAATAGAAGTAAATACATTTTGCAATTGGACGCTGGTAAGTCTTTAAAACTATTTTAATCACATACATACACGGGTTTAAAAAATTTTTAAAAGTATTTTTAGTATCATTTTTTTAAACATCCTATATATGTTAAATAGAATAATAAATCCACTGATTTCTCCTACATTTTAGATGAAATAAATCAAAATGCCATAATTGAAGATGATTCTGTCACAGAATTGGAAAATGATTTCTCGTGTAACAGTTTAAACCCAAATCCAGGATATGGAGAAGTTCCAGCTGAAACTCTTAAACCTCAAATGGGTAATAATGAAACTACAGATGGTTCAATAACAATTACAAAAAATGATAATACATTTTCGGAGTTGCACAATTCAAATCTAGAAGTGAATAATTCTATTTTTGAAGTTCAAAATGAAATTTTAACAAATATAATAACCGGTGAAGACGAGAATTTGGATCCTAATGTAAATTTGGTAAGATTAAAATAAACTCTTCAATTTAATGTTTAATGTACTTAATATTTTCAGAACAACAATGAGGATTATGATATCCTCATGGAAACTGACATTGAAAATGGAAAGGTAATTGTTGGAAACAGTAAACAAAGGAATTATCCGAAAAAAATCACACTGGGATGAAAGAGACTTCGAAACGTACAAGAGTGGAAGTTTAATTCAGCGAAAAGAAAACGTAATTTGGGACAAGAGTATATTTTCGTAGTTTCAAAAAAGGTTATAAAACCTTATTGTGAAGCAAAAAAATGAAGGCTTCAGTGTTTCTCTAAAATTTCCAACGAAGTAAGAGAAAACATATTTTCATCATTTTCGAGTTTGGGAGATCACAGCAGACAATTGAATTACATTTCAAAACACGTAAAAATTATTCCTAAAACAGTTTGTACTACACTTAGTACTCAGTCGAGAAGGTCGGTCTGTTTAAATTATTTATTTACGGTTGAAGATAAAATGGAAAAAGTTTGTAAACTATTTTTCTTAAATACTCCTGATATTAACAATCAGTGGATAAAAACATCCCAAAAAAAAAGTCATTCGGAGGTTGAAATTCTATAGCCTGACAATCGCGGAAGAAATTCAAACACAAATAAAATATGCCCTGCTATTTTTAACTCCATTCCAACGCATATTAATATGTTTCCCAGAATCTCATTATATCAGAAAAGATTCTTCACGAGAATATTTGCAATCTGACATTCAAAGTATAAGTTTCATGTACGATCTTTACAAAAAATAGATGATTGGAACCAAAAGCATCACTGTTGCTACCTACAATCAGTATAGAAAAGTTTTTAACGTAGAATGTACCATTGTTTTTTTTTTACCAAAAAAAGATCAATGTAATCTTTGTGATGCTTTTAATTTGTTAAGTGATGTAGAAAAACAATCAAATTGAACTTAAAGAAAACATCTACAGAACAAGCAAATAGTGCGAAATTTAAAAGAATCCGGTAAAACAAGAGCAAAGGACAACGAATCATTACTAGTAGCCTGATTTGACTTACAAAAGGTACTTATTACTCCCTATAGAGAAGTAAGTACCTTTTATTATAAGCTTAAATATTCCACATACAATTTTACGATATTTGACATTGGAAGTTCTCTCTGTTATTGTTACATATGGAATGAGACTATAGCAAAACAAGGAGCCAATGAGATTGGCAGCTGCTTACTTAAATGGCTTGAAGAGATGAGTGAAAAAGGAAAATCAAATTTTATATTTTATTCTGATAATTGTAGCGGTCAAAAAAGAAACCGTTTCATTTTTGCCGTGTATTGCTATGCCTTAAAAAAATATAATATCGAATCCTTCAAAGAGGCCATACTCAAAATGAAGGGGACGTTATGCATGTCTTGATTGAAAGAAGAAAGAAAGGTAAAGATATTTTTACACCTGATCAATGGGTTATGTTAATTAATTTGGCTAAAAAATCAGGAAAATCATATACTGTAATTGAAATTTTGCAAAAAGATGTCTTTGACTTAAAACAATTAGTCCTCAAGAACCAGAATTGGAATATCAATGAAATAGGAAATAAAATCAAGTGGAGCGAAATTAAGGAGATACAAACAAAAATTTACCTAATATTTTGAAAATAAGATACGATTTAAATGACTACATTACTGTCAATTTGGAAAAAAAATGAGTTTAAGGCAAACAAAATTAACTTTAAATACAAGTAGTAGTATTATCAACAAACTATCGCAAGCATATAAAAAACCAATTTCAATATCGTCGAAAAAGTTTATTTATTTTATTTATTAATAAACGGGGTGAGCCCCACCAATTTACAGTCATATATAAATTTTTTGGAGTTTATCGTAAAACATAATTTCTTAATCATAAACAAGTACACACTTCGACAATTTTTTTTATGGTATATAAACTAGTACTAAAAATATCAAACCACTCCGTATTCTCATTGCATTCCATCGACACTCTCTCAATTATATTTAGCCGCTGACCATTTCTTAACAGTTTTAAAATAAATAATACATTGTTTTGTCGTAATTGTCTACTAGGCACTTGAAAATTAAATAAGCTTAAAAATTCAAGATAATTAATAGTATTATTTAAAATTTTGAATGCAAATATTAAATCAGCTCTATATCTTGCAAACTCAAGTGTCACAATCATTAACTTTTGCCGTATATTACTATAATCATAATCTATATATCGCATTGCATGTCCAATTCTTTTTTGCCGCAAACCTTAAAAATATATTATTCAATGACTCAAGTCTTTTAATGACTCCAATTTCTGAAGGGTACCATATGGGTGATGCATACATTAATACTGAATATACATAGAAAAAAATGTATAGTTCTAAGTGTTTCAATTTTTGAAAATTTACAAGAAAATCTTTTAATAAAATATAACTTTTTCTTTACTTTTAATTCAAGATAATCAATATGCGGCTTAAATGAAAGTTTAGAGTCAAAAATAATTCCCAAATCAATATGTTCAACATTCTGTAAGGCTTGATGATTAATGAAATATAAATTGTTATTCACACAATCAGAACCGAACCTGACTGAAAAACATCTATTTATTCAATTAAATCATTAATTTTAAAATTTTGGTTATTAAGTATAATAAAAATAGAGAGACATACGATATAATTTGAACGTGTTAGGTTGTATTATTTTGTCGTAACTCAAGTTGCGCTAATATATTTAGCGAGGTTATAGAAATATTTTATCGTAACTCACAAAAGTCACCTTAAACATAAACTTGCTTACAATGTGTACACACTTCAATTGAAAGAGAATACCTTAAAACACTGCAAGAATAAAATTCAACACTTTCAGTGGAAGAGGAGATATGAATTTTTAAAAAGAATAAACGTTGTTTGCGTTTTCCCTAAAGTATCAATTATAGAGTCACAATGTTGTTAGATTCGCACGTCGATATGCATTGACTGAAAGTCATTTTTTGATTTAAAAACTTTATCGTAATATTTTTACCCATCTAACATTTATTTTACACATTTTATTGGGTTATCCGGACTGGGACTGACCCCATAAAGTACGGGTTAGAAAGGCTACTGTAATATAAAATTATGTGGCAAGTACAAAGGATTAATAATTCTACAACTGTATTTGTCAAGCACAAAAAATAAGAGCCTTAAAATAAAAATAACATTATACTACAAAGCACTATTCTAAAAATATGTCAAACAAGATTTATAAATAATATTAAGCAATACCTTACCTGAATAGTAGAAGTACTAAACATGCCACACCAATTGTTACACTGAGATCATTCATCTTAAATAAATGATAAAAATTAATTAAATTTACATAATTATGATATGAAAAATTACCATTCAACTTTCCTCAAATATTATGTGAGAAATGCAATACAGCCAACAGTAAACAAGATATTCAGCAAATCATTAATTTGTTAAACTTAAACCATGCAAACTACCACGCAGCAGCTTACCCGTGCTAACCGCAACACAGCTGTGGGAGGAATATTCAAAACTGGAGGATCGTTAATTGACGTAATATTAACGTTTAACGACAATTTAAATCTTCCTTGTAAATAAACTGGCAATATAAATACATCAGTTGCAGAAAATTCAACTTCCATATTAATATCATCATCCGTATATTCTGATCCATCATGTACGTAATAAACTTTATCTCTAGAAATATCGGACAATGTAAAAGAATTCTTTTCATGAGGCCAAACGTCTATAACAATGTTCCCATGTTCTGGCATTTCTAATATGTGAAATATAACTCCTGATTCGCCAATTCCATATTTAGGATAATCCAAAACTATGTGTAAATTAGATGTAGTTATCAATACACTTTGTCCCTCCATAACTTGTAATGGCTCCAATATTAATAGTTCTAAATCGGTAGCTAAACTGCCTCTCGAAATTACTTTACTTTTTATATTTGTGGAATTTGAACAAATATCTGATTTGCAAACACACTGATAAGAATCTAAACCTTGCTGAATACACGTTCCTTGATTAATGCAAGGATTATTCATTAAGCACGGAAACTTCCATAAGCATCCGTTTAACAACCCTTCAGTTGCACGAGCATCACGTAATCCCACATTTTTACTCCCAATTTTTAAATATCTAATACATCCTTTAAAACTACCATCTGGTATTTTCGTTCCCTTCAGTGTTAACTTAGTTCGTTTGTTAACATCTACACCCCCAACATATAATAAATCACTGGTTTCCCATATACTACCGACAGTCTTTGAAACTTTTAAACTTTTTGTCCGTGAATCAACATTTAATTCAACATAAGGAGATAAAATTCGTAACGTTACTTTATGCCATTGCCCATCTGCGACAAACACATCATTAATTCCGTCAATAACCTTATTACTCCCCAACTTTAATATAAGTTTCAGTTTCCCTTTCCATAATTCTAGAGAAAACGTATCAAGTTTTGAAGGTAAACCTGTATTATATAAAATAACTGCACTTTTTTCTGACAACGTTTTTAACTCGAACTGCCAAGTCATTAAATCAAGCTTCGAAGATGTCGTCACAGTTAAATAAGCACCATCATCAACAAAACTAATGGGTTGGTTTGCATCTGCATCAAATTCTGCCCCACAATTCCATGTTATACCTTGTACCGTTGACTGAGTTTGCCTCGATCTGACACGTTCAAGAACAGGTATACCATTATACACTAAATCTGATAAACAGCCTCGAAAATTTTCCTGATGGCCAAAAAATATATCTGTAAAATTTCCGTATCCTCCCACAAATAAGCCATAATGAATATTCAATTCAAAAAATTTACCAGGAAGTTGCTTCCTGAAAAACATTCATGAAGTAGGATGTTTAAAAAGTGTGGTGTAATTACTTAATAACTTGCAGATTATCCACAATTAAAGATAGATTGGCTTCTCTTCTAATGACTGTTACCTCATGCCATTCCAAATCATTTAGTTTTATATTATGTGGCGAAGCGATTTCAAATTCACCTGAGCCCAAATTTATATTAACTTTTAATCTACCATCATCCAGTCTTAATATACAATAATCAGTTGATCCAGCGACTAATAATATTAATGCCTCTGACAATTGACTACGGAACTTGAAATGAATATCTGTATGTCCTTTTGCTTCTTTCAAAGCAAGTGAAATAAAACTGTTACCGTAAAATGAAGCTAAAACAATTTTTAATTAGCAAAAGCATTAATTATTTAAAACTTACCTTGATCTAAACAACTGCATAAAGGTGTTATAATGAATAGAATAAAATATTGTAAAAACAAATATGCCATCATAAATTAACATTAGGGAATAAATTTTCATATTCGTGAAATATAATCATAATAACGTGAGGAGTTCAATGCGCTACTTTGTTTGAAACACAAACGTAACTTGATGAATAGAAGTAAAATT
The DNA here is from genome assembly GCA_036346205.1 of Vesta saturnalis. Classification (NCBI taxonomy): domain Eukaryota; kingdom Metazoa; phylum Arthropoda; class Insecta; order Coleoptera; family Lampyridae; genus Vesta; species Vesta saturnalis. Next base: position 933,202 of record JARFJB010001062.1, read on the forward strand.
ATTTTGTCGCACCCTATATGACGTACACATCTACTCTAAATTAGTCACGTATAAAATACAGATAAAGGCTTAAAAAAGTGTATAAACTACAATCTTTTTATGGTTAATGGAATCACACATACACACCAAGATACGTCCATTTCTGTTTGCAGAAAACAATTTTACGCAAGCGTGGGTGGAAATGGAGCGAAAATAACATTTCTAAAAATAGACCTTTGTAAAAAAAAAACAAAAAAAATTTGATTTAATCTGTAATGACGTAGCTAAATTGGTTTTCTAATGAAATGCCAGAAATAAAATTTTGTTTTTATTCGCAAACCCTTAGGCTGGTTACAGTTCAGTAACGTCCTAAAAGATTTTATTTCAGGGTTTCGCCTTTTCGTGCCAGTAACGTTACTGTGCCCATGTAATATCGCCTCGCTGGATTAACGCTTACCACTAAATGTTTCAGGCAAAAAGTTATAGGCAGTTGTGGGCGCTATTTTCATAATTACAGGAGACACTAAACTTTTTAATTTGGGCTTTATATAATTTATATTATTAAATTTTGAATTCTGCTAACTTTTTCTGTTCTTACAGTACAGCATAAGGTTATAGTTATATTCTTGTTTATATATATATATATATATATATATATATATATATATATATATATATATATATATATATATATATATACATATATGTATCATTTTAAATACTCTCCATGCACCACATTAGAACCGATATATTTACATATGATAAAGCATAAACATTTTATTAATTTTGTGGAATTTTTTGTTAATAAGTTATTGTATTTTGTTAACCCTTAAACGGGTAGTGTATTTCACGAGATATATAAAAATAGAAACCAAGTAGAAGGGGGTCAGCAATCCCCCACGACTTTGATAACATCACAAATACAAGGGGCGGTGGTAGAAGTGGGGGACGTCACGTCTCCTCTCCTTCCCCACGTGGCCACGCCCGCTTCCAACTGATTGGTCGTGCGCACCTATACAGCCCCAGGTTGAGCCTTCTGATTGTAAAGCCTAAGGGCAGGCCACGCCACCTGATTTCAGATTGGTCTATTCTGGCGGCCATTTTTGTTTTGACGACCATTTTTGTTTTAGCGATCATTTTTGTTTTGTCGGCCATTTTTGTATTGTTATGGAGGGAAAACTTGAAATTTGAAATAGTATTCTAATAATCGGGTACCGATTCCATCTCGTAAGACAGCTATAGGACACCGGAACTTGCTCTCGGGTCTACGCCCCTCTGTTCGCACCCCCTTGTTTACTATGGCGGGAAAACTTGAAATATGAAATAGTGTTACAATAAGAGAACTGATTCCATCTCGTAAGACAGCTATAGGACACCGGAACCATGCTCTCGGGTCTTCGCCCCTCTGTGCGGGACCCCTTGTATAGCTATAGGCCCCCGAAACAGGAACCCGATTCCATCTCCTAAAACAGCTATAGGACTCCGGAACCTGTTCTCGGGTCTTCGCCCCTTGTCGAGTCTTCTACTATGGCGGAAAAACTAGAAATTTGAAATAATAACCTAATAAGGGAGCCCACGTACTACCTCATAAGACAACTACAGGCCTCCGGAATTTGTTCTCGGGTCTGCGCCCCATTGGCGGGTTCCCTGACTGTTTGTGACGCCATCTACTGATATAGTTTTTAAACTAATAGATGTTTTCTGTAATAGAAGTTCAGCGAGGTTCCACCTATACTACATGTTTAAAAGTAGATTTAGCTGTTATGGCGGGGTATTTGAAATAGTATCGTAGTAGCGTACTATCTCATAAGACACCGTTAGAACTCTTAAACTTGTCACAGAGTATTAGCCCTACTGCAGTGGCCCCCTTCTTTGTTTATGGCGGCATAAAGATCTAATTGTAGATTTCTGTAATAGGGTCTGATCTTGCTTCCATCCAGCGGTATATTTTAAAAGCTATGAAAGGTGGGAGAATGCCGCCATCTAGTTGTGTATTTTGGTAATAAAAAGGTAAGAGGTTTATTATACGCAAATCAATAACTATAAAGTTTAAATTCACAAATCCATGTCACATAAAGTTATTGATTTTAAAATAGCATAACACTCATACCTTTATCTAACTACACAAATGGCCTGAGATCGAGTTTATAGAATAACAGCTGACACTATTGCAGAGTTGGTTTATGACGTCAACCTATAAGCATAATAATACATTAAAATTTTTAACAGCATTTTTTGTGAACAATGTCAAACAAAATACATATTAAGAATAATAGTCACACTTTAAGAAGTGCTTTCTTTCTGCTATTCTAATAACAACTATGTGTTGGAGAATTGTTTATTGAGCTATTTATACCGTGCACAAACACACACACACACACAGGCACGCACGCACGCACGCACGAACGAACGCACCCTCGCATGCCCGCACGCACGCACACACACACACAATACTACTTTTTAAAATGAACAAATAATGAATATACATTAGGAAGCTATTAAGATTCCCGAAAAGATATATGTCAAAATTTGAACCCGTTATGATTAATATATAGCTTTATCACATGCTCAATTTAGAGGATATTTAAAAGAAAACAAAACCACCGTTTTGATATTAAAAGATAGACAAGATAAAAGTAAAACATACCGATGATTTTAAATACAATATTATAGTTGTTGATTTGAAATCAGCTTCTACTAACATCTTACATATAGAAATAAGATTTATATAGGGTGGGTGTCTACTGCATGGATCGAGGATTTCTGCTTAATTATTAGAGATTTCAAAACCAATTTTGGTGTGATAATACACGATTATTGGACCTACATTCTAAAAATATTTAGGTATATACAGGGTGATTGAAAAAAATATGCCAACCCAAACCTGTGTTTTTTTAAATAGAACACCCTGTATATTTTTGTATTTTTGGATTCAGGGTTACATTTAGAATAAAAGTACAGAAATTTGTATCTGTATCACTAACCGTTCTGCAGATATCATCACTTTAGTACCAAAATAGAGTTAACTTTGGAACCACGATGCGAGCGTTGTCACCACAATTTTGTAATCTGTTTATACCACCAACTATTAATAATAGTCTACTAACAAACAAACTGGGATTTGTTTCAAAAACATGTAGTAAAACTATACAGAATAATTAAATCACGCGAAATGTAATTTCGCTCAATTGTTTCAAATGCAACACCCTGATACTTTTTTCATTTCGTTTCCCCGTGAAAAGTAGATACCAATTGATAAAAGATTTCATAGCCATAAGACCGACCCTTCTTGAGATATTGACGCTTTTACGTAAAAAAATTCTAAAATACAAATATACTATAACAATAGAATTCAGCAAAACAAATCAGGTAGGCTCGTAATAAAGAGGAACAATTACATCTATTGTTTTGACGTTTGTATAATCGTTAAAATATTGTTCCATTAATTTGTGTGGTTTTGGATTGTCGTTTTGTCAATTTTTGTATAAAATGAATTTTTCCAAAGAAGAAATGGTCGATATGATCTTTATTTACGGCGAAACTGAAATAAATGCTTCGCTGGCTACCCGCTTGTACTGTCAACGATACCCAGAGAGAATACAGCCGCGGAAAGAATCGTTTATGAATGTAGCTGAGAGATTTATACATTCTGGAAGTGTGTGTTATTCCAAGCGCCCAAAAACAAGCCCAAATGAAGAAATTGAGTTTCAAGTTGTGGCATCTCTGTTTTCGTAAAATTTCCCAGTTTGCTTGTTAGTAGATTATTATTAATAGTCGGTGGTATAAACAGATTTACAAAATTATGGTGACAACGCTCGCATCATGGTTCCAAACTTAACTCTATTTTGGTACTGCAGAACGGTTAGTGATACAGATACAAATTTCTATACTTTTATTCTAAATGTAACAGTGAATCCAAAAATGCAAAAATATACAAGGTGTTCTATTGAAAAAACAGGCTTGGGTTGGCATATTTTTGTCAATCACGCTGTATATACCTAAATATCTTTAGAATGATCGAGTATTACCATACCAAAATTGGTTTTGATATCTTTAATAGTTAATGAGAAATCCTCCGTGAACGCAGTATACACCCACCCTGTATATTTATAACCAAACTTGATTCAGGCCTATATTATTTTACATACAAGGTGTGTCTTATCAGAAATATTCATCACGTAATATGTCGTTATAGCCCTATACGAAACCCATCAATAGCCTTTAATTACTGTTATGGCAGAGAATTTGAAATAGTATTCTAACAAGGGGCCCGCATACTACCTCATAAGGCACCGTTAGGATTCTTAAACTTGTCACAGAGCTTAAGCCCCACTGCAGCGGTCCCCTTGTTTGTTTGTTTGTTTGTTTGTGATGCCATCTAGTTGTGTCTTTTGTAAAAAGCTAATTACAGATTTCTGTAATAGAGTCTGATCGTGGTACCATCTAGCGGTATATTTTATAAGTAGTGGAAGGCTGCGGGAAAACTTAAAATTTGAAATAGCATTCCGAAAGTAGGGTCTCATGGGAAGTTTCCTGTACTTTATCTACCAGTAATAAAATGATAAAGGGGTTTCTAATAATTTTAATAAAACGAATTCATTGATAATAATAATAATAATAATAATAATAATAATAATAATAATAATAATAATAATAATAATAATAATAATAATAATAATAATAATAATAATAATAATAATAATAATAATAATAATAATAATAATAATAATATACATTAACCTATAACATTCAATACCAAAGAAAATATTCTGCAATGGAATTGTAATGGGTTGAAACATCATTACTGCCAATTAAAACTGATACTAAACGAATACCAACCTTTCTGTTTGTGCTTACAGGAAACCCACCTCAAAGAAAACGAAAAATTTCACCTTAGAGGTTATCGGGGTTATAACAAAAATTATGTTAGTAGCGAAAGAGCAAGTGGAGGAGTAGCCATTTACGTTAAAAGCAATATACCACATACACATTGGAAATTGAACACGCACATACAAGCTATTGCAGTCAAAATTGAACATCCAATAAGTATAGTTATTTGCAACATATATTTACCATCGTACAACTGGACACTGCAAGTTATTGAGAATATAACTGCTCAGTTAACTCCCCCTTTTCTCCTTGTAGGAGATTTTAACTCTCACTCTAAAGTGTGGGGATCAACGCACACTGATGCTCGAGGTCACTTAATAGAGCAACTTATAGAAAATGATAGTTTAGTGCTTCTCAACACTGGCCTTGCCACACATTTCAACGCTAAATCACACAACTTTACTGCGATAGACCTCACGCTCGCTTCCCCAACAGTAGCATTAAACTAACATGGAAGTACATAATGATCTCTGTGGCAGCGATCATACTCCCATATTCATTTTACACAACAGAAAAGGAAAACAGCACACTACCTAAAAAATGGTTAATTAAAAAGGCAAACTGGGAGAAATATACTACGATTTTAAATAATAATCAATATGACAACAAGCTCGAAATAGAAGACCAAGTAACTTCATTTACACAAACTATTGTGGAAGCCGCATTAAAAACTATTCCTCAGTCTTGTACAACAATAAAACCAAAATCTGTACCCTGGTGGTCAGAAGAAATTAAAGACTTAATTAAAAAAAAAGAAAATTATTTACTACCTTTAAGCACAAACCAACGACTGAAAATATGATTAATTTTAAAAAAATGCGTGCTGAAGTACGACGAAAAATATTATTCGCAAAAAGAAATTCTTGGCAGGAGTATGTAAACACGATCAACGTTCGTACTAGAAGTAGCGATGTTTGGAGAAAAGCCAAAGCTATAATAGGAAAACGCTACGAAAGTATTTCTTCACTGCTAATAGTAGGTGGAAAAAACCTAACAAGAAGTGAAGATATTGTTGAAGCATTAGCACAACAATTTCAACAAAATAGCAGCTCAGAAAACTACACGGACGCGTTCAAAGCAACTAGACTACTACAAGAACAAGAATTAAATTTCAAGACCAATGAAACATATCATTACAACCAGAATTTTACACTTACCGAATTAAATAAAGCACTCCATAATTGCAAAGATACAGCTCCGGGCCAGATACAGTGGTGTACATCATGATTGAAAATTGCCATTACCTAAAAAGAAGAATTGTTAAAAATATACAATGCAATATATGAAAAGGAACATATCCCGTACAATGGCAACATTCCATAATAATACCAGTACTTAAGCCTGGAAAAGACATTACAAACCCTGTTAATTATAGGCCTATCTCACTTACCTGCTGTTTGAAAAATTGGTAAACGAACGATTAGTATTAAAAATTTTTAATTACATATTTACCTTGAACTTATTCGTTCATAATAAAAACTTATAATAATTTAATATTAGTCAAGTTGCTTTGGTATGTGTGAATCCTTGCGATATTGCAGGCTCACATTCCATTAATATAAGTAATTTGACTGTAATCTCATTATATTTAGAAATTACATCAGTTCTACATACATAAAGACAAAATTTGCATCGATTGGGGCTTGAACCTTGGTGGCGCAGTTGGTAGCGCGGTACTCTAGCAAAGTACAGGTCGTAGGTTCGAATCCTACTCGAGGTAAACTTTTTATTTATGTATCTAATAAAATTAATAATTTTTAATTACATATTTACCTTGAACTTATTCGTTCATAATAAAAACTTATAAGAACGATTAGTATGGCTATTAGAATCACGACAACTTATTTCAAAGTATCAAACCGGATACCGTAAATTTCATTCTACCATTGATATGTTAGTGTATCTAGAAAATTACATATTAAATAGCTTTATAAATCGAAGCCACACAGTCGCTGTAACCTTTGACGTCCATAAGGCGTATGAATTGATGTGGAGGTATAACGTAACAAAACTTTGCATGACTGGAATATAAAAGGAAAATTACCGCAGATTGTGCAAAGTTTTATGTCCTACCGCAGTTTTGCTGTGAGAATTGGTAACACCATATCAAAAACATATATACAAGAAAATGGCATACCTCAGGGATCCGTACTAAGCTGCACCCTATTCATTATTGGCATTAATAAACTACTAAATTTAAATCATCCAAATGTGCACAAATGTCTTTATGTAGACGATCTAGTAATTCTTAGTAAAATAATAGTACTGATAATATCCAGCACAGCTTGCAAATGGCAATTAATGAAATTGTAGGACAAGCTGATAAAATAGGCCTTAAATTTACTGAGAACAAAACCGCAGCAATGCACTTTTGTAGGTTAAGGAAAGACCACAGGAACCAGCTTTACATATTAATGGTACACCAATTACTGTAGTAGAAAGCATAAAATTTTAGGCATGGTCTTCGATAAAAGCTTTATTTCAAGCAACATGTGGGTTACATAGCCACAAAAAGTAAAAAAAGATTAAATTTAATCAGATGCCTATGTAATATGAATTGGGGATCGGATAGACAAACACTCATACAATTTTACCAATCGTTCATATTATCCCTTATAGATTATGGAAGTATAGTGTATTCTTCCGCCAGAAAATCCACTGTAAAACCATTAGACACTATACATACGAACGGAATTAGAATGGCAACAGGCGCGTTCCGAACAAGTCCAACGCTAGCAATACTTGCAGACGCCGGGATTCCACCGCTATACATTAGGAGACAAATTTTAATTCTCAATTATCTCATAAAACTATTAACACTAAGGTCACATCTTAACCGCGAAATAATCGAAGATACCGATATACACGGAACTTATAAACTAAAGCCAACAGCAAGTAGACCAGCACTTGTAAGGGCCTTGGAAATAATGGAAGGAAGCCACATCAGTGTACCGCAACTATTTGAGCACACTCCGCCTGAAAATGCCTATTGGATACCGCTAGATACCAAATTTATATTTGACTTAACTGATTTTAAAAAACAAGATACCTTATCGCTTACATATCATGCACACATATCGAAAATTGTGTCCAGCTATTCTACATACACAAAAATCTTTACGGATGGTTCCAAAACCGAACATGGGGTAGGAAGTGCGGTTTATATAAATGGAACATGCCACAATTGGTCACTGAATAAAAGTACCAGTGTGTATAATGCAGAACTCTACGCAATTTGGCAATCTCTTTTGATCTGTCGTTACTACAATAATAACAACTTCATTATATGCACAGACTCGTTAAGTACTATGCAAGCACTACACAATACAAACTATACTAAGGATCCTTTAGTAAACATGGCCAAAGAACAATTGTACCACCTTAGCACCGAATGCAAAAATATAGTACTAATGTGGATACCAGGGCACATTGGAAGACCTGAAAATGAAAAGGTAGATGTTGCAGCAAAAAATGCTACTAAAATGAAAGTAGATGACATCGCAACCCACCCAAGCGATTTTAAAAAACTCCTAAAAGCTAAGTGTCTTGAGAAATGGGACTCACTGTGGAAGCAATCTAATACATTTTTAAGCAAAATCAAAAAACACACCACCCCTTGGAAAAAAACATGCCAATTAACGAGAAGAGACCAAGTTGTGCTTACCAGAATTAGAATTGGACACACGAACTTAACCCACAATTTCTTATTAGGCAAAAGCGAAAGAAAATTATGTGACCAATGCAATGTTTACATAACACTGGAGCACATATTTATCGAGTGTCCACAGTACACACATATAAGAAGAGAGTTAGGAATACATAACAGCATGAACGAGATATTGAACGAAGACAAGAAATCAATAGAACTTACTATAAAATACCTAAAAAGGACAAACCTCTACGGTAGTATCTAAACAAAGATAATAAAAAACAGTTTAAAAATGGCCATAAAACCATAGCAGTTGGGCCATTAACCCTTAAAAAAAAAAAAATAAATAATAATAATAATAATAATAATAATACACAGATACGGTCGTGGAGTTTATAAATTACATCGTATTACTATTTTGAAAATTACATAAAATCGTATCCCGTGTATCAGCAGTAGCATCATTACCCTCCTTATCTGTTAGATCTACAGCTATTTCTACTTTTTCCCCTGGCTTCTCGATGTCTGTGATAACATTAACTTTCCCACCACTCTCAGTCTCACTTTCTTCATCTTCTTCAGCAGCTTCATCGTCTTCAGGTGTTGTTATACAATAATAATTTACCCTTAAGTCCTCAAAATTTCCAATATCTCCAGCTGTGGGTTCATAATAGGGCGAATTCATTTATGTTGTTGGTGAAATCACAGCTAGAAAGTTACTAACGCAAAAACAAATATGTGTTTTATTTTACCCAATTTTCACCATTACACAATCATAATAAAAATTACATAACACTGTAGATGTACGATTTAAGGTAAGTGTGTGTTCATCGAGTGAAGGTTTACAACAGGTTTAGACCGGTTAACCGAAATAGCCATCTAGCAGTATATTTTAAAAGTAACGAAAGGCGGGAAAACCTAAAGTTTAAAGCAACATTCCACGTGGCTCCATCTACTGATATATTTTAAAAGTAGATGTAGATTTCTGTAATTGTTATAAAACACCCCATATCAACTCATAAGACAGCATTATGATTCAAAAACTTGTCCTGGAGTCATACATTTGAAAGTAGTATTCTAATGCTAGGACTTCATACCAACACATAGAATACTGCTGAGGCTCCAAAACTTATCCTAGGGTGTTAGTCCCTGCATCGCATCAGGGGTTTTCCTCGAAGTCAACTTTTGCATTACGGTATAAATTCACTGTGGTTTAAAAAACTTTCACTAAATATTCGAGAAGTTATGTTTAAAACATTTGCTGCACAAATAGACGAGTTACTGTTAAAGACAAAAAGTTTAAAATCGAATCTGGAAATTTGTGGTGTTCAAAGAAGGTTGCAAAAGATGGATCTGAATAAATGCAAAACCAGACGGATCAAGAGATTGAAGTAACCAGTAAAATATGTACAAAACTGTAAAACCTATAAATAAATAAATAAAATGGAGTCACGCAACCCAGAAACAAAATAAACTAACAAGCCGCTATAAATATGTCAAGCAAGCAAGAAAAACAGCTGAATCTCGTCTAATGGAATATTTTTAAGCTATTGGAGGATTCATGCAGTTGTAATGGATGTAATTTGAAATGCCTATGTATTATTTGTTGGGGAGTTTGAATTTCCACGGGTGTTCGTTTGAAATAAAAAAAAATATGTGAGTATTAACTATCGCAAATCAAATTAATTACAGATGCAATGTAAGTGAATAAATACATTACGTAAGATGTGGATTTAATCTTTATAGTTATTGATTTGCGTGTAATAAACTATTAAAACATTTTATCTTTTTATTACATGTATATGAATTACGAGAAACACCTACTTCCCATAAGACCCTGTGTCCGGAATGTAATTTTCATCTTCCCATACTTTTAAAACGGAACCACGACAGACCTTATTAGAGAACTCTGCAATTAGCGTTTTACAAAGTACACAACTAGATGGCGCTATTCTCCCACCTTCCATTACTTTAACATATACCGCTAGGTGAAAGCACGATCAGATCGTATTATAGAAAGATGCAATTAGCTTTTTACAAAATACACAACTAGATGGTACCATAAACAAACAAGGGGGCTATTGCAGTGGAGCTAAGACTCTGTGACAAGTTAAGGAGCCCTAACGGTGTCTTATAAGATAGAATGTGGGCTTTCATACTACTTCAAATTTCCTCCATAACAGTTAAATCTGCTTTTAAGATATACTACTAGGTAGAGACACGATCAACCTCTATTACAGAAAACATTAATTCGGTTTAAAAATACACCAGTAGATGGCGTCACAACTAATCAGGGCGACAAGGGGCGAAGACCTGAGAACCGGAAGTTCATAGCTGTCTATGAGATAGTACCTGGGCGCCCTTATTAGAATACTATTTCAAATTTCAAGTTTTCCGCCATAACGATTCTAAAAACGGCCGACAAAACAAAAATGGATGCCAAAACAAAAATGAGCGACAAACCACGCACATAAAATGGCCGGCAAGATGTTCGCAACACAAAAATAGCCGTCAAAATAAAAATGACTGCTAAACCTGACCAATCAGAAACCAGGAGGCGTCGCTTGCCGTTAGGTCCTCCAATCAGAAGGCGTGTCTTGGTGCAGTATGCGCGCGAATGATCAATAGGCTTGAAGAGGGCGTGGTTTAGCCTTAGGTGGTTTAGTCAGAATGCTCGACCTGGAGCTGTATGCCCGCGCACGACCGATCAATTAGAAGTGAGCGTGGCCACGTGGAGGAAAGGGCGGGTCACGTGACTATCCCTATTCACATCCCCACCCCTTTTAATTGTAGCGTCATCTGATTAAGGATGTTGGGGATTTCTGACCTCCTTCTACTGATACATAAGCATATAAGCACGCGACCTGTCGACCTGCGTTAGCTGAAAATATAGATCTGATTGGCTCTTCACTTCCGCATTTACTTGTAGAGACAAATGGGGATAACTCCGATGGCGAATAGGACAGCGATGATGAATTGCCATTGTCCAATTTTCAAAAACTGAATCCATCGAAATGAGCTAAGAAGACTAGAAAAAATACTAACAACTATAAATGGGCAAAGGAGTTGTTCCTAAGTACCCAAGATTAGTGGAATGAGGTCTGTTTTCCAGTTTGGTTATATTTGTTATTGTATAGGCCTTTTACAAATTTAACTGTAAAACGTATTTTTATCACTGTATGCAAAACGCGGTTATAGTGTTATCGCGAATTTGATGTTCGCATATTGACAGCAATGTCGTCTTTTGAAGGAAGTTTTGTGCACGCTGTAAGCTACATCAAGCCGGTATTTTTGATTTGAAAGCTGGCTTTGCAAGCTGTAAGTTAAATCAATTTGGTATATTTGAATTGTGGTTAGTTTTAGCAAGCTGTAAGTTAAACCAAATCAGTATTTTTGAATTTTAAGCTGGTTTTCGCAGGCTGTAAATTATGATTTGATTTGATTGATTGAGATTGATTTGGTTGAGATTGATTTGCGGATGATCGACTGTTTTCCCACGCCTCTGCTCTCACGTTTAGGAAGAGTACCAGCTTTGAGTGTCGGTTAACCTTATCTGCAAAGTAAGCGGTCGCTCATGAGAGTTAGGTATATACAGTAGGAGAATCGTTACCTGAAGGTTATGAAGAATTATTAGCTCAGCTTCTTGATTAATTTGATTGAGATTGCTTTGATTGAGATAGATAGATTTGATTAATCTGCTTGAGATAGATTTGATTGATCAGCTTGAGATTGATTTGGTTGATTTGATTTTGATTAATTGATTTGATTGATTTGTTTGAGATTGATTGATTTGGTTTGACACGCTTTGGCTGATTTCATAGGTCGATTGGTTGGTTTGATTAATTTCTGCCTTTTTACAAGGGGGCGAAGACCTGATAGCAAGCTCCGACGGCCTATATATTATTTATGAGATAATATGAGGATTCCTTAGTAGAATACAGTTTCAAATTTCCCGCAAAGCGGACGAAGACCGTACAAGGGGCGAAGGCCCTAGGGCAAGTTCCGGGGCCCTACACCTGTCTTATGAGTTAGTATGAGGACCCCCTTACTAGAATACTATTTCAAATTTCCCACCAAAAACGGCAAGGGGCGAAGACCTGAGAACAAGTTCCGGTTAGAATACTATTTCAAATTTCTCTCCAAAATCAGAAATGGCTGCCAAGCTGGCCGACAGACAAAATGGCCGACATAACAAAATGGTCGACAAGCCACGCCCACAAAATGGCCGCCACTAATCAGAAACCAGAGGTCGCATCTAGGGTGGGGACCAGGAGGCGTGGCCTAACCTCAGGCCCTCTAATCAGAACACTGCATGCGCCTAACCTACAAGGGATGGACTATCAAAAAGACTCTTAATATTGCCAAAAGGACCATAAATATGTCATCAAGGGGTTGAAAATGCCATCAAGGGGTTGAAAATGGTGCCAGAAGAAAGCCGTTAAACAAGGGCGGGAAATGGGCGGAGCCACGTGGTAAAAGTGGACTTGGCCTGTGGCGTCAACCGATTAAACGCCATCTCACCCCAACTCATCTCAGTCCCACCCATTTTTCATCTCCCTCGCACTCACTGAAGGTATTATCCCAGGGTGGGCCCATTCTATTCTCGCGCACACACACACACACACACACACACACACACACACACACATACACACACACGTGTATGTGTGTCAGACCGGAGTCGATATTTGTTCAAATATTACTCGGTTAAAAGTCCGTTCATTATTATAGTTTAGCCAAAAATGTAACACCTCCTAGTACGCCTCAAAACTTTTGAAGACAGTTTTACCAAGCGGTTGAAGTTTACGAATGCCGCTAGGCGGTATAAAAAAGAGAGTTATAGCGTGTCTATCTACAGATTCCACAATTCTAATGTTTAAATGAGACTAAACTCAATCAAATATTAAAGGAGATGGTCTAGAGGTTTTGATGCGAGAAAATCCGCTGCATAGATTACTCTATCATACTTCCCTCTTTGTTCATTATAACTGTTGACGCTGCTGGTAGGATATAATACCATCTTCGTTTAATTCCTTCCCCGTTCATAATTATAAGCGGTATAATGATTTAACCTATCCCATACCCACATGTCGCGATATTACGTTTTCGTCATACTCTGGTGGCGATATGCACTATTTTAGAACCCTTACTAGGCAACAGAGTTTGTAGGTAATGCAGCGTAAGATGACACCCCTTCTCGTCTATATTGTAAATCTGAGCGGCTTTGGCACGGAAACAATGTAATTTTAGAATTTTTAAAGCGTGTGCTAGCAAAATTTTAATCTGTTTCCCTTATTAAATTTTTTTAACTTGATTTCTTCTAAATGACTTATATTTTTTGTTGTTAATTATACGGCTCTCGCTACTCTACGACAGCTTAAGTTGCTGTTCTTCCAAAACGTTTCCTATGCTGACAGCTGCTCCAATTTCTGTTTCAGTCGCGGAATTTAGTTTCAAAATTTATTTGGTTATTTCAGCAGCACGTTGTGTGAGACAACTAGGTGTAAAAGCAGCATCCGAAATGACGCTTGGCCTAAATGACCACATCCCAACTCCCTCTAACCTCGAACAAGTATTATCTTGTGTTGTTCATTTTAGTCAGGCCGGATTAAATATTTGTCCAAACATTACTCGGTTAATAGTCCGTTCATTATTGTAGTTTACCCAAAAATTTAAAACCTCTTCACCTAGTACTCCTCAAAACTTCTGAAGACAGTTTTATCAAGCGGTTGAAGTTCACGTATGGCGTTGGACGGTATAAAAACTGAATTATGACTTTATTTCCATATTCCACAATTATACTGTTTAAATGAGACTGAAAACAAATATAAAATAGATGGTCTAGAGATTTTGAAGCGAGAAAAACCGCTGTTATAATTCCATCTTTGTTCATTATCATTTCTGGTTTAATTCCCATTCCTTTCATAATTATAAGTAGTGGAATGCTTTAACATCTTTCATAGCCACATGCCGGGAAACTTCGTTTTCGTACAAGTCTGGCGCCGATACGCACTATTTTAGAACCTTCACTAGCTCACAGAGTTTGTTGGTAATGTATGGTAAGGCGTTCATGTTGTAAATTTGAGCAGGTTTGGCATAGAAACCTTTTTGGCATAAAACCGTTCTAAATTTTTCAACACAATCACGAACAACTTCACAATTTAATTTTTGAATTTTTGAAGCATGCGCAGGGAAAATTTTGTTCTGTTTTCCTTTTTAAAGTTTTTACCCTGAGTTCTTGTGAATGATTATGAATATTACTCGGTTGATAGTCTGTCGCTTATTGTGGTTTTTCCAAAAATGTAATACCTTCTCATCCCAGTTCGCCTGAACACTTCTTAAGTCTGCTTTATCAAGCGGTCACGGGTGGCGTTACACAGTTGAAAAAGGGGAGTTGTAGCTTGTCTATCTGTGGATGGCCCAATTTTAATGTTTAGATGAGACAACACTCAATCAAAAATTAAAAGAGATGGTCTATAAAGCGAGAAAAGCCGCTGTATAAATGCCTTTTCTGTCATTATAATTTTTGACTCTGCTGGTAGAGTAGAATACCATTCTGGTTTATTCCTTACCGTTGCCATAATTGTAAGGGGTGGAATGCTTTAACCTATTCCATAGCCACATACCGCGATATATACGTCTTCGTCATACTCTGGCGACGATATGCACTATTTCCTAGACAACACAGTTGGTCGGTTATGCAGCGTCAGACGATGCCCTTTTTAGTCCATGTAAACCTGATCAGGCTTGGTATAAAACCTTTCTAAATTTTTCAAAATAATCACGAACAATTTCACAATTCAATTTTTGAACTTTTAAAGCGTGTGCTTGTAACATTTTGTTCTGTTTTCCATCTTCAAGCTTTTTAACGTAGCTAATTTGAATGGTTCATATTTTTTGTTGTTTACTATACCTCTGCTTCTTGTCGATGGTAGCTCGACGTGCTGTACTTCATAGACATTTCCAACGTTGATAGTTGTCCAGTGCCTTTTTCTGTCGCGAGATTTGCATGCAATATTTGGTCGGCTACTTTATCAGTTTTATCGGTCTTCTTCTTCTTCAACCGTGATTCGTCGCTATCATCATCTTGCTTTTGAGACTCGTCCTTCTCCTCTACCTCATCGCTTTTCTTCATCTTCTGCAAATCATCACCATCATCTTCGATGTGAGATACATTCATCTCATCAACGTCATCGTTTCCATCATCATCTTGAACGGTTATGTTATAATAGTTTATTAACAAGTCAGTAAAATCTCTAATGCCCGCTGATGTTGGCTCATAAACAGGAGAATACATTATAATAATGCTCATTCGATGATGATTACACTTTAAAGAGCGAAATGCGCGAGAAACGAGAATGTTACAGGCCTCAGGTCTTGTGCGCGGGCCCACTCTTTAATGTTCGGATAGAATCGGTTATCTTCGGGGAAGTTTGGAGTGGGGGGCCGCCAAAACAGCCTTCTCAGCCGTCTTAGGAGAAAATACCTCTGCCAAAAAAAAGGAGTTTAGATTAATAAACATGCCCCTAGGGGAAGATATTAGAGCGTGGTTACGGAAACAAGAAGCGTACACTATGCATAACTCCCGCCTCACGCCTTAGGTTAGGTCAATACTAGCGCGAATATTGACCTAACAGTGAATTTTACCTATATGACGCGTAAAACAAACAACTGTAATGCATATGTGTAACCATTTAATGCATTTATTTTCTGCTTAGACCTTGTACACATAATTTTAACTGTTAACCTTCAATATTTACTTTTAATTAATATGTGTATTAACTAACGTATTAATGCAATTTTATTTTCCACTTAAACCTTGAGCATCTAGTTTAGCAGTCGACCTTCAATATTTTACTTTTAATTGATGGCACTATTAAAGGGAGTACACAATGAAGCGTAAAACAGACTATAATGCATATGTGTAACCATTTATCGTATTAATGTATTTTATTTCTGCTTAGACCTTGTACACATAATTTCTCAAGGTAGAAAGCGTTTAAAACATGGCAATGTAATTACTCATTTTTAATTATGTATAATGCTGAAGGTGACTTTGTCAAGGTAAAAATAAGCATGTTGTTTAATAAAATTCGTATATAGGTAAAGGTCACAACCGTCAAATGGAACTCAAAAGAAATGTAATAATAATTTTAATAACAACTATGCAGTCTCCCTTATAATAAACCCTATTACGAAAACACATTCATTTAACACGATGTCAATAAGTGGTTGTTACTTTCCGACTGCATTGTATAACAGCTTAATAAATGCATTCTATAGGTAAAATCATTTTAAAGCATGTCATTGTCGTAAGCAAACTAATTAGGTATAAGTGTTTTATTTTAATGACATCGAAGTGAAATAAATAAATTTTCGTATAGGCAAAAGGTCACAATCTGTAGATAGGAATTAAAAGAAATGTAATAATAATTTTAATTACAATTATGCAATGTCTTTTATAATAAACGCATTACGAAAAATAAACCACATTGTAAAAACAAAAACATTTATCCCCGGCAGAATGATATTTAAACTTCATGTTAGATATACATAAACATCAGCTTCAAAAAATACCAAGTCCATCTGCTTCTATCAATAATACGATTTAATCATTTTTCATACGTATTTAATGTTTAGGCTTACACTACCTGTAATAATTTTAATAGACATGTTAACTTAAAAAAAAATACCAAGTCCATCTGCTTCTATAAAACATCAATAATACGATTTAATGATTTTCATTCATATTTAATTTTTAGTCTTACGGCATCTATGCCTTACGAGATTGGGGCTTTTATTAGAATACAATTTTTATGACAGGGGCGAAGACCACGAACAGATTCCCGCCTTACAAGACTAGGGCCCCTTATTAGAATACAACCCCCAATGCATAAATAAATTGTTCGTATAGGTAAAAGGTCACAATCTGTAGATGGAATTAAAAGAGTTGTAATAATAATTTTAATAACAATTATGCAATCTCCTTTGATAAAAACCACCCTAACAAATATTAATAACAGTTAAATCTTTTTACTCTCAGGTGAAAAAAATACGATCCCCACGTGGCCATATAAAAAATGGCGACCAAAGGTGTCCCAATGGTGATGTCACAAAAAAACAAAATGGCGGCGGAAGGTGTCCCGGTACTACTAACCTTTCTACCACAGAAGATATGCGTAAGGCTAAATTATTATTTCTAGTGAAGCGATTTTCCAATAATAAAGTTTATTATGAAGAATAGGAGAAGCAGTGTATACACGTTAAACAAATTGAAGAAGAGATGTGGAAAGCAGAGTTTTTGACAGATGATGTTATTGAAAATTTGACTTTTATGGTGAATACAGGTAGTTCTGACGAAGATGAGTGGATCACTGACGACAGTGATTGTGAAACTACATAAATATGTGACCATTATGGGACGAATTTGTGATTTTAGTGCATTTTTGATCATTGTGTACTATAGTTGTTATAGCTAACTTACAACTCAAAAACAAGAAAAAGCAAGTAGAAAATTAGATTTATTACTTTGTTAATGTATGAAATTTAATAAGAAGGTTTATTGTAGATAGATCTTGTGCATAAACGTCAATGTTTGGATTAAGTTCATTATCTATAACATTTACTTCGAAACTTGCTTTGATTAATCTTTATTGACATTACATTTTCAATTTGAATTGCTTTGAAATGTCTGTATGTATAACTTGCAAATACAATTATAAAAATAAATCTGGTTGCTGTAATAACACATATACTGGTCGTTAGACAACCAATGTTACAAAACTGTATGTCATAGTTTCTTCTGTTTACAATTTTGAAAAGACCGCCAAATGGATTTCTTTGTACTTTTGCATATGATTGTACATTGAAAACATACAGCTCCCTCGGTTATGACTTCCCGTGGCGGTTCTAAGCTTGGTGTAACGGTATATACATTTACACATTAATATTTTTTAGGCTGTGACTATCCGCACGCAAAATTAACCTAAATCTGTTTAAAAAAATGGAAATAAAAAGGGAATCTAAAATCTACAGTAACCTAGGATCCAAGCTACGTTACGCTTACAGTCCATTGAGAGAATCCCAGGTTACCGTAGATTTTTTTTTTCTTTTTATTTCCATCTTTAGACAGTTTAAGGTTATAATTTTTGCGTGTGGATAGTCACAGTGTATTTTTTAACGCCGTGTCTTCTACCACGCGAAAATTATAACCTCAATCTGTCTAAAGACGGAAATTAAAAGTAAAATTAAAATCTACGGTAACCTAGGATCCTCTCAATGCGTTGTAGAGTACCGTAGCTTGGATGGTAGGTTACCGCAGATTTGAATTTTTCTTTTAATTTCCATTTTTTTAGACAGATTGAGGTTATAATTCGCCAAATTTCGCGTGGTAGAAGACACGGCCTTTTTTTAATGGTACACCCTTTATATTACTGCATTTTTGAATTATTCTTACTTTTTATATCCCCGCAATATAACACACAATAGGTTATATTGAGTGCTATAAAAATTAAAGCCTTTTTCAACTAGCGGCTAAATCTCGATAGTAGGAAATAGCTTTGAATGTATAGTTTTCGTTATTTATATTGTAGTAATAGAATTAGATTCACTGCAAGTAAATTAGAGCTACGGGGATTGATGCGTTCCAATAAATGGTTTAAATAACAGTTTCAACGTCAAAATTGAAAAGCACGGTTGGTCTAGTGGTATATTGGTCACCTGAGACGCGGTTGAGGCAGGTTCGACTCCTGGCTCATGTAATTTTTTCTGTTAGGTTACAGTCACTAAAGATAGGATATTGCGCACATAAGCGGTCTTCAACTTGGCGCGAACTACGTCACTCTCAGAGTTGTTTCGAACGGAGACCGCACTTACCGGTTCATATTCATGTTGTTATTTCTACAAAGGCGGCATTTTGAGGGGGTGGCGGGATTTTAAATAATATGATAAGAAAATTAGCGACATTCAATCGATATCTAGCAGATACAATTACAAATTTGCTACCCAATCCAAGATTTATCGAAATTTAATATTGTTTAACACGCAGCCGCATGACGACTTTATAAGCATTTCGAAACCGACTACCGAGAACAGTTAATTACGTATTTAAAAGGTTGAAAAGTTTTATTTCATGCAGATTTAGCAAATTTAACAATTAAGAAATCTTAGAATTTACTAATTTTCATTAATTTTTATACAGAATTTCCACGAATTCAAGCTGTTTCCCGATGACAATAATTTACCTTTGAACATGAAAATGAAATATTTCGTATCCACGGGATTTTAACTTTAATTCTTTTATATTATTATATGAATACATGCTTATTCCAGAGAAGTTAAAATATTGTAACTATTACTACTAGGTATGTACAAGGTGAGCAAATAAGAACGGCCGTCGGTCATAGCTTCAGATCGGATTATAGTAAAGCTTTCAGAAAAAAAATGTTATAGGAAAAGTGGCCTCGAGAAACACCTGGAAATTATTTATAGAATTGTAGGTCCACCGCTAGAGAGCGTAACTGAATACCAAAATTTTAAAAAGTCAAATTTTACAAAATTTGCTTAATTAAAGGGCATTATAAATGCGATAATCAGGTTCTACAGAAAATTCTGCGTACGTTTTATTAAACAAGTTTTAGTCTATCTTTTCAAATAAGAGGTGGGCGAGAGTGGGAACCTAATTATGAAAAAATGTCTGTAAGTACGGTTCTGCTTAAACGATCTTCGCAAACTTACTATTGTTGAAAAGAGCTCTTTTCCACCAATGTAAGTATTATATACCAAGCAACTTAATAAGTAACGTGCAGATTAGAGGACGGTATTGTTTTTTTTTAGAAATCTAGTTCTCTTTCGAAAATATTAAATGGAAGCATGCAGTTTTAACAATGGATTATGAAAGTAGTCCAAATTAGCAACGAGCTAGCGAAAACAGCATGTGGATACCTTTTTTCTATCCCGAGATATCTTAAGAAACGTGTAAACTTTACCTCTCGACAACTCCTTCTGCTGTATATGGCCCAAATTCGGCCTCATTTGGAATATAATTCTCACCTCTGGGTTAGTGCTCCCCAATACGCTCTCGATATCGTTGATCGTATTCAAAAGAGAGCGATTAGGCTTATAAATGACCCGTCCTTAACTTCTCACATACAGTCCCTTGAGCATAGAAGGATGGTTTCAGTTCTTTCTTTGTATTATCGTTATTACAACGGCTATTGTGCTGCTGAATTATATTCTTTGATACCATCTCGGGCTATCTTTGCGAGAAACACTCGGTTCGCTCATTCACATCATCAGTATGCAGTACAAATCTCCACTTGTCGTACCAAACGGGCGCAATCCACATTTTTCTACACGGCTTCTAAACTCTGGAATGATCTCCCTAGTTTCTGCTTTCCTCTCACTTATGATATGAGAAAATTTAAGGTAGCTGTCATAGGCATCTATTGGCAATTCATTATTCCTCTATCAATCCTCCTAAGTGTTCCTGAGTGCTTTAGCACGATAGGCCAATTTGAACCTGTTCAGGTCCACAATCATAAAAAAAAAACAAAAACGGTGAACATTTTTTGTTAAACGTCAATTAGGCTGGTTAAAGTATCAACAAAACTTGCTATTCGATAACTTTTATCAAACAATATATATTAGCAAACAAATTTTGAAAATATGATGTGTATCAGTGTATCACATATTATGAAAATTGCTCAAGAACACTTACAGTTACACAATATATTAAATAAATTACCAGTTGAAATCAAATAGGCTATGATTAATACGAAAACATATGTCAAAAATTATTAGTCTTGTTGTAGTTGTTAATTTATCCAGGTAATCATTTTCGATATCATAATTAGAAAAATATGATTCTTACAAATGAAGAAGCTTTTGACATATTGGCTGTTTATTTCGAATGCATTAAAAATGCAACTGTTGCTTCCAGAGTTTATGCGCTGCAGTACCCAAACAGAAGATATCACAGCAACAGAGTATTTCTTCGAATCGCTCAACGTTTTCGTACTACAGGAAGTGTATCGAAGACGTGGTAGAGGTTTATTAATATTTTTCGCGTGCACAATCTTTAAAAGCCAGTACCTACCTATAATTTCCATATTTCTAATTTTTCAATTATATCTAAGCAAATGTTATTATGTCATAATTAATTTGTGATAAAATGTTTAGTTTATTGAGTGTTTAATGTGATCTGCCATTTTTTGTCCAGCTATATTAATAAAACATCAAATAAGTTCAGTTCAGTCATTACTTAAAAAATGAATTTTACTTAGAAAATCCACTATAACAATATCATAAATAACTGTTATTACCAAAATTGTATTATTGGATCAAATAATAAAAATATAAAATAATGAAAGGCCAGGCGAAAAACTTTCCTAAAAGCACCAGACGAGTTAAAGCACTTGAACACTTTTTCCGCTTGTTAACAACGAAATATTTTTATTTTAGATTGCACTCATATCACATAGTCCTACGCCAAGGTTTAAAGGATTTCAATAGCAGACTGAATTATTGTAACTGGCTTATAATTTTATAAATATGATAGAAAATCCTGAAATACTTTCACATATTATGTGGTCATATTAAGCAACATTTCGGAGTGATGGCAGTGTAAATCGCCAGAACATGCACTATTGGTCAGACACAAATCCACACTGGATCCGGGAGGTCCAACATCAGGATCGTTGGTCTGTCAGTGTGGTGCGGCATTATAGGTAGACAAATAATTGGACCATATTTTTAATGAACGTTTTAATTGAGAAAGATATTTAGATTTTTTAACAAACGAATTGCCACTTCTTTTGGAAGACGTACGATTGGCAATTCGTCGTGATATGTTTTTCCAACATGATGGGTGCCCGGCACATTACTCTAGGGATGTTCGGAATTTTTTAAATCAAACATATCCTGACAGATGGATAGGGCGTGGCCAGTCAGATCCCCAGATCTGACGTGTTTAGATTTTTATTTGTGAGGGCGATTAAAAGAACTTGTTTTTGCCAACAGACCCACAAGAAGGGCGGATATGATAGCAAGGATACAAAATGCAATAGAAAACATTTCAGCGGCTGAAATTGAAACTTCTGGCTTATCTACCCGCCAGAGACTGGAATGTTGTATTGAAAATTATGGACGACAGCTTGAACATCTAGGGCGACACTAATCACTTTCTTAGAGTTGTTTGTTGTAATTTTTAAATGGTTGATTGTTAGATTGATTAAATTGTTTTCAGATTGTTTGATAAAAATTATCGAATAGCGAAATTTCCCTATACCTACCATTTTTTGATTACTTTTGGTGTGGCGGTCAATTCACAATAATAAAAGACAGTTTTCTTTACGTTTACAATAAAATTACTTTTAAGTGTTTTTAATTGTAGGTACGCCAAACGAAAAGTTAACAAAGATTACCTTTTAGATAACGCCCTCTAGCGGGGACGGTAACATGTTCACCGTTTACACGTTTCTTAAGATATCTCGGGATATAAAAAAAGTATCGGCATGCGGTTTTAGCCATTTTGTTGCTAATTTGGTCTACTTTCATAATCCATTTTTAAAACTCCATGCTTCCATTTAATATTTTCCAAAGAGAACCAGATTTCTGAAAAAAATAAGTACCGCCCTCTAATCTGCACGTTACTTATTAAGTTGTATTGAGTATAACACTTACATTGGTGGAAAAGAACTCCTTTCAACAACAGTAAGTTTGTGAAGATCGATTAAGCAGAACCGGACTTACAGGCGTTTTTTCATAACTAGGTTCTCACCCCCTCTTATTTGAAAAGATAGACTAAAACTTGTTTTAATAAAAAGTACGCAGAATTTTCCGTAGAACCTGATTATCGTATTTATAATGCCCTTTAATTAGACAAATTTTGTAAAATTTGGCTTTTTAAAATTTTGGTATTCAATTACGCCGTCTAGGGGTGGACTTACAATTGTACACATAATTTCCAGGTGTTTCTCGAGGCCACTTTTGCTATAAAATTTTTTTTCCAAAGTTGTACTATAATCAGATCTGAACCGACGGCCGTTCATATTTGCTCACCTGGTACATATATGCAATAAATAACTAATAAATACATTTTTAATAAAAAATAAAAGTATTTTATTAAATAGGAATAATTACGAACGTATAAATAATAATTATACGACTGATCAAAACATTTATAGAGAAGGTTTTCCTTTTAACTTACTCTTTCATTTCCTAGAGAAATTTGGAATTTTAATAAAAAGTTGATTTCAATACACACAGTTATTTTTACAACAAGATTTGAAAGTTGTTTTATTTTTCACAAATTCGTAAAAAAAGACACTTTTAAAACGTGTTGTGCACATATTCTATTTTCATAATGATTTTTTGCAAAAAAAATGAAAACAAATCTCGTCGATAACATTGCAGCATCTCGCCACTTTGTTGATCCACAAACTTTGTCGCTACAAAACAGTACAAATTTTTACAAAAAAGCGTCTTTTTTTTCACCTAACAATAATAAAAGTCTTAGTAGTAATACCATTTTTGAAAAAAAAAAATAATAATTTGCAATTCCTTGTCATAAATAAAACCTCAACATTTAGACTGTGTTTTACTCTGATTATTATATTTGTGCACACAAACAGGTTAATATTTAATTATATTTGTCTTTTTGTTGTATATTTAATAGTCAAAGCTGTTCCAAGTTATTTTGCATCCATCGCATTAACCCATTTAAAATAAATTCAAAATATTCCTTCACATTGGATTTCCTTACATTTGCATATAGGTATGCGAGAATGGTTTCAACTCTGAGAGAGACGTCATGCGCAAAGTGAACGCAAACGCATTTGCGGAAGAAAAAAGGAAGAGACCACGTATTTCATTCCCTCCCCAAGGGGGAGGGCGGGCTGCTCGAGCTTTCCTAGCTCCTTCGGCCACAATCACGGATTCCCAGCATACATATATACATTACATATATATGAATGGTGGGATTAAGGATGGGTGTGGTCAGGATAGGATCGGAAGGAGCGGAGTTAGGGTTCTGAGGGGGAAATACTACCCCAGCATTCGCCTAAGTAGCCGCACATGGTGAGCATATACGCAGTGACATGCCGCTACATGTGTATGAGGAAAACCCCTGAAAAACCTCATACAAGGTAGACGGTAACGAGAATCAAACCCATTACCTCCCGAATGCTGAGCAGGTTGTGTCACCACTACGCTACCAGCTCGGTGCGTTTGCGGAGCATCGTTTATCTAATCTGCTTTTGTTAGGTTACTGTAGTTTTGTGTATTTAATCTAATTCCGTAGGTTACAGTAGATTTGTTTATGTTGTTTTCCTATTCTACCGTAGATTTTTATACCTAACTACCAAGTTGTTAAACAAGGAAACGCATTTATCGAGATTTAGCTGCTTGTTTTTTTCATGTGATTTTTGTAAGTATGAGTTTCAAACCCAGGCAAAGCACTGAAAGTATTTTAAATTTTGTGTGAATTGGTAATAGATTTTTGGATTTTGTTAAAATGGCTGTCTTGTATACAGAGTAGGTCAAAACGCGATGCTCACATTTTCTCAATTTTTTCAAATAGTATATTGTTATGCCATTCTATTCTTTCGATGTTTTTCTGTCATTTCCATTTATAATTTCCCATACCTAAATGCTATATTTGTCCAAGTATTTTCAGCTCTCTGTTTAAAATGGACCATTTTCAATTACCTAGTGCTCAACATTTTGAGCTGGTTGTGAAAAAGAAAACCTGAGAATAATAATTAAAAGAAGCAATACTTTTTAAACGTTTTTCGCAGGTTCTGCTCAAAATTTTCTGAAACATATCAATAAAAGTGTAATATTACAGAATCTAATAAGATTTTTCAGGGAAAAATCGGAGGTATATTTAGGAAGATGGTTAACATTTTGAACAGTTATTGAGATAGTAATAATTCAGTACATAGAAATTTGATGAAATGTGTGATTTATTATTTGTGGCGTTTTAAAAGATATGGTTGTGGCAGCGGATAGTTTAAAATTTAAGGCGCTTTTTTAAAATTATAATATAAGGTATGTCTTAATAAAGATTTCTTCGCATCGTTAAAGCTAGATCTAAATTCCAGTGTTTCCCAAAAGGAAAATAATTAATTTGTGTTAATCGCCTTTCTGCGGCCATTTTTCATCGTATTTGAGAAATTTTTGATGACCTACGAAATATACTGTAAAAAAATAAGAAAACATCTTCAGTTTTTCTTTTCACAACCAGCACAAAATACTGAGAATTAATTGAAAGTGGTCTATCTCGCCAGCGGATGACTCCAACATTAGAAGTTAGACCTCCTGGAGCATTATATACTTGCTCTGTAAATGGTTGGACAAATGAAGATTTTTGTTGTTGTGTGGCTGAAGCATTCTAATAATTACGCAAAACCAACGAGAAATGAGCCAGCTCTACTTATACTTAATATGATACATTTTGCCGCAATAACAACATAACACATGTTATCTTTGCCGCTACATTCGTGACATCGGAGTTAGCCCCTGGATGTCGTGTTTTACCGTATAATTGTGAGTGTGACTTACATATGAGAAATAAACCTGGTCAACCCATTACAATGTATAAGTTTTCAGAATTATTCAATAAAAAGAAATCGAACCAGTTGAATAACAAGGTAAATCAAGTTGTCAAGTCTCTTTTACGGAAATTTCGCCTCTTCCTAGACCCAGTCAAATTTTTAAAACATAAGAAGAAAACGGTATTCCATTATACTAACAAAGACCTCAGAGAAACTCGCACTGGAAGAAGCATGAGAAACGAACTCAGCACCAACAAAGGAAAAACAAGCTCCAGGTGAATGCAGCAACAAAAAAATATGTAATTTCCTGTAACAAATAACGAAAACGAAGTAATAGTTCTTCCCCAGAATCCGACGTAGAGCAGAATAATCTCTATCAGAATTTGGGAGAAAAAAAGAGAAAAAGAGCCGCATTTGAAAGAGAATGATTTTGTTCTTAGACTCGAACGGTAAATCAGAGAAAAAATCTGCTGCGCAAGTGATTCAGGCAAAAACGAGAAAGTGGTTAAATTCGTGAGGACATACCGCGGGTAGCATAATATGTTTGCGTTCCCAAATGTTGACGATGTTAGTGTAGTTGCCAAGGACGAAATCATTGGAAAATAAAGCCATCCAGAAGAGCTCCAATATGGGAAAATTAAATTCGACTGATTTAGCTACATTAGTATACCACACCATACCAGCATACACATTAATATAACACCACAGTGAGTAATAATTTTTTTTTATCAGATTACTACTTTTGAAGATAATGGTTGTTGCAGTATGGCAACGCTAGCCAAACGCGTTACCTAATATATATTTTTGAAATTACAGATAAACTGCTAGAAATCAGTTTAATTTGAATAATTTTGTATGTGAATGGTGGGAACGGTTGGTAGTGCAATCCTAACTGAAACCTCGCGTACTCAAAAATAAAATCAAAAAGGAAATAAGTAAAAATATACATAAAATCACAACCAATACAGGGTATATATTTAGTTCTAAAAATAGAAATGAAATCTAATTCTAATTATTTAATGATTTTTATTACATGCCACCATAACATCGAAACGGAATAAGTAAAAAAATATATATATGTCTTTGTGTGAAATGGTACAAAGCAACTAATACAGAAATTGCTACGTTACATTTATTGCACATGTGTTCTTTTTGGTCTTATCATCTCTAATCGATCACATCAAATAATGTCGGTCATTACACCTTATGTCATTGCAAATAGTATTACCTGATCCTTTTGCACTAAATGGTCATCCAGCATTTTCCCCTAAGCATTGGTGTCGGCCCAAATAAACGTCAACTATTTTTCAGTCATATCTCATAATGCATATCGATACAGTATCCATAAAAATTTTGGTTCATTAAGTCCGTGCCTTCCATATACTTATTGTATTGCGCAACTACAGCTGACTGAGAAACCATATATTTTTCGTCTTTACATGCTTTAATTCACACTTAATTGTGGTTCGAGGCATCTTAGAGAATATCATTTTACTTTGCAGCGGTATTGATTTAGGTACGAGATTTTCTCTAACGAGAACGATACCAAACCTCGCATATTCTTTGAATTTAAGCAATGCTAAAAGTTGGACGGTAGATTTTGTTTTTCAGGAGACAATTCCTCAACTAGCAGTACTAATGGGCTAGCACATTTTCCGAATAAAGCACCGTAGTCTGGCTTTCCCTTAAAGTTTATGCAAATGATATATTATGATACATTTCAAAGTGTATTGAGGCACCACGCCCTATACCCAAATCTGATTGGCTTTCTACTAAGGAATCTTCTAGCATCCCTTCCTGCCAAAATAGCTTACTATGCTCTCGTCAAAATCAAGATATTTGCGCGGTATATACTGCATAAAATGCATTTTCAGCATCTCCATAATAGGTCAAACATACCAACCCCCCAACACTTGTTTGAGCTTTTAAGTTAGCATTCTCTGCGAAATGCAAAAACCGATTTGTTTCCCAGTAATGACGTTTTGACGGTAAGTAATTATAACCCGTTACAAAGAAAATTGTGAGGAAACAACGAACTTCATCTGCATGTTTGGATCTGGACAGTTTAGAAAAAGAGCATAACGTTGAATTCATTTGGCGATCTGATTAAAAATCTCATCATTGATCAATAATCAAAAATTTTAATTATAGATTTTCCTTTGTATCCGCTACAATTATTATCTGGAAATTTAGATTTTTGGGGAACGTCCAAGTCAGCATCCTTGATCCACTGACGTTCATCTTTATTTTATAGACTCACCTGCAACTATTTTTTAGTAATATCTGATTCATTCAATATGGACGGTGGAACAAGTAACATTGCTGATAATGATGACATATCAATAAATGGAGTCGCCATTCTACTGGAATATGGAATAATCCGGACATATTTGCTGTTATCAGGTAGTCAAATTTCAGCACCAGTTCACAATTTTCGAGGTGCAAGATTATCGGCTAAGGCTCAGGTAGTTTTAAATATATATCATCATTAATGTCTTCCCCTCATATTCAAACTGTACTGGAAGTGCGCACCGTTGCCATATGGCAAAAACGGCATTGGATAGTGTTTCAGGCTTCTGATAGCATTCAAATTGCTTGAAATGTTTTATGATTTATTATTTGCAATGTATGATTTTGTAAACGTGGGCAGTCGTTTTCGTATTTTATTTTGAATAAAAAGTATTGTACTTATTCGATTCGAATGTCTTCTGGTTTTAACATTTAACATTTTAACAGAAACAATGAAACAACAACACACCGAATTTGGAATAAAACGTGCTGTGGTTACTTATATCTTGTTCACCTCAGCTTTGGGTGTTGAATGACACAGCGCACGCGCCACCGCCTCACAGAGTAGTGTTGCCGTATGCCAACGGGGGAAGTTAATGGGTAAAATCATGGTACAAAAAGACAAGGTATACCTTATAAGAGAACGCAAATTCGTCGAGCTCGCGAGATGACGTATTTATCCCCATGACGTCACAAGAATCACCGCCAAGCTTGAAAACATCGTACGTTTCAAACAATATATTATTTTCAATTGTTTTTGTTTTTAATTAATTAATAGAAAATTAATTCCATTGTAATTTGTCGTTTTTCTTCCGCTGTTCTAATCTTTAAAATATTTGGATCCGAAACTGTTGCATAATTAATATTTAGTAGGGTATAAGTAGAGCCGTCCTTAGCAAAAGCGGGGCCTGTTGCAAAACGTTTTGCGGGGCCTTTTTGAAAGTAAACGACCTCCTTCCCCTCCTTCGCCCAACCAAAATTTACAAGCCATCATCCCTTCTTCCTACCACTACCTACACAAATGTCACTACAAAACAGATTTGTATACAGTTTGTCTCAGCAGTAGTTCAAAAAAAAACAATAATCAATTATTAAAATGTAAACTTTCACCATTAACACTCACAATAAAATACTTATCTTTATTGGGATTTTTAATGGTGTATTTAAATTATACAATCTAAACCTTTCGATAACACTTACAGTTATCTTCGTCAGTAGTAATATTTGTAAGAATTGTTAAAGATGTAAACAATTTTGTCAAAGTTGTAAAACGCTTTTGGGTTTATTTCCAAAATTCGTGCTTGCACTCCTGAATGAATACCTTTCATATTCGACCCATTGTCGTATCCTTGCCCCCTACAATCTTCAATCTCCAAGCCAAGTTTATCTAGTTCCTATAGTAAGACATCTGTTAAGTTCTTGCCTGTTGTTGGCTTGACGTCTAGGAATTCGATAAAATGCTCTTCAACACTCACACCTCCGTTCTCATTCTTTGTTGCTGCTGCATTGTTTTTATTAACAAAACGTATCACCACAGACAACTGCTCTTTGTGGCTCAAGTTGGGAGTGCAGTCTAGTAGTACAGAAAAATACTTAGCTATTTTTATATCTGTAATATTTTTATCTTTCACTTTTTCAGATAACAGTTTAATCAACTCATTTTAAATATTGGCTCCTAGATAGTGGTCGTAAATCTCAGATCTAATTCGCCTCAAATGTTCTTGCATGACTGGATCAAACGTAGCTATCATCTCAATTAAATTTTTCAAACGATTACATGATGCTGTTGTTCCAGTTTCAACCGCATCAGAATCGGGAACAGTGTTGGCACCAACAATATTCAAATCTTTGTCTTTATCTAAGGGTTTGTTGTTGCCAGAACTTGAAGTGGTTGGAATTATTTGTTTATTCACGTGGCTCTCGTCACCGTCACCTTCGGGTTTATCTTCCTGTTTTAAAAACTTGTTAAACGCCCCTTGTTGCGACTTTAAAAACATTTCTCGTTTGTTATTTTTCTTTTGCTTTTCAGCTCCACTCAGATATTTTCGGAATTTATCGCGTTCTCTCGACATGGCGTGTCTTTATTTATGGAAACAATTACACAATACCAATATAATAAATTAACAATAAACAGTCAAAGGCTTTAGTGCGCTATTAGTATTACATCAAATCATCAAACAACACTCTAAATGATGGATGTAATGTTGTCATGTGCGCTTGTTTTGGTGGGCATGGGGGCGAGAGGAGGAAGGATAAGAGTCTGCAGTAACAGTCTCGGTCGAGGTGGCGCGTCGCAGTCGCGTCTCACACATTCCGATAACACACAATAGACACAATCGGCAGTTCTCGGAACTATCTGCTACTGATTATGCTGCTTTCCTTTAGGTAGCGAGGGACCTCGTGTCCTGTTCCTATTGTAACCTAGGGTACTTCAACCATAAGAAGCATTCATATATTGCATGGTCAGTTAGTCACAATAAGTACTTTAATAATTAAAAACTTTTTAGAGCAAAATCTCAACCTAAAAATGTTACAGCGCGAGTAAGGCCCAGCGGGGCCTGGAGTGGCCGCTCCACTCGCTCCACCCTAAGGACGGCTTTGGGTATAACTGTATATTTTACTGCGTTTAAAGCAAAACGAGATTTCAAAGTGATAAACACTGTTATTAGAAGATATTTTTAAGTGTTAAGTTTAAAAGACAAATCTTTAGTGAATTAACCGGTTCATTTTATATTAAAGGTAAGTAAAACATATTTGTTAGCAACATTCGTTGAACGCGATCATACTTCTGGAATTCAATTAGCTTTAAAATTCGTAAAATAGCCCCCCATCTGTTAAAAAGCCTCCAAGCTACATAGGTTGAACAAATATTTATCATACCCATCTCTATGAATATAAATATATAATATATAGATAAAAGCCATATACTTTCATTAAGCGGTAGGACAACACAAACGCCCATTACTCAATTGAGTGGTTGAGCCCAATGACGTCATGTCACGAACAGATGCTCATAGGCATAGGTACCTCGTCTTTTTAAGAAGAGCATCATTTTTATTCAAAATTTCTATGACCTCCATTACCCGCACATGCGACCGTCATTACCCCATGTACGGACAAATACCGGTCAACCGGTCTAATTTAATTTCTTTAGATTTATTTGCTTGTTTTACTTAATTGAAAGCTTTTGATGTATACGTGTAGGTAGGTCGTGTATGTATAGATGCGATAAGACCAAATTAATTCCTATAAAGTTAAAATGGTAAAACTTATAACATATATTTCTTAAGTGGACGTCATTCTCCCGTTCTCCCCTAAATTTGGCGCCGTTACCTTATAGCGCAATCTTCTTAATTATTCTCCGAAAAATTGCCAAGAATTAAACCGAGTATATATTTGAGTAACTGATATTATAATAAATTGATTGATAACCCCCACAAGTAAGAATTAAAAAAATAGTTAAAAGGCGAACGTTCGGATATTAATTTTTTTTAGTTATCCACAACTTATGTCTTTGCTAACATAACATGAGACAGGCATAAGAAGTTGTGTGCTGGCCACATCAATTTTTTGTATTAACCTTCTGCTTTTGTATATTTTTAATACTATTTTATAATATTGGCTTCACATAGCAATATTGATAACATAATTCCACCTTAAATTCAGAATGTATTTTTTCTGCATATTTATATAGTTTCTACGTCATTTGGAAAAACACACTGTTCATTAACCATTAGTCTTCACTGTGGAATAATTTCGTTAATAATAAAGGCAATTACTGTCTTTATATTTTTGTATATCTTGAGCACTTTTCCAATTTTTGTCATAGTGGATACGTTTTAATTTAAATTAATTCATATACCTACTTATACACGCATCTTTTGAAAGTTTCTCGTAGGTAGTTTATAGCTTTAATCATAACGTGTAGGAATGAGTAATAAAGAAGTGAAAATTCATGTTTATAAATTTAGAAGCGCATAAAAAGTATACATGCAACAACGCCGAAATTTATATTTGAATAAGTACAGAAATCTGTAAACTCGTATCCATAGTAGCGGCAGCTTCTAAACGAGAGCCGAGAACCGAACTTTGGTATTCTTTTCGTGAAGCCGCTAAATGACTCTTTGGTGGTAGTTGTGATTCACAGTAGCATTGACGCCCGTAGGGTCGGGAAATGAAATCCCTAGATTACCGAAAAACATGGACGGCTTAAAAATAAAGTAACGCTCACCATTAACTGTTTTAACTGTATATTCGCAATAGTAATTTATAAACGTGATAGTAAGAAAAATGTAAATATGTATAATACAAGTCTGTGTTAATAATAGTCATAGTGATTAATATTAGTGGTGGTTTTAATAAAAAATTTCGAAGACGCCATGATCTATTGCCCAGCCCATTTAACATTATTCTACCTAATTATTTTCATTATAATATCATCCATTTCATATGCGAAATGCGAGTATACAAGTAAGTCGTTTTGTGTTTAGCGCTAAATCTCCAAATAATATACATTAATTACACGGCAATTGTGCCGCCTTTCATTGATTTTTATTGTCTTATGTTTGGGTTTTTTTCTAAAAAATTGACACTGACCTACACAAGCGGAATTTATTTTATTTATAAATCGCGCCAGAACATTATATTCTTTTGTTTATCATTGAGGTTATTGACTTTTGCACCTTGATAAAATAGTGTTTGTTTATAAACATAATTTCACTTTCTCTGTTCTAGATCATTCCCTTCCTAATGAGGATATAATTACTACAATTCAAGTCTTGACACATTCCCCAACAAACTTGCCCTTTGGTGAAAATGTTACTGTTATCTGTAAAACACGTTTACCATCCAGTACAATGTGGTGGACTGTTAATCACAAAAATCTTACTGAAGACAATAGGTGAGTAATTAATTACGTAAATAATTCGTTATCTTAATTGGGAGTAATGCAGTTAGCTAATGAATTGTTTACCTATGGCAAAAAGGGAGATGTGAAATTAAGTGTTTAACTCAATTTTTTACTCTATTCACTAATCTGTAAAAGGACTAACAAACTTTTAATTTTTGTTTAAAAATAACTGTTAAAAATAACAGGTAATCATTGAAAAACAGTGATAGAAATGATTTTTTGGGAAATACTATTTTTATTTATAATAAATAAGGTTTTTTTGACATAAATTGGCATATTTTCAGAACAAATTCATTTAATTTTCATGTTTGTGAATAGAACATTGTAATCATATAAAAACAAACAGAAATCTATTCAATATGTTTCATGTTATTCCATTAAGCATTCTATTATGCTCTTTTCAAACTTTTGATTGCTGCTTATACTCTTATAGCATTATGCCTTGAAAAATACTTAAAAAACAAAATTTTGATATTAGTTATGTATTTTTTTAATAAATGTTTTGAAGCATTTCTGTTTTTGTTAATTAAATATGTTGTTTTCAAAATAAGATTTTGGCATCAAACATTTCAAAATGGGATCTGGTAAGTATTACGATAGGTGTACTGACTATTATGTAAACTGTTAACCAATAGTTGTTTGTGATCTTTATCATGTTGACTGCTACGATAGCTATAATTTTTATTACTTATTGAGCCACACTATTTTTTTGTTTGGTACATGTAAACATTAACTAAGGCTATTTTGTCACTTTTTTTTATTATATTTTGAGCTAAGTCACTACGCAGTCCTAAGGGCCACACGGTGCATAAGTAAACTTAATTGTCACTGGAATTTTTCAATTTTTTAGTTCTCCTTTTGTATATTTTTGATGCTAAATAGGTTCCTGTATTTCAAATTTACGTTCTGCTGTAGTTTCGTTAGTAAGATGTGAATAAATTCGGAAATTGTAATAAAAGCATTAGTGTTGACTGAAATGATTTTTTACTCAATGGCATTAGTAATAACTCTTCAGGACACACTTTTTTATTCTGCATAAGATGTGTACTCTGAATTATTTCTGCACAATGCTCCTGATAAAAGTCAACGTGTGAATTAGTTGTGAGCGGCGTGGTTCACTTAGTAAGGATCATTGCATTCATTGTATAGAATTGGATGAATTAAAGTTGTTATAATTATTTTAGCAATATGTTCAAACTTTTAATCACAACAAATTTTTTTCGTATAATTCCACAATATTTTTAATACTGAATTTTTAAAAACAAATAATATTATGTTATTTATTAAGGGATTGAGGAACAACTTTTAATCCTGTGAGTGAATGTTGTAGCCCGAGACAAAGTCGAGGGTTACAATCACTCGAGGGGTTAAAAGATTCCGAGATTAAATATACCAAAATTCATCCTGAAGTTTTAAAATCCCAGATTAGGAAATGGCGCGTGATTGATCTTTAGGAATCTAGTTAGATATCTAGGTTGGTTTGTTGCCAAGATTTTGCTTTACAACAAAAGTCACAGATTTTCATATTTGTGACCCAAGGGATTAAAAGTTACTTTTAAACCCTAGAGACTAAAAGTGAAATGGGGACTGAAACAATATATATAATCTCGAAATGACAAAAAAACATAATTTATGTTTTGCTAGAAACAAGAAATTGTATAGAAACAGTTGACTGTAGAATTCAAACCGCACATGCTCCTTGTGCACTACCAACTGCGTTACTTCAATTCAGTATTACAATTTTAATACTTAATAATATAATACTCCACTTCCACATTTTTTAAATGACATGTTAAAGAAATTATGATTTATCCTTACGGAAAGTCGGTATATATCATATAACAATTAATTTGTTGAGATAAAGTCTGAAAAATGTTGCATCTACTCTTTATTTAATGGCAGTTTGTTTGCTTTACATCAGACCTGTGACTGTCTCTTGTAGGTGCTCGTTTTTAACATTTATAGCACATTACTGCATTTATCCTAATTCATTGTGTTGTATCATCGGCATATGAAATTTCGATTAAATGATAATAGTAAATCATTGAATTAATGTCCGTTAACATAGAACCCCCACTACTACATTTCATAATCGGTTATAGTGTATAATTAAGTGCTCATTTATTGCTAATTAATTGCTGCATTTTCAAATGTTTTGTTCCTTCTCATTAGCAGCAATTGGATTTTAATGGTGGGGGTGCATTAAGCTAGTACACCTACTTTCATAAAAATATGTTCCTATATGGGATAAATAAAAAACAAACACTATAATTTTTTCTAATTAATTTCCTTCATTTTTAAAAAGAAAAAGAAAAATGTTCACAATTTACTAGTAAATATTTAATTGATTAATTAATAACTAATTTCCAATATGGGTGAGGTAGAATAATACAGAAATGAAGTACCTGTAATCAATTAGTGTCTGATTACTTTTTTAAATTAAATTGCTTTTCATATTATATACTTTTAGGATTTTCGTTTTGAAATTTATTATTTACTAAATTCGTTGTGCAATAAATTTGAAAATACAAATGTTGAAAGCAAATAATATAAGAGCATAAAGACGTCTTCAGCAATTAATTTATTACATGTACTTTACCTCGATAAGGGACATACGGCTAAAATATTTTCAAGATGGCGGCACTTCCGGTTGTACCGGAAGTCGATAGTACCTTACTCATTTTAAATGGGACACCCTGTATGTTATTAAATTTTCGGATTCTACGGTAAATTCTTAATACATTTCATGTATAATGTCCTATATCTAAGCCCAGCCGTTTTTGACATATTAAACATTTTATGTCAATAATGACGTTTGCAGACCAGTAAATAATGATTAATTTCTCCTATAGGGCTGCCTTTGTTACCCAATTTGAGTTTGTTTCCTTATTGAACATGACTTACTTTAACAGACTTCGTATAATATTTCCACCGTTAATAATACAGGGTGCTCAAAAAATAAGAATAAAAATAAAATTGAAAAAACTGTCAAAAGTCAATTTTTTCAAATCGAAACTCCCTATTTTTACAAGTTTATCTTATTTGGCTTTAAAAACTAGACTAACTTTGCATAAGGTTGTCTACACCTAAAATTGATGGTTTTTGAAATATTGGCAATTTAAGATTTTTCTATTGCTTGAATCCCTTTATAAATTATTGTTAGATGGCTATGACTGCGTTAAACGTTAGGAAACAATGAACTATCGAACAAATGTCACCCTGTTAAAAATTGTCAATAATCATACCACTCTTCTTGGAAAATCAGTCTCCTTTAAATGCTGAACTTTGGAGAACTTGTACGGGTGAAACTTGTGTTTCCATAAAATTCTTAATATCGATGATTGTTGGATTATGCGGCAAAATATCCCAAAATTGCGATTTCCATATTTTCAACAACTGGTTTATTTATCTACACTTTTGCCCTTACGGATCCAAACCTCTTGAAGTTTTCTATAATTCGTTTTACAGTTTTTGGTAATGGTTTCTGTTTTTTTTTGGATATCGAATCGCAAATGTGTCACATGTTCTTGAAATAACTTTATCCCATTGTCCGTAAATAATAAATAGATTTAAATAATCTTCGTTGGTATAATTTAATCTTCCCAGCATGATTATTGATCATTTTTAACAAAGTGATATTTATTTGATACTTTATTGTTTCCTAACGTTTAACGCAGTCATGGCCATCTAACAATAGTTTATAAAGGCGTTCAAAGAATAGACAAATCTTACATTCCCAATATTTTCGAAAACTACAAATTTAGACAACATTATACAAAGTTAGTCTAGTTTTTAAAGCCAAATAAGATAAAATTGTAAAAATAGGGGGTTTCCATTTGAAAAAATTTACTTTTGACAGTTTTTTCAATTTTATTTTTATTGTTATTTTTTGAGCACCGTGTATTATTAACGGTGGATACGAAGTCTGCTAAAGTAAGTCATGTTTAATAAGGAAACAAACTCAAATTGGGTAACAAAGGCAACCGTATAGGGGAAATTAATAATTATTTACGGGTCTGCAAACGTCATTTTTGACATAAAATGTTTAATATGTCAAAAACTTAGGTATAGGACATTATACATGAAATGTATTAAGAATTTACCGTAGAATCCGAACATTTAATAATATACAGGGTGTCCTATTTATAATAAGCAAGTTACTATCGACTTCCGGTACAACCGGAAGTGCCGCCATCTTGAAATATTTTAGCCACATGTCCCCCATCGACATTAGTACACTACCAAATTTTCAGATTTTTCCTAATTATAGTTTTCTCATAATCGATCGATTTCTTTCCCGGTGAACCACCCTGTATAATAAATAAACTATTTCCAAGTGGGGGTGCAAGCGTACAAGAGTAAAGTACATGTAATAAATTAATTGCTGTAGACGTCTTTATGCTCTTATATTATTTGCTTTCAACATTTGTATTTTGAAATTTATTGCTCAGCAAATTTAGTAAATAAATCATTTCCGAGGGCGGTTGCTAGTGTAACACAAGAGTAAAATACACATAATTGATTAATTGCTGATCACTTATTTATACTAAATTACTTTCAACATCTTGCAATCATATTTGATCCACTTATCATGTGGATACACGGTTTCAGTGTAGTGACCAACATCTGCATTTAAGGATTGCCTCATTTGTATTATTGGTCTTCGGAAGTTCACTTCACCAACTAAAGAGTATTTCTGATTTAAGAAAAAGTTGTAGTTCTTTTCGAAGTTTATCCAGTGTCAGTTCTTGCTTTTCGACTTCCGAATAAGTTTCCAACATCATGAATTTACCGGTAAACTACGGACATCTTTATAATGTTAATATTCTCCAGAATGTAAAAAAAAACTATACCGCTATTTTTTCTAACCGTATTTATAAAATTTTAATTGCTATAAATATATTATTTGACATCTTCAATAATTTTCAAAAACCATTATCATTTATTGAAGAAGATAACTGTAATTATTCTCGAAACGTTCAAATTTTTAAAAAATTAATAAAAAATGTACGATTTCATGCCCAAAAGCTAAGTATCTTAATTATGGGTGATAATCGTAAGTTGACATTTTCAAATAGTTTGTATAAACATAACACTATAGAAATTAGAGAAAACTATTATTAAATAACAGCTCCTCAAATTAGGAAGCTCTTCAAATTTAGTTTTAATATTTAAGAAAAAGTTTGGAATATTTTTTTACAAATTTAAAAGGACATGGATTATGTTGAACCTAATAACTTCAGAACTTAATGTCTCAAGGCAAGGTAACCTCACAAATAAAAGTACTTACTGAAAAACCAGAGCCGCCTTCCGTAAATGATGTTATATCACCACTTATCAATACAGATCTCCATCGGCTTGAAGAAGGGACCATTATTGACATAGGTGACCAGCGACCGTTAAATCTTTTGAATGAAGAAGTAGTTGTGACATCACAACATTTGAACAATCCTGCGCGAGATGTGTCAGAGTCAGAATCATTACTGGACGATCCTGAGTTTATTCCATCAGGTTCGGACGAGAGTACTAGTGATCAAACGGAAAATGAAGACATTCCATCGCAAGATTCGCAGATAGATAAGATAGATGAGCCCGAAGGTCGTTTGAATAGATCCAAAAGAGCCTGCCCCGAAAATTGGAGAAGAAACAGAAACAAAATTAAGAGAATGAAAGGTCAAACATATTTGGGTTAGAACCAAAGACGGGAATGTCAAACATGACCAATCCCGTCTCGCACGAATGTTAACACAATGTACATTTGATCAGTGTTTAAGAAACAAAGAAGACGCGGAGGACATTTTTTCAAAATTTTGGAGTTTATCTTGGGAGGAAAAGAGAGTGTATACTTGCTGGACCATCTAGAAGAACTGGTACATTTATTTACCACTTGAAAATTAAACACGAGAAGTTGCAAGTATGTAAGCAAATGTTTCTGGGTACTTGGGGCCTTTAAGGAGATAATGTTGTATTCTTGGATTAAAAATAGTTGTTCCGGGATGACGATAAACAAAAATCACCCACAAGCAAATGGTGAAAAAGGCAGGAGAGAGTACCATTTTTAACGAATTACCAAAGCAACATTCTCACTACTGTAGAAAAGACAGTTCTAAAGTTTATTTAGAGCAGACTTTTCAGACAAAATGTCAGCTATACAAATTATACACAAATAAATGTCTGACCAACAAAGTCAAACCATTCACACTCTTTCCGCTTTATTCCCTCTTTGATGAGTTGAATTTGTCAATTTTCCGACCTAGAAAGGATGAGTGCGATGCATGTTACCCTTGCAAGATTAAGCAAATTTCTGAAGACGAGTATCATACTCATATTGAGAAGAAAAATGTAGCAAGATCTGAAAAAACTAAAAATAAAGAAGAAGTTATTCAGAACTTGGTTTACACTTTTACTATGGGCACCCAAGCGGTAAAATTCTCATCATGGCATAAATTATCTGTGGAATGAAAGTGAAGGAGGTTTAAGTGCGTCAATGTTTGCCATCTGCATAATCAAGCATTTAAATGACAACTGTTTGGCTGAAAAGAAACCGATCATTTTCTTTTCTGATGGCTGTTGCTATCAGAATCGCAAAGTTATATTGCCGAATGCCCTTTTACATTTCTCAATTCAACAAGATGTTCAGATTGAACAAAAATTTTTAGGGAAAGGACATACGCAAATGGAATGCGACTCGCTACATTTCCTAATCGAACGGAAACTAAAAAACAGGATTATTCAACTTCCAAGTGGATACATTTCCGTAATACGAGAAGCTAGAAGGAAACCAATGCTTTTAGACGTTTGTTACCGTGCGCATGAAATGTTCTTAAATTACGGCAATCGGTCATCGTTATTTATTTGCGGCTATTTCGGGTTCTAACCCTTTATGCCTTCGTAACGTTGGTTATTTCCTGGCGGTAATGTATACTCGCTGTACCTTGTTGGTTTCTCAAGATGATTTTCGGCCTCTTGTGCTTCATTTCACCTTGGATGTCGTAGTCCCATAATACTTTTATAGCTGGGTTGGGGTGTGCCGCTAGTACCTCTTCTAGGTTGATTGCGGTTTTTTTTGCGAACTACATTAAGCTGGGTATCCTGAGGTCTTCGTGTATTTGGTCTTTTCTTACCAACCACGGCACATTTACTGCAATTATTAGGTATTT
This sequence comes from Vesta saturnalis, assembly GCA_036346205.1. NCBI lineage: Eukaryota > Metazoa > Arthropoda > Insecta > Coleoptera > Lampyridae > Vesta > Vesta saturnalis. Next base: position 973,633 of record JARFJB010001062.1, read on the forward strand.
ATTTTGTACCACTTGTAGTTGTTTTATTATTGTCGGAGCGGCGTAAGCCCAGACTTCTGCGGCGTACAGCTTCATCGGACGTACTACCGTTTTGTAGATCAGCAGCTTGTTGTCGGTTGACAGCACGCTGTTTCTACCTATTAACGAGTAGAGTTTCTTTATCATCCCGTGTCCCTTGCATCTTCGGTCGTCTACGTGGAGTTTGCATCGGAGCGTTCTGTCCATTACCAGACCTAGGTATTTTATGGAGTTTATGATCATGGTAATGTTGCGGGTTGGTTCCGCTATTTTTTGTACCATTCTTCGAGGTCAACCGACGCCCTCTGCAGAAGTCTGTCGACTTGTCCGAGGTCGCTGGATTGGGCTAGGACCGCGGTGTCGTCCGCATATGTTGCGGGGGTGGTTCCTTTGGTCTTCGGGACATCTGAAACATAGGTTAAATAATGTAGGGGAGAGGGGTCAGCTCCAGCGATAATCCTTCGAGGGAAGGACCTGCAATGCTGCAGCTTGGTTGTGAAGCATCTTCAGGATAGGAAGGAGCGGACGAGTTGGGTCATTTGGAGCGATATTGCTTGCTCCAGCATTTTGTGTAGGTGATGCCACACTTTGTCGAACGCTTTTGCGATGTCTGAGAACATTCCGCCGGTGTGCTTCTTCCAATTGAAGCCGCGTGCGACGTGTTCGACAACTCGGAGGGTTTGTTCGGTGGTCGAGTGGTTTCTTCGGAATCAGAATTGTTCGTCCGGTAGGATTTGTAATTTATCTATTTCTTCTTGCAGTCTGACTTGGATGATCCGCTCCAAAACTTTGCCCATCGTCGGTAGTAGACTGATGGGTCTGTAGTTTTGGGGTAGGGTAGCGGTTTTACCCGGTTTCGGTATCATCACCGTGTCCGCTTCTCGCCATCTGGTCGGCAAGTATTTCGATCGTAGTATCGCATTATATACTGCGGTGAGGTACGCTACGCCTCTTTGTGAGAGGAGCTTCAGCGCTTGATTTAGAATAGTACCAGGCCCCGGTGCCTTCTTGATGTTTAACTTCTTCAGGATGTCGTTTACCTCCTGTGGGGTGGTGTGTCGAATGTTCTCTTGTGCTTCTTCCGCCAGGCGCTCTCTGACGAATCTATTTGTCCTTTGAATGTGAGCGAGGTCCGCGTTTTCGTAGACGGGGCTGCATTCCATTCCTACCTCGGTAGCGTGTTTGTATGCTTCTTTCGCAACGCCTTCACCATCTTCTAGTGTGATCCGTCTTTGACGTCGAGGGATTCCACTTTCGCTGTCCATCATGCGTTTTTGTGTTCTTTAATGGCCGTCTTGACTCGCGTTTCTGCGGCATTCAATTCCCGTTTATCATCCGGGTTTTGTGTTCGGTGCCATCTTCGTCTTGTTCTGTTTTTGTCCCTGATAAGTTGTATTATGTGTATGGGCAGGCTGTAGTAATTTTTGTTTTTAGTGAATGTAAACTTGGCTTCTTCTATTGTCCTCAGGATGGTTGTCGTGGTTTCTGTAGTGCCGTATCTATCTGACGGGCATCGTTTATCACTGGCATTGCAGGGCTCCTGTCCTTGATCAGCGCTTCGTATTTCTTTCAGGAAGTTCTAGTGATCTGCGTGGGCTGTAGCGGCTCTTGATCGCCTAGCTGCAGCAGGACGGGTTCGTGATCTGAGCTTAAATCTGCTGTTGTTTCCATCCGGAAATGCAAGGGAACATTCCGGAATATGGCTATATCTAGCACGTCTGGCCTCCCTATACCTGGTTGACAGGTGGGTTCTTGTCTTAAATTACGATGATAAATCTTCATTTATATACAAATCTTAAAGCATTAAAATACACACCGGAAGGTAAGATCTTTTATAAGATAAATTTTAATGAAGATTATAAAGAACTGTCACTGAGACCTAAACAAACTAATGTTAGTCACAATATTTCATTCAAAAGACTATGTGGAAAGACCAAAAATAAAGTATTCAACATGGTTACATTTACAACAATTAAAACCTCATCTTACATTAGATACACACGCATTTTACGATTCTCTTCCCCATTATACAGAGTAGGTAATGTATTTATTTCAAAAATAGTTATTTGGCAGACTTGTTTTGTTTATGTGTAATAAAAAAAATTACTAGTAAATAATGTAGTTTATTATTATCCTTGGTAATTAGAAGTAAACCACAAAAAATTTAAATTCATTGAGGACAAGATGACGTATCACACATAATTATTTTAAAACACATATTAATATACTTTTCACTATTTTATACTATACAAATCACATTTACAATTGTCTTTATAGCACGCAAGGCTTTAATTATTATTTTCTTTTAATCCAAAAATGTTTTTTCCTGAGAAATTCACTTCTTTGGGGCTACGCCCTATTGCAAATCGATATTTAATAAAAACACTCATTATTTACAGCAATCAGTCTGTTTCTGTACCACTCTCCGATGATAAATAGGTGACGAGAGATTATTAAAGGATTCACATCTTCAAAATGCCTTTCTAATTGCCACCATTCTAACATAACATTTTTCTTCCAATACGGCGCATCAATTCTTTGTAGAGATTCCATCCATCTCTCTTTAACATGCTCATCAGAAAATTTTAAGTTATTTCTTCCAATGTTTGTTTAGTCTGCCGACCGGTCGGTAGTGTAGTTAATGCTGTATTCTGCCGAACGTCCGGTCGGTGGGATAGCGGATTGGCTACACTACCGACCGCGTTGTTTAAAGGTTATGCTTATGTTCCTACACGTTTATATTTTCTTTAGTGTGATGTAAAATGTGTGAAATTATCTATAAAATGAAAAGGCGAGGTCGTCCGAAGGGAGTAATTACAACAGTAGTAGGATTAAGGAAGAAAAAGTCAAAGAGGTCGTCCAAAAAGAATAACTTACGATCAATCACAATTAATTTTGTTTACCGACTTTTGAAAAGGTTAAATACATATTTTTCTTCATATATTGTTATCAATTTATGATCGTTGCAGTATGCTACACAACCTACTACGAGAAGCTAGACATCAAAGGATTCCAATATTGCGCATGTCTTGATCATGATCAAGTAAAAAAAATGCAAATAAATTAAGGTAAGCTAGATTACCGTAGATTTAATCTCGATTTTTTTTACTCTTGATCATGCGCAATATTGGAATGCTTTGCTGTCTTAAGCTTCTCGTGATAAAAATATCACTACGTGTTCGGCAGAATAGCGTACTGCCTATCCTGACGAGCGATATTCGGTAGAACACTCCCGTTTATTATAGTACTCATTGCCCGCCGTGTGCTCGTCCACACCAATTCACTTGGATTAAAATGACAATGGTATGGTGGCAATCGCACACTTTGTGTCCAGACTTGTTTTCTATTTCGTAGACTTTTGGTATTGGATTGTCGTTCACTAATTGCAACAGTTCTTTTTTAAACCTATTTGAATCATACACAATATTGTGTTTTAATAAATATTGGCATATTTCTTCTTTCTTGCTCTATGTATTTGGAACTTTTTCTAGAATCTTCGAGTGATAACTAGCGTTATCAAGAATAATAAGGTATGAAGCCATCCTCATTCCCTGAATGCACGATTATAAATCAAAAATTAGTAATTAATCAAGACAACATAATTATTGCGGTGTAGTTTACCGTTTTTCTTCGCCCATTGGCTTCTTTTTTTGGCTTTCTTTAGATTTATCATGCCATCTTTTTTATGAGATCCTTTTGCTGAAAATCCAAGTTTGATCAAGGAATACAGGTTTGTACAATATTCCTCTTTATTTTTATGATGTTCCCTTAAGAAACGCACAAGGTTGGCTGCAATGTGCGGTTGTTCAAGTAAACCTTTCCTACCATCGTCCAATTTAAATGTAAAGCCAATTGAATGCAAAAGGCGCCTTAAACTGGAATTAGTAAAACAGTCAACTTCACGCTTGGCTAATTCTTTTTGTAATAAGGCCAATGTAACATGGAGACCTAGGAAAATAAATTTATTTGTATAAATATTTTTTACCAAATTTTATACATACATTTTTTATGCATTTCATAAATTTTACGTTTAACCCCATCTTTTACACAATTTTTAACATCTGTAGATTTTGATTTTGTGTGTTTTCTTCGCTTAGCAGGTGATTGGTGAGGCTTATTTTCTTTTTGGGCTTCAGCGACCCGTTTTATTATAGCACTAACAGTGTTAATACTAACCACATGCCTCAGCGGTACGCTACAAAGAGTACCTATAATCTTCACGTTTGAAAGTAGTACAGAATCTTACCCGCATCACCGATTCATATAGTACAAAGACCCCCTGGTGATCGCGCTCACGTTAAAAATATTCGTGCACGTTCGTAACAAGCAGTTGTGCTTGACAACTTAGATGCTTATTTCGTACCATGATTAAACTAAAAATTTTATACATTTAACATAAATGGTTGAAAATAGTTATATATTTACCTATTATCTGCTATACCACCTTCAGTTAGTTTTGAAAAAAAAATCTGTTTTTTTAAAGTACAGTAAAAATAAATATCGGATGGATTAATTGACACTTGACAGGATGCCACCTGATTTCTATACAACGTACATTTTACTAGGCTACTATTTATTACTATAGAAGATTTAAGGTTTTATGGTAACCTTTTCTAATATGTACTATTGAGAGAGAGAGAGAGAGAGAGAGCAAAAGGTGAGTAATTTTGTTATATTACTTTACATCGATGAGTCATAACCAACTTAGTTTGAATTAAACTATAAAAACCTTCTCTTAGGAACAAACTGGTTTATTTCTTGGGTGGAAATTACTAATTAGGTATTCATTAAGCAAATTGTTGAAGAATACATTTCAAAATGCAAATCCTAAAAGCAAATAAGCTGCTGGCCACTCGAACTTACACATAGTGATTTTCAGGCAAAATTTAAAGTTAAATATTTTCAATAGGAATGCAAATTTTTGAACGCGGCTTGCAAATTTTAAGAGCCAGTTTTTTCCGGATTAAGCTGCATGTCGTATATTTATCGTAGGACCATAGGTTTATTATATGCGGGGTGATCAATGAAGTCATGCAAAAACTCAAAAAGTTTGTATGAGTGAAATTTCCGCAAAAAATTTTTTTGGTCGTTGCAATAGGGTTCGTTACTAAGGTAACATCAATATCTCTAGACGTTTTTGTCAGTTTTTGGATTAAGGCCCTTAGGCCTTGCACACACTACTCAACATAAAATTTGGGTAGCAAAATTTTTAAAATGATATAACTTGACATTGCATTGACGGTTCTTGATGATTTTTGCGGATTTGGAATCCTTGTTTCACGTAGATTTTTTTATGGTCTAAGCATTTTATTTGATAGTTGAAATTTACACATTATACTGGGTCGATAATAAACAAAAACGTAGGGTACGACGCCCTCTAAGGTTTGGCATTATTTAAGTTTTTGTAAAAATAAATTCTCACCTCAAGCTGTTTTTATTTAATGTTCTTTTCACTGTTCTGTCCGAAACTCATACCGCACTTTGTTGTCTCAAAGAGTCATTCAGTTTTACAGAGTGCTTTGTCCACCCCCATGCCCATAATTATGATCGGGTGTAATTTTGTAAATTTTAAATATTATGAGGCGTTTAAGCACGGCAGAAAGGGAAAATTGCATTCGACCTCTCAACGAAGGAATGTCAAAAGAACAAATTGCGCACATTTACAATGTTAGCCGATGGACAATTTATAATTTGAACCGTCGCGTCGAAACTACTGGTGATCATAATTATGGGCATGGGGGTGGACATACAAAAAAAATAAACCAAAGAACCGAAAGAATTTTAATGAGAGAAACTATGCAGAATAGAACAAAGAACTCTAGAAAACTGAATGACTCTTTAAGACAACAAACTGGGGTGAGAGTTTCGGACAGTACAGTGAGAAGAACATTAAATAAAAACAACTTGAGGTGAGAATTTTTTTCAAAAACATAAATAACATAATGCCAAACATTTGAAATTATAGAGCCCGACGTAGAGCAAAATGTGTGCGGTTATTACAACACCATAGAGCGAATAGGCGGGCATGGGCAAATCGGCATGCGAATTGGGGTAATACAGAGTGGAGCCATTGTTTATTTACTGACGAAACAAGATTTAATTTGTTTCACTCCGATGGCCGAATGTTAGTTTGGAGAGAGCCAAATCAGCGATATTTGGAGGAAAATATGGCCCCTCAAAAGGCATTTGGTGGCGGAGTTGTTACAGTGTGGGGAGGTATCATAAGAAATGGTAAAACCGAGCTATTCATTACCAACCAAACCGTTAACACTACCGTTTATCAGGAGGAAATTTTGGAACCTATTATGGTTCCTTTTGCTCGAAATTACGGCCCAGAATTTCTATTGGTGTTAAAGAAAATATATTCACACTTCACAATATTTATATGAATGTAGTTACATCAAGGTACATCAGTGACGTTCTTGTACTGTTGCGTTCACATTAACACTCCCTATCAACACTTACAAGCAACAGGTTAGTTGATAAGACAGAAATGCAACAATTCAACAAAAATACAGTAATAATAATAATAATAGTACATACACAAAAGGAAATATCTACTCACATTAATTTATACATGTTTAATTAAACCTAGACCTTCAACATGTTTTGTGAACAATTCACACGAAAGATTTTTTGTTAAGATATCAGCTACTTGTTCATTCAAATTACATATTGTATATCAAGCTGTCCATTACAAACAAGTAAAATTATGTTTTACGTCAAAATGTTTCAGTCGTTTATATTACCATTAAGTATATAAGGCATCCTACTAATTCACGTATTGGTTTGTTTACTTTAGGATTTCCCTCGTTCTCTAACTCCAGCACAAACGTACATTCCATTGATGTTTTACATTCTTTACAATCAGGCATATTAAATTTGTCGAGCAAATTTTTAATGCAACTTGTTTGATGACTCCCATCATCTTTATTACTTATGTGAACTTCAAGGAAAGACTATAAATCCTAGGTCCTGCATTTAAAAACGAGCATTTAATTTAAATTTTACACTCTCGATGTCAAATGAATTTTCACCTACAATCAAGATATCATCTACATACAGAAGCAAGTATAATTTTGAGGAAGCATTTGTCTTTATATACAGACAAGAGTCAAACTGTGATTTTTAAAATTCATTTTCTGCCATGAATTCATCAAATATTTTGTTCCAACAAAAAGGGGATTGTTTAATTTTAGAACTTTATCATCACAACCTTCGTATCCTTCAGGAATTGACATGTAAATGTCTTCCATTTTTCCAATAGGAAACACCGATTTCACGTCCATTTGTATGATTTGATAATTATTAACATTTGACTAAGCAAAATAACGGCCGAACAGTAATTAGTTTGGCTATTGGTGCAAATATTTCATTCAAATCTATCCCTTCTCTCTGCATGAACCCTTTAGCTACAAGTCTGGCTTTATACTTAATCGGCTTGTTTTTGATTCTGAATACCCACATGTAACGTGTTAATTTAACATCTGCATTTTCTTTCGAATTTGAGAATTTCTTAGGCAACACACTTTACGTCGGATACGGGAGAAAAATCTGTCAACATTGCGCGTAATAATCCAGGTTGGACAATAATTCAAAATTGAGATAAATAAGGAAATTTCTTATTGGTGAAAGGGATCAGGGGACGTTCATGAATTCGTTTTGTAGAACGCTGTAGCGTCCCCCAGGTACCCTATCTTGAAAAGTGCAATTTTATATAATTAATAAAGAATTTTCTTCTTAATCAGTGAAAGAAAAAAATTGTTGCACAATTATTCCATAAAAATCTTTCTTTAATGGTTTTATTTGACTTACGAGAAAATTGTTTCTCCCCTGTCCTTCATAACAGACGTTAATAACCCTTCACCCGCACAATGCATGTTTTTCAACAAAAAAATTAATGGTTCAAAAGCTTAAAAAAAAACTAAATTGATTTGTTCAAATTTAAACAATTCTACCTCTCCTTTTCATAATTTTTTTTTCTTTGTAATTAAAAGTGAAAAGTTATTGTAATAAAAACGGACAAGAAATAAACACGCCCCTAATGCAACACAACCCCATCCTGGTCACGAGGCACCACTCTGTAGCGTCCTCCAGGTACCCTATCTTAAAAAGTGTAATTTGAACCTATTTGCAATAATGCAAGTTCAAGAACAAAACAATCGCTAAGTGATTTATCTTGACTTTACTGACAATAATGCTATTGTTACTCCAATTAATTGCTTGCCTTACTTTGACTTTTCCTGGCAATAATTAAAACATTAGAATTTATTTACAAGTCCGATATTTAATTACTCGGAAACCTCAAATCTGATCAAACGAAGTGGCCGTCTATTGGTAGGTACGTTGTGCTATTTGACTGAGATAGGCTGGATGAGGTAAGTGTTACATCTTGTGGAGCAGGTAAACAATGAAACTACTCTAATTAAAATTAACGAGTTTTGCGCAACGGTGGTTCAGCCCGTTAATGTGCTATTGTGGGAAAGGGCCATCAATAAAACCCACTTTATTCATAAATAAGTAATTACACAAGTACATTAATAAAACAAATAACACAAAAAACAATTAAAGTGTTAAATATATAATAAAACATTAAATCATGTTAAAGTGCGTACAAAATTATAACATTACGAGAAAAATGAATAAAAAGCGGTTTAGTTACACATAAACACGATAAAAAAACCATGTAGTCACACCCACAATTGTGTCATGAAGAAATTAGAATAAAAATCGTAATACCAAACATGTGGCCCTTTAAAACCAATCATGCCGGTCTTTAAGTAAATAAGCACATAAAACAATAAGGCAAATTACGGTACACATAAAATACAACAACAGTAATATTGCACAGGTGATAATAAGGTAAAGGCAAGGACAAAAGAAAATAGACAAGGAATTTACACGTACACAATTGTTTAGTGACTACTAAAGCACAAAATTCATAGGTACAGTTACAATAAATTACATATAAAGAGAAATTAGTTCGCAGGCAATCAATTCTACTTAACAAACTGACAACAAAGAATTCGTTAAAACTATGCCTTACAAGGGTAAGTTATAAATAGATCATAACATCGTGATCGATATATAAGTTTGAGTGCGTTAAAAAAATACAGCGCCCCTTTCTCAGGTTACACATTCATCTATACAACAATAAAAATAAAAATCCGAGGTGTTTAATGTCATCTGGAGCCGGGAGTATGTACCCACGTGGCAATTGCCTCGTACAATTAACAACCAAGCGGTATCCTATACCCGCTCGTCCACGACCACCTCTACACAAATATAAAGATAAACAACAAACAACAATGCTAATCCACACAAATACAAGAGTGAGGGAGCCCTGTACTGTCTTCTATTTTAGCATATTTCAGCTTAATGAGCGCGCGTGGGAATGAGATACCTTTGCAAGGCAATGCTCGATTTTTAATACGTTATATGAGCTTGTAGAATTATTTGCTGCCAGCCTTAATTTATATAAAAATACCTACTTACACTTGAAACAGTTAAACACTTTACCACCAACACGACGAGTTAAGATACGCGGTTTAAAACTCGGCGCCGCGACGATTAATTACAATTACTTTTTGGAAAAATTTACATTAAAACATACATAAAAGAAAAGAACGAATTAGCGTTTTAGTTTTGCTAAAATGTACACGACAAGATATTTATAGACCAAACGGTTTAGAACGGGAGCTTCTAATTAAAACAATAAAAGCAATCCGGCTTGATCAACATTTCAACAGCAACTGCCCTTCCCTCTGGTTTCCAACTAACCATCTCTACTTCCGAAAATCAACCCCCGTCTTTCAAAAGTAAAAAAAAAAGCAAGAAACATTAATTTACGTTGAAACAGTTTCACATTAATTATTATGCGACATCTTAATTTTAAAAATATGCATGTGTCCGCTACATTTAAGTCTCGAGTTTGAACGTACCACAAAGATATCTTTTGATCGCGGTCTGTACCGATAGTTTATTATTACATTTGGGAAGTTTTTACCACCAGAATGTGCATACAGCGACTTTCAAAGATTCATTACACTACCTCTATAAAGGCAGTTCGAGCGAACATCTGTTTCTACCCTAACATGTGTTTTTTCAACCCTTACTCAAATATCAATTACGTAAAATACAGAAAATAAAATATCCAGAAAACATCAAATTACGACTTATATAATAAAATATATCAAACCCTTCTATTGCGGTAACAATTACGATTTGAACACGTTTATTATATAATAAAATTTGCGCGGTCCGCTACATACAATGCCATTTGCGATGAGCATGCATTTTTAAGAAATCAGACATTTTGAGAAATTTTCTGTAATTTTTTTACAAGTGTGAAATTACATTCTGGTTTTGTTACTTCTCAAAATGTATACTTCAAATAATTATCATATTGTAATTATAACTGAAACATGGCTTAGTAGCATAATTTTGAATGGAGAATATCAGTTTCATGGTTATTGCGTATTTAGATTTAGTTCTTACTTAACTAGTTCAAAACTGTCTGAAGGTGGAGTAAATAGACAAAATTATGTGTAAGTAGGCTACTTGTTACTAATAATAGTACAGAACATATACAGGGTGTATTTTAAAATCACCAACAAACGAAAATTGGAGATTCTATGATTCAAAATAAGACAAAAATTATCATAAACGCTTTTCCGAAAATGCTTCCTAACCGAGATACAGGTTGATTAAAAAATAAGATTCCTCAAAAACTACAAAAGATATTACACTGAGATTTGGTACACCTAAATGTCTAATTAAGTACAATTAATCAGGTGAGTTTGAGTCAACTGGCTCCATCCAGTGGCGTAGAATATGTTAAGTTAATCACTTTAAGTAAACAAAAAACGCACGTCCCTGCTTTTTTTGAAGAAATATTTTTTTGTTAAATTCAATATTTAATTCTGCAAATAAAATCATACTTAGTATTTTTTCGATTCGGCACCCGTTTTTGAAATATTTTGCATTAACATTAACGACTACAGTATTCAGTAATAACCAAATTAAATAAATCAGACATTGCTTTGCTTTGCATTTGACAGTTACGTATCTTATGTTTGCTAAAATAGTTGCATTTACGCGTGTTTTGTAATTCATTGTTTGTGTCTAATTACTGTGAAAAAATGAATTATTCCAAACGAGAACTGGTCGATATGCATTTATGTTATGGTAATACTAATTGCAATGCTCGCGCAGCTGCTCGACTTTATGAACAAAGATTTCCAAATAGAAGACATCTACATCATACTACATTTAGAACCGTTCATCGTAACTTGTTAAGAGTATGGAAGTTTAAAAGGAAAGAAAAATTCCGGACGAAATGCTCGTGTACCAGTTGAAATTGAGGAACAAATTTTAGATAAAGTTTATGAAAATTCATCAATAGGTACTCGTGAGTTAGGTTTAGAATTTAGTGTGTCGCATAGCAAGTCTTGGAAAGTTTTACGAGAACAAGATTTACATCCCTTTCACCTACAAAAAGTGCATGCATTATTGCCTGCTGACCATTCTAGTCGAATGAATTTTGGCGAATGGTTTTTAAATAAAAATGCTGAAGATGTACAATTTGTTAGAAACTTATTGACCATTGATGAGTGTATTTTTTCCCGAAATGGAATAATAAACTTGCATAATTCCCACAAATGGTTAGATGAAAATCAGCATCCAACTGTAGTTACAGCTCACCAACATAGATTTAGCGAAAATATTTGGATGGGTATACTACACGATCACCTAATCGGACCTATCCGTTTTCCTCAAAGACTTACTGGCGAATTCTATTTAAATTTTTTGAGAGAAGATTTGCTCGAATTGTTTGACGACGTACCCTTAGATGTTAGAATGAACATGTATTTCATGCATGATGGTGCACCACCATATTCTATACGAAACGTCAGAGAATTTTTAAATGCATGGTTCCCTGGACGCTGGATTGGACGAGGAAGTGAAGTACCGTGGCCGGTACGATTGAAAGATTTAAACCTATTGGATTTTTTTGTGTGAGGGTATCCGAAAACTCGTGTCTATTCTGTTCAAATTGATAATCGAGAGCAACTTTGGAATCGCATATAGATGGCATGCGATGAGATTAGGGTTATGGCACAAATTTTTCAGCGTGTTAGATTTCATTTGCTAAGAAGAATAAAAGCTTGCATTCAAAAGGACATTTTGAACAATATGTATAAAAATAATTATTGTTTTGTTTTTTATTCCTTCAATATCTCTTTAATAATGTACCTGATAGTCAACTGCGTCATTTTTTTTTAAATTAAACCAAATTTTGATTTTTATTGAATAATGTGGTCGTTTATGTTTATGCAAAATATTTCAAAAACGGGGTGCCGAATCGAAAAAATACTAAGTATGATTTTATTTGCACAATTAAATGTTGAATCTATCAAAAAAATATTTCTACAAAAAAACCAGGGGCGTACGTTTTTTTTTTACTTAAATTGATTAACTTAAAATATTCTACGCCACTGGATGGAGTCAGTTGATTCAAACTCACCTGATTAATTATATTTAATTAGACGTTTAGGTATACCAAATCTCAGTGTAATAGGTATCTTTTGTAGTTTGGAGGAATATTAAAAAAACCTTAGAACAAGTATTTTTTAATCGACCTGTATCTCGGTTTGGAAGCATTTTCGGAAAAGCGTTTATGATCATTTTTGTCTTATTTTGAATCATAGAATCTCCAGTTTTCGTTTGTCGGTGATTTTAAAATACACCCTGTATATGTGAACTTATATCTAAATGGAAAAAAATATTTTATTAGAGATGTATAATTACCACCATTGTCGGGTGCTGTCTGTTATAATAATATACTCTATTCCCACAGTAAAATACTTAAGTGGATTATCACAGTACATAATATCTAAGATAGAACATTCTTTTTCTTGCAAGCCTGCGTGGGAAATGGTTCAGCATGCACTATTCATGCAGCCGAGAGTTACAGCACAGCTATCCAATCTATTTGGTGCACAGTTTATATTATTTGTTATTTTATAATTTGGGTTTGGTTCTAAGCTTTACTTTAAGGATATCTTTTTTTTAATTACTAATACCTTGTTTAATAGTGGTATGTTACTTATCCACTTGTGCACTTTTCTTATAGGTTTTACATTTTTGAGGAAACTACTATCAAAGTAAAAAGTTTAGTCACATGACTATATTTCGAAAATTAATAAACCAATTTTAATCAAGCAACTTGCATCATAATCGATATTTATTTCTGTGTATGTGAACGTAATTTGATATTTTTTGCTACATTTAACTAAGTACTAGAGTGAAATATATTCGAGAAAACACCATTTTTCACCACTCTTCGCGCAAGACCAATCTATGAATTAATAATTAACACTAGAACTGCCGCGGCGGTCACGCGTGCCTTCTTAAAATGTTGTTTCTCCGTTGTGCTTGGAGTTACAGTGTTGAGGTATTATGACTTTTTCTAGATTTTTATGTACTTTTAGAATATATATTAAGAAAATTAAGCCGTTTTAGAGTGTTTTTGTAGTATTTGAATAACTGCCGGAACCGTCATTTTGACCGTTCATATATTCATAGTCAGTTTCGAGGTTGTATAACAAAAAGGATTACAACGTTGAGATAAAACAATGTATTTCACCATTATTGTGGTAATTTTTAGGAGTTTACTGCAAGTCAGAACTTGTTTAGTCGTGTCCGAAATTATGAATAATCTTCGCTATTTTTACCTACGCGCGCGAGATATGGAAAATGCAAATTATAACTTGTTTCTATAGAGATCTATATATCCAAGTTGAGATTTCAAATTAGTTGCAAGTGAACGTTCTTGTCAGATACTTCTGTACTTATTACGGGGTTAATTTCGTAGTAAAAAAATGTGGTCGTCTCGTGGTTTTACACAACAGGATTTATCTTGCGGAGTTGGAAAACTTTTCTGAATGCGAATCCGAAAAAGCAAATAACCACTCCGAAGACGGTGAAAGTGATGAAGCTGTTCCTGTTGATGACAAAAGTAGTGAACAAAGTGAAGAATCTGATGTCAGCGTAAATAATGTCACATCTGATCTTTGTACATTTAATTAACTTAGTGATGACATTGAACACCATCCAAAACGAAAAAATTACATGTATTTACCTGTGGAGAGTAAAGAATCATCCAAATCTAATGTTGTATGGGAAGTTGGGGAATCAAGTGGACCTTATGTTGGTCGTATAGTTCAACGAAATGTTATGCGAAATACTCCTGGACCAACTCCATATGCAAAAAGAAACGTGTTTGCTAACTCTGTGCTAAGTGCATTTCGATTGTTTATAGATTACACAACGCTAAAACACATTCAGAAATGTACTAACATTGAAGCTAAATGACAACTAGGAGATGATACAAACTGGTCATTGTCTTTTTTAAAACTTGACGCTTTTCTTGCAATGTTGCTAGCTCGTGGTGCTTACGGCGCATGAACGTAAGCGTAAGACCATGCCACGCTATCGATTTGGTGAAATCATGAGATTTTTAAGATTTGATATTCGATCAACACGAAAAGAACGTCTAGTTAGTGATGTTTGCTTTGGCGTCCGAAATATGGGATAAATTTATTAGTAACTGTAAAGCTTGCTATGTTCCAGGAGCAAACATTACAGTAGACGAACAACTGTTTCCTACTACCACTAGATGCAGATTTACACAATATATGGCGAATAAGCCTGATCAATTTGGTGTAAAATTTTGGCTAGCTGTTAATAAGAATTCTAAATATCTTCTGAATGGTTTTCCTTGTTTAGGAAAAGATGATATGCGTCCTAACAACCAATCCCTTGCAAAATATGTTGTTTTAAAATTAATGGAACCTTTCCTAAATACTACCGACAACTTTTTTACCAGCCAAAAGTTAGCAACAATGCTGGTAAAAAAGAACACAACAATAGTAGGAACAATGAACCGAGCAAGAAGGGAATTACCAATTTGTATCAAGGATAAAAGGGCAGCGTTATATTCTAACACAGTAATGAAAAATGATCAAAGCACCTTGTCAATTTATCAGGGCAAAGTTAATAAAAATGTCATATTACTAAGTACGGTACATCCAACTGTGGCTATAGATGATGGCAAAAGAAGAAACCTGAGACAGTGTGGGACCAAATGGCTAAAAAATATTCTACGAAAGCTGGTTCACGTAGATGGCCGTTCATGTGTTTTACAATGTTTTAGATCTTGCCACAATCAACGGCTGGATAGTTTCGTAGGCAGTAAAATAAAAATAAGAGACTTTATCTTCACTCTAGCTGAGGAACTAAGAAAAGAGTATTTCGATTCGAAACAAGATTCTGGTGCAAGTACCAGCACATCTGATACAACGTAACCTAAAAAACGTCATCAGTGCCAAATTAAAAAATGTGACAAAAATAAAACTGCTGACGTTTGTTCAATGTGTAACAAATATGTTTGTGGAAAATATGGAAGTGTGACAAAGACCGTTATTTGTTTGAATTGTAGAGCGTAATACAGCATGTAAAACTGTACCGAATTCTAAATGTATTAGTATCAATTTGATTTTTATTTAATTAAAATGAATATTTACCTAAAATTTGTTTTTATGTTTCTTTCTCAATTAAGTTTAAAATATATAAAGACTACATCTCAAAATTACCTTCCTTGTCCAGAGGTCAAAATGACCGGCCACGGCAATTTTAGGTATTTACAATAGCCGGCGATGCTAGTGTTAAAACACTAAATCATGGATTGTCTTTCTTTTTAGGTATATTCCAAAGTACTCCTTTGCTTAGAGGTTGGTGCTGATTTCATAACTTTCTATTATTTAAAAGTCGTGTAATAAAGGAAAAATGCCACGTTTGTTATACGCAATATTTTCACAGAATGCTTTACAAGTTGTCCCATTTTCGTATGTTTTACGGGGTATCTCGCTTATTTTTTAGGTTAGAACCTTGCGGTTTTCGCGACACCGTGCTACTTTTGTAATGAAACCAAAGATGCACTAATCAAATTTGCCATAGCCATCTTAGTTTTTGTGCTACAGGGTGATTTTGGAAATATTGCATTTTCAGTCAACTATGATATTAAAAAAGTAAAAACCGATATTTGTAGATTTTTTTACGTAGAATCCAGTGGCGATACTCAGATTTTCTTTAGATGTCACAGTTTTTGAGATATTGACATAACCTACTTGTTTTTTAATAGGACACCCTATATATTTTTTTAAAATCTTTTTCCCCTTGCTAAGAGCTTTTCAAAAATATAGCATAGTCTATATTTATTTTTATAAATAACGTGACAAAATGATTTTTTTCTATAATTTACATTGATAAAAAACAAAACAATTAATTAATCACAAATATTGTTCAAATTGCAGACCATTATGTCTCCTACAAGTTTCACAAAGTTTATAAATTCTTTTAATAGCATTTTCCAAAATAAATGATTGTCTTCGTAATTCTGCAAAAGCATTTTCCGTTGCAATTTTTAATTGTTGCATGTTAGCATATTGCCTTGAATAAATTTTATTCTTTAAATACCCCCACAAAAAAAATCCAAAACCGAGAGATCCGGTGATCGTGGTGGCCATCGAACAGGTCCATTTGTTCCAATCCTTCTCCTGGGAAAACGTTCATTTAGCCAGTTTTGTATTATTCTAGCATTGTGGGCTGGAGCCCCATCCTGCTGGAAGAATATGTCGTTCAGTTGAGCCAGTGAAATATCTTCTAAAATGTTCATAGTTTTTTCTTGTAGAATTTGTAAGTACCCATTAGAGTTTAGGTTTTCTTCATAAATCTTGTAAACTATTAAATCTTGTAAACTATTTTTTGGTTAAAAATAAAGCAGGAGATATTAAATCCAAACCTGCCTTGACGCTCTCTAGGAAAAATCACGTGGGTATTTTCTTGACTCCAAAACCGCGAGTTGTGTCTATCACGAATTCCTGAACTTGTGAAATGTGCCTCGTCTGACCAAATTATTTGTTTTCAAAATTATTGTCCTGAGTTTTCATATTTATAAACCAATTGCAGAACTCCAATCTACGTTCAGCATCACCAGGGTGCAGATGATGAACAAGTTTATACTTGTAGGGTTTGAATTTATGTTTTTTTAAAATCCTTTGCACTGTTGTTTTAGACACACCGGTCTCTTCATCTATTTTCCTGCACGAGGTTTCAGGAATGGCTTGAACAACTGCTAACACGTTGATCTCCGATTCCTCGTTCTCTTTGTTGTAAACTCGGGGTCGAGGTTTGTCAAAACATCCATGTTGGCAAAGACTAAATTTTAATTTTTGAAATATTCTTCTGTCGGGTTGTCTTCTTTCGGGATATCTATATGATAAAATAGGTATATAAAATAAATACAAATTCTAAGGTAAAGATTAACTGACCTGTTCAGATACAGTTCTAAGGCCTGGTCTGCGTTTTCATTAGATAATATGAAGCAGGTATTCATATCATATTTCTCAAAGTTTTCAAATTTTTGGTTTCGAGCCATATTAAAAAATAATTAAACAACAACAACAACAAGAACAAGAACGATAATAATAAACAAAAACAACGAATAACAATAAATATCAGCACTAAATTTGGGAAAATGTAACCAGGAATAATTTGAGAGAAGCAAAAACTTCAAAAATCAAATACCTAAGTAATGGCAGAACGTTAATTATCTTGTTTTTTGCGTTACCATGGTTACCCACGGCTATCCACTATTATCAAATCATTTTGTCACGTTATTTATAAAAATAAATATAGACTATGCTATATTTTTGAAAAGCTCTTGGCAAGGGGAAAAATACTTTAAAAAATAAGCGAGATACCCCGTAAAACATACGAAAATGGGACAACATGTACAGTAAAATCAATAAATACGGAAAGATCGACTTTTTCTTAATTTATATAATTGCTAACCAAGCGATAGAATTAAATATTTCGTTGAACAAGGTTGAACTGCACGCAGAGGTAACAGAGGAACAGAATTCAACGCGCGACCTTGTGTCGCTTGTACTGAGAAATTGCAATTTATATAGTGCGGTAAAATGGTTTCGTGTATTAATTTCTTAATTTAGTTTGTAAGCAGCACCGTAATATTAAAATTGCAATAAAAAGCGAAATTTCTAGATCTCGAAAACTATTTTTTTCAAATTGCATAATAAATACATTTATATATGTAACAGTGATACAGATAAAGTCCGCATCAAATGGGAACATTTTTTATTAATGACTTTAGGTGAAATTGGACTTTGACGCCAGTTGATGCTTGGAATTTGATCCAAAATTACATAGAAAATTTCAACCTGTTGCTCTTGGGTATCTGTCAAATTTGGCATTTAAAAAAATAAATGGCCAAAAAAATACGTTTTTTGGCAGAATTTTGAAAAACTTTATTTGAAAAATTTGTTTCTTTTTTAATTCTAAGTATGTGTACCTAGGTTAAATTTGATTTTTTTGCAATTTTTGACCAATAGCAGCCTCTTGTTAAAATAAGAGCAAAAAAACGGATGCTAGTCCATTTGTTAATGAAATATTTAGTTGATGGTAATAATTTCATATAAATTTATCTATCCAATTATTGGTTTTTAAGGAAAAAAAAATTTGGTTGTAAAAAATTGACTTCAGTGATGCAAAGTTTGAATAATTCCCCCATTTTCTCCAAGTGACATCATCCCTATATTATTTTAAATTCTAAACACTTTCTTAAAGTTTGCAGATGCTTTAAAATAATCTCCGGTATGATAGTTAATTCTCTAAATCCACTCTTTTAATGCAAAACGTTAAATTTGGCCAGAAATCGTAAAGGAAAACGTAGGTATTAAACATTTTACTAGTAGGCCGTTGAAAACAAAAGTTTACGTGATGGAAACTTTGATTGTTTTGACACAATACTAAATGTCACAAGTAGCAATTGTAATATTTAGATTTTGACTGTGTTTAATGTACCTACGTCATGTTGTCGGTAGAAGAAAAAGTCGAAATTGTTTTATTATCTGACGAAAATACACCTCACCGGCAAGTAGCTGAAATTTTTAATAACCGTCACCCAGGGAGAAAGGTTAAACAAAGTACAGTATCCAGAATACTTAGCAAATTTCGACAAACGGGGCCTGTTTTAAATACATTTAAAAACGTTATGCCGCAAACAAATATGATGAAGAAGCTCAATTAAATGTTTGTCTAAACGTGGTTGAAAAAGGACAAACCAACATCACGAATATTGCCGAATCAACGTGATATAACAGGGAAGCTATGGGGACAATCCTGCTCAAAATTAAATTTCTCTCATACAAGCCAAAATTTACCAACGTTTTAAAGGAATGGGATTTCGAAATCAGAATGGGTTTTTCGTTTTGGTGACAAGGGATGAAGGAAGAAAATAACCGTTTCCCTTATCAAATACTCTGGACTGACGAGGCAACTGTAAGTTCAAATGGGACTCTGAGTTCACAAAATTGCCGTTGGTGGAGTCAAGAAAATCCGCATTTTACAATCATATGTTGCGACCAATATTCTTTTAAAATACACGTTTGGTGTGGTACATTGAACAATCAATTAGTTGGACCATTCTTCGGAGATAATTTAACGGAAGAAAGATATCGTCCCTTTTTGGAGAATGACTTTTTAGACAATTTCCTTTATTTACTAGCAACGATTTGTGGTATCAGCTCGATGGTGCACCAATACACCAAACGAATAAGGTTGCTGCTTGAATTAAATATTTCGTGGGAAAGTTATAAGGTGAGATCGTGAAAATTATTCGCCACCTAGGTCCCCAGCCGGAGTCCAACCACGATATTTGTTTCAGCAGTCCTGCTTTTGCTGAATCACCATTATTTTAGTTTTCTTTTTATTTATATTTGTCCATAGTTGCTGCTAGAATGATTGACGTGTCGTCTGCATAGCGCAAGTTGTTATCTTATACCGTTGATGTTAATTCCAACTTGGCTGTCTTCTAGGGCGTCCTTAAATATCGCTTCTAAATTGATGCTAAATAACAGTGGCGACAAAATGCACCCTTGTCGCACCCTCTTAATATTTTTATTAGGTCGGTCATTTCTTCGTCAATCCTTACGGCCGTTGTCTGGTTCCAGTAAAGGTTCATTATGATGTTTATGTCTTTATTATTTAGACCTATAGTTTTTAAAATGTTCAGTATTTTTTCTTGCTGCACTCTGTCTAACGTTTTTTCGTAGTCTATGAACCAGGCATAGACATCCACATTAACGCCCCTGCATCTTTCCTCTAAGGCTAAAAAGTGTTTCCCTGGTGCCTAGTCCATTCCTGAACCTCAATTGACATTTACTTAGTATTGCTTCGCATTGTTTATAGATTCTATTGAGTATTATATTCAAGAATATCTTCAGGGTATGACTCTTTAGGCTTATGGTACGAAATTCGCTGCATCTCTAGGCGTTATTTGTGTTAGGTATTGTCATAAAAGTTGAGTTTAGCCATTCGTCTGGTATTTTCATATACTGGGTGTCCGGATAAGGGTACGGAGCGGCTGTATTTCAACAATGGTAGGGCCTAGAGGTTTGGGAAAAACCCTTATGAGTAAAATGGGCAAGAGAAATAGCTAGAGATTATTTTGAAGTTCATAATTTGACCGCTAGGGGGCGTAACTACTATGAAGAAACATAAAATTCACGCTATCTTGGAAAGTTAGACGATGAGCTATAACTTTCAAAACATCATTTGACCGCTTGGGTATTACCGCACCATTTTGCTTTACGACATTTTTTCGTACATATCATAACAAAGGGGGGGGGGGGGGGGCGAGCCAAAGGATTTGTCAATATTTGCATTTTAATATCGCCTGAACCGTTCAACCGATTTGAATATTCGAAAGAGTATTTTATGCTCTTTTAAAGAAAATTTTTGGTAAACTGTTTAAAGTAAAAAAAAACTAGAGGGCGTTATCTGCATTTTTGTGATTTTCGGAAAAAGTTAAATGGAAAGGTACTACTTTCTTGAAAGACTCCAAACCAACATAAAAATAGCTAAATTTTAGTGAAAACCGCATCCCGATATCTTCAACCGATCTTGATTTATATGAGAAAATGTCAAAAATTGGAGTGCTTTAACCCCTTAATGCCCACGCCCGAGCGCAACTCGGGCAAGCGTCACCGGCCAAAATGCCCATGCCCGAGTGGGACTCGGGCAGACGCATTATTCGGTTTACTTTATTATTCATCAACGATTGGGACTCGGGCAATGCTACAAATGTATGAATAGGAAGCCGAGACATGGGAAGATTATCTGACCTGATTGGCTGGTTGTTGCTGGGTTGGTTTATGATTCATTGCCAGATGTTTACCCACTGCAGGTAGTGCAGTGTGCAATGTTTGTTCGACAAGAGGTTGTGGTTATTACGGACGTTATTTAGGCTTGTCGTTTTACGAGTAGTTTGTTTAGTGAAATTTGAACTTCTTGCCGTTAGTCAAAATACGCTTCACATATCGTAAATTCTTATCATATGTTACTTGGCTGATTTCTAGGTAAGTGTAAATATAAAATATCATATTGTACGTTCTCACAAATATTTATCTTTGTAGAACGTGCTCTCTTATTGTCACGAATTATAATAATATATTGAAAACATCGTAAACTAAAATGTCTGAGAATAGCACCGATGATTTTGAATACGCAGAGTTATCTGAAAGCGGTTCAGACGAGATTGATATCAGCGATATAGAATCGGATGATAGTTCATCAGATGAAAGTGATCTTAGTTCTGTAATAAATTGGTGTAAACTTAGCGTACATCAGCCCAATCCACCTCCTCCACGATTTTCTTTTCTGGCAATATCCGGCAGCAGTTTCAGCACAAGAAATCATTGTGATGCTTTAGAATATTTCCAAAAGTTTTTTGATGATAGTTTACTAAACATTATAATAACTGAAACTAACAGATACGCTGGGCAGCAACTCAACAAAGCAGATTGTTCTTCAACTAACGTCTGGGTACCTGTTACGCAGAACGATATTGGAGTATTTTTGGTTATCAGCTTACTTCAAGGTGTTGTAAAAAAACCTGATGAGAAAATGTATTGGTCTGTGAACGAATTATTGTCAACCCCAATATTTTCAAAGCTAATGTCCCGAAGAAGATATATGCAGATAAAAAAGTATTTACATTTTACTAATAATGACGGCTATGATCCTCGAACTCGTCCAAACCCAAAATTGAACAAAATTTGGTCTATCTACCAACATCTTTATGAAAAATGTTCAAATTTATATGTACCCGAAAGAGACATTTCGGTTGACGAGAGCCTTATGTTATATAAAGGGAGACTTGCTTGGAAGCAATATTTACCGTTGAAACGTGCACGTTTTGGGATCAAATTTTATCTTTTATGCGAAGCGAAATCCGGCTATGTTTATTCGTTTATCATTTACACCGGCAAAGGCACGATTCTAAATGATAAATACAAAAA
The DNA here is from genome assembly GCA_036346205.1 of Vesta saturnalis. Taxonomy (NCBI): domain Eukaryota; kingdom Metazoa; phylum Arthropoda; class Insecta; order Coleoptera; family Lampyridae; genus Vesta; species Vesta saturnalis. The sequence continues at coordinate 996,093 of JARFJB010001062.1, forward strand.
TATGTCCCTGACCTCGCAAGTAGTCCTGTCATTAGTTGATAACCTGCGAGATCAAGGTTACTGCATAACTACAGATAATTTTTACACGTCTGCCGAACTAGCCGATTATCTTATTTCACGGAAACAGATATTTATGGAACTATGTGTGTACACAGGAAAGAAGTACCAAGTGAACTAAAAAACACGAAACTACAAAAAGGGGGAAGTAATTGCATTTCAGAGAGGTAAGGTGATGACAATGAAATGGCGCGACAAGAAAGAGATTTGCTTACTATCAACTATACACAATCCCGAGAAAGTTCGAACAGATAAAACTGATAAAGATGAAAATAATATTATGAAGCCAAAAGTAGTTGTTGATTACAATGATATGATGGGAGGCGTTGATCGTTTAGATCAACACCTTCACGATTATCCAGTAACCCGAAAAAGGGGGAAAAAATATTACAAGAAAACTTTCTTTCATCCCTTGATATATCTTTATATAACGCCTTCGTTTTGTATCAAAAAGATGGAGGAAGGAAAGACCACTTAGAGTTTCGGTTAACTCTTGTGGAACGTCTGATAGAGGTTTATCATTGTGAATCTCGGACAACAAAACTTGGCCGACCAAAGAAACCTGGGCCCCTAAGACTTACTGAGCGACATTTCCCAGATTTCATTCCACCAACCGAAAAAAAGGCCGGACCAACTAGATGCTGTGCTGTTTGCTGCAACCACAGGGACAGCAAAGGAAAAAAGAGGAGAAAAGAAACTCGCTATTACTGCCAGCCATGTAATGTCGGATTGTGTGTAGTACCCTGCTTCAAAATATATCACACAGAATTAAATTTTTAACTTCATTTCATTGTTTTGATTCCATTATAATGTCCCTGTACGCTTATGTATTGGTTTTGAATAAAAGATGATCTAATATTCATTTTGACTACTTTTACTATCAAAAATATTTTTGTTGCATTCACATATATGCATATATTTATTATCAACAATAAAAAAAAATGTTTTTTTTTGGCCGTTTTTCGAAAAAATAACCGGGCGTTAAGGGGTTAATCAGATTAAGTTACCTTATCGAGAAAAACAAATGCCGTAACCACGGTAACTGACGTAATTTAAGTTTTGATTAAACATGAAAACCAGGTCTTTTAGTCTGCCCCATAGATAAAAATCTCAACAAGTTAAATCCGGCGAACGCGGCGGCCAGGGAAACAAACTTCCTCTCCCAATAACACCATTTGGATATTGTTCCTCTAAATGCTGACGTACGATTTGGGTATAATGTACCGGACAACCATCAAGCTGAAACCACATATTTTTTCTCGTTTCCAAGGAGACATCTTCTAACAGTGGTGGAAGGAAAGTATTCAAAAATTCCAAAAACCTTTCTCCATTAAGGGTTTAGTCGAAAAAACATGGGCCTTCCACGATTCCGCACCATACGTTTAAACTCCAGCGATTTTGATGTTCCACTTGCCGCATCCAATGTGGGTTTTCCTGAGACCAGCAATGCATGTTATGCAAATTTACACCTCCTGCGCTATTAAAAGTTGCTTCATCCGTCCATAATATTAGTGACGGAAAATTTAAATTTTCCCGAGTCATATTTAACAGCCAGTAACAGTGGTTCAGTCTTCCATCATAATCTGTATCTTGTAATGCCTGATGTAAAACAATGTGGTAGGGATGCATTTTATTTTCTTGACGAATCTCGTGGACAATTGTTTTTGGGACCCCCAGGTCGTTCGAAATTTTTCTAGTGCTTAAGGTGGGATCGTATTGCACGTAGGTCAAAACATTAATAATATTTTCTTCAATACGTGTTCTTCGAATTCTTCGAGGTGCTTGCATAGGATGAACGTTGCCTGCCTCCCGTAATTGCCTAACCAATCTTCTCGAGAAAAGTGTCTTTGTGAATATTGCATTGCATATTCACGCGACGCAATTACAGCATTTTCGTAACATTGAAAATAAATGCGTAACATATCATATGCTTCCGCCTTGGTAAATGGCATGTTTTAAGATAATCGAACTAAAAAAATAAATCTGAGACACAAAAACTATAAGAACTAACTTTTGACAGTTGTGAAATCAGTATTTTTCAATTTAGCAGTTACAATGGCTGCGGCATTTTGTTTTTCTCTTAATTAAAAATTTAAGGTAGCTGTTCATAGGCATGTATTGGCAATTCATTATCCCTCTATCCATCCTCCTAAGTGTTCCTGAGTGCTTTAGCACGATAGGCCTTATTTAGCCTGTTCAGGTCCACAATCATAAAAAAAAAAAAATCTTAATCTGATTAAAGCACTCCAATTTTTGACATTTTCTCATATAAATCAAGATCGGTTGGAGATATCGGGATGCGGTTTTCACTAAAATTTAGCTATTTTTATGTTGGTTTAGAGTCTTTCAAGAAAGTAGTACCTTTCCATTTAACTTTTTTCCGAAAATCACAAAAATGTGTAAACGCTGCAGATAACGCCCTCTAGTTTATTTACTTTAAACTAAACAGTTTACCAAAAAAAATTCTTTAAAAGAGCATAAAATACTCTTTCAAATGAGATCAAAAATATTCAAAGCGGTTGAACGGTTCAGACGATATTAAAATGCAAATATTGACAAATCCTTTGGCTCCCCCCTACCTTATTATGATATGTACGAAAAAATGTCGTAAACCAAATGGTGCGGTATTACCCAAGCTGCCAATGATGTTTTGAAAGTTATAGCTTATCGTCTAACATTCCAAGATAACGTGAATTTTATGTTTCTTCGTAGTAGTTACGCCCCCCTAGCGATCAAATTACAAACTTCAACTTTCCAGCTATTTCTCTTGCCCATTTTACTTATAAGGATTTTTTTCCCAAACCTCTAGGCCCTACCATTGTCGAGATACAGCCGCTCCGTACCCTTATCCGGACACCCAGTATAGTATTAAATAGTTCAGTGAAGACGTCTATGCCTGTTTCATTAACCATCTTTATCATTTCCGTATAAACCTCGTCTGGTTCCGGGCTTTGCCGCTTTTTGCATTCTTAATTGTATGTAAAACTTCTTCTCGACGTATAGGTCCGGTGTCTGCGTCTATGTAATTATAATGCGGTGATCTGCTATCTTTGAATAATTCTTCTACTTATTGTTTCCATGTTTGTAGTCTTTCTTCTATGTTAATTTGTATTTTATGTTCTTTATGTAAAAGTATGTTGACATTGTGTGTTCTATAGGTTCCTGTAGTTTCTTTAATTTTCTTATGTAGATTAAACATATCATATTTCCTGTTTAATTCTTCGATTTCATCACATCCATCATTCAACCATTTATCTTTTTCTTCTCGTATTTTCCTACGAATCGTCTGCTGTATTTGTTTGTATTTTTTGTTTTTTTCTCGTCTCCGATTTTCCATCAGTTGGAGTATTTCGTTAGTCATCCACTCTTTGTTTTCCTTCGCGATATCTGATTTTATTTTCTCTGTGATCCTTACTATTGGTAGTTCAATTAACTTCCAGGTTTTGTTTCCGTTCATTTCTTTCTTCACTGCCCTGACCTCTCTGACAAACTTTGCTTTAATTGCATTTGTATTGTTGTGTTTTGAAGTTTTTCACTATGTATTCTTATGCAGCGTTTTTTTTCTTTTTGATGGTTTTTAGTGTTGTGTAAATTTTCCGATAACCGGGTTGTGATCAGATCCTATATCCGCACTTGGGTAAGTTTTCACTGCAAAAATACTGTTTATGAACCTTTTGTTAACTAGGATCTAGTCTATCTAATTTCTTATTATATTATCAGGAGTATGTGCTGGTGACGTCCACGTGTAGAGTCGTCTAGGTGGCAGTTTGAAGAGAGTGTTGATTACTATAAGTTTCTCTTCTTGGCAAAACTGTAGGAGACGATCCCCACGCTCATTCTTTGTACCATGACCATATTCTCCTACTATATCTTCATATTGGCCTTTTCCTAACTTTGCGTTTAAATCACCCATTACTACGTTTAGTTCATGTTGCTTCGTTAGTTGTAGCATCGTCTTTAGTTGCTCGTAAAATTCTTCTACTATATCCTTATCCGTTGTAGGGGCGTATACCTGTATTATATTAATATTTATCGGATGATCTGCGATCTGTAGCATCATCACCCTGTCTGACATTGGGATGAAATGTATGATACATTTCTGTACCTTCTTATTGACCAGTGCTGCGACTCGGGTGTTTGTTATCATTATTAGCGGAGTAATATATTTTTCCATTATCCGTATAACGTTTTCCTGCTCCCGTCCAGCGCATCTCACTTATACCAAAGATCTTTAGTCTTTCCATTTCCTTGGTTGTATTTCTAAGTTTTCCTGCTTCATACAAGGTTCTAACATTCAATGTTCCGATCTTCAGGGCGTGGTGTATTTTGTCCACTCGATCCATATTTGTAATTTTGCAAGGGTTTCGTGAAATGGCGACTGAAGAGGCCTCGCACTTTCCTCCCCTGCCGGATCTTGGATTCTGTGGTCCATGATCAGTAACATTTTCTATTTTACTGTTTAAAGCCATGATGATTTAACTAGGGAGAATACTAATGAGGTGGTTTCTCGTTGCTTTCCTCATCGTACTGGCTCAACCGCTTCAATATAATTTATTCCACGCTTGAGATTGTTTATATTTTACCGTCGTTCGTGTCTCCGTAACACACGCTCATAAATATTTATATCAATGCTGGTTCCCATCGATATACTAGTTTTGGTCCGCTTCATATATTTCATTTGACCGGTACCACACATATCTGGGAGGCATTCCCCTATCCGCTACCTGGGGAGACGCCCAATGGGGGACTAGCAACCCTGCACATGATAATTTAATTATTAACTTAATTTATAACTTGTTTGACATTCAAAGTAACTGCTTAATGTGACCGCCTTGTACCTCCTGAGATTGTGACCTTACCACTTTGCCTGTACAGACTAGTGTGCGAGTGAGCTTGACGACTATAACAACACACAACAACAATTTCGGCCAAACGGCAAAAATCGTTTCCGTAAACTTAGTACACGTTTATTTTTTGGCTTGAGACTTTGTCCGACAATTTGTTAATACCAGCTTTGTAACGGTCTATTTTTAATTTAACATTAAAATTTGAATACATGCATTAATAAATAGTAAACTTTTTAAAAAATTTTATTTGATGTCTGATTCTGAATAGATGTCTTTAGTAATATCAATTTTTAATTTCATTTCAATACCTTGATCCTTAGGTCAAATTTTATCATTGATTGTCAGGTATTTTTGAGCATTTCTGGTTCTGTTTTTCTCTTGGATTTTCTTTTAAATTCGTGCGGTGTGGCGTGGTTGAATCTAAAAGTTCTGGATAAATATTAAATATTGAATAAATACAGGCTTTATATTGATTGGTTCTATTAATTACCTGTCTGTACTATAGTATATTTCGGAGTTCCGGATAATATTTGGCACGGCTCTTGTGTGGCCCACCATCAACTCAGGTAACGTTCTAACTAAACCATTTGCCCAAATTGTTTTCTGTTTCACCCACGATTAACTATTGACTATTCACGATTCTCGTTTCTACATATTTTAATTAATTACTACATCAAGAACTACAAATGCGAATTACAAATCATCAAATCAAGAGGGAATCTATAACATACAGGTTATACAATTGGTATTCATTTCCGCTGCATTTTACAATAATCCATCATCTCTGGGCTACGTCCCCATTCTACACCTACCGTTCATGTTCCTCGTAACAAGTACAACAGGTCAGATTAGTAGAGTTTATAATTTATTATTTACAAACGAAACCATTGTAATCTACACCTTAAGAACACTTCGCCTACAGGTTGCAGCGCCTGTCGATTTATTTTTGCTTCGCTGCAATTTAATGTTATCATTCACACTGTGACATTAAACATTGAGGTTACGTACCTTTTTTTTATATCCTATTGATTCACTTATCGATTTAATTGTAAAATTTCACTTGTTTCACATTTAAATTTAATTGAAATCTCCGTTATTATAGCTCATAATTTAAACTTCAATATTTTTCGTAAAAAAATATTATTTCTGTAAAACATTCACCCCTAATTTTGTTGTGTCTCCATACTATACTTTTTAGTTACGCTTACTTTTACTGTGTTTAACTTACCTTCAGTACCATATAATTTTTTTTCCTTGTAATTAATTTAAATTAGTGCATTCGGAATTCGATTGCCGGAAATCATTTTTTTTTCAGTTTTATTGTGCAGGAGGGAGCTACGCAGAGTCGTTCATTAAACTTTGTTCCGCTGTTTTTACAATTAATTAATTTTTTTTATTTAGGTACGCGGTATATTATCGAATCGATTCTATGATATTGTGTTAACCATTTTGTAAGTGTAAACTAAATTTATTTCACCCTAATGATAATTTTTCGTGGCGTGTTGCTTGGTTTCTACCGACCCCTGTTTTTTTTTTTTGTTATTTTCTCCACTTTTCAAATTACTTCTACTGGCAACTAATTCTGAGTGATTAATAAAAATTAAAAGAAAGCTATTCGCAAATTAAAAAGTTATTTTACAATATACTGTAGCGTCTCCAGGCACCATATCTTGAAAAGTGTACTTTGAATTTATTCGCAATAATCCAAATTCAAGAACAAAACAATCGCTAAGTGACTCGTCTTGACTTTACTGTCAATAATTCTACTATTACTCAAATTAATTGCTTGCCTTACATGGCCTTTCCTCGCAATAATTAAAACGTTAGAATTTATTTACAAGTCTGATATTTAATTACTGGCAAACCTCAAATCTGATCAAAAGAATTGGCCGGCTAGTGGTAGGTACGCTGTGTTATTTGAATTAGATAGGCTTGATGAGGTTAAGTGTTGCATCATGTGGGACAGGTAAACAATGAAACTACTCAAATTCAAATTAACGAACTTTGCGCAATGATGGTTCAACCAGTTAATGTACTATTTTGGAAAAGAACCACCAAGAAAACCCAATTTATTCATAAATATGTAATTGCACAAGTACATTAATTAGTAGTAAGTACATTAAATCAGGTTAAAGTGCGTTCAAAATTATAACATTAATAAAAGAAATGGATAAAATGCAGTTTAGCTACACATAAACACAATAAAAAACAATGTAACCACATCCGCAAATGTGTCATAAATAAATCAGAATAAAAATTTTTATACCAAACATGTGGACCTATATAACCAATCATGCCGGTCTTTAAGTAAATAAATAAATAATAATTCAGATTAAGGTACACATAAAGTATAACAACAGTAAGATTACACAGGTGATAATAAGGTAACTGCAAGGCAAAGGCAAAAGAAAATATATACGTACAATTACAATAAATTACATGTAAAGAGAAATTATTTCGCAGGCCAAACAATTCTACTTAAAAAAACTGACAAAAAAAACTCATTAACACAAAGCCTTACAAGAGTAAGAGCAAATAAATAACAACGTGACCGATACACAAGCTTGAGCGTTAGAAAAATACAGCGTCCCTTTCTCAGGTTACACATCCATCTATACAACATAATAAAAACAGTAAAAATATAGTTCGAGGTGTTTTAATGGTCATCTGGACCCGTTCGTATGTAGATCAGTTGGTAATTGCCTATTTACAATTATAACCGAAAGCTACCTTTTGCACGTTTGCCCACGCCCACCTCTACAGAAATATAAATATAATCAACAAACAACAATGCTAATTCGCCCAAGTACATGAGGGAGGGAGCCCTGTACTGTCTGACGCTAGCTCTTTTATTTTAACAGATTTCAACTTAATGAGCCCGCGTGCGTAATGAGATACTTTTTGTAACACAATGCTTGATTTTTAATACGTTACATGGGCTTGTAGAATTATTTGCTGCGAGCTTTCATTTATTTGCTTTTCTAAAAGGTACACGACAAAATATTAATAGACCGAACGGTTTACAATGGGAGTTTCTAAATAAAACAATCCGGCTCAATCAAAACTTCAACCGCAACTGCCTTCTCCTCCGATTTTAACCCATTAAGTACCGGTACCAAAAATAATAATGAAATTTAGAAAATTGTTACTAATTATCAATTATAATCCGATTTTCATTAGATAAAAATAATCAGATTTTTTTGTCGCTGTTGGTTTACAAGAAATCAAGTATCCTATATATATGACACTGGTACAATATGAGTAGGATTGCACTCCCTATAACAATGAGCGTACTACGGGCAATCTGAAATAATATGGGTTTAACGACTCATGAAACAAAAAATAATTTTTATTTATGGTAGGGTTCAAAACATTCTATACGCAGGGTTACCTCGCATGTTGAACAAAAAGTCAAAGGTTTTTTCTGGCAATTTGGAAATTGGCATCTACGCTGTTTTTCCCTCCGTCTTATCCTATGGCTGTTTCCATCATACCGAACATCAGGCATTATGCCATGCACGGTGTGTTTCCGATGGCTAGAATGGCCTTGTTTTAAATAAAATGTGGCAACACTTTTTCGGAAATCTAAACAAGATAAAGAACCTGGCCCGTGAATTTTTCTGTACAAAATCCATGCATTTGTTATGGACATGTCGATCATTCTTGTAATTAACGACCAGTACCATTTTTTGCCTCTAATCCTAATAGCATATTTGCCAACTATCCAGTCATGATGATCAACACCTCCCATACATTGATTGTACATGTTGATAACATTAGGTTGGGCAACATGAATTTTTTGTTGTTTAGATTTACACCACCTTGAAGCATTACCTAGTGGTTCAATGGTGTCAAAATTTGTACCAATTGTGACACATTTGTTATCGTTCCATTTTAAGATTAAAATTTCACCATTTTTGTCAAATCGATAATCAAATGTGCCACGCTCTTTCTTTGAAAGTTCTTTTGAATTTAAAAGTGGGCATTTATCTGTTCTGTTTTCACGCATTGTTCCTGTAACAAGTAGGATAAGAAAAGTATAGATTATTGCAGTATATACCTGTTGCACGAAATCCAATTGATTTTAGATGAATCAGTATGTCACGGTTTGTAAAAAGTTATCAAAATATACCAAATGGTCATTAGGATTTTCAACGATTACTAAAAGATCTGTAATAACTTGCGAACCTTGCAGTAAACCCGGAGTTGCATTTTTATCTTTGCCAGTATAAACAGAAAATTTGTAGCAATATCCATCTGAACTACATAGCGCCCATAATTTATATCCAAATCGAATTGGTTTTGCTTGTATAAATTGCTTCATACGATTGTGCCCATAGTATTTCACAATCATTTCATCAATTGATAAATGAGTAGAAAATGTACCCCATTGTTGAAATGCTTGGTTTATTTTATTTATTAGTGGACGAATTTTACAGCACCTGCAATGTTGGAATTCTGGCATCGTTATTATACGTTATTTTATTTACTTATCAGTCAAATCAATTTCGTCGTTATTACAACAGTGAAAACTGATTTCAATTTCAAGTATCTTTTTCGAGACATTGCATCCGCTACAAGTTGTATTCTGGTGTCTTCATCTGTACTCAATATAGCTTTTCAGAAGGTAAAATATGGTAACCAGAAGATATAAAATCTCTCTCGTATTCCAAAACCCCTAAACCAAATTTATTTTGCTGCCGCACCTCTGCCGCCCACATCTAATTGGTTAATCCAACCAACCAGCTGCTAGCCTGGGTGAATATATAGTGCGGTTAACGCCGTGGCAGCTTCTTTGGGGAAGGGATAACAAAAATGCCTGGTTTAGCAAGAAATAAAGATGGCGATTACAGTATTGGTCATCATTTTGGATTAGTGACACCTAAAATATTTATTTATACACCAATTTCATTAACTAAAAATATTACTATGTCCTAGTCTATACAAGTATTGTACGCACGTTTTAATGGTTCTATTAACTAGTGACTATAATTGTTTTCGTCTGTTGCAGATATATTCTCGAAATGGAAAGTGAAAACATAAATGAAGAATCTGGAAGCAAAATTGAAGTTTCAATTTTACATATAGTAAATGTAGATTTACGTCATATAGGAGAATATTCTTGTCATGCTTATAATGAAGGAGCTATTGATCTTTGTAGAATAGTTTTAAATGTAACATTAGCTCCTAGTATAAAAGAAATATCTTCACCCGTTCGTGAAAAATTACATAAAAATGTGAGATTATACTGTTTAATTAGTGGATATCCTATTGAGGAAGTATTTTGGGTAAAGGACAATAAAAACATTACACATTTAAAGTTTAATGATGAAGAAATTAATGATTTATTACGAAATACTTCAATAGAAATACCCCAAATTAGTAAGAAAGATAATGGGACGTATACATGTGTGGGGAGAGTAGGCAAGGTAACTGCAAACAAATCATCAGCAGTTCTAGCATTAGATAAACCTCAAGTTACTATAGATTTCGTAAAAGCAATAGGAAAATCAAAAATATATTTAAATTGGACTGTGAACGACGGAAACGAACCGAATACTCTTCACTACAGAATATCATATAAAGGTCTGAACGACACAAATTGGTATTATTATCAACATGATATTGGAGGTTATAATCGTTCGTATGTTCTCGAGAATGAGTTTAAAAGTGATACCGAATATACGATTCGTATGATGGCGTGTAACTCGGAAGGTGATAGTCAATATTCGACAACAGATCCAGTACGTACATTAGCGGAAGATCCGATATTTATTCCTATTGTAAAAGCCACAGGGGTCACTTCACACTCAATTACTCTTTCTTGGACATCACCTCCTGATGATCTTAGAGATTTTGTTCATTATTATCAATTGTTGTCGTATGCTTTTAATTTTACTGATATGAGAGAAGCTGTTCATTTAGCTTCTAAAGAAAATTTGTATATGTTTTCGGAATTAAATGCAGCTACTATGTATGATTTTCAAGTTGCAGCTTGTAATGAATATAGTCATCAATGTGGAGATTTTTCAGCAAAAGTTAATGGTACTACAATGGATGGTACATCTGGACCTCCTGAAAATGTCAGCGTTGAGTGTAAATTTGATAATATTAGTCTTACTAGTTTTATATTTGTTACTTGGAAACCTCCAGTTAAACCACATGGCTTTATTACTTCATACAATGTAAGTACCTACCTTTGAAGTTTACTGCTGGAGAATACTCGCATTTAATTTATATATTAGTAGGACCGCATTAACTTTACAATACTTCTTACTGTTACATATTCATTGCTAACTTAGACATGCGCATATTTGTATACGCATTAAATATTTATCTGTGGTTAATCAACGTATACAACTGCATTTTTCGACGATTATTATTTCGAAATATACTTTAAAGTATCCGATTTTGATTACAATGTGGTGTTTTTTTTAAATTATATGACAGGTAAGTATATTTGATAAATTGTATAAGCTTCAAAAAGGAATTAGCGCTTTAATTAATACTGCTCGTGAGACTAGACATTTTTGTCATTCTAACACATTGCATTTCGGTTAGAAAGTTAAGTGTGTATCGAGTTTGTCTGACCGCGGTCGTTGAACTAAAAACACTGCGTTAGGTGTGTTTAAGTGAGATATCTGCGCCAAAAAGGGATAATAGGCTAAGTCGTGGAAAACGTGCACTTAAAAGAGTAAGGCAGTGACGCTAAATGTTTTACTTATTTTTACGTGCATACAGAAATGCACATTACATGCATCATTAAAAGGAAAGAGTTAATTTATACAAACCCATACGTAATGGTAATTAATAGAAAAATACTTTAATGTGATTTCAATTATGTATGTGAAAATAGTCGATTAATAATAACTTTCTATTATGTACGACTATATATATATATATATATATATATATATATATATATATATATATATATATATGAAATTTCTATGGGCCGCTAGAGAAAGTAATTAGAGTAATTACGAAATTAGTTACTCATCGTGAAGATATTGAGATGATATTTAAAATGATAAATATCATGGTAGTATAGAAATAAGCTCAGAATAAAAGGTACATTAAACATTAAGTCATTGCGAAGGAATTGATTAAACATATATGTAAACCAAGTTGCATAAATTCAACTTAACATAAAACTAAGTACATATGTAAATTATACGGCATGTTGTTAGCTATTTAATTCAAGTTTCACATGTATTACATTTTAATCATGTCTGTACAACAGAATTATTCATGCTAGTAGTTTCTGATAATCTTCAGAAGTGTTAGTATATGTATTTGCTTCAATAAAATTCTAGTTATCCATTTGAATAAGGAAATCCTATTCTGATAGCATAATTTGCTTCTGTTCTGAAAGTCAAAGAAGATCATTTGTATGAGTTAATGTAGGTGAAGTGTATGTTAAATTGTAAAATAAAAGACGAAATTAGAAGAGATTCATAGAACTTATAAGTGTAAAATGTGAAATTAAACAATTATTATGAAAATAATTTACATGTTAGTGCGAAGAGAAAGTGTTGCAACTTAAAATAACATTGTAAATGTTGAGAAACCAGGTTATGTCAAGTACGAACATAGAGGTTGAGATGGGAATTTTCAAAATAAACTATATTTGTGTTAAAGACTGATGTATCCCTATGTTTTTTGGGTCATAGAATGCATTTCTGTTTATAGTTTTCCTGTAGAAAACAAGATAAGTTAGATATAAGAAAATTTGTTTAACTAAAATTGCATAATTATTGAAATTTAAATGAATTAAGTATTTTAAAAGTAAATAGGGCATATGAGGTATCGGTGGAAAGGAAGTTTTGTGTAGATTTCAAAAATACTCATATTTTTAGGTATGTCCTCATATAAAAACGTTATGTGTAAAAATAATAATTTGCAAATTTCAGAAATATGATTATCCAATCAGAATTAAGGTCTGTTATGTTTGTGCAGAAAAATTGTTCCAATCAAATTGGTTGTTAGGCAAATAAATGATATGATTTTGTTATATTTTTCAAACAGTCTCTATCAATCCTTCAAGCTGAAAGCATGTCACTCGATGTGTACATGGGTTCAGATTTAAGATTGATCGTGTGTTTCGTATTACCTAAAATAATTCAGATACCAAAACAATTGAAATTTTTGAAATACACAAGTAAGGTTAACGTGAATTATTTGGACGAGTGATGTGCTATCGTTAAACAATCGGAAGTTAAATCATGTTTTCAATTATTTGTTTTAATATAAAATTATTTTAACAATGTTAACATGGCGTTATTATTTCAATAGAAACAATATTAAAAAAATTTCGATTAAATCAAATGAGTATGCAGATAAATTATTGTATTTAATTATACAATAACTTTAAACCAAATAATTTTATTTAATTATATATTAAATAAAATTAAAGGTGTTTGTGAAATGTTTAGATAATATTTCAAAGAAATATTTAAGCATCATACCTATATAAGCTTATGCTATATATCAACCACCGCTGGATCAGTATACTTCGTGGGATTTAATCTACATCTGATTTGGATAATGGGACTTCAGTAAAGAAAATTGGAACAGCTGAAAGAAGATAAATATTTATGTAAGTTCATGAATCTTATATTAATATTCGAGGTTATGTTGATGATCATTACTTATTACCCATGTGTACAGGCTGTCCCAAATTCGAGGGCAAGCATGGGGATCTCGCTTATTATAAGAGATAGGATATAGGTTTAAATTCGGTACTTTTGCTAAATTCGATGCCGAGTAATAATCTGGAACGAAATTTGAGCTAACTCGAATGGACTTGGTTTTATGCTCAAAAAACTAAAAATTTCGATTTTCGTTTTTCGCGTTTGGCCACCTTATTATTAGGAATTTTCAAAATTCGATTAAACATTATTAAAGCACCTTTTACGCACAATACTAATACGGTATTAAAAATATTATGTGACGTTTCGTTTATTCTGAACCATCATCAGGTTTATTTTTTATTATGGGGGTTAAGATATATTTTTATGTCGTTGGATGGAGAATGTTATGCTGATGTTAGCAATATATAACACTTTATGGTTTGATCGACTGCGAACTAAAATAATGAGAAAAATACGAAGAACAAGATTCCGCCTTCTTGGATCCAGCAAGGAATAATTACAGTAGTTCTACTTATTTAATTTGTTAAACTCGTTAGAACATCCAAAAAAATATAAAAACATTTAAACAATTTAACAAAAAACATTAACAAACAACTCAAACAAGTATGTCTATGTAACACGGTCATAATAGCGACCACGCAAATTTATCGATAGGTAACAACAAAATAATTACACAGACAAACAAACAAAAATTATTATAATAAATGTTCGAACAAGTTTCCACCTTCTTGAATACAGTAACGAATTCTTCTTCTACAATTGTTTACGCTTCTTTGAATGGTTCGCCTGGGAATTTGACGAAGTTCATTAACAACCCTATTCTGGAGTTCTTCTATATTTTGCGGTGGCGTCTTATAAATCATATTTTTTAAATAGCCCCAGAGGAAGTTATCTAAAGGGGTTAAATCTGGACTTCTTGCTGGCCACCTAAGTGGTCCCCTATGTCCCATACATTTATCAGCAAATTCGCCGTTAAGATATTCACTTATTATCGCAGCATTATGAGGAGGAGCTTCGTCCATTTGCCACCAGAGAGTCCATCTTTCGTTTAGCGGAACATCATCCAAAAGGTCTGATATTTCGTGTGTTAGAAATGCGAGGTAGCGTTGAGACGTTAGGATACCTCCGTAAATAATTGGCCCAAGGAGCCTATCCTTCTAGATTCCAACCACACATTAAAGGACCGGTGGCCTTGTCTCGCATTTTCCTGTTAATTCGTGGATTTTCAACGGACCAGTAGTGCTCGTTATTACGATTAAACATTCCATTAGTGGAAAAATTGCACTCATCTGTTCAAATTATTTGATTGAGAAAGTTGCGATTTTCCAGCATTTTGGTATTAAGTTGGTTACAAAAATCCAACCGTCTCATATCGTCCCCAGGCCGAAGAGTTTGACTAACGTGTAACTTAAATGGTTTATAACGGTGTTGCTTTAACACTCGCCAAACTGTCGTTTTTGGCACTTCAATAGTTTGCTCTATTTCTCTGGTAGATGTTGAAGGACTTTCTTGAACCTAGGATGGATAACATAAAGTCATAACTCTCCAAAAAAATGTCTGCTGAAATTAGCAGTGAAGTGAGTGGAAATTCTTATAATTAGTATAATAGTAACAAATAGTACCTGATGTAATATTTCGTCGGCATCTCTGTCTAGTCTGCTACCATATGCATTTCGAGGTTTCTGAAAACATCCAAATTCTCGCAAATTTTGGTCTAATTTTAAAAAATATCTCTGGTTTGGTTGCTGCCTCTCCGGATATTCCTCTAAATATCTTTGTTCTGCTCTGACACTATTTCTATTGCAGCTATAAAATATCCTTATCATGTCTCGTTTTTCTGAATTTGAAAACATTCTAAAGAAACTTGCAAATTTTAAAGCACTAACACGAAGGATCTTGCAGTTATTACTCTTTGTACAATTAGAAAATGACATGACAAAAGCCAACTCCTGAGTTTTGTTTGATTCATGGGTATAGTGATAATGTAATATTTAGTTTTTATTTTAAGAGTATTTTAGTTCGCAGTCGATCAAACCATGAAGTGTTTATATATATATATATATATATATATATATATATATATATATATATATATATATATATATATATATATATATATATATTATGAAGTGTTTATATATATATATATATATATATATATATATATATATATAGCTAAAATCAGCATAACATTCTCCATCCAACGCCATAAAAATATGTCTTAACCCCGATAAGAAAAAATAAACCTGATGATGGTTCAGAATAAACAAAACGTCGCATAATATTTTTAATACCGTATTAGTATTGTGCGTAAAAGTTGCCTAATAATGTTTAATCGAATTTTGAAAATTCCTAATAATAAGGTAGCCAAACGCGAAAAACAAAATCGAAATTTTTAGTTTTTGAGCATAAAACCAAATCCATTCGAGTTAGCTCAAATTTCTTTTCAGATTATTACTCGGCATCGAATTTAGCAAAAGTGCCGAATTTAAACCTATATCCTATCTCTTATAATAAGCGAGATCCCCATGCTTGCCCTCGAATTTGGGACAGCCTGTACATATGTAAAGGATTCAAGTAAGTTATAGACCAGTCTGCAAATAGTATAACCATTCGTTGTTTTTATATTGATCCAATATTGTATTAAAAAGCAAAGTATACTTACTGAAATTATATGTGCTTCATTGTTTATCCATGATGCAATGTGCGCACAAATTCAACTCGGTAATAACCGCATGCGTACAACATGTTGTGTAATTACATATGATACAAGATGTTTGAATAAAAGAATTTTCATACAATTCCAACTTTATCTTAAAATTATAATTGATTTTATTTTGCAAAAGAACCTAACGTAAATGTTTAATACTGAACTAATCTTGAACTCTATCCCCTGGTATGCTAGTCGAGGCAATTTTATTAAATAGCGAATATAATCAAAGTATAAATTATATCAATAATTTATGGAACCCAAACGTGGATCAAAGATGTTAAATATTAATCATTCTAATAAATTAATGATGCCGCAACGGGGGAAAATAGTAATTAAATATATCACAATATACAAAAATATTAAGTGTAAAAATAATAAAAATTAAATTCATCACAATATATTGGAAAGGATAATAGCTTGTACTAATTTGGTAGTTTCTTAGTTATGTGAAAATATTTTACCCAATTGCAAATGGGAATGCGATTAATAGAGAAAGGATTTAATGTGGTTTCAACAATGTATTTAGAATCGAATAAACTATCTTGTATTATATGTTGTAGTTTCTCGAGTTTTTGGTAATGGAAGATTTTTTTCGTGCTCTCAACTATCTTTAATGTAGGGGCACTGATCTTTAAAACTTCTGGTGCGCTTTTTGGCGCTGCTTAACATTACGCACCGGTCCAAAATTATCTTTAGGCAAAAATACTCGTACACATTAAATATCTGCTCTTGGCATCATTCGTTTAAAAATGTTCCGGACTTTTTCATATAAATTCAAACGTACGAGCATTTGTTAGGAATTAGATACACCTACTAATTATATTAATAATTAACATTATTGAAATCACGTTATATCATTTCTTTATTAATTACATTTACATTTGCAGTTAGCTAAAATATTTTCGCATAGTTAAAGTAAATTATTATAAACAAACGGAGAATCACGATTATACTTTCCAAAGTATAAGTTCACAATAAAAAACTAGTTTCGTGACTGCTCTAATTACTTTCTCTATCAGTTTATGAAAATTTTATATTCTACTCGTATATAATAGAAAACCAATTATTGAATAAAGACGCCCATAAATGGCGGGAAGACGTTAATCATAATTATTAATCACCTATTTTCACATCCGTTATTGAAATCACATTATTGTCTTACTCTGTTAAGCACTGTTATCTATGCATTTTGTATAATTAACGCTTTCCTTTAATGGTGCATGTAATGTGCAATTCTGTATGCAGATAAAGATAAGCAAAATATTGAGAGTGCCACTACATTTCGCTTGTAAGTGGAGTTTTCCATGCCTTGCTCTATTGGATCTTTTTGGAGCAGGTACTTTAGCTCAAAACACCTATAACTTAGAGAGCTCTTTTTTATAATAACAAAGGGATTCTTATAGCAAGGTTTCAACTTGTCACTTCTATTATCATTGGCACTGTTCGCCTTCTTTACGAGCATCTGTTGCCCAACTTTGTACACCCTTGGATATATGTGAAATCGCAGACCAGCTACTGTTCGGCAACCCGGTCAGGCACTACCTCTCAAACCCCACACAAGTCCAAGGGAGTCCTCACATACCTCATTGCTAAGAAATACCATTATTTGTGCCTCGATGCCGGTATCCTAGGACTACCCCGCAAGGGGACATCCCTGTGTTGTAACAAACTGTTGAATTTATTCTCGACCTAATCTTAATAACCCCCTCATTCCAACGCTTTTTATTCTCTATCATTAGAGCGCTAAGGATGACATGATTCATCCTCTCCACTTGGCTGTTTGCTCTTAGAGTGGATATGTGTTTCCTGCCAACAGTTGTAAAAACCTAAAAGAACTAATTTGCAAATACCGTATTTCTATCAGATATTACTCACTGTATCGCCAAACATCTTTTCGGGGGTTCTGGAAGCCCCTGGATTATTGAACTTCCAACAATTGATGACATTATGTCCCAGGAAATGGCAGCTCTGCTGTATTTGGAACACCTGGCCTTCGAGCTTCGACAACTAAATTTGGATTCCTTTCTGTTGATTTCGTACGCCTATCTCCGGTAAAGTATTTTGTCTAGTTGACGCTTTGGATGACATTTTCATCCAAAGCGTCAACCAGACAGAAGCAACCTCTGTGCCCACAAGTCGACAACTTCTATTTCCTTGAAATAAGCCATGATTTCTCGTATTTGCCTCTTCTGTCTAACATCCTTTTAGTAAAGCAACGTAATCGTTGTGTTTTAGAAGAGATTTTTAAATGAATCTTCCGCTCACTCCATGTATGATTGTGGTCCGCGAGACTGACGCTATTATTGCCATCCTAACCAACCATGACTCCATGTGGTAGATAGTTGATGCGTCGTTCCATCCACTAATCTTTTCCAATTGGTTCATTTGCTCAGCCATTTCGCAACCGATTGATTTGGGTTGTCGGAAAAATTTCCGGGATAGTCACTGCGCACATTAACTCTAGTTGGACATTTTTCCGAGAAAGCGAGACTGTAGAGCCCTATGTTGGGCGCCAAATATGACGCAAACCCAAAAGCTCACAATTTCCTCTGTTTAGGCTTCATATATGTGTATTATAAATGAGCGTATAAGGCTGGTCATCGTTTGAATATCGACTTGTTTAATGGAAACTTCAACTGTTTTTATGCGTAACACGGCATAATAGTTGATGACGAAAGAACCGGTATAAGAACCCCGACAAAACAACTCACGTCAAAATAGCCCCAAGAATATGTAAAAAAAATGTTTTGTATAAAACCCCATCACCATAAAATATGAAATTTAACTTAATCAACAATGAACTTTTGACTTACTGAAAATTTTGTCATCTAACTTTCCCAACATCGTGTATTTTAAAACGCCTAATCCGATGTGGTGACACTTATGTCAGAAAACTTATTTTTGATTAAGGTAAATTTCTTAATTTAATGTGATTAGGTTTTTATTACGTTTTTCGAGTTACTTGGGAGTATTTTGACGTGGGCTGTATTGTCGGCCGTTCTTTTCGAGGGCTGTCATGGGTCATTTCGTCGGGACTCTAGTCGTGGGCTATTTTCTTAGCACCGTAGAATCAAGTGTTCAAAATGTGCTCCATTTGTGAGTTGATAGTACCCTAATCGATGGTAGAATGCGTCTACCACATTTCTCCATGATTGTGTAGAAATTAATCGAGATTCATCGTTAAATTCGTTGCCTTACCTCTGCAAGACATGCTGGTTTAGTTTTGTAAACTGAATTTTTCAAGTATCCCCAAATAAAATAATCTTTAGGATTGAAATCAGGTGAACGTGAATGCATTTAATACTACCTCGTCTACCAATCCATCTAAATAACGCCGAACATTTACACCAAAATGAGCTGGAGTTCCATCTTGCTGAAACCATACCTGATTAAAATTCGCTCCAAACAAGTTTCTCAGTGTAGGTACAATTTCATTTTTAAGTAGCATTACGTACTTATCTTACGTTAAGTTTCCTTCGATATAGAACGGCCCAATTAACTGAGTACCCACTATACCTGACCATACATTTAATTTTTCTTTGAGTACGTCACTCCAGTACCTTAAATTATTCCCACACAGTGTAAAGCTTGTTTCGTCGGATAAACGTATGTTGTTAATGAAATTTCCGTCATTTCAAATTTTATCCATCATTACCTCAGCAAACAATCTACGGTCGAAGTCATCTTCACCTAATTCTTGCAATAAATGAATTTTATATGGTTTTGTATGGTAAGACTGAAGAATAACCTATATCATGTAATTGTGCAACCCTGCGTGAGAATGTATGTGGATCTTCAACGAAACTGTATTATATCTAAAGTTTTGTTGTCATTTATAACTGTTTTTGGTCTATCTCATCGGTATCTATCTTTTACTCCTCCAGAGTCCTCAAAGCGCTTTACAGTTTTTTGTACCGTCGCCTTATGGATAGGAGAACGGTTTGGGAAAGTATCGTTGAACAAGTTGGCTACTTCACTATAGGATCTGTTTCTGTCGTCGTACCCTCTCATCATTAGAATAGTAATTCGTTCTTTTTCATTAACAACCATTTTAGAGAAACAATTTACTTTGCAGAACTTTTCAAAACACATCAAATTACTGCCAGTTTAATTTAATAATGTAAATGGTGAACAAATCATAAATAAGACCCTCTAGACTACATAAAATCATGTGTTACATATGGTTGAACTCGTATTGAAGAGAAAATTCCAATAATGGCTGTCTATACAGGGTGATGTATTTAAAAAACCAAAGTGACAAATAATATCAGAGAAACGGCAAATTTGGCAACATTGCAAATGTCAAATCTGGAATCTCCATATCCCAAAATAGGGTAATCCCTTTTGTACAGTTCGCACTAGCAATTTACGAGATAATTGGGCGTTTCCAGACTTTTGGTCCACTCTGTGCATCTCAGACATCTATTAATAAAAGTTTGCAATTTTGTTCTGATTTCATTAGTTGCGTACCACGATTCACATTCGTACAATAACACCGGTTTCACTGTAGT
The DNA here is from genome assembly GCA_036346205.1 of Vesta saturnalis. Classification (NCBI taxonomy): domain Eukaryota; kingdom Metazoa; phylum Arthropoda; class Insecta; order Coleoptera; family Lampyridae; genus Vesta; species Vesta saturnalis. The sequence continues at coordinate 1,016,875 of JARFJB010001062.1, forward strand.
ATTAAAACTTTTATTTCCTATGCAAAATGAACAATCTTTATACCAATGAAAAGAGGAAGTTTCAAATTTTCGGCGGGCAATGATGGTTCCAGAAACTGCCGATACAGTTAGTGCCGGTAGAGTTTCCCTTTCAGTTGTGGGTGAGATGACTACCGTGGAGCACAAGGTTTTCTGCGTTCTTCAGTTCGCAAAAAGAGAGTTACAAATTGTAGTGCACCGAGCATTTCGTACCGAATTCGGTATTGAACCTCCAACTAGAAAAAGCATTCGCCGTTGGTTTACGCAATTTCTACAGACTGGAAGTGTGCGTAAAGGGAAAATCACAGGCCGACCGCGTGTGTCAGAGGATGTCAGACGTATTGAAGAAAGTTTTGTTCGCAGTCCACGTAAGTCTACCAATAGAGTTCGGCTACCGCATAGATGTTTGCCGTGCAGCAGACGGTGGACACATTGAACATTTATAATGTACTTAGTTAAAATTGAATCATTTCACATTTTCATAAAAACAATATAAAATTTTTACTCTATGATTTTGCAATTATAAAAGATTAAAAAGAACCCAAACATTGTTCTGTGTAGCCAGGGGTAATACGCTCGTTACAAAACGATCCCCAATGTGAGAACCGGCACACAATGCAACATTGTTCGATGTATTGTTTAATCTAGGGATCAGAAAAATTTAACAATCGTTCAAAAATATCCGTGTAAAGATCACACATAAATGGAAGCGGATAGCATGCATTCAACCATCGAACAAAAATACGAAATAAAACATAAATGTTCTCGCTGGCTATGTTAATATTTACAAAACCACATGTCAAAAGTCACCTTATTCCGTCGAATAGTTCGATCATACATTTTCAAAAATGTTGGCCGGTCAGTAAAATTTTTCACCTCAGTCAGAGCAAGCAGAAAGGCGGGAGATCCTATGATGATTGATTTAAAAGCTCTGAATATACAACAGACGGAGTATTTCGTAAGCTAGAGCACTCAAGTTTGGAATGAACTGAGCAGCTACCTGTCGAATCAATCCGAAATCTAAAAGCGTACCTTTTGAGTCAATGGTCTCCTTACTAAAAAAATATGGACATTTGCAGCAACTTAAGAGAAGTTTGGAACCTTACCAAAGTTTTTACGACAATCTTCCTCATTTTTAAGAAAATCTATATATTAATTTCAATTAACAAGTTATTTCAAATGATTTCTTTATTTTACGTTTTTCTCAAAACCTTTATTTTTAACGTTTACATCAGCCATCCGTTTCTTTGTAGAAGTAACGGCGTAAGTTGAAACACCACATGCCTCCGCAGTTCGCTAATTATAACATTAAGTTTAGAAAATTCACATATTTAAAATTGTAGATATACTGTACTTGTACTATCATTCACTTTCATTTTCAAAATATTTATGCACGTTCAACAACATAAGTTGTGTTTGACTTTGTAAAGATTTATTAGTAAGCGACATCTTAAAGCTCTAACTAATAAGAACTATTTTTACTATTAATAATATATCAGAATAAAGTCGAAAAGAAACAATGCGCAAATTTTAGGTTATGTTACAATGAACAGCTGATCATAGTGAATATATGGTTTTAAAACCGACGTACGTTGCATTGAAAGCATGGATAGACATATTATTAGTTGCTATTTCTTTTCTATTATACAATTCTTCAAAGTGTGACAGAGATAGATAAATCTTATTGGTTCATTCTTGTTGCTTACTTAGCTGAGTCATACTCGAGCTCTCGTAATTACTACTATGTCTGGTTTTCTATCTATTTCCAAATTTCTCCAAAGAAACCTTTGTGCGCACCTGTCTTCTTTTCTTATTAACACCTGATGGAACATGTCTCTAATATCACCGCAGAATGCAAATTTCCTTTGTCTGAATTTTAAAAGTATTCCCACTAAAGGTTGTAACGAATCTGGACCTGATATTGAATTATCATTAAGACTTACCCCATTCGACTTGACTGCTGCGTCGAACACTAGTCTAATCTTTCCAGGTTTGTTGACATTTTCTACCCCAAAGTGTGGTAAATACCAAGTTCTAGGTCCTTCTTCTAATGCCTCTTCTTCACTCAATTTTTCAGCGTAACCTTTCATTGTATAACTGAAGATTTTCTCACGATATTGTTGTCCAAAATTCATATTTTTCATACATTTCTTTTCTACGTATTTTAATTGTTGCATTGCCGTATGTTTACTGTTTGGAATATGTACAGGGTGGTTTATTTTAGATGTTTTCTTATGGGAAGTACCCTTTCTATTACAGATAGAAAAAAAGTAATATGGGGTCCTTGTGCTCGATTTTGGTATTAATTAAGATTCAATAGTCATAATCTAGATATCTCTGACCGTTATTGCGCAACTAGCCAAAATTGAAAAAATGGCGATTTTGAAAAACTTGAATAACTTCTTTATTTCTAAATATATTGACAAACTGTAAAAACATTATGAAGGCACTATTTTAAGTAGAATCCGTTAGTGCATTCACATTTTTAATACTGCCTTAATTTAAAAAGATATGACAAAATTGTATTTTTTTATATGGAAACCATAGTTGGCTATAACATTTTTAAATGACATGTTTTTGTGCTTTTCAAAAATATATAACACTTCTATGCTATTTTAATAATTCATTGATTTTTTAAGTTTTTCTTATTTACGTTTTATATTAAGAATACACAGTAGGCATAGGAGGCTGAGATTTATTTAAGTAAAAACAAATGATACCTATATGTCAAATAATAAATTAAAATTAGAAGTGTGAACAAAGTGATCTTGGAATTTAGTTATTAACATGCCTAAACCATTAACATGTTAAAGGGTTTTATATCATCCGAAGGTGATAAGAATGTGGCATCGAAATTATATTTACAAAATTTTTCTGAAAGGCAGCAGCCAAATAAAAATATTTTTGAACGGTAGTTAATAGAAATTAAAATTTTTGCTAGCTCAAAACAATATCTTAATTAATGTTAGGTTACAGAAAAATTTAATTGAATTCAGTTCTTTGGAAAATCCCAGGCCAAAAACTTACTTTAAACGAAATTGTGAAGAAAATTCAATGGTCGTCTTAGGACAAGTCAAGCAGAGCCAACAACTTCATCTAGGCGTGTCTCTTTGAATTTTAAAGAACCATTGCTATAGATTTTGGAAAGAACATTTTTTGACTATAGACGACAGAAGGCGGCGTACTGAGTTTTGTAACTGGTATATAAGTGCCAAAATATACGTAATTTTTCAAACTCTATTGCATGGTCAGACGAGGCGCATATCTGTAGTGATTATATTTTTGATAATCACAATTTACCTTACTGGGCAGATACTAACGCTCATGTCAGTGTTGTCCGCAGGAGGCAAGGGAAATTTGGAATAAATGCGTGGTGCTGCATTATCACATGTATGAAGGAACATTAAATCAATCAAATATCTCGATGTTCTACGAATTGCAATGTCATATTTCAGCAAGACGGAGCTCCCGCATATAATTCTCGTTGTAGTTTGACTACTTAAATTTACGTTTTCCTAATAGCTGCATGGGAATGACACCACCAATTTTGTGGCCTGCTCGTTCACCCGATCTTGTTTCTGGCGAAATCGAAGTTTTTACAAATGATGAATGTGATTCTGACGACAATATACCCTTGGCGAGGTTTCAAACAATAAATACTAATGGTTCAGCCAAGAAAAGGAAATTTGGGAAATCAGAACCCAAATGGACAAAACATGTAACTGACATTAGCATGGAATCGACAATGGGTTACATAGATCGCGAAAACGAAGTGAAAATACAATTGAAAGGGTTAAGTCCTGTTGAATTATTTCAAAAGTTCTTCGATGTCAAGGTGATATCATAATTGGTTCAATAGACTGACAGATATGAACTACAAAAAAACAACCACAACTTCGTTGTATCGGGCAATGAAATCCGAACCTTCATAGGATTTCTTTTGTTTAGTGGCTATCACCATTTGCCACAGGAAAGATTGTATTGGTGCCTAGATGAAGACATAAATTCTCCTATTGTGGCCAATAGTATCAGTCGCAATAGATACCATGACTTGAAAAAATATTTTCGTTTATGCAACAATGAAGAAATTGACAAGACCGATAAAATGACAAAGTTGCGTCCTTTGATGAAACAATTGAATAAAAATTTTCTTCAGTGGGGCATCTTCCATGAGAAGCTATCCATTGATGAGGCCATGGTTAAGTATTTTGGTTATCATTCGTCCAAACAATTCATCCGTGGATTGGATGCTTTGCAGCTCCACCGGGTATTGTTACCAATTTGACACTTACTGTGGTGCCAAACAAAATCAAAGCAAATCTGATTTACCACTGGGATCTAGAATTGTGTTGGAATTATTAGAAGCAGTGGTTCAGCCAAGTGATCATATAATTTTCTGCGACAATTATTTTACTAGTTATTCTCTAATAAAACAACTACGAGAATTAGGATATCGAGCCACTGGGACAGTTCGTGACAACAGAACTAAGAGATGCCCTTTACCAAAAGAAGCAGAAATGAAAAAAAAGACGCGTGGTTTTTTTGAATACCAGTACGATGTCGAAAGTTTACAGTTATTAGTCAGATGGAAGGACAATAACATTGTTACAATAGCAACTAATTATGACAGTTTTGAAGCACTGGGAAAAGTAAAACGATGGTCTAAACAAAAAAAAGAAAAAGTTGATGTGCCACAACCGATGCTGTTTGCTGCCTATAATGCTGGAATGGGCGGTGTTGATCTTCTTGATCAAGCGGTAAACAATTATAGAGTGACAATTCAAGGCAAAAAATGGTGGTGGCCGCTTTGGACTCATATGTTAAATGTATCTGTAGTCAATGCTTGGAGACTGCATTTATTGACTAACAAAGATAAGAAATTAGATCTACTAAATTTTATCAGAGAGATTTCAAGACATTATCTGCGAAGTTTTGATAAGAGTAGTGCTATGCGAAGACCCAGAAGTGTTCCACAAAGTCTGGTTACGGATCGTATTGGACATTTCCCAGGAAAACAGGTAAGATGTAAACAGTGTCACCAGAGAGCCAGGTGGAAGTGTATCAAGTGCAAAACAACCTTATACGTTGAACATAACTGTTCTATTAATTGTCATAGTTAGGTAGTTTTAGATGCTTATTATTTTTAAATTGTTATTTTATATTTTTTTGGTTTGTAGTGCTTCAAAATTAAATAATTTTTGTGTGATACACTTTTTTTTCATCTGACTACAACCACACTGTAACGCAGGTATGATCCCATTGTACTCATTTGAGTACACCTGTTTTTTATCCAATCCAGTAAAATTTTTTTTTTTCTTTATGTACAACGCTTACTAGTTCACTAAAGAATCCAAAAATTAAAAAAAAAATAAAAAATTTATCTAAAAATATGCGTGGGATGAAATGGGTTAAAAATGTGAATGCACTAACGGATTCTACTTAAAAAAGTGGCTTAAGAATGTTTTTACAGTTTGTCGATACATTTAGAAATAAAAAAGTTATTAAAGTTTTTCAAAATCGCCATTTTTTCAATTTTGGCTAATTGCGCAATAACGGTCAGAGATATCTTGATTTGGATCTTAATTAACACCGAAATCGAGCACAAGGAGCCCATATTACTTTTTGTCTATCTGTAATAGAAAGGGTACTTCTCATAAGAATACATCGAAAATGAACCACCCTGTACATTCTTGTCTTTCCATAACAGTCCAATTTCAAATCTTTTACCAATCCTTTTTGTCATTTTCTTCATAATATTGAGAGCTAAATTGTCGTCTTCTTTTAACTTCTTCGTGGAAATCACTACCCCAAATTCTTCTGTCGAAAAGGATTTTTTCATAATTTCTAACATTTCTTCTTCTATCTCTCTTTGTTCTGTGATGCATATATGTAATGTGTGTGCATGTAAAACTGCGAATTTTGTATTATACTCTACCCATGAAGAGACCATTCTAATTTGCATCGGGTTGTCATAGGCAGATCAGTCAATCCTGACCGAATCTCTTCAGCTGCGATTAAATTTATATTGTCTTGTCCAATTGAAATGTTTCGTTTCTCATTTATAAAATCATTAATTGGTAAATTTTGAACATGTTCAAATTATTCCCAATATTGCATTTGAACAGCTTTCAATGGCAAAGAAAAATTTTATACGGTTCTTGAATGATTTAAATTGTATAAAGTATGCTTACCATTAGACGAAATCTTCAGATTCACTTTCTCTGAGTTTTCTTAGTGAGAAACTATGTCGTTTGTCCACTGCAGGCACAGTGATTCTTTTATACCACGTTTTTCTATAACTTTTTTGTCGATAAGTGATTCTTTTGAAGCCTCGTTGCATAGAGCAAGAATATTTACTGTGGAACTTGGTCTATGAATCGTTATAGGTACCATTCGTAACAAAACTTTTCTGAAACTGTGACGTACAGCGCATACTACCTCTTCTGTATTTTCCGGTTGTGAATGGTTTGTTTCTTCGGTATTTTACTTATCCAAAGTTGTTTTATGTAAAAGACTGTGGTGGATCAATTTGCATCCATTCACTCCGCAACTATTCTTATTTCTACATCTAAATTTGTTGTGATTTTTCTGGAGACAAATAAAGCATAATTTCTTTTCCCTTACCACTTTCCAACGAAGTTCGATATCATCACTCTCAAGTTTTGAACAATTTCCTGTATATTTGTTTTGTTCACAATAACAACATTATTCTAATGGACTTACATGACTTGTTTTAAACATTTTCTCTGTCCGTTTTGGTTGGATTTTCTGATAGTTTTTTGTTTCTCTCAAACGTTGACATATTCTTTGGCGAGGTGACTTAGCAAGCGGCTTCAGCAGTTTCATTTAACCATAATGAAAAATCTAAATTTACATTTCCTTCGTTTTTTACGATTTCTCTCCATTTTAACTTGAGTAAATCTGGAAGTCCTTTATAATTTAATGTTTGCATCGTTGCCACAAAATTAGCTACTTCATTTGAAAATTGGATTATTTTTTCAACATTACTTTCTCTGATAAAGGCTAAATTTCGGATTTTTGTAAAAATTAAAACTACAATAAATTTTGGTCTACCGAATCGCATCTTTAACGTTTGCATAATTAAACGTACGTTATTAGTGGCTAATAACATACCTGAAACTGCTGTTTTCGCCTCAAACATTTTTGTAGTTTTATCATTATTTCCTCACTCTATTCGCACATACTGGAATGTTGTAAAAAATGTTTGTAAAACAATGACCAATCGTCTGAATTTCCATCAAAATATGGAAAGTCTTTCGCAATCGTTTGACATGCTAAAAACTTGTCATGGTTTTCAGTATTTGAATGCGATGAAACATTATTATTTACCGATTCTAATATATTTACTAATGTTTCGCGTAATAATTTAATATCATTACTAATGTTAACTTTTGCCTTACATACGGCATCAGTGTTATTTACTAGATTTACATTTTCAACCAAAACTTCATTGTTAATTCTAGTATTTTCCCATTCAGTAATGTATATAGATTTGGAATTTGATGTATTATTCTCACCTTTATTAAAGCTACCTCTTTCTTCCTGTTTATCTACTTTGGCTGCTTTTAGTTCATATTCCATTTCTAAAAGACGCTTGTTTTTCAAAATTTCTTGCTTCTGTTTCTCAAGCTCTTGTCTTTTCTTTTCATTTTCAATAGCCAATCGAAAAACACTATTCCTGGATCGTTTTGAACCATTACTTTAACTCAACTGATATCACAGTTTTCACAGTACGGATTGTATCTCCAGTATTATCAATAGTGCATTGAATTTCTTCACCCGTTGATTCACTAGTACACTTGTCGCATAACGTTTTTCAGCACCAAATTATTCAGGCTATACGAACTCAGATGACAGTTGTGTATTCATTCCTGCTGTTAATCTTTTTCTCTGGTTTCTGCACGTTCCATATCACGTCGGGGTCACCAAATTGTTACTTTAATTTCAATTAACAAGTTATTTCAAATGATTCCTTTATTTACGTTTTTCTCAAAACCTTTATTTTTCAACTTTTACATCAATTCATCTCTTTTTTTTTAACTAACTTGATATAATAAAAATGGATTATACCATTATACTGAATGTAAACCATATAAACTTAACATATAAGGTTATCAAAAATATGTAACACTATGTAACTTTTTTATTGGTTCATATAAAAAGAACTTAAGTCCAAGAAAATACTGTCTAGTTTGTTCGAAAATGGCATAACTCCACTTATTTATATTTAGGGGTTAATTTTTTTTATTAAAACGTAAAATAAATTGTTTGCAAAACACAACTTATTTTGTTTTTCTTTTCGAAACCGATAAATTTTTAAAATAGTTTTGTAAATTTTTAAAATAGTTTTATTGTTCTCCTGAAAAGTTCTGTTGCATGGCAATAAACACATTGCTAATTACACTGACGATATGTCGGAGAATATAGAACTGCATTAGAGCCCTATTATTATTAGTAAAGTAAACGATTTCAATTTAAAAAATAACGCCGGAGATTATCAAAAGAAAATCAGCAAAATTGCAGTTTATCTTGATAAATGCTAAAGTGACACTTGCCTTATTAGTGATGGAACAGAATATTGATTAGATTTATTTGGGTATTTCGAAGCATCAACAGAGGCATCATAGAGTTCGTTTAAGTTAAAGATTTGGAAGTGCTTTTGAAAATGGCTCTGTTCTCAGCGCACTTTTTAGCCAATATTTTAAATCCCAACTATGCGGGTGCAAAATTAATAAAGAAGGGGTGATTGCTGCTCTTGAGTATATAGACCGCAACTATTCAGGAGTAATGTCTGATAATAAAATACCTTGCAAGCGCAGCACTGTTTCATAAATTTTTATTTAAGACGTCAACTACTTCTAATACCAACCTCGTAACCTAGTGGACTGTTATGAAGGGCTAAACTGTTTTTAAATACTTAAATTCCAAATTCAAAAGCAAAAATAAATCTGTGTATGATTACAAATAAGTCCTGGATTTGTAAACTTTGAAGACAAACAGACACTAGTCTAAACCCTTCAAGTGGAGAAGAAGAAGATTATAAATTGTAGCTACTTAGGTTTTATTTTTAGCATCTTTTTCTTCAGTTTAGAAAAGTACCGAGGTTTGATCCATCTGGAAGAATTAATTCTTTTTTTTTTATTTTGTAATAAATGTAGTATATACCTATCTGCTCACCTTTAAATTTGCAGAGAAATCCCTTGTTTTGTTTAAAATACAGGTGTTTTAAACGCTCATTTTAAATATTTTGTTTAAAACATGGCAACCCTAGTAAGACTTGATTGCAAACATTACCATTTTTAATGGTAGATGCCAATGAAACATTTCTTAATAGTTTTTCAACACTGTGTTCCTAGATTTAATAGAAATTTTGACTCTTTAGAAATGAAAACTTAAATATTCCTAAAAAAAAAGGTGGTAAGTCACAAGCTTTATGATAAAAATATGTGAATACTAACAATTGGTAAAAATAAATAAATATTGTTTTTTCAAAGATTAAATGCGGTCCTGCTTAATGTGCAATATGTATACAATATTTTATAATTTTTTTAGGTTAATTTGGAAGGCAACGCTTCCTTTTTAAACGATCAGGGTATTATGGAATACACAACTTGGGGTCCGAAAGTAACAAGCGTTAATGAAAATATATTAAGCACTCGTTTTTATAATGTGTCGTCTAATACAAATTACACTGTTCGTATTTCTGCTGTTACGCGAACTAAAAAGAATGGGGAATTTAAAGAATTATATTGTCGAATGCCACCAACAGTTCCTGATAAACATAAATTGTCACGGTTCTCATGGCATAAAGTAACAGAAGAAGGGAAGTGGATGTTTAAATTGTTAATGTATAGAATCTCGGAACGGAATGGACCTATTTGTTGTTATAGAATATATATGGTTAGAATGGAAACTCAACAAAAAATTGCTGAATTACCAACACCAGAAAATTTACCAATTGTTTCATATCAAGAAGCTCATCGGACTCCAAAAGGTGGAGTGTATGTAGCAGAAATGTTTACAAGGTCTGTCTCATACGTAATGATTTGCTATATTTGAGAAGTATTTTTTTAGTTCATCATTTCATCCAGAAGTTTTTCTTGGTGATGATCAGGTTTATAACGTATCTAGTTCCTTGTGCGATGAGTGTGTAGGTTTACGTCCTTACTCACAACCAAGAAGGCAGCGCTCAGCGGATAAATCAACGGAAGAGCTGATTAGTCCTTTACCTCCTTATGATGGAAATTTAGATATCGGTAGTAATTACACGGGTTTTGTAGAAATAGTCAGTATGTTTATTTGTTATTGTAAAAATTTCAAAGAAATTGACAAGTGTTTTTTAAGTTCGTGGATCAGACCGGGAGCAGGTCATTACGGCATACAGCAACTACTTGGTAATGATGAGCCCAGGACCAGAATCTGTTGAAGCAGCAGCCAGTACGGGGACGATGGGATTGGTAGTTCAGCTGATTGCAGGATTTTGTGGAGTGGTTGTTCTTCTGCTTATAGCGATCTTCATTTTGCATAGGTAACTATTACTATTATGGCTTTTTTTGGGTAAATAATATTATGTTTAGGTAATAAATTAAATATGATGGGGATACACACTCTGGTTGTTAATTGGGAATAGACATTTGTGCAGGAGCCTACGAGGTAGACAACGGTTGGTGTCCCTGAATCCTCCAGACATGTGCCCTATTTTGAGGTCTGAATTGGCAACGGCTTACGTGGATAGACATAGGGATTCTGATTATGGATTTCAACAGGAGTTTGAGCTTCTTCCAGACAGATTTATCGATCGTACAACAAGAGCTTCAGATGCAAGAGAGAATGTGTATAAAAATCGATATCCAGATATAAAAGCGTATGACCAGACTCGAGTTAAACTATCACAGGTTGATGGTGTTATTGGTTCTGATTATATTAATGCTAATTATGTGCTAGGTTATAAAGAACGCAAAAAATTTATATGTGCACAAGGACCAATGGATACTACAGTGAATGATTTTTGGCGTTTAATTTGGGAACAACATTTAGAATTAATTTTAATGTTAACAAATTTAGAAGAATATAGTAAAACAAAGTGCGCAAAATATTGGCCAGATAAAGATGAAACCAATAAAATATTTGGAAATATTACCGTATCGCATATTCAGGAGATTAGATATTCTGATTTTATAGTGAGAGAGCTGAGGCTTAGTAAAGAAGTTGGGGGTCGTGAGGAGGAACGACTTATTTCTCAGTATCATTACTTAGTTTGGAAAGATTTTATGGCACCTGAATATCCGTATGGTTTAATTAAATTTATAAAAAGAATGAATGAAGCATATTCTTTAGATACAGGTAGCATTTTAGTTCACTGTAGTGCTGGAGTTGGACGGACTGGTACTTTAGTTGCGCTTGATTGTTTAATTCAACAAATGAAAGAAGAAGGTCATGTTACTATTTTTAATACTGTTTGCGAACTGAGGCATCAAAGAAACTTTTTGGTACAGTCATTGGTATGTATCACTGCCATTTTAATTAAGATTAGATACGTAATGAAATATTGATATTGGCAATGTTTAAGATTCCATATCCTATTACTAAATAGCTGTGTGCAATTTTCTTCTACACACTACTAAGTATTGAAAGTAGTAAAAAGAACCAAAAAATATTTTTTTAGGTTTAACCAGTTGATTTTACTGGGTGGAAACAGGTTCCTAAACTACTAGAATTTAAATATGTAAAAAATTATGCTTTAAATCAAGGTTAAAAACTCATACTTTGTATAAATGAAAGCTCTGTCATTTACGTAATACATAATGCAACAATAAATATTTCCGAATAACGTAATGAAACAAGGATTATCTTTCTATATATTAATACTTATGTACCTTGCACTTTACTATAAAAATGTGTTACAAAAGAAGTTAAGGTATTTATACAGGGTGATTCCAAATTAGATGCCAACCTTCAAGGAGATGGCTTATTTGTGATCGATTGAGCTATATTTACCTATATCCATAAATCAACGGTTTTTGAGATATTTGAGATTTTATGATTTCCTCGTGACGTCAGTAGTGCATGTCAAGTGTCAAAAAATAGCTGCTCGGAGGCAACGTTTTGTATGCGTTTGGCAAAAACATTATTTTAAGGGGCAAAGCGATAAAATTATTCTTTGTAATTTCAAAAATCTTTAACATTATTGAATTTCAAATAAAAATGAGGTCATTAGTATTACAACTTTTATACATGTATAATGTACTTATAGTTTTTGTGTATGTAAAGTTTAATAAAAAAAAAGTAATTCATGAATGATAAGTAGACCTAGATACATAGCGCTTGTGTGATAATTCATAGATTTGTACTTTTTTGTTTAAAATGGATTATTTAATAAAGCTTTAGCTGTTTTGTGGTAAGAAACGACGTACAATATTTATAATGAATTGTGGTCTAAGCCGCATACAAAAACGAAAGTTCACCACACAATTGTTTAATTCACACAGGCTTAACTCTATTCAACAGAACACTTGCAAAAATGATACTTTTATTAAATAAACATGAATTTTTCTCAATACTCCATATAAACACTAACAAAGGCTAATCTGCATCAGTTGCTTGGGCGGAGTTTGCTACGTCAGCTGATGACGCACTTGGAAAAGCTTAATTCCCTATAAAAGTATGTTTATAAGAAGAAAATTGTAGAAATTTAAAATCAGAATGTGAAAGGAACCAATTTAAAATTTTCTATTGCTTATAACTTTTAAATTATTTTCTATATAAGTAAAGAATTAGCTCAATGTTTTAATTTTACGATAAAACCATTTTTGTCAAAATTCGTTCAATACTTCCACCAGAAAAAGCTTTTCAACTGCGCTACCTCTCGGAAATTCTAAATTGAGAATAGTAAATCAATGAAGCCCTGATTCAATAGAACTGAGAATTTTATTCAATCATTTTACATTTTGTGTTCAAAATGACCACTACGTCTCTTATACAAGCTCGAGCTCTCTTTCTTATTTCTCGTGTAACTTTTCTTTCAAAACCATTCTTCATTCTTCCCCTTCCTTCTTATACCCTTTCCATTAATTGCTCACGAGTATGAATTTCTGTCCCGTAAACCAGTCTTTTCCATATGTGAAAATCTAAAGGCGTTAAATCCGGGCTTCTAGCCGGCCACACAATTGGTCCTTGCCTACCTATCCACCGGTTTATAAACCATCCATTCACAACGCACGAACATTTAGACAAGAATGTGCTGGACAACCGTCATATTGAAAAATTATGTGTTTATCAATGATAAGGTATATCATCCAAAAATTCTTCCATGTGGATTCTCAGAAATTCTTCATATCCTTTCCCTGTCAAAACGTTATGGAGTAAATATGAACCTATCAATTTATTACTTATTGCGCCCACTAAATCTCGTTTGGAAAGATCTTTCTTTCTTTAAATGTGGATTTACATCAAACCATGAATGTAAATTATGTAACTTAGTTGTACCTTCTCTGTCGAATCTCGCTTCGTCTATCCATAAAATTCTAGCATCCTCCCTGTCAGCATTTAAGATAACATGACAAAATTGAAGTCCCCTGGCAAAATTGTTCTCTTCTAACCCTTGAATTTTGACAAAAATGGTTTTATCGGAAAACATTGAGCTAATTCTTTACTTTAACACTACATGTAGAAAATAGTTTAAAAGTTATAAGCAATAGAAAATTTGAAATCGATTTTGGTTTCTTTCACATTCTAATTTTAAATCTACAATTTTCTTCTTATAAGCATATTCCTCATACTTTTTCATTTTTTAAGTGAAATACATTTGAAAACTGGATTAAAATTACTATTTAAAAGGACCAATTTCTACAGAATCGGCTTAAACTGAACGAAAATAGGGAATTAGGCTTTTCCAAGTGCGTCATCAGCTGACGTCACAAACTCCGCCCAAGCAGCTGATGCGGATCAGCCATTGTTAGTGTATATATATTGTGGAAAAATCATGTTTATTTAATAAAAATATCGTTTTTAAAAGTATGTTCTGTTGAATAGAGTTAAGTCTGTATGAATTAAATAATTGTGTGGTGAAGTTCCGTTTTACTAACCATTTTTGCTGATAGTCCAGTCACCAGCAGTAAAAAAAACTGAAAAACCGTGGAATTTTGAGAATCAAGATCGATTTTCATGAAAATTTGGATTTAAGCTCTATTTACCCTCTTCTTCAAAATCTACCCTGTGCCGAACCGGGCAGATGCAGCCCCTGTAAATCATCCCCTGAGGGTAGTAATTTTCAAAAATAGTTAATTGAAAATTAAGGATAAATATTTATTAATAAAACTTACCGATTCTATTTGTATAATGAAATAAATTTCAATGTAAAAGCTGATCAAATCCAAAAAAGATGAGTAGAGTTTTATAAGAGCATTGTGTATAATTATTACTCTTATATTGAGGAATATTATTAAAATTGTGTCAAATATACATACATACGCTTATATAAATGTATATATATATATATATAGAACACAGCACACACACACACACACACACACATTAGAAAAGCTCGATTGTATGCTCCATTTTTCTGTCTTTTTACCTATGCTCCAAAATTCGTGCTCCGAAATTTAAAAAAAAAAGTGCAGTTGGTTTTTCGACGATGACTCCGTCATTTTTTAAGCTATAAACTTTTTAAAAAAAGCATTTTGTAGGAAATTTCAAGGGTTTCAACGTCATATCAATTAAAACTTTTTTTAACCCTTATTTTTGAAAAGGATCGAGTTCAAATGGCTTGGATGAGCCACAATTAGTACGCGAATGCAAACTTTGAACTAACATATCTCCTTCAATTTTTATGATACGAAGATAAAAAAAATTTAAATTTTCAGTAAGAAAAACCCTGCAATTAACATTTGAAACATTTTTTCATATCATGAATAGTTTTTGGTTTATTTAAGAAAAATTCATTTTTTTTCCAAAATTACGAAAACGCAATTTTCAATTTAATCAATTACTTTTTCTAAAATAAGCATTTCAAACCGGTCAAATCTCATGAATCATATCAATAACATCTAAATACAGTTAATTGCAAGTGGGTTATGATTAATTTCAATTAGGGTGGTAATGATGAGGGTGTAATTGTTAAATTAAAAAAAAAAACGACTTTGTTTTTGTTAGTCAATTATTATGCAAAAGACTTTTATCAGTGCTTATTTTAAAGGTTTTTTTTATGTACTTTAAAAAAAGATCTCGTTTAAGTTTAAAATTTTACCATTTTCAATTATTTAAGGTTGAATATTTTCAATTTCGGGGTTCTCGAAAAATAATCATCCTTCAACGAGCAATAACTCAGTCATTATTTGGTTTACAGAGGTAATTCAAAAACGAATCTCTTTGTTTTTTTTATTAGCTACATTTTTGTTCGGAATGATTTCTCCGATAAAATGAAAACTTTTTGAGTTATTCGTGAAAAACGGTTAAAAAACATGCGTTTTTTCAATGATAAATGCACCGTTTCAATCGTTAATAACTCAAAAAGTATCAACTTTACAAAAAAACTTCATAGAACAAAAGTTGCTTAGAATTGGTCAATCTATTGATCGATATTTTGATTAAAAAAATTTCATCCCCTAGAAGGGGTTGCTTTCAACCCTAGGGCAAAAGCCCGCTTCGGCACAGGGTAGATTTTGAAGAAGGTTATAAATACTACCTAAATTCCAATTTTCAAGGAAATTGACCTTGATTCTCAAAATTCCACTGGAAACTGGTTGGTGACTGGACTATAAATAGACAATTTCATAAGTACAAGTTTTGGGGCTGTGGAAAGTGTAAATGTTGGGATATACCTTAACACTGAGTAGTAAATTTATTTCTTCTCGTTAAAAATCTGTGATAATTTATCATAACCCAAACATCCACAATACAATACATTTTTGAAGTTGGACCATGATAGAACACAGCTGATAACCATTTCGTAACTTTCACTTTGTGTGAACAGATGGCAGCATAGCAATATCATTTGTAGAGCAGAGAAAATAGATGCTAGTGTAGATCAGTAGTAGTATCGCTACATATTGAACTCGACCTTAAGATTTTCAGTTGAAATTATGTATTTGTGAACTTCAAACTGAAATAAACATTATTATTATTATTATAAGCATATTCCTCATACTTTTACATTTTTTAAGGAAATATATATCCTACTATTGAAAATTGGACTAAAATTACTGTTTAAACGATTCAATTCCTACAGAATCATCGGCTCAAACTGAATGAAAATATGGAATTACTACAAAATCTCAAATATCTCGAAAACCGTTGATTTTTGGATATAAGTAAATATGGGCTGAATCGATCATAAATGAGGCATGCGAACACCTCCTTGAAGGTTGACAATCTAATTTGGAATCACCATGTGTACAGGGTGTCCCATAACTAATGGACAATACGGCAACTGTAGAAAGAGGTGATAAAATAGGTCGTTTAACAAAAACATGCGTTAATAAAATGTTAATAGCAAACAAGATATAGGGCGTTAAAGTTAACACATTTTTGAAAATTCGTAATAGTTAGAAAACAGATGAATATATTGAACTCAAATTTGGTACGCTTTAGTTTTTTATGGGTGATAAACACGAATCTGTCATAATTTTTTATGATACTCCTAGAGGGCGCTAGATACACAGTTCGAATGGGATAAATTCACGTTATTTTTTTTACTCCCTGTATTTATGTACATTTTAATGTTAAATAATAAAAATCTCATTATTTTAAAACAAAAAAGGATACTTGTTGGACTCACATATATTAAGGCGTTTTTGAGATATTACCATTTTAATAATGCACGACGCCCTGGCACGTCTCTAAAACGATAATATTTTAAAATACAATTGAAGTGTTTCCTTTAAAAACCTTTGATTTTAACCACAATGTTGTAATCTACTTTGAGAATAGTAGTAAATAAAACATTGGTTTTATAAAAAAAATACAATTTAATTGGAAAACAAAACAAACTTCATTAAATGTTGAAAGTGGCCACCGTGTACTTCAATACATTTTCTTGAACTTTTTTCTAAATGTTGTCCTATCTTAAAATAGACGGCGTTGTCATTTTTTAAAGTATTTGCGGCTTCATTAATTTTTTCTAGGAGTTCATCTCGATTATGGATTTCACTATTGTACACTAAAGATTTCATGTATCCCTATACGTAGAAATCTAAAGTATTTAATTCTGGAGTACGGGGCTGGCAAGGGAATTCGCTGCCCCGTCCAATCCAACGATGTGGAAAATTGTTATTTAAATGCTGCCGGACTCTTAAGTGGATAATGTGGCAGCGCGCCGTCGTGCATATACCACATATCCTGCCTTACAGTTAGAGGAATTTCTCACTGCGCAAATGAGTTTGCAAAAATTCTAAATAATTTCCTACATTTAATCTTGTTGGAAGTTCAAACGGACCAATGAAATGATCGCAAATAATTCCCCACCAGATATTTATTGAAAATTCATGTTGAAAATGAGCTTCTTTATATTTATGAGGATTACCAAGTAATGGTTATTTCTCCAATTAAAAGCTCTGCGGCGTGTGAATGTGGCCTTGTCTGTAAACAGTCAGTATCTTTTTTAAAAACAGTGATTGATTTTATTAAGCACCGATTGACAGAAATGTATTCTGCGTGGTAAGCCATTGGGCAATAAATTTTGTACAGGCGTAAAATGATACGGATACAATTTTTCTGTACGTAAAATTCTTGATTTACTTACACCAAAGCTGCCTGCAAGCGCCGAGTACTTAATTTAGGATTTTCTGAAATTCTAACTAAAATTTCATCTTCCATATCAGCTGTAATTCTTTTAGGTCAGCCCCCAGAATTCTTCGTATGAAAAGAACCGCTTTCACCTAAATTTGCGTACAGTCTTTGAAATTTTTTTTACGACTGGGCACAATTCGATTTGGATGTAACTGTAAATATCGTCTAACTGCTTCACATGAATTATAATTTACTTGTGCATAAACACAAATCATATCCCTTAGTTCAATGTTTGTAAACTCATTACCTCTAGGCATTTTTGATAAAAGCGATATTGTCAATTCAGTATTTAAAAACACAATAATTACAAGTCTCTGTATTCAACTAATAAATAATTGACAGTTCCTTTAGTAGTCACAGGCCACTTGCAAATATTGTTGTTTTTGAGGTGCCATGCAATGATTTGCACTGCAATATCTCGAAAACGCCTTAAAATGTGGGAGTCGAACAAGTATACCTTTTTTGTTTTAAAATAATGAAAGTTCTATTATTTAGCATTAAAATGTACATAAATACAGCGAGTAAAAAAAAAAATTATCCCATTTGAACTGTGTAGTATTATAAAAAATTATGACAGATTCATGTTTATCACCCTTAAAAAAATAAAGTGTACCAAATTTGAGTTCAATACATTCAGCTGTTTTCCAACTATTACAAATTTTCAAAAATATTGTCAACTTTAATGCCCTATACCCCGTTTGCTATTTACATTTTACTAACCCATGTTTTTGTTAAACGACCTATTTTGATCACCTCTTTCTACAATTGCCATATTATAATGTAGTGGTTGAAGTGGTTATCGTATAAAATGGTGTTTTAAATAATATAATAAATTGGTTGTATAAATGTTCTCTAAAACATTTTGTTAAACTAACTGGAGATACTAACCATTCACCACAAATAATGCCTTTGTCCCAGTCGGTAGATTAACATAGGGTGGTTCATTCTTTTGATTTGCTTAATTACCACAACTTCTGCTAGATTACTTCCACTGAACATCAATATAAAAAAAATTGCAATGTAACACTAATAAAATTATCTCGGACGCCAAGTTATTTTTAATAATGCTCGGAATAACTAAACCGAGTTGTCTACAATAAAAATTTATCAAAATGTAAGAATAAAAAAAATATACAGACTATGTTTATTAAATATTTAAAATGATAGGGTTAAATAAAATATATCTTAAAAATAGCCTTAAATTACTAAAAATCATTAAACATTAAATACCTGTTACAAAATATAATACATCTTCTTGAGAACCCCTGGTATTATACAAAATAATGCAGAAATGCAAACCACGGTAACGTAATCCTTGTGTCAATATTGCGCAATATGTTGCAATAACAATGCTTTTATGTTGTCAACCACACCCAAACTGGAATTTTATTTCTTATAAATTTGTCTTCTTGAAATTGAATAATCCGTTTAATGCATTTTCTTGAAATTTTCAAATAAAAATTGCAATCATAAAATGAAAGCGTACGCAACAGTAAAATTAAAGTGTAAATCAAAGTAAAAATAAAAGAAGGGAAAGTGCCTGAAAAGAGCAAATGTTTTAATTTTTAGTATTACGAGTTAAATTATCTTACCATCAAATCAATGGCACTTTCACAAAATGTAGGTAGAAACTCAAAAAATATGGCTTCCTACTCAACATAAGGTTCATTAAGTACTAAAATGGACGCCTGGAATATCAGACGATGCAGTCGTGCGCGAAAAGATTTGCGCAAAGAATTAAGTCAACGATGACGCATTGCGCGAACATATTGAGCAGAAAAATAATTTACAGTGGGAGTATAAACCTTTAAGAAGTATATACCCTTAAGAAGATATGCACTTAAGTTACACCAAAATGCAAATTAAGTTGCCTACCTTATAGCTATATTGCAAACATAATTAAAATTTTGTCTTATATTTACAACTGAATGAACGAAAGACCTAAATTACGGTATATTTTAATACATCTCAAAATGAGTTGTTACAATATTGTCCATTAGTTATGAGACACCCTGTATGTGGTTACTGTAACATGGGATTACTTGTGACAATTTTCAACTTTCAACTAATGTAGGGCTAAGAGAGAAAGGTATAATGTCAATTGAAAATGCCAAAACATGGATCTGTGTATGAGCAGTATCCCTGAGTATTAATCTTTGTCAATTACATTATTTATCAATTAAAAAAAAGAGTATGTGTCCCAAGTAACCCCACTAAATGGTTTTGCTTGGGACAATAGTTTATTCTTATTAAAACTTTAAATAAATCTTCTATTGGGTTACTTGGGACATTAAGGATGTTTTTAAAAACTGTAAATATCAAAATAACACAATAATACAAGAAAGAAACAATTTGTACAAACATTTATTGAAATACACAATAACATGAAATTTTTTTACATTTACATCAAAGTATTGAACTAGGTGCTAAAAAAATTACATTATAAAAAACTATATTACATAGCCGTGTTTCAATGAATATTAAATTTACAAAAAGAAGAGTCTTAAAAAAGTGCCTTTCCCTGTGGACAGTGGGTGGCTCTACTACTAGTACGTCACTTTTTTTACAGATAATTAATTCATCGGCTACAGTTGGAAAAATGAATGTATCGTCACATTTAGAATTCTTTCTTAAGAAAGAACAAGAAAACTGATCATTGGTATGTGATGACTTTACAAAGGAAATATTCTCAATCGATTTCTTGTTTTCCATAATCAAGTGTTACTAGAAAGAAGTCGCCCTCATTAATATTATTCGCATCTTGGGAGAGAATTTCTAGCATAGGACAATGTTCATCATTTGAAGTCCAGGAGGATTCATTTAAGATTTCTTCTCTCTCTGAAGCTGAGCCTTGGTCAGCAGGGTTATGCCCTATGTGGTCTCGAAAATGCTTAACACAAACTCTCTCCAGGAGCTACAGACATCTTCTTACGCAGTTTTTGTTAAATATACAAAGCTTTTTAACCACCACTTATTTCAATTCATGTCAACTAAAATGTCTCCACCGGTCACTGATTTATTGTGACTTCATTAGGGCAAAAAGGAAATATACCACAAGCCTGTTTTGGATTTTCACATCTAATGTCCTCTCCAACTCTCTATTTGACTTCTTCCACTCTAGCAGTTGAGACCTCCAGGAACGTTTCAGAGGTCTAAAAAGGAATCGTCAAGGGGCTGGCATAAATGTGTACTGTTCGGCGAAAAGAACACCAATCTTATATTATTTTTTTTACAGGCTGTTATCACTTTCAGGGAAAAATGACTAGCTAGATTGTCACCCAATAATATTTTTGGAAGTTTCTAGTGTTGTAAGTCATTTACCGTGACCGGTCAGGTCACATATTTTATATGTCCAATTTCGGTCAAGGTCACATTAATATATGACCGGTCATATTTAAAAGTTTAAGAAAATGCTGAGAGTAAAAATGAAAATCAAGAAACATATCAAATAGAAGTGTTAGAAGATTGTGATAACTTCCAACACTTTGAACTAAATGATGAAGTAGCAACAAGGATTTTGTATTTGAAATGACGTTATAAGATATTGTCAGAACATTAAAACTTGTACAATAACTTAAATATGAACGTTCATTAACAATGAGAAATAAAGTAAAAATAAAAATAGTTAATATTGGTGTTTTTTTTTGTCGTTTTCAGATTCAACTATTGCTTAATATAATGATATTACCGCATATTTTGAAATTAATGACATAAGCAATTGATAGGAAGTATAATCTGGCCGACTTCAAAGTCTTCTTTTGCATTTGCGACCCATTTTCTGTTTTGAAATGGAACTGAAACAAATGAAACTAGCTATAGTAAGTCTGTAACACCTAACTCTGAATAGGATGGATGAAAATTGATATACATGTTTTTTTTAATAATTACCATTATGAGTAGACTGAGATGGACTACAATGAAGAGTGCTCAGCAAAACAATGGATCGGATTAGTTATTGAAGAAATAAAGTCATTTATGTATAGCAGAAAAAATGTTGCCGATATAAATGATCCCTGTGGCACGCCCACGTCAATGCTAACTTCTTTTGAAAAACAGCCATCAACTACGACACATATTCGTCTTTTATCAAGGAAACTAGAAACCCAGTTGATGAGCGCATCATTTAACCCAAACGAGGTGAGCTTGACAATCAAACCCAAGCTTGGGTTACATATAACAGATCACCTGTTGAGCGACGATCGGTGGTCACTAACGAGTTTGTTAGTTTCAAGGAACGAGAGCAGTTGCTGATTCATGGCTTTTTCCATGATTTTAGACAAAAGGGAAGTGATGGCAATTTGTCGGTAGTTCGAGGGATTGTTCTTGTCGCCTTTTTTGGGAATAGGTTGAACATTTGCTAACTTCCATGTGAAGGAAATTCCCCAGAAGACGTAAAGATCGAATACAGCTTAGATAGGACTGATACTAGTTCGGGGGAACACTTCTTTTAGACAGTAGCTGAGTAGCTGTCTGGGCCAGTCGCCTTATTGAGATCAAGCATACTGATAATCGATTCTAGGAGCTTATACCGAAAATTAATTGGTTTCATAGTGTATGATGAACAGTTGACTAGGGGCACATCTTTTCCAGAATCATTGTGGCACGAGTTTGATGCACATAAATCCACAAAAACATTGGCTTTGTCTACAGAATCGGCAACTACAAATCCGTCAGATGTCCGGGGGTATAATTAATTAAAAGTAATCAAAAAACAACAACTAATAAAGATTAAAACATTTTGTACTTGATGCACTATTATTTACATTAACACAGAGTCGGCGGTACTGATATTTTTACGGAATTCAAAGGTTGGTAATTACATATTTACAATTAACATTGGCGGCTGGTACTAAAAGGCACGTGCCCACCCAACCACCAAGATAAACACAGAAAGATATTCCCATGTAATTCAGTGTGTTATTTTATTATTTTGACGTTTTTGATAACGATGGTATCAAAGTTTCCTTCCGCACATCAGGCGCGCATTCAATGCTAACGCTCAAAAACGATCTGAACTGTACCTATTTCGAATATAATTCGGGTGACTACGGTTATCTTCGCCATACACGCTTATACGGGCCATGGTACAAAAAGACAAGGTATACCTATAAGAGAACGCAAATTCAAGTTCGCGCAGATAACATATTTATCCACGGCGTAGTCTATAACAAACGGGAATATAGCCCCCACTCTCAGCTTCGACGATGACGTCAGTAGGTCGATTTCCACACGGAAAGTATTGAGAAACGGACAGATTTCCTTGTTGTTAATCAAATTTTAACGACTAACAACTAAAACTCTGGTCTCAAATGAGCGGAAATTATATTTTTTAATAATAACAATCCAAACCAAAAAAAATCTTAGTAATAATGTCTCGTTTAGAAGTGTTCCTAGAATTGAACGATGCTTGTTATTCTTTATCTATAATGTAAAAGTGATTATGATGCTAAATGTTTAAGTGTAACTTCTGTAATTTACTTGTAATTGATACTAATGCAACATGAATAATAAAAAGTCGCGAATTCATTTCATTGTTTTCAATTTTCTTTTTGGCGCCAAACTTGTTTTGCGGTCTGCAATTACATTATTTCTTAATTTTTTATAGTTAGACAAAGCAATACTACGTGCATTTCAGACAAATTGCATCAGCATGTTTCATGGATATTGCATCGATTAATTCCCTGATTGAAAGTGTAGTAAATAGCTGGTAATCCTATTCCTATTATGAATCAACCACATTTCTTAAAATTAGTAAAATATCCATGTATTTTTTTTTTAATAAACACATATGTAACTGCAATTTCAGTAAATACAACCATTAAAACTTTTTTAACGCTCACAATTGATTTATAGAGGTTTCGTAATTTTTTATAATTATACAATGCAGTATTTTGTAACATTAAATAAAATAGTACTATGACAGGTGTTTCGAGAATCCGGTACATGCCATATGCGAATAATATTCCGACAGATATTAGAATTTGTTGGTCAAGCCTAAAACTCCTCAATTTCTATATGCTATTGCATGCATTTAATTAAAATTCTAGGCCTAGTGAAATTCTAGACCTAGTGACGTCACGTCTCCCACTCCTATATTCCTGCCTGGTATAGAGTACGTCATGATTTATCCCAATGACTTCTGAAGAATCACCGCCAAGTTTGAAAACGTCATACGTTTCATACAATATACTATTTTCACTTGCTTTTGTTTTGTAATTAATTAATAGAAAATTAATTCCATTGTATTTTGTCGTTTTTCTTCCGCTGTTCTAATCTTGAATCCGAAGCTGTTGTATAATTTATATTTAGTAGTGTATAAGTGTATATTTTATTGCGTTTAAAGCAAAACTAGATTCAAAGTGATAAATACTGTTATTAGTAGATATTTGTAAGTGTTAAGTTTAAAGACAAATATTTAGTGAATTAACCTGTTCATTTTATATTAAAGGTAAGTAAAACATATTTGTTATCAACATTCGTTGAACGCGATTATATCCAGTTAGCTTTAAAATTCGTAAAATAGCCCCATCTGTTAAAAGAGTCTCCATACTACTTAGGTTGAACAAATGTTTACCATATCCATCTCTTTGAATATAAATATATTCAAAGATAAAGGTCATACACTTTTATTAAGTGGTAGAACTCACAAACGCCCATTACTTTGAGTGGTAGAGCCTGGTTATCCCAATGACGTCACGAACAGATGCGCATAGGCATACCTTGCCTTTTTGTACCATGATACGGGCGATTTGGGGCACCAGTAAGCATACTGCACATTGATTTCGTGCGTACCGCGCGTGTATTTATATATCAAAACTTAAAACATTTTAGCTTTAAATTTATATTAATTCTTGTATTATATTTCACATTTTTGCAGGTTTTCAAATAATCTAAAAAGAAATGGTAATATGAATTTTAAGAAAGAAATTCATACTTACAAACTGTATGGTACGTTACTAAAAATTAATAACATTGAACTGTATATTTACATTTTTATAGATGTTCGGTAAGATAAATAATCTCATCATAATAGCTTTGTATTTTCGTCTAATAAAAAGTATCCATTTTTTTAGTATATTATAAAAAATTACTGTAGGTACAGATTTTCTATTTTTTTCTTAGGTTATGTTATGATAACAAAACAATATATAGTGGAGTCAAATTAGCTTAAAACCATGCATTACTTATTTCGCAATAAATAGCAATTAATTGAATTTTTGTAAAAAAATTGCATCGAAATACCTTACAGAAAGAGTTATAAACTCAAATTTGTACGCCAATTGTTTTTTAATTGTACAAAAAAAAAAAACCGTTTTTTGAAGGTAAATTTGAAATATATCAACGAGTTTTAAAGTAGTTTTGCTGAAATTAATAATGTAGGGGTTTTTAAGGTCGCTGAACAAGAATATGTTAAACAATAAAAATTGATAATGGTTAATACAATATGGCTGACCTTTGTAAACAATTTATTAAAAATGGTAGTAAGGTTAAGTAAAAACAATTTATTTTCAATGTTATTAAAGATTGAATTTCATGGATTTTGGATATCAAAAAAAAATTTTTTTGTTTTTTACAAAATGTGACTACCCAATTTTTTAAATGAAACAAAATATACCATCTTAAAGTACAGATTTCAAGCTTCAAAAAATGCATCTGTAAAGTTTCGATATCACATTTTAAACTAGAAAAGTGAAATATAGAATTTTTTAAAATTTTTTGGATTTTATGGACAAAAAATAGCCAAGTTTTTTCTTGTGCCCACCCTCTTTCATAACTCACGAACCGCCACTGACAAGGGCAATTATTGCTCTGAATTTCTTAAGATAATGATCAGGATCTAAATGGTTAGTTGAAGATACATTCAATTATGTACTATCAAAATTAAAATATCTCAAGTCAAATATTAATTTACCTGAAGTGGCCATTCTTAATAATAGATTTACTCTACTTATGACATCCTGATAAAAGATCACAAGGTCACAGTTACACACATACGCGGAGACTCGCAAGCTTATTCTAACTATTAATCTTATATGTTATACTCATAACGTTTTTCTAACGTTATGCGCATTAAAATAGACGGCAACATTGTACGGTCCTAACAATAGAAAAAAGCCGTTATATACACCACAAGCGGTCCTCACTTTGAAGCAATATATGAAGAATAAACACGTGGCCCACAACGTAATTAAGAGAGGTTGTCTTCACTATGTTATTTTTATTATTTCTATTGTAGGTATTTAGGTTTTAGCAAATATATGAATTAAATTAAGGAATATATATATATATATATATATATATATATATATATATATATATATATTTGTGTGTGTGTGTGTGTGTGCGCGCGTGTGTGTGCGTGTATGTGTGTCCGCGCGCGCGTGCGGGCGCATGTGCGTGCGTGCGTACGCGCGTGCGTATGTGTATACCGGGTGACTCGATGGCCATAGCTTAGCATATTCCCTCTACAGTTTTAAGTTGAAAGTGCCTTAGACACTTTTGTTCATATAGTTAAGGAGGGCAATGTTAAATT
This sequence comes from Vesta saturnalis, assembly GCA_036346205.1. Taxonomy (NCBI): domain Eukaryota; kingdom Metazoa; phylum Arthropoda; class Insecta; order Coleoptera; family Lampyridae; genus Vesta; species Vesta saturnalis. Next base: position 1,043,234 of record JARFJB010001062.1, read on the forward strand.
TAACAGTAAACCAAATCTGGTAGGCCCATTGTTTTGTCATATTGTTATGGTGCCATTGTTTATCCTTTGACATTGCAATGTTGAGATTAATATGTCTACGTTTTCAAATCAGGAATATGCCTATATTCATTTTATTTACGGATACTGTGACGGAAATACAAGAGCGCCAGTGAGGGAATTTCAGTGGAGGTTTCTTGATCGAAGAATAATCTAATAAGCAAGTGTTCATAAATGTGCATTGACATTTGACAGAAAAGCGTTTTGTCTAAAGCTACTGCAGAACGTACTGTACGGCCAGAACTTGCCAAAAGAAAAAGCTATTAACATGATCGAAAATAGTCCCTCTACTAGTGTATGACGAACATCTAATCATGCTCATGTTAGTCGAATGAAAGTGTGGAGAACATTACACAATTTTGGTTTATACGCATATCACATATAATCTGTTCAACATTCACAACCTACAGATTATGTAGCGCGTGTTGACCTTTGTCTTTGGTTAAGTGCACCGACAGCTTTATGGACAAATTATGTTTACAGATGAAGCCATGTTTACTAGAGATTACGAATAATCATGAACGTTTGAGATAATTTGGTAAATGTTCTTAATAACCTTCTTATTAACACATTCATATTTCAAGAACGTTTAACATCCGAGCATTATTTAAATTTTTTACAAAATGGGTTGCCCGGATTATTGGAGGATATTCCACTTCAGAATAGACTTGACATGTGGTTTCAGCATACTGGCGCACCATCTTATTTTGGGGTAAATGTGAGAGAATATCTGAAAAACAACTTTACTAACCTGCTAATTCAAAGTATTATGGCTGCAGCTGTATCCATGTGAGGCGACCCAGTATTATTCAGAGAGCTACCTCTTCAATTGTTAAAAGAGCAAGAATGTGTTGTAAGGTCAAAACTTTAATTATATTTGTGTTAGCAATAAAAAATTCTTAATTAACAAAACATTACATCACTTTATTCAACATGCTATTTACTTTATTCTCCACACTCTATTAAATATAATATTGCCCATAACTCCTTAATTATTGAGTTTTAGACTGTTGCGTTGTATATAATTAAAGAACGTTTTAGTATTTTTTTGAAATGCTTTAATGTATTACTTACATTTCAGCTACAGATGACATCTGTCATCCTGCTTTGTTGATAGGCCAACTAAGAATAGATTCACAATGTAATACTAAACCTAACATACATAAATTTATTTATTTTTTTAATCTTAATCAGATCTAGATGAAACATAAACATCGTTATCTGATTCAGAGTCAGTAGAAAACCAAGTAACAAAATAATTCAAATATAATGGATGCAAACATATTCGCTTCGTAAGTAAATTAGAAGTAGCAGTATCTTCTCCATCTTCTATAGTCAAATTCTGAATGGATATGTTTTTGTTATTATTGATACTTTCCTCATTATAATTACTTTTAGCGATAACTTCAAAATCTAAATCGTATAATAAAGTATTAGTGTTTGTGCTCGCATGGGCCAAGTTACTTTTATTAAGAAATTTCCTATTTCTCCTCAATACAGTACCCAGTTCATCTTTTACTCATCATCATCTTTCATTACATATTTTTTGAACTGTACTCATTTGTCATCTTTCTGTATTAAAATTTTTTCACCACTTTTTAATGTTGGCAAATCTGTTGCATTTCTATTATAATACTGTCTTTGTATATTATATTTTTTCTAAGTTTTTTCTGAATAATTTTTTGCTCTATTACTTTAGAAATAACATTATCATCAGAGATTGGTATTTTTGTTTTTGTTTTTCTGTGCAAAAATAACTGTGATGGAGAAAACCCAGTGGATGGTAAAGGAGTGTTGCGATATTCCATTAGTAATGTATTTAATGGTATATTCGGTAATTTTTTTAACATTTGTTTAACTATATCTACCAATTTTTCAGCCAATCCATTAGATTGATGAGGTGAGGGCTACTTAGGGAAACACCAAAGTTCCAATCATCTGCGAATTCTTTAAATATTTTAGCATTGTAAGGTATGTTATCCACATAGAACATGTCTGGTATGCCACACTTTGAAAATAATTCTTTGCAAAATTGTATTACCGTCTCAACATTTTTTTTAGTTGTTTGGATAACTTGTATACAATTACAGAACATATCTACTATTAACAAAAAAATGTATATTGCCATGGAGGAGTGGGAATTGAATGATGCATTAGGGTTCCTTTTTTATTAGAACGCCTGTTAATCTGACATGTTTCACATCTACTAATATAATCTTCAATATCAGCAGGCAAACCTGGCCAGTAAAATAACTGTCCAGCCCTCAGTTTTGATTTTATAATTCCGAAATGAGGCTCATGAATTAGCGATGACATATTCGTTCGTAAACTGGTAGGGACTATCAATTTGTTGTTTAAAAGTAGAAGACCATTAGATAAATAAATGTTTTCTTTTATTCTAAAAGTATTTTTTTCTTTCACTATCGAAATCTTTATCACTTGCAGGCCACTTATCTTCACAATATTTTATTAGTGATAGATCTTCTAATGTTGCTTTTTGAAATAAGATTTTTTTAGAATCAGATAAGTTTACATTTTTATACATTGAATTGACATACTCCATTACTGGATCTTCTGGGGTTTCAACTTTTAAATATGAACGTGAAAGTGTATCTGCAATAACTATTTGTTTTCCAGGTAAATATGTTATTTCTATATCATATTTTAATAATTTTAATAATATCCTTTGTAAACGTGCACTAACTTTTTCAAGATCTTTTGAGAAAATTGGGATAAGCGGTTTATTCTTAGACTGTACTTTTACTTTGTGACCATAAACAAAAAAATTAAATTTAGAAAATGCGAAATTAATAGCTAATAATTCCTTTTCAATTTGTGCATATTTTTTTCAGTGTTAGTTAGAGACCTTGACGCAAATGCAACTGGGTGACCATTTTGCATTAAGCAACACCCTAAGCCTTCCCGAACTATCACACTGAATAGTAATTTCTAGATTTGGGTTAAAAATTTTAAGAGTTGGTGCTCTATAAGTTTTTTTAATGTTTCTAATTCTTTTGTATGATTGTCGGTCCAAATAAAAGAATTTTTTTTTCGTTAATTCTCTTAAATTTACAGCCAATCTAGATAGATTTGAAATAAATTTTTTAAAACATTTTACAAGTCCCAATATTCTTAATACTTCCTGTTTATTTTTTGGATTTATAAGTGCTTCAATTGCTTTAATATTATATTTATCAAGTGAAACTCCATCTGCAGATGTTATTTGGCCCATATAATTCACTATTTAGTTTATATTGGAATTTCTCAAAATTAAATTTTACATTATTTTTAATTGCTCTTTCAACGCTATATCATAAGTTTTTTCACCGTCTCCTGAAATAATCAGATCATCAAAATACATATTACATTGTACAACCGGTTTTGCATTACTTTCTAGTTCGATTTTACGTTCTCCTGGGATTTTACCTAAGCAATTAAAAACTTTTTTTAAAACAATCATAAATGTCTTGTTTTGATTTATAATTTTTTTCTATATTATATATTCTATTAATCATTTCAAATTCTAAACAATCAGAAAGACCTAGCAATGATTCAGAAGGAAAATCAACAATAATCAACTTAATATTTGTAACAATATTTTTGTATGTACAAGAGAGTGATATTTCGCCTAAAGATCTTGTTTTATAATTTCCAAATGAAGCTAAGGTTAAATTAGAATTATTCTGAAGCGTTTTGTTACTTAGGTTTAAAGAAAGAAATGTAAGAAGAGTATTGGGACCAATAAAGAATGAGCAGAAGGAAACCGCCCGAGAATGAATTTTGAACTAGTTAACCAATTGAAAGGAGAAGATACTGTTACATACATTAAATCGCAGAGGATAAAATGGTGAGGTCACATAATGAGGGCGACCAGAATAGAGCAATAAGAATAGTAATGGAATGAGTACCAACAGAGAGCAGAAAAGAGGAAGACCCAGAGCAAGGATGGTTGGAGAAAGTGGAAGAGGGCCTAAATATGCTTGGAGTAAAGAACTGGAAGGAAAAATGTATGAACAGGAAAGAAAGGAAGAAAATAGCCGAAGAAGCTAGGACCAACAGAACTCGAGAAGAATGACGAGGATATATGGGAACTAATCCAGCACAACAAAAGGATTAAGAAACCTTCATTAAGCAGCTATAACTGTTTGCGGCTACAGCGCTTGAAAATATATATATATATATATATATATATATATATATATATATATAT